>JAQJZF010000018.1:2982500-3645000 GCA_028537955.1 Microtus californicus | reverse complement strand
TAAAGGTCGCCAGTGATTTCAGATGCCGAATAGAGTTTTAAACAATAATCAAAATGTGCCTCTGTGGCTTTTCTACTGCGTGGAAAACCTGGCTCCACCTACCTCCCTGAGGCTCCAGACAACTCAGGATCCTCTTCAACTATATGCTTCTCCTTGTGAACTTAACTGAAGTTGGTGTAGGTGTTTTACCCTCCTGACCTTCCTTGTTTGTTATCTGTGGGGGCAGACACTGTTGTCGGTTTAGGGGCTGTGTGCTCTGGGTTCTGGGAAAAAGGACAACAGAAGGTGCTTGCTGGTTTGCCAACTTGATACAAGATAGAGTTAGTTAGTTATCTGAAAGGAAAGAACCTCAATTGAGAAAATGTCTCCTTAAGACCAGGCTGTAGGCAAGCCTGTAAGGCAACATTTTAATTAGTGATTAATATGGGGTGAGCACTCTGCTCTGTCGACGGAATGGCAGGCAGAGGTAAACTAGTGTGGTGATTGGAGACGGACATGGTGACAGGTTTCCTGCTGGGCGGTATAGGGGAACTTAACAAGAACCGCCACCCTAATTTCCTGGTAGTGGAGAAGGATACTACCATCAGTGAGATCAAAGATGCTTTCAGGCAGTTTCTAAACAGGGATGACATTGGTACCATTCTCATCAACCAGTACATCGCAGAGATGGTTCAGCATGCCCTTGACGCCCACCAGCGCTCCATCCCAGCCGTCCTGGAGATCCCATCGAAGGAGCATCCCTATGATGCAGCCAGAGACTCCATCCTGCACAGGGCCAAGGGCTCCTCAGCCACCAGCCCCCTCTCACTACCAGGCCTCTCCCAGTTTGCCATCCTCTACTTAAGTTTCAAGCCTTGGTTTCCAGCCCCTCCCCTCCTCTTCACTAAGTGGCTCCTAAGCTGTTGGGGTTCTGCTCTTCAGATCCAGGCTGGTTAGGGAGAGAAAGCCCAACCATCTTCTCTCTCCACTCTTTCCTCCCTGTGCTGTTACACAGTGTCACTGTTGATATTAAAAGAATATTCTCTCCAAAAAACATATGAAAGGGTCCAGTGTAGCTGGAGGTTTCTCAGCCCACCTGCTCCTACAGCTGCTTTTAAAATAACCACTCAGAAGCTTACTTTTTTTTTTAAAAAAAATTACAAACTGTTTGGCCTATTAGCTCAGGATTATTATGAACTAGCTCTTGCAATTTAAATTAACCCATTTCTATTGTTCTGTGTTTTATCATGAGGCTCATGGCTTGTCACCTCACATCTTGATTCTCCGAAGGCTGCCTGACTCCTGTCTCCTTGACTCCGCCTTCTTTCTCACTCTCTCTCTTTGCTTGGATTTCCCACCGAGTTATATTCTGCCCTGCCATAGGCCAAAGCAACTTCTTTATTAACCAATGGTAATAAAACATATTCACAGCATACAGAGGAGTATCCCACATCAGCCCAGCCTCTTGTGGGTGGTACCATCCCTGGGTTGGTGGTCCTGGGTTATATAAGAAAGTTTGATGAGCAAGTCATGGGGAGCAAGGCAGTAAGCAGCACCCTCCACAGCCTCTGCATCAGCTCCTGCCTCCAGGTCCCTGCCCTGCTTGAGTTTCTGTCCTGACTTCCTTTAGTCATGGATTTTGATGATGGGAAAGTGGAAGCCAAATAGACCCTTTACTCCCCAACTTGCTTTTGGTCATGGTGCTTCATCACAGCAATAGAAACCCTGACTAGGACAGCAGGGAAGGGTGCCATAGTGGGAAGTGCAAGAGGATTTGGAATGGATGCTGGGGCTGACCTAGGCCTAGCATCAGATATGTGAGCCAGGTGTGGTGGCACTTACAATCTTGACACTCAGGTGGTAGAGTTGGGGACAGGAGGGTCACTACTCAGCTTCACATAGTGAGGCATTGTCAAAAAAAGAAGAAAAAAGAAAGGAGAGGCTGAAGAGGAGCCACTTTATGGCAGCAAGTCTTTAGAGCTGGGGAATTGTGGGATTTGTTTAGCTTTTTTTCTTTTACATTGGTTGCCTGGTGTATGTGTGTACATTCATGCTACAGTAAACATTGCTTGTAGAAGTCACTTGTCTCCTTCCACTGTGTGTGTTCCAGGGGGATGGATGTAGGCTTGCCAGGCTTAAAAGAGATTTTATTTGCGGAGCCACCTCACTGGTCCCAGATTTTTTTTCCTATTAGTTCACTGCTAAGTGGGGGTCAGAAAAATTGTCACATAGCAATTGGTAACACAGATTTAGCTGTTTGTGGAGACCCCAGAACAACTGTTCTCTTCAGGGCTCTTTGAACTTGAAACAGAAAATGGATGAGTGGTCTGAGTGCTGTCTCCAGCTCCACTGCTCAGCTCTTGCTTCCCCTACAGTGCTAGGGTGCGAGAGACTCACCAGTGACTAAACAGCCACAGCACTGACACTTCAGGAAAGTGGCTTTTTAGCTCAAGTGACTGAAAAGGACCCTAGAAACATCATTCTCCCTAAAACACAAGATGGAGTAAATCCAGGACTGTGGTTTGGTGGCTGGAAATGTCTCACGAGCTGTCCACCCACCATTTCACTCCCTTTGCTTTCCCTATTGCTATCTCTCCATCCCCACAGATACAGTATAAATCTAAAATGCCATTTCAATAGTATGTTATTTTCGTTAAAAATAAACAGGGCTTTACTGTACAGCCCAGGCCGGCCTTGAACTTGTTGTCCTTCTCAAGGCCAATATTCTGTTACTGATATATCATTGTTCATGATTTTAAAAGAGGAACACCCAAATTATAACTAGCTAGTTGTTTGTCAACTTGACACAAGCTAGAGTTATCTGGAAGGTGGGAACCTACAGTGAGGAGATGTTTTATATGATCTGGCTGTAGGGTACTTTTCATTATTAGTGATGGAGAGGGCTCAGCCCATTGTGGGGCCACGCCTGGGCTGGCGCTTCTGGGTTCTATAAGAAAGCAGCACGATGAACAAGCTAATAAGCAGCCCCTCCATGGCCTCTGCATCAGCTCCTGCCTCCAGGTCCCTGCCCTGCTTGAGTTCCTGTCCTCGTTGCTTTTGATGATGGAACTCTGAGTGACATAAACCCTTTCCTGCCCAAGCTGCTTTTGGTCCTGGTGTTTCATCACAGCAGGAGCAGCCCTAACTAGGACACCCAGCTAGACAGAGAAGGGAACTCACTCCTTCCTTTGGTACGGGCAGGTTTTACACACTATTAAGCCTGATAGAATCATTCTTTAGCGTCAGTGTCAGGTTTCCTGATGTTCATTTCCCAGGAAATAAGCAGACACAGGAGGGATGGGGCTATTTGGTTCCTTAATCTGCAGCTGTCCGAGCTTTGCTACCACAAGCCTCAGTGAACTCTAGATGACCTTGCGACCATTTTCGCCTAGGCTAGAGGGGGAGCATCTCCTTTGGTGGCTCCACACAGGAACTGCTGTGCCTGGCAGAGAAGCAGGGCTGTGATTGGTGCAAACACAAAGCACCATTTGTAAGTGACTGTGATTGGTGGCATCCTATGGCTATGCAAGCAGCTGCTCAGCCAGGCAGAGACCCTTTGCGGTGCTGTCTCTGCTGCCTCTCTATGAGCTGCTGCAGCATTGGGCTATGAGCTGGAGAAGCTGATGAACAGCACAAGCTCAGCCAGGGCAGGGAGGTGATGGCGAGAGGTGGCAGAGCCTGGGAGAAGGCTTGAGGAATCTTGGCTGCCTGGGTCCGTACACCTACCCTACACAAGAGGGCACCACCTACTGCTGCCTCTCCTTACTGTCAAGTGCTCAGACTTCTCTTACTACCCGTGGCTTCTGTCCAGATGGAGTGAAAGGGCTTCAGACTGGGGATTGGCAACAATGGAAGACTGCTTTGCAGTTGGCATCCTGCAGCTGCATCTGGGCCAAGCTGCGGGGAGACTGCTTGGCTTTGCATCCTACCTCTGTAGCTTACCAGGAACGCTGCCCAGGCAGGTTGCTTTATCTCTCTGTACCATGGGTTGATAACAGGGCTTACCTCCTGAAGTTCCTGCATTGGTTGAAATGACACAGGAAGCTCTTAGGCCATGGCTAGTGTCTTAGGCACTGTTCTATTGCTGTGAAGAGACACCATAGCCAAGGCAGCTCTTATAAAGAAAAACATTTAGTGTGTGTGTGCGGGGAGGGGGAGGGGGAGCGTTGCTTATAATTCCCGAGGTTAAGTCCATGGTCGTCATGGTCAGGACTGTGGTGGCACAAGGGCAGGCATGGTGCAAAAGCAGCGACCGAGAGCTTCACATTCTGATCCGCAGGCAGCAGCAGCAGGCAGGGCAGGGGTGGGGGAGAGGGAGGGAGGGAGGGAGGGATACTGGGTCTGGCATGGGGTTTTAAAACCTCAAAGTCCACCCTCAGAGACACTCCTCCTCTAACAAGGCCACACATCCTAACCCTGCCCAAACAGTGTATCTGCTGGGCCCTAAGCAGGCAGATACATGAGCCTATGGTGGAGGTGTTATTCAAATCATCACAGGTTGGCTCATAGTGAGTGATGTTTAAATGCAGTTTTTAAAAACATGATCCTTTCTGGAAGTAAGTTGACTGACATATATCTAAATCTGTTACAATGCCATGAATTTTCACCCAGTATTTTCATCATGTCCCTATCTTCATGACAGCAGGGCACAGTAGAAAGCTGGGAACAGTGCCACAAACTAATCCCAGCACTTGTGTGGCAGAAGCAGGTGGATTGCTACAAGTTTGGGGCTAGCCTACTTTATATAGAAAACTCTTTGCCAGGGCTACATATTGAGACTGTCTCAATAAATAAAGAAAATCCAAAAACCAAGCAAGCAAGCAAGCAACCAGCCAAATTAATAATAAGCATTTAATAAATGTCTGCTGAATTGCATTTACAAGTGTATGTGTGTGCATATATATACAGTTGCATGAATATGGTCATTTAAGATTATATGTACCTGAAAAATTCACAGAGCCCAGTGACATCAATATGATCCCATTTCTCACATGTTTGTGGTGATATTAGTGTTAATAAACCTACCATGCCTTCTACTGCAAGGCTGGCCATGTAAAGTATAGCCATTCAACAGTATGAATGCCTAACTTTTGCAGATGGTCATAAGAGACCTGTCATACTCTTGTAGGTTAGCTCATACTCAGAGTACCAGGGCGGTGTATGCCAAGGGCATCATGTTAGCTCATACTCAGTATCAGGGCGGTGTATGCCAAGCGCATCATGTTAGCTCATACTCAGTATCAGGGCAGTGTATGCCAAGCGCATCATGTTAGCTCATACTCAGTATCAGGGCAGTGTATGCCAAGGGCATCATGTTAGCTCATACTCAGAGTACCAGGGCGGTGTATGCCAAGGGCATCTGCCTTGGCTCGACTGCATCATGCTGCCACTTGCCACGATTGCTCTCTGCAGGCACATTCAACAATATCTTCACCGGGACAGAATCACCCAGCATGAGGAGATGAAAGGGAGGATGAGGACTATCCACACTGCCACCCACTCAGGAAAGTGAACAGTTGCTGCTGTTTCTAAGCCTCACACTTCTTCTAAGGCTTTGCCGCATAATCTAATGCACTTCACAAGCCCATGCAGCACTGCCCTAAGAACGCCAGACACTGAACTGATGCCCTGAGACAACCAGAGGCAAGCACCAAACTGTCAGATGTACCTGGAAAGAAAAGTGCTTACTTATAGAGTCACATGGAGAAACCACACAGAGTCAACTTCTAAAAGGCACCCTGTACCACACAGTAACTCGCACATCAGCGACTTTTAAATGCTATATAAATGGCTATGGTGACTGGTGACTAAGAAATTTATATTCCTGATCTGGCTCATCTTCCCTGTGATTTGAAACAACCCCTTCCCTCTGGGATCTCAGAGGTCCCTTCTGGCAGTCTGGGAGTTAGACTCCCAAAAGTCTCAAGCCCTTGTGAGTCTCCCAGGGTTTCTAGCAACACAGAGGAAGGCCCAGGAGCACAGTGGCTGCTGAGGATGCCCTGAGGTGCTGCTCTCGAGAAATCCTGAGTGCTCCCTGAGCCTTCCCCACCTGGGGCTGAAGGTCACAGGGTGCCAAGTATGTGATGTCTGGAGTTGGTGACTGATCTCCATTGCTGCCCTAGACAGATTGGTGC
The DNA here is from genome assembly GCA_028537955.1 of Microtus californicus. Taxonomy (NCBI): domain Eukaryota; kingdom Metazoa; phylum Chordata; class Mammalia; order Rodentia; family Cricetidae; genus Microtus; species Microtus californicus. The sequence goes on along the minus strand of JAQJZF010000018.1, from coordinate 3,638,887 downwards.
ATTGCTGTATTGACAACCATATCGAATACACCTGCACTTTGATGTATTGACAACCATATCAAATACACCTGCCCATTGATGTATTGACAACCATATCAAATACACCTGCCCATTGATGTATTGACAACCGTATCGAATACACCTGCCCATTGATGTATTGACAACCATATCAAATACACCTGCCCATTGATGTATTGACAACCGTATCGAATACACCTGCCCATTGATGTATTGACAACCATATCGAATACACCTGCCCATTGATGTATTGACAACCATATCGAATACACCTGCCCACTGATGTATTGACAACCGTATCAAATACACCTACAGTTCACTTCCTCATCTCAGAGACTCCCAGTGGCCATCTCTCATAGAACTGGCACACAAGTCTAGTTCAGAGCTTTGAGTGCAGAGTACCAACTCTAGGCACCAGAGGGCGCTCTTGCAACATTTTCAACACTGCTTCCATCTCTGCCAGAAAACCTGGATTTGCTGAATTTACTGGATCTCAATCCTCATCCCAGGGCAGTTTCTCCCCCTCCCCCAGGAGGTATCTAGCACTGTCTGGAGGTAGTTTGGGTTGTCACAGCTAGGTTGAGGCAGGTGCTTCTACTGTTTTCTGGATAAGGATTCGGGAGTGTCCAGGACAGCTCTCAACAACAAATCACACAGTAAAAAATGCCAACGGTGTCATGTGGAAAAGGTCTGTGGTCTGCAGCAAAGAGAGCAGCGCCTGGAAGTGAGTCCTCACTGTGGACTTCACTACCCTGAAGGGCAATCTTAGCATTTCTCATTACCAGAAATATGGGTTACAATCCCCACACACCACTAAGAGGAGGTGGGACCGGGTGAAGAACACATAATTTCTTTTTATGAAGAAACCCTTGTCCTTAGGGCTAGCCACTCTGAACAGGATTCGGGCCCAATGAGTGTACCATCCACTTCCTGGTGCCACGCTAGGCAACACTGCTTTGTCACCTAAACCGAGAACAGTGACAGAAAAGCCCTGTGCTGGCCTTTACAGTTCTGGGAATGAGACAGAAGCGCTGGGAGAAGCAGGAAGTGGTTTTCACTGTGGCAGTGAGGAATGCTGGGAAAGAGCCTGCATTTGTTTGTTTTTTGACATTGGGCTGAGAGAGGGGGACAGAGACCCCTTCTCCTTGGGATCATCTTGGCCTTTCTGTGCACGAGGCCTATGCTTGTCCTCTGCCGCTCTCCTTACCTGTTCCAGGTGACCGACAGTGCATTGTCACAAGACTGAGAGGCTGCAGAAAGTAAATGTGAGCGAGGCTCCAAGAGAAACTTGGAATGGGCAGAGGAACCCTCTAGGCCTTTCCGGCTCATGAGCTGAAGACAAATCCAAGCCTGTAATCGGTAGCCTGGAGGCAGGAGAGCGGCGTGGCACAGTGGCCGTGGCTTCTGCTGCACTCCTCCCATTGACTGTCTGCCTTCAGGTTCAGCAGACTCGCGAATGTGTTCCCTATACTCTGCCACCGGGGGGCGTCAAGTCAGCTCTGCTGCTCAGCCTTGGGAGCCCAGCGCAATCCAGCTAGCTTCTCTTCCACTTTGACCTTTAGAGTTTTGTCCAGAGCTCCTCTACAGAGGTCTTAAGGTCTTTCTTTGGAACCCAATTCCCTCATTTCCCTGACACTCTGGGGCTCCTGCCTGGTTCACCTTTCTCTCTCTCAGGTGTGGTGGTAGAAGAAAGGAGCTTGGCTGGGTGATTCCAGTCCCACTCCAAGTATCTGGTCCTCCTGTGATTTCCCATCAGGACTCCTGGTTTGCATTTAGTGCCGCCAATGATCGGAACACAGAAGGAATACAGCCAAGCCTGGGGTGCACTCGAGGGAGGCTGTTGGCCAAGAGGGCAGTTTGCCAAGAGCATTTTTATTCACACTTAGCAGTGGAGTATTGCAGAGATGAGAAAACCAACTCTTCCCTCACTCTACACTTGCAAGAACCTTCCTGGGATAGAGGTTCCTAGTGGTTGAGCAATCAGAGGAAGGCAGAGGAACACGAAGGGATGGGAGAGGTCCTGGAAACCTTAGAAATGATGGGGAAATGAACCCAGAAGAAGAAAGACTTAAGCCAAACAAGCCCTGTCTGCTCCAGCCTAGCCCCTTAACTCCCTCCTGTGGGCAGGCATGGGGCAATTCAGTGATGGAAACCCTTAATCTCATGCCTATCCAAAAGAGTTCAGATCAATAATGTCTCCTTAGTCTGATAATGATTTGATAGGAGGAGAGGGGCCCACCCCCACATTTGCTCCACCGGGTCCTCCAGTGAGTGCCTAACCAGGAGGAGAGCAAATGTGGGGGCTGGGAGAAAGGGAAGGGGCCACTCCTTGACCTCTTTCTCTCCAGTTAAGGGGAATGCAAAGGTCACGTGGTTCCGAGGTTCTGTGGGCTGGGGGACATGGGGCTCCTTTCCCAAGTTTGAGTTCCTGAATCTCTGGGAGAGTCCCTCATTGGAGTCCAGGTACCTCTTTGTCACTGAAGCCTCTCACTAATGTCCTCTCTTAGCCTGGCCAGAAGGGGTCTGGGAGCTGAGGACCTGGTTTGCAGGACCCTGAAAGTAGCTGCTCTGAGGAGAAAAGAGGTCAGATGGGCCCTGGAAGGTGGGTCCAGTCACAGCAGAGGTGGGTGCAGGAATGAAGGAGGCAAAGCTGGGAAGGTCATCTTGGAGGTTCAGGAAAGAGAAACAGGAGCCTTGCCAGCCTGGGCCCAGGGCTGAGCCAAACCTAGAGGGGGCGGGGTCAAGAGGACACCCCTCCCCAGATGCTCCTCCACCTCCTTTCCCTCCCCTTCCTCCCTCCCTCCCTTCCTCCCTCCCTCCCTCTCTCCCTCCCTCCCTTTTCCTTCCACCCCTCCCCTTCCCTTTCCCTCAGACAGACTCCCCAGCTAGGCTAGCTGAAGATGGCCTTGAACTCCTGCCCATCCTGACCCCACCTCCTGAGAGCTGCTGGCCTCACAGACCTAGGGCTTCGTGCCTGTTAGGTGGGTGCTCTCCTGATGGGGCTCCAGCTTCTTCCCTACCAGTCCTCCCTCCCCTTCAGCTGGGGGGGGGCTCATCTCCCTCCCTTTTTTTGCTCTTGTTTGGTCCATCTTACTTCTCCTAGATGGAACTGGCTGAGACTCTGCCGGTCTTGTGGGAGCACTTGCTTCTGCTCTCCTCCCTCTCTTCTCCTTTCCTGGGACAAGGGACACTTGGCTCTAGTTAGGTGTGTGCCTATTTCTTTAATGTTGGTGTCCCTAGCGTTGTAGGAGCAGGAACTGTTATTGGCTTTTGTTATAATTTTTAAAATGGCGCAGGAGAGAGAGAGAGAGAGAGAGAGAGAGAGAGAGAGAGAGAGAGAGGCCATCATGTGATTTTTTTTTATTGGGGGAGGGAATGAGGCAGAGAGACAGAGAGACAGAGACAGAGAGACAGGCAGAGAGACAGAGACAGAGAGACAGGCAGAGAGAGGCAGAGAGAGGCAGGGAAGGAAGGGTGGATGCGTTTGCCTTTTAAACAGGGCGACCCTGAGCAGCGCAGAGTACTACCTGAGCACTGGCCAGGGCATCCTTCCAGGTGACGGGGGCAGGCCAGCAGAATGCCTAAACGCTAACAGCTTTATTCTCCCCTGTCTCTAGTTAAGACTTAATCTGGTACAGATTAAGTCCTCAGTAAAAATGTGCTGAGAGATTAAATGCACAGCCTGTGTCCTTACCCAGTGAATTTATCCTTCCTCTAGCTACCTCTGCTCAAAGGTGCCAAATTTTACCTGGGTAAAGAATTGGCTGTGGGACCAAGCACTTGTCACATAAACAGGGAGGCCTCTGTCTCCTCATCCATAAAGTCCTTTTTCCAGGTTAAGATCATATGACATCTGCTAAGAGTGGCTGTAAGAAGAGGCCGGTGAACTTCAGGACTGAGGCCTTGGGCCATCTGTGGGACCACAGCCTTTCCCTTCTGTCTGATGCTAGTCCTATCGCTCTCTTCCTCTTTCCATTCCCTTCAGATCCACCTTGTTTCCCTCCCACCTGCCAGGCCCCCACAGGGCTCGCCCAGGCTGGGGTTCCTGGAAATGGCTGACAGAGCTCCACTCTGTTTTCCTATCTCATCTTGAAATGCTACACCTTTCTTCCTTCCTTCCTTCCTTCCTTTCTTTCTTTCTTTCTTTCTTTCTTTCTTTCTTTCTTTCTTTCTTCCTTCCTTCCTTTCTTTCTTTCTTTCTTTCTTTCTTTCTTTCTTTCTTTCTTTCTTTCTTTTTTCCTTCCTTCCTTCCTTCCTTCCTTTCTTTCTTTCTTTTTTTTTCTTTTTTATAAGGCCACATCATTTAACTAAGAGACAAATGGGTGTAATATAATGAATGAAAACTGGGAAGGCAGATCAAGTATTACTTAATATAACCCATTTATTAGCTAGGAATATTTATCAAGTCAGATTCATAAGGAATTAAAATAGTCAGAATGATTCTCCATGAGAAGACATGTGGACTCCTCTTTGCAGGGTGTTTTCTCTCTGTAGACCAGTATCTTTCCCTCTGGACTCTTAGATGCAGTAAGGACTGTTGTGATCCCAGGAGCTCCTGGGTCAGGGTCATGTCTACTTTGTAGCTGATTAGGCATGTGGAGGAGATATTTTGGAGTCTTTCCATTTCCTGATTCTGGTTGAGTGTCCCTGTGCTCCTCTCTCCAACACTGGTTTCCTCTCTTGGCACCATGTGATCTGAGTGTGGAGGTAGGGCAGGTGGAAGAGTGGCACCTGCACATGACCGCTGCCCGTTCTCATGCCTTCATGCTCTCCAGGGCCCAAGTACGGGGAAGTGTGTGTGTGTGTGTGTGTGTGTGTGTGTGCTGTGTGTGTGTGTGCTGTGTGTGGTGTGTGTGTGTGGTGTGTGTGTGTGTGCTGTGTGTGCTGTGTGTGGTGTGTGTGTGTGCTGTGTGTGTGTGTGCTGTGTGTGTGTGTGTGTGCTGTGTGTGTGTGTGGTGTGTGTGTGTGGTGTGTGTGCTGTGTGTGTGGTGTGTGTGTGCTGTGTGTGTGTGGTGTGTGTGTGCTCTGTGTGTGTGTGGTGTGTGTGCTGTGTGTGTGCTGTGTGTGTATGCTGTGTGTGTGCTGTGTGTGGTGTGTGTGTGGTGTGTGTGTGGTGTGTGTGTGTGTGTGTGTGTGTGTGTGTGTGGTGGGAAGGAAAGCAGGATGTACAAAAGTTGGGTCTTATAGTTTCCCAAAGGGATCAGCTTGGTGTCTTCAGCACTCTGGTGCTTGGAGATTGGTCGGGTGGAGGAACAGAGTATGCCAGACTGATGGCCCAACCACCCTGCATCCATGGACTGCACCATGACCTGCTCTGTGGATGGGTAAAGGTTTGTGGTCCTAACCCTCAAAACTGCTGGAAGCGGAGGGGCATGAATCTCTGCAGAAGATAACCTGGGTTGGATCTTTCCAAAGAAAGCCAGGCCTGGTCGCCTTGGGAGCTACTAGCGTCCACCAGTGTCCACCCTCTCTCCTCACCCCACTATGCAGTGCTATCCTAGCTTGCTACAAGTCCCTCTTTCTGGCCCAGGCTTTAAATTCTTGGTCTCTTTTCTCCCTGTAAGCTCAGCTAAGCCTGTGTGCATGTTGGGTGTCTGCTCAGTCACTTTGCCAAGGAAGTCTTCCCTGGTGTCCCGCGCACTCTCAGTGTCCCCTTTGTGTTATGCAGCAGTTATAATTGTGTAACTATTGGTAACCACCTTTAAGCCTCTTGACTAAGAGCCAGTCCTAGAAGGACAGCATTACTCACATCTGGACTTCAGACCCTGGTGCATTGAATAGGAGGAAATTAAATGTCTGACAGGAGAAGAAAGAGTAACATGAGCTTTGTCTTCCTCTCGTCAGCTGAGGCTCCTTCACTCAGTGGCACTACACTCTCCTTAGATTGTCTTAACAACAACAAGCTGGGTGTGGTTGTGCACATATTTAATCCCAGTACTGTGAGTTTGAGGCCAGCCTGGTCTACAGAGTGAATTCCAGGATGGGCTCCAAAGCTACAGAGAAACATTGTCTTGACCCCCCCACACACAAAAAAAAAACCCACAAAAATTCAAAACAGCAACAACAAAATTCCCAATGGTGGCTAGAGAGATTCTGCTCTTCCGGAAGACCTGAAGTCTGTTCCTAGCACCCATGTCAGAGGACTCACAGCTGTCTCTAATTTTAGCTCCAGGGTATTCAATACCTCTGGCCTCTTTAGGGCACCTGCACACACTCCCCTACGCATAATTTAAAATAATAAAAACAAAATTAAAAGCCTTCCGATGACAGCCTGGTTCCTTCTCTAATTCCAGCCACACACGGCTTACATATAATTCTTCACTGTATGTAACCTTATGTTAGGGTTACGGGCTGATAAACACACTGTGAGTTAAAAGTAATACAGTCAAAAGCGTGGGCGTTGACAGCCGGCAGAATGAGTCAGTTCAGCAGTGACTGTGGACTTGGGTGTTAACTGTCAGGATATGTGGATCGCTACAGTGATGGCTTCCTGTACCTCCTGCTGACTTCCAGTGGGAAGGTCAAACTTCAAAATTTTAGATATGTTTTCTGACACAGAATGCGTATTACCTTTGTATTGTATCATAAGGCCTAGAAATCTTAAGTTAAATCGTTGTCAGATTGGAACCTTTTGTACTTTATAAGATGAAGTCTAGGGCTTGGGGATGTGGCGTATAAAGACCCATCACCTGTACCAAAAAAAAAAAAAACCAAATAAATAAAATGAAAATCTAAAACATATCTCTTCCTCTTGAACCCTCTGCTCATAGGAGAAAGTCCAGCGCTCTTCAAATGGTTTCAAATGAGGCCTTTTGGACCTGGGTAGCTGTTGGCTTAGCAACCGCCTCCCATACCTCCTTCACCTTCCCACCCTCCTTGATGTTACACTGACAGTAACAGCCTTCCAGATGTGCCATACTTGCTCACATCTCTCACTTGCTCTGTGCCAGGGCATCTTTGTTTCCCTTCCCCTCTTCTAGGGAGCTAGAGTCCCCATCTGTGCCCTCCTGGCACCTGTAGGAACCAGCAGTCCTCCTATCTCTACTTCCTGTCAGATTCTGGGTTTCTGACTGTCCATCTTTCATGTTTGAGCCCCATGCCAGGTAAATAGAATCCCTAAACATTGTCTGAACGGAAATCTCTTATCTCATACCGACTTGGGCATATGTCCCACCAGGCAGGTGCCGGGAGGCTCCCCTCCTTTGTTTAAGACCCCCACCAATTCAGTCCTCAACGCTCACCACTGAAGGTGAAACAGCAGTGACTCCTTCCAGTGGCCCAATGGGTGCATAGCATGCTACGCAGGGGCTAGCGAGGGAGGAGAAGGAAAGCTGGAATGGGACAGGCTCTCTCTGGTATCTAGTCTTCTAAGACACAGCAGGACCTCACTCTGTTGTTAATATGACAAAAGATTCTCGTACAGATTCCTAAGCAGCCAGTGACTGCTGTGGGTTGCCAACTATTGCAGATGCCCCGGACCCTCTCCTGGACACCTGTCCTTACCTATGATAAGTACCACTGCTAAAAAATGATGCCCAGCACAGAAATCATCTTTCCTCACAGGTAGACTGGAGTACTTAGGGACTAGAAGATGGAAGAACACTGGAGACCAGTCTCTAAGGTGGAGAGTGGCCTGGGGTGTCCTGTCAGAGCTCTAAGGACAGGGGCTACCTTCATGCCTACCTCACTCTACACGGCCACAGGCACCAAGGCTGGCTGACACATGGCAGTGGACCCCAGCAGCAGGTGATGGGGGCGGGTGCCCACACTCTCCATGGAGGACAGTTGGCTACAGTGAGCCTACGGAAGGTGAACTTGTAGGTAAACTTCTCACCTTTGCTCTTGTGCAAGATCCTCTTATGGTAGTAATACCTAGAGAACTGAGAAAAGAAGAGACACGGCATCTCCTCCATCAGTCTAGCAGGCCCTGGAGAACACCAGCCATCTTCCCACAGTGAGGGCATATCCCAAGCCTTTCCACAGTGGGAAGCAGCCTGGAGTGCCAGGAACCACAGCCCTTTTCCTTCAACTCTGCCTCTTGTACTGCTGGCCACCTCTTCTCACCTGAGGGCCTGGCTCAGCTTGTCATAGTTCATCTGTGGCTTGCACTTCCTGCGGCCCCAGAGGCGAGCCACTTCATCTGGATCCTTGATGACAAACTCCCCATACTCTCCCTGCTGCCAGGCGATGACATGGCGGAACTCTTCCTTCTGCAGCAGTTCCAGGATGAAGTGCCACAGCTGGATCTGCCGGGAGCCTGGCGATGACTCAGGCCCTCCCTAAGTCAACGTTGAGAGCATGGGGAGGATGCAGCGAGCCTCACCTGAGATCTAGTAGTTGGTAGATGGTCAGGGCGCCTTCTGAGAGACAGTTGTGGTGTATGACATATGAGTTTGGACCTCAGACCTGCTGAAAGCAAGGGGGAAAATGGAGGTTAGGAAGGAAGAAAAGAGTCCAGGACAGAAAAGGAGCTAAGGCAAGTGTTTCCAAGCCCAACCTGGGGAAACTCTTGATTCAGAGGTGACTCCCAGGTGGTGACTGAGGTCAAAGTCTAAGGAGAAAAGGCAAATGGCGTGCATCCTGACCCTTAATCTACCAACTATTGCTTTTGATTGTTTTGAGACAGGTTCTCATGTAGTTCAAGCTGAGTCTCACACTACAGAGCTGAAGCTGACTTTGAACTCCTGACCCTGTTGCCTCCACCCTCTGAGTGTTGAGATTGCTGGCATGCGCCATGACACTTGACCCCACCCCTTCTGGTAACTTTACAACAGTTTCACATTTGAGAAGGTTAGGGATTTTTGTGTTGTTTCCATCAAAGCCCTAAGGCCTGGTGCACAGCTGTCAAGAAGTGATCGACAGAATAAGTGAATGCCACTCACTTTCCAGTGGCCTCATTCTTTTGTTGTGCCATTTAAAGAAATGTTACCGCCTTCACTTCTGTCACCCCAAAATTATGTAGGATCTAGTCTTCATTTTGTATTTTTCCTCCAAAGTTGTTGCCTCCTTTCAGGGTAGCTTAGGGTAGCACCCACTCTTAAAATCTCCCAGAGATTGGAGCTGGAGAGAAGGGGCAGATTTGAGTGAGTGGACAGATAGATGGACAGCTGAGAAGATGGGACTGAGACTGAAATTTGAAATGAAGGCATGTTTCTCCAGTCTTGTCCATGTGTGTCAGGGAGGTAGAGGCATGTCTGGCTAGGGCCAGGGCTGTATCCAACTGGACCATAGCCCTTTCTGTATTTTCAGCATGGCTATGCTCCAAAGCTCCTGTGGCTGCGAATGCCTTTTAACTCCATTCTCCCCTTGGTGGGAGGGAGCTGCAGCCCCTACTTGGGAGCTTCCCAGGCTGTCTCAAGATTGCAGCCAGCCTGAAAGGAGCCAGCCTACGCATTATAGATACTTTTGTTCCTGGAAAAGGGAGTCTATAGCACTGACAGCCAATGTGGCACCAGGATTCAGGAGTTCTAAAGAGGCAAGTAGTATGGAATCTTCATGAATTTGTGTGTCGTTTTTGTTCACTGTGATGCTAATCTCATATAGTTCTATTTTCAGTTTATCTGCTGTGCAAGTCTGCACTGAATAGTATCTTGTTTGTTTGTTTGTTTTGACAACTGTGCTCCCCTTGGAGCTCAGGAACCTTGGCTGTCTTGTTCAGTACTGGCCATTTGAACCACATCCTGGCACCATGCCTTGTATTTGTAGGTGATTAATGAACCGTGGGTAAGGAAGAAGGATCTTGCTGGTTTTCGGTGTGTGTTGGGGGAAGCAGTTTTAGAACTATCCTCGGTAAGACAGGCTTGCCCGAGGAGGCTAAGGGAGGAGAGGAGGCATTGAAGCAAACCTGGGTTGAAGAGAGGGAACTGGTGCAAGATGCTGGCTTCTGCTGCCACTAGTGGGATGTGAACAGTGTACAAGAGGATCAGGGAAGGATAGAAGAGAGGGCTATGGAGCAGGATGGGGAGCCTGCTCTTGGGATAGCTCAGGCAAGTTACATGGTCTTAGCTCTGGACTCCCATGCTGGTGAGTTCAGCATGAAAGAAGTACTGTTCTCATCTAGAACTTAGTAGGTCTCAAGGGCACACAGAGACTGGTGTGCAGCAGCCTCCTGTCATTCTAGAAAAGACTTAAGAGAGAGAGGGTGACTTGAACAAGGCCCATCAGAGTAGCAACAATCAGTCTTAGAACTGAACCTGCAGTGTTTCCCTAGGACTTGAAAACGTCACCTATAGCTGTGCATCTCGACTTTAATGAGCATGAGAATCATCTGAAGTCTTTTCAAAATGTGGATCTTGATCACACAGGCTGGCGGGACCTATGGCAGCACACATCTGATATGCTGTGAGCTGTTGTGGCCTTGTGTCCCTAAACTGTTTGATTGTCAGGAACCCCCGGGACATAGTAGGTCTTAGAGGATCATGGAGCTTTCCCAAGGTCATTCGCAAACTGAAAGACTTGGGAAACAAGACCTCAGATCAAGATTTCTAAGATTCGGGCTGGAGAGATGGCTCAGCCGTTAAAGGCTAGGCTCACAACCATAAATATAAAGATTTCTAAGATTCTAGTTGGGCATGGTGTATATGCCTACAAACCCCTGACTCAGGAGGTAGATGTAGGGAGATCATCACAGGTTGAGGTCAGCTTGGGCTACGTAGAGAGTTCTAGGACAACTGGAATTATACAGTGAGACCCAGAGAAGAGGAGGAGGAGGAAGAGAAGAAAAGAGGGGATCCAGAGCTGTGGACATATAGAGTTAATCACAAGTATAAGTCCCAGAACTAGGCACATTTAGGTTCTCTAGCCCTTGCTTGTGAGAGGGTTATCCTCACACCTTCATGAGAAAAGAATAGAAGGAAGAAGGAAAGAAAGAAAGAAAGGAAGGAAGAAAGAAAGAAAGAAAGAATTACACAATTCAGCCATGGAGATAGGCAGACTACTGATACCTCCTCCTCTACATGAAAAAAGACAAAACAGTTGTGGGTCATGACTTCCCAGAACTTAGAAGGCAGAGGCAGAAGGGTCAAGAGTTCAAGGCCAGCCTCAGCTACACAGCAAATACCAGGCCAGTCTGGGCTGTATAAGACCTGCTCCAATAAACAAGACAAGAGACAAACCAAACACAGCATAAGCAAATGGCTGTCAGAACCCAAATGTGTAGCCAGAATGGAATGCAGCTGGGGACACTCACTGACTTTCCTGGTCTCGATGCAGTAGCTTCCTACCCAGATGGACCATGTTTGTGAGTTGCTCATGAGTCCTCAAGAAGCTTGCCAGTTCTGCGTGTGGGAAACCTTAGTGCTAGGAAGTCCTTCCAACAGTCTCCTGAAATCCTTCCTTTCCTACCTGAGGCCCTGAACTTAGGGAAGTGTAGGCTTCCCTAAGAAGAGCAGCTCTACCACCACGGGTGACAGTGGTCTTTGTCACTTAACCTTAATTCCTCGAGGGTCACTTCTAACAAAAAACTTTAAAATGTATTAGTGTGTATCTGTGTGCACGTGTGTGGAGGTCAGAGGACAATTTCGCTCTGCAAGTGATTATCTGCTGAGCCATCTAGCTGATCTCTTGTGTCACGAGAACTTTCCTGCCTGGGAGCATCCCACTCTGTGCCCTCCGACCTGTTCTCTGGGCCCCAACTCTGGGCCCTTGCTGCACACACAAAGATCGGCCACATTCTATTCACCGCTGTGAGCAACCCTGCAACACCCATGGCGAGATCATCACAGTGGCTGATAGGATGTTAAAAAGGACCATAGCCCAGCCTGGAATGACCATCGTGGGTCTCCAAAGCATTGTGTTTCTGAAGGGCTAGAGCGGTACATGATTATCATCATCACCGTCGATCCAATTCCCAATAATGCTAATCCCCTTGGCTGGTGTAGGTGTTCATTACAACACAAGTAGGTTCTAGGTCAGTATTTAAAGAAGCAGTATAGATAACAATACGGAGGAAGGCTTAAGCTGGGCGCGACTCCAAAGAAAACCTCCCAAGCTGCTTCTCTGCACACTTGGGGCTGATGTGAACTAGGACCGCCGCGGGTTCAGGACAAGGTGCTGCTCTTGCTGCTAAGCTGCCACTGATTCCTCACAATAACCTTTGAGTTTGGTATTGGCTACATTTTGTAAGCTGAGGAAACAGAGGCTCAAAAAGATTAAGAGACTCGCTCAAGATCCTGCCAAGTGGTAGAGCCAGACAGGAGCAGGTCTGTCTGACTCCAGGTGCTGAGATTTAATTGGTCAACTCGGGCAGAAGAGTTGAAACTCTAAGGAGAGAGGCAAGGCTGTCAGGAGGCCCTTGCCCCAAAGGAGACTGTCCAACCAAGCCTGATATGTGGGCTCTTGGCCAGAAAAATTTCAACAGTAGCTCCAGAAAACCAGAGGCCAGTTGTGCAGTGGGTAAAACATGAGAAAGATAGGAAGACACAGACAGGAAGACAGACACATATACACACACATAGAGACAAGGACACATGTACACATATAGACCTATATACACATGCATACAGACACACACAGACTTCTACATATACACAGAGACACATACAAACACATACACACAGAAACACACAGATACACAGAGAGCAACACAACACAAACACTCATGGATGCATTCAAATAGACACACACATAGGGGCACACACAGACACACACAGACACAGATGCACACACAGACAGACACACATTTAGAGACAGACACACACATGTAGAGACACACACAGACATACACACACATGCTAGCATTTGAGCATATATTTATGTAGAAACATACAGTGAAAGTAATTTGAAGTGCTGAATGGGTAGCTCACACTTGTGAACACAGCAGTTGAAAGGCAGAGACAGGAGGTTTGCCCCAAGTTCAAAGCCAGCCTGAGCAACAAAAGAGAGTCTTAGGCCAGCAAAGGTGCCATAGGCAGGCTGTGCCTCAAACAAAACAAATCAGTGAAAGTTATAAAAAGGAAGTCACACTGTCATTGGAACCTTTGAACCTAGGGACCAGTTGGCCAGATGAAATGGACAAAACCTGGGCTTTTTGGTGCTCCACTGAGTCAGCAGAGAGGCCTGCGGATGAGCAAAGCCACGAGAGGTGGAGAGACACAGACCATAAGCCTGAAAGAGCCAGGCAGCGAGCTGGATCCTGGGCAGTGAGGTCCAGAGTAGGGCCTAGGGGCCAGAAGGGCAAGAGAGAGATGAGACCACAGGACAGTCATGGTGACAGCCAGCAGGAGAGACCTCAGAAATCTCAGAGGGCCCAGATATAGAATAGGCTGCTGCTTCCCTCGAGAAAGTCCCCATGATTGGGAACCTCTAATATCCCCCTGGATCTTAGCAGGCAGGGATAGCAGGCTGTGTTGATATCACTTAAACTGTAAAGGGGGCTGTGACCTTGGGTGTGGCAGCTGGGGACCTTGGGGGGGCAGCCAGCTTCCTTTGGCATCTCTCTGTCTCCTTTCCCTTCTCCCCTGGCTGAGGATACTTGGTATCCCCTCCCCACCTTCCTTGGGAATGGCAACTTCTGGGGAGACTCCCTCAACTCCACCCTCACGGGTCAGATTTCCACCTCGCCTCTGGTGCAGCCCCACCCCTGCGGCCCACCCTGTGGCCACTCATTCTACCTTCTTTAGGGGCAACAGGGTTGAACAAGTTTTGAATTCCAAACTCAGACATCCTATGGGAGCAGACATCCTATGCTCCCATAGGGTTGACGGGAATGGGTAGTTAAGGTTGATGGGAATGGGTAGTTAAGGTTGACAGGAATGGGTAGTTAAGGTTGATGGGAATGGGTAGTTAAGGTTGACAGGAATGGGTAGTTAAAGGTTGACAGGAATGGGTAGTTAAGGTTGACAGGAATGGGTAGTTAAGGTTGATGGGAATGGGTAGTTAAGGTTGACAGGAATGGGTAGTTAAGGTTGATGGGAATGGGTAGTTAAGGTTGACAGGAATGGGTAGTTAAAGGTTGACAGGAATGGGTAGTTAAAGGTTGACGGGAATGGGTAGTTAAGGTTGATGGGAATGGGTAGTTACGGTTGACAGGAATGGGTAGTTAAGGTTGACAGGAATGGGTAGTTAAAGGTTGACAACAGACAAAGAAACAAACAAAAACCCCACCCTCACAGATGCTCTGGGGAACCAGGGCTTAGGAGACTGGGCCATGGCGTGGCTGTCACGGGCTTCAGTCTGGCCCCACCCCTCCTCTGACTTTCTCAGCTGTCTTCAGCCTACTGCCTCCCTTCCCACCCATGGCCTCCTCTTGGGCTGTTTCTCTGTGCTCTCTCCCTCCTCTCTCTCTCAGCACTCGTCCCTTCTGTGCTGTCCGGCCTCGTCACCTTTCTCACCCCTGCCTCTCAGAGGCTGTTTCTTTTCTACACTGCCCCCAGCACGCCTCTCTCCCCACTGCTTGACTCACTCTTCATAGCCCCCTCAGTTGTGCCCTAGGGAGCCTCCTGAGGACCCCCACCCAACCCTGAAACCCCACCAAGAGCAAGAAATCCCCTGCAGCAGGCAGCAAAGGAACAGCGCGGCATGGCCAGCACGAGATGACAGTTCTGGCAAACAGTTGAGCTAGGTGAGCTGACCACAGCCCTGGGGTTGGGCGTCAGGCCAGCCAAAAAATCAGGGCAGTAGCAGAGGCAGCAGGCAGCCTCCAGAGCTGAGGTCAGTGACACCTTTGACTCAGCCCCTAGCCACCAAGCCCATGCCAACATCCAGTTCAGACCTGCAGACCCAAGCTCTTCACCTTCCCTCAGGCCTGAAGCCAGCTCAACTGCTTCTGTGCCTGAGTGTCTATGCCCACGAGGCCCCCCTGCCCTTGGGCAAAGCAGGGCCCACTCAGAAGGGTCTGTGCTTTACTGCCATAGGGACCCTCATACTCCAGGATTCTTAGTCCTAGTTCTTTGGGAAAGGGTCCTTGAGGGTCTGATAAGGAAGAGGGGCAGAAGAGAGAGACATACAGACTCAGGAGGGATCACAGCTCCTCTGTCACCATCTTGGTACTCTCTACTGACTCTGAAACTGCCTCTATCTGCTCCTCTGTGAGCCTCAACGACTGCTCTTTTGCTCCCAGCTTCCCTCAGTTCTCCCTGCTCCCAGTGGCAGCCACGAGCCGAGACGAGTCTCCTCTG
Organism: Microtus californicus; assembly: GCA_028537955.1. Taxonomy (NCBI): domain Eukaryota; kingdom Metazoa; phylum Chordata; class Mammalia; order Rodentia; family Cricetidae; genus Microtus; species Microtus californicus. The sequence continues at coordinate 3,623,753 of JAQJZF010000018.1, read as the reverse complement.
GATCCCATGGCTAGCCGAGTGAGGAGTTATCTGCTTACCATTTATCCCAGAGTCTGGTCTGTCCCGGAAAGCAGACATTGGACCCCACTGGCCCCCACCTGCAGAGAAGAGCCCTTGCTACACTAGACCGGTGTGTCTCTGTGCCATTTTCCCAGATGTCGGGTGCTCTCTGCCCTGAGTCACAACTCTGGCTCTGTGCCATTCCTCTGCAGAAAGAAAAATCTTGCCTCTCCTGGGGCCTTGGCTCCTCACTTCCCCCTTCCCAACTGCCCCATAACCAGGGGCACAAAGAGGAGCTCCTGTCAGACGCCAGATCTTCTATGTGCATGCAGTCCGGCTCCTTCCAGCTCAGTCATTGCTCTTGCTCATCACGCCTTAGGGTTAAAATGAGAGGCATCTCTAAGCTCCTGGGGGAGTCGATGTGGTTTGCAGACAGTACCATTAACCCTTCAAGGGCCAGTGGCATGCCCACCCCGCTGCCCCCCCCCCATATACAACTTGCAGCAGAATAGGACATCTTTCTATGGGCCAGCTAACTCCTGAAGCACCTGACCCGGAGATTTCCTCTTTGCTGACCCACTGGGAAGTCCTGCCAGTTGTCTGACAGTCTCGTTCTTTCAGCCCCTTGCTTGTATAGATTTCTGTGGAGATAGTTCAGACCTGAAAACTGACCTCATACCTCCCAGATTGGCCCTCTACTGCTGCCTTTCCTCTGGCCGCCTCTCACTCACACACTAGTGTCATACTGTCACAACCTTTAACTCTCCTCCTTTGGCTCAAATGAAATAATATAGACAACTTATCTTTAGCACTGAGGACATGGCTATGCGAACCCTTCCATCACTGAGTCCCATCTCCCACATGACCATCACTCAAGCTCCTTTTCAAAAGATCTAAAGGCACTGTGACTATTCTCTTACAGTTCTAGAGATTTTTAAAAAAACTTTTAGTCTTTATTAATTTGGCTTGAAGTAAGACAGCAGAAAGAACTTCCGACTAAGGATTAAGCCAGCTAAGACACAGTGACTACAGGGGCATCAGACTCCATGAGGAACAAGAGAAGGACATCCTGGGGAGGAGAAACAGGCTTTTCAGGACCTGGGGACCAAGTCACCCTGGAGCCTCTTCAGTTTTCCTGCCCTAAGCAGGGAGAGAAGACTTAGATGATGGATGTAGGTGGACATCAGTATGGTTTCCTGTCTTCACTGACTCCGGGAGGCCATGTCCCCAGCCCCCAGCACCCCGCCTCTCCCGGCTGATGGGAGATGGGATAGAAGGCATGGGATTAGGTTCTGGCCTTGTTTTCTGCTTAAATCGACTGAAGCTAATGTGATGGACAGGTGGGAGAGAGAGGCTGATTGATAAAAGACAAGACCTTGGGCTTCAGAGAGGGAGGGTCCTGGGTTGGGGGCTCATAGGCCAGAGTCACACAGAAGGGAGGCAGAGCCCAATGATGGGCGAGGGGAGAGGGCTGTCCTGGTCACAGGAGACTCCTCTGTGGACCACAGCTACTAAACCCCTGGGGCAAGGTCCCTTACAGGATCCAGGCCAAGACCAGGGAGTGGGCTGGAGACACTGCCTGCTTCTATGTAGTTTCCATCTCTTCTGTCTTGCTCGGTCACTTCACTACCCTGGCATGCTTCCTCTTGCCATCCAGGGCACCAGAGAAGGCAGACCTCCTTGTTGCCCACTTCCAGCTTCCCCGCCTTCCTGGCCCATGCTACTGTACACAGGCTTGTCCAGGAACAGGGCTAGCAGTCAGGACCCGGGCTTGAAGGGCGGCTTCTCAACCGGATAGCTGTCTCCTCCACAAGATAGAAGCAAAGTGGGTGGAGCCCTGGGGCCATAGGCCCTGATCACTGAACAGGACCCAGGAGGCACCCATACTCCTATTACACCCCACACTCAGCACCCAACTCCTCACATAGCCTTGATACACAACTTAATTCTTTTTTTATTTTTATTTTTAAGTTCTTGAGATAGGACCTCACTCTAGCTGAGGATCACCCTGCTGGCTTTGAATTCATGGCAACCCTCCTGGCTTCACATCCAGGGAGCAGTGAGATTTCAAGTGTGTACTATCACATCAGCTTAGTCCGGGTATTGACGTGTTTTAGTTTATGCAGAGTGTGGTGATTTGTGCCTGTGATCCTAGCACTTTGGAAGCCGATCCAGGAAGATCTCAAGTTCAAGGAAAGCCTGTACCATTTATCAAGATTCTGCCTCAAAATAAAAAAGTAAAAATATGGCTGGGGAGGAGCCGTAGTAGAGGATTTATCTCTACTACAAAACCTCCAAACAGCAAGCTAGATCTGGTGGCCCACACTCATTATCACAGTCTTGAGACAGGCAGGTAAGTGGATTAGAAGTTCAAGGCCAGTCAAGTCTACATATTGAGTTTGAGGTCAAACTAGGCTATGTGAGAACCTGTCTGAAAAAACAAAACAACCCTCCCCAAATAAACAATACATCAACCAAAAGAAGGATGCCCATGTCCATGGCTCTTCAGGTTCACTTTCCAGTCTTCTCAGCTGCTCTGGCCTTGTGGTACAACAAAGGCCTGTGCTGATTGCAGGGATAGTGGAGAAGTCTGCCTTCTGTTTGAGGCTGGATGATGTCTCCCAGAGCCCACTTGGGCACAGAGAGATAAAGTGGATGGGAGAGGCACTTCCCTCCAGCTATGCTGGACCCCAAAGTTTGGGGTCCAAACTCAGGCAATACAGGTGCACTGTAAGGGACATTCATCCCATCTCTACATGGTTCCAGCACATCTGCATGTTTGCTTTCTGTGGGCTTGGTAAAATCACTCCATGAAGGTAAGTCCTACATGGGCCCAGGCCTTAGGCAAGGCTTCTCCAGGGCTTGGGAACAGGGATTCAGGCCACACTTTCCTTCTCTGAGCAGGAAGGAGGTAAGACCCTCCCCCAGTCTGGTCCAGGAAAGTTCTGAGGACCCATTGGGGTTCCTGGGGGGTTTATCAGGCCAGCCTAGTCATCACAAAAGACACACAAGCACACCTTGGCCTAGCCATTGGAAAAAGAGGGGATCAGCTCACCGCCTCCTGTCCTGTATTCTGTCCTGTACCCATGACAGGAGACAAAAATGGCTGGAAGGTTGAGGCCTCACTGGATTCAGAGAGGAAGATTGGCTCTTGAAGAAGAATGCAGTCCCTAGGTGGCCAGAGACGGCCAAGGAAAGAAGGTGCAGAAGAGAGAAGAGGCTGGGGCTGGGAGGCCAGAAAGGTGGGCAAGGGGGTGAGGAAAGCTGGTGCTGCAGGCCTGAGGTGTCCCAGACACTGGAGACCCTTCAAGTCCCATTAGCAGCTATAGGAGGTGACAGGTAGGATCGATTCCAATCGAGGCAACAGACTCCTAGTAATAAACCTATTTCACAGCTGCTGAGAGAGGTGGTCTCTCACTGCTGTCTCAGAGGCTGCTGTGGTCAGGCCCTGCAGGGCTGTTGGGGGATCCTATGAGTCTGTCCAGGCCCCTGCTTTCCCAGGGAACAGGGACAGGCCTGGAATGACAGGCGGAATCCTCTTTGTGTTATTGAGTCTGTAGGAGGAGGGCTAGTTCCAGTGTGGGTGTTTGAATTCAACCGTCTATCTCAGTAGGTCTGTGTATCTGTGCTGAAACGAGGATGCGTTCTTCTCTGCCTGGGGCTGTTTGCGTCTGTGTCAGTTTTTGTTTCCAGCATCCATGTACCCATCTGTCCACTAATGCCTGTTACATGTGGGTGTGTGAGCTCCACAGAGGTCTGGGTTTCGGTGGCTGTCTGCAGCATGCTTTGTCTCTGACTGTGGGTGTTGTTTGTGGTTGGCCTGTCTTTGTCTCTTGGACACTAGGGAAATGCTACTGGTATTTCAGCGCTCACAGGAAAACCCTGCCCCAGTCAGGTCAGTCAAGCAGCAGCCTGAAGAATACACAACCATTTTATTTTGCCAGGGCTAAGAGCTTCCCTGGTACAGGATTTTCAGAAATCACTCTCAGAAAAATCTTGCTACTTTCAGGCCTGGACTCAAGGAAGCTGAAGTGAATGGAAGTGTATGTGCCAGAGAAGGGAGGACAGGAGAGAGGCTGGGAAGAGGGAAGGAGAAAGGCCAAGGTGTTTGGAAGAACTGAAAGGCCTTCACAGCAGTTGTAGGAGCTTCCCTTGGGCAGAGGGAGGAAGCAGAGAGGAGGAAAGTGGGACCGGTTGTCCCCACCCTGGAACACTGTAGAGGAAAACTGAGCTGGGTCTTGTGGGAGACAATGTCAGAGTGTGAGGAAGCTTGCCTGCTAGTGAGGTGGCAGCCAATCCAGGGCCTGTTTAGGACTCCCATTTTCCCCTCCTGCACATCTCACCTGACACTGGGCTCCTAGCCAGGTGTGTGTGTGTGTGTGTGTGTGTGTGTGTGTGTGTGTGTGTGTGTGTGTGTGTGTGAGTGAGGGCAGGGGAACGGAAAGGCGAGGCTCTAAGGAGGCACTGCAGGTTCCTGATCTCCAGGAGGCTTCCTTGAACTGGGAGGGTCTGGGCGGTTGCACCATGCCCCCCATGGACCTCTGGTCCCCATGGCGTCAGTTCCTGGCATGCTGTGGGGCCCAGGGCAGAGCCAGTGCTGTGTCGTGTTCTCTCTCAGCATGTAGGACCAGGAATTTGTGTTCCTCCCACTCCTTGCCTCTTGAGAGCTGAGACTGTAGGCTTGCACCCCTGGGCCCTGCTGTCCCAACACTTTGGATGCTGTCTGGGGTGGGGGCAAGAAAGAGGCCTTAGTTCTCTCACCTTTTCTCTCGGCTCCTCCCCACTCCTGGCTTCTCTAGGACTGTGCTCAGCCTGGCCTCACGGGGGAACAGCACGGGGAGATTGCAGAAGTCTCTGGAAGGCTCAGACAGGAGCCTCTGCTCTCTACTGCAGTGTGTGTGCTGGAACCCGAGGCCTCAGCAGAACCTCAGTTCTCAGGCAGAGCCCTGAGCAGGCCTGAGGGTAAGAGTCTTGGTTCCCTGGCCCGCTGCTGACACTTTTAAGAGCACAAAGTGGCAGCTGTTCTTGTGGCCCTGCCATGTGCTCCTGGATGCAATGCCTTGTATTGGGGCATGAATGCTTGGGTGCCAGGACCTGGAATGTGGACTAACTGGTGGGACATGGTTCCCCTGGCCCCTCCGGCCTTCTCCCATGTGTGTCAGGTTCTCCTTGGTCCTTGCCGTCAGGGCTTTGAAGATGGTGGAGAACTGGCTCTGGCAGGGTGCCACTCCTTTTGGGCCTTGTCTTTAGCCCTTTGTGTAGAGTTCTTCCTAAAGAAGGCTCCAGGCTCTTCCCTCAGAGTGGGCAGGAGAGGGAGCAGCCTAGGGAGGGCAGGGCTTTTCTCAAGAGCTCCCTAGGGAACTGTGTCTCTTTCCTCAGACTAGGGTTCCTACTTTCCTTCCCTAGGAGTGGAGTGCTGGGGACTTGGGGTCCAGGAGACTGGACTTCTGGGGTCTGTGTGGGGAGGCACGGAAGGGTGGGGGAAGTGGGAAGGACTGGTCTCACGTGTGACTGAAGATGCCCTGAAAGAGCAGTAGGAGGGGTGAAGGCAATGCAGAGGGTTAGAGCTAGAGTGTCCAGGGCCTGTGGTAGGCCAGAACTGGGATATCCCAGGGCTGGCAGTGATGGGAGCAGCATGGTGGGGTAGCAAGAGGAGGGCTCTAGGCCTCCGGAGTTTGGGGGCCACTCATGGGTTGTTTTTCTGGGACCCCCCAAGAATTTGAGGTGTGCCTTCATTAGGCATCTCCACTGACTAGACCCAGGGAGGATTTCTTAAAAGAGGATTCAGAGACTCCAAGTATGGCCTGTCCTTCCCTCTGTCCACTTTGTTCCCCATTTCTGCCCTAATACTGACTCAAAGTGGCCAAATTCTGTGGTAAGGAGTCCTGTGAAAGGCTGACAAGAAAGAAACAAGAGAGGGGGAATGGTGAGCCGAAGAATGCGGAGCCCAAATGAGAAGCGAGAAAAAGCAATTACCCGATCAATACCAGAGAAATTGAGTAATCCAGCCGATCAATACCACAGGCAGGCACTCAGGTGCTCCTGCTCTCAGCCTGCCTCCATCTTGAAAAGTTATCTAGCAGTCCACCACCCACCTCGGCCTTTGCTCTTTGGTTCACCCCTGCCGCCAACCTGGTCAGCTGCCACCCTGTTCAGACATTTTTACCATGGCTCCTCACCTGGTTACACCAGGAGCTACAGCCTAGGCTGTCTGGGCAGTGACAACTAGTCTGGCCATACAGACTATTTCCCTCTGTCCTTGGAGCATAACGTCCACACAAAGCCCTGCTCACGTGCTGGTGCTGGTCGAACTGGACTGAGGGTAGGCAGGGAGCTGGGAGGAGGCCCACTCACTCCTCTGGGGGCCTCCAGTGTGTAGGTAGGGACTTGAGGTTTCTGACATGGGATGAGGGCATGGGAACTCCCCCTGATTGTGGGGACAGCAGAGATTCCTTTCTAAGCACTGAAAAGTATCTGGCAGCTTGAAGAGTTGTAGCTTCCAAGGTGTGTGTGTGTGTATGTGTGTGTGTGTGTGTGTGTGTGTGTGTGTGTGTGTGTGTGTGTGTGCATACAGGGATGTAAAAAAGGCTGTGGAGCTATGAACTAGGTAAGCCTGGAACAGGAGCCAGAGCCCTGACCTTCCATGTTTACTTGTCTGCTTCTTCTGCTACACTGGAAGTACCTGGGCTGGTTGAAAAAAAATGAATGACCATTGTTACCTGATCAGTGCATTCTGTTGGCTGCCTGATGACCCCCTGCCCCATCAGCATACCCCATATCCGGGGCCAGAAGACACCAGTCAAAGGCTTGGTGGCTAGCTGACACTCTTTGGTCCCAAGGTCAGTCCAGGGAAGTGTAAACAAATTTCCTGTAGGGAAACCTGAGGCCTATTTAAAGAGTGCCATAGCCCAACCCTTCCCAGCCACACGTGAGTAGAGCAAGGCAATGCCTGGCTGGGAAATCACTGCTTTCCCTAAGCTCCCTGCCTTTGTCTTCTTCACTGACTCAGTGGGATAACAATAGCACCCTTCTGCAGTCAAGGATTCCAGATTGGCCTCTGCCGACTCTCTTGGGAGAGGCCAGCGAGTTCCTGTCTCTCAGGTTGTGAGGCTTGGACAGGCACTGGTCCAGTCTTGGTGGCTGGAGGAGGAGGAGGCTTAGTGAACTGACAGGACTGAGATGGGGACAGCTGCCAGCTGCTGTTTGTCCTAGACCTTTCTCCGTGGCTTGGATGGCATCCCCTGGGTTTCTGGTGTGCACCCCATTGTCTGCTGACCTAATCCCTGGAGCCTGGATGAGAGAGCTGGGGTAGGGCTTCTGCCTCCTTTCAACATGGGACCCTCAATGTTCCCCTGGGGCAGGTGGAGTTGGGTAGGTGGAAGGTGTAAGATCGCCTGCTCTTCCGCATTCTGGGAGTGCTTTGATGTGTGCTTTTTCTTCATCCTCCAAAGACTCCCAGGCTCTGGAGCCTACGGGAGGGAAACCTCCGCAGGTGCTGCTCATCCCAGCAGCATTCTTGCTAAGGCTTCAACGCCAGCCTAGAACACCTGGCCTGACGTCTGAAGAAAATTCAAGGCCAGCTTGCCCAGCACATTCTGATTGTCTGATTCTTGGCTGATGGGAGGGAGGAAGTGTCTGTAGTGGGCAAAGTGTGATAGTATGAGTTCTGGGGCCAAGACGCCTTGGCAGGGCTTCCTGCCATCACTGTGAATGTGCTATTCATTGAGTGTGCGCATGCGTGCGTGCGTGCGTGCTTCACAGTCTATGTGCACATTTCTGTCTGTAGAAAAGCTGGTACCCATTCACCTCCTCTCGAGCAGTGTCAAGCCCACAGCACAAAGTTCCACAGAAGTTTGAACTCTGAGTGCTTGTGCGCCCCTTACCATCATAGCACCACTCCAAATGGAAAAGGAGGCTCACAGAGCTTGACATTGCCCAAGGTGCCTGAGCTGTTAGGGTGGCAGGGGCAGGAGAGTTCCTGCTCCTAGCAGGGGAGGGAAGTCAGAACAGAGGGTTGGAGGGTCTCCTGCAGGTGCCACTTTTCTCTGCAGGACAAAGGGCAGATGCATGAAGATGGCCCAGGCACATGGAGGTGAACCAGAAACCATACAGGAAGACAAAGCAAATGGGCAATGCAGACCTGTGGGTGCTGAGGCTGGAGCAAGTTCAGTTTCTGGTTTTTTTTTTTCCTTGCTTACATTTTTATCTGAATAAATGAAAATCCAGGGATGGGAAATTGGCTTAATCAGCAAACTGTACGCTATGCAGCCATGAGGACCTGAGTTTGGATCCCCAGACCCATATAAAAGTGCCTGCAATCCAGTACCGGGAAGGTGTAGACAGGAATTGCTGGCCAACGGTCTAGTCAAAGGGTTTGGTGAGACCCTATCTCAAAATATAATTTGGAAGGTGACAAAAATAAACCTGATACTGACCATACAGGCAGGAGAGGAAGGGGGAGGGCATCAATCCAGCAACCATGTTCCATGGAAGGTGGGAACAGGTATAGGTGCGGGAGAGTCCGAAAACAGGCAAACCTGGAGGTAGAAGGCGGCTATGCTAGAGTGGAAGCCACAAGGCTGAACTTTCATACGGCCTTACTCGAAGGCCTGGAAGTTAGAGCACATCCCTTTGCCCTTTTCTGAGTCCTATGCACATCTGTGTTTTCTATCCCAACAGTGAAAAATGTCAGCTCATCAGCATTTTGTCAGCACCCTTAGGTCCCGGGGCTGGGTGCTGGAGACAGGAATACAGATGAATTATTAACCTTGTGTTGGACCTTAGTTTGCTAACTGTTCACAGAGAAGCCAGCCAGGCTGAGAGGTAAACATGGGGTATGACAGATACCTCACCTGCCTGTGAATACCTGGCCAGAGGCAGGGCCAAAAGGTGCTCGGGTAGGGTGGGCTTGTGCAGAGCAGCTAGCACCCGGGAGCTTCTTTGTAGGGACAAAGCTGTCCTGGGGACTAGGTCAGCACAGCAGTCCCTACAGAAAGATTAGCATGTGCTAAGTGCTCCACTGGCTGTGAGGCCTAAGCATTTGGCCTGTGTCTCTGGAGAGGCCAGGTTAAGATCTTCCAAATACCCTAGGACTATTACAGACTCCACGGAAGGCTTTCTCCTGGCTGACCAGCCATGAGGGGTCACGCTCACTCCCACCTCTTCATTCAGAATTCCAGGACTTGCCATCCCATCCTAACGGTAAGCATGGGCTGACTGAGCCTGCTGCTTCGGATTCGGATCTCTGTGCAGCTTGTCAGCAGTGAGGGAGCAGCCTCCTGACCTGCCCGTCTGTCACCTTCCACTCCCACCTAGACTGGCTGTCTCCTTGAGCATGCTATATGGGCAGGGTAGCTCCCCAGGCCCAGTGCTCCTCACTCCTAACACACCAAGGCGCCACTGCCAGCATCCTTGTGTTTGTCTTTTCACTCGCACCTGCCTGCCACTCAACGTCACTTTCCAGACTTAACACTTGGTTTCTCTCTGTCCCCATGGTCAAAATGAGGTTGCCTGTCATTTTCCTTGAAAGGTTATATGGCATTCAGAAATCAAAATTCCCCTTTCCAATTCTTGTCTTCTGCTGGGAATTATACTGGCTTGGCATGCATTTACAAACCAAAAACCCTAGCTGGGTGGTGGTGGCACACACCGTTAATCCCAGCACTCGGGAGGCAGAGGCAGGTGGATCTCTGAGTTTGAGGTCCGCCTGTTCTACAAGAGCAAATTCCAGGACAGGCTCCAAAAAGCTACAGAGAAACCCTGTCTTGAAAAACAAAACAAACAAACAAAAAATCCTAAGAAAACACAATCACAAACCGATGTTTTTTATAATTCAGATATTATCGTGCCCGTCATTTTGGAGTGACTTTAATTCAATGGTTTGTTATTTATACTCAAACTTCCCGACTGCAAAGATCATTTTCATCAGTCTACAAGAAACTGTAGGCTGGCCAGGCAGTGGTGGTGCACGCCTTTAATCCCAGTACTAGGGAGGCACAGGCAGGTGGATCTCTGTGAGTTCGAAGCCAGTCTGATCTACAGTGAGCCTACAGGACAGGCTCAAAGCTACAGAGAAACCCTGTCTTGGAAAACAAAACAAAAAACAAACAAACAAAAAAAAGAAAATAAAAAAGAAAGAAACTGTGGGCCATTAGCTGCCACCCTCTACTACTTCTCTGGCAATCTACGGATCCGTCTGGCTGACATTTTCCCGCAGGTGACCAATCATGTGGCTAAGAATTCTCACCACAACTACAATCAGCATGCAGGACTTTCTCCCAAGCCCTCTCCTTGCTTTAGCGCCTTTTATTCCCTCCCTATGGAAACACAGGCGTCAGCGCTGGGGTAATAAGCCCACCCCCACTCTTCTGCAGAGTGCGGTGAGCTAGTAGGAAGCCTGCAGACTTTGGCACAGTGTGCAAGGAACAATAAAATCAATACTCAGAAAACATCTAAGTACTCTTTGTTTTTAAATTTAACTTTAATTTTTGAGGTAAAATACTTTTTTTCTTTCGACTTCCATAACAAAATACAGAGCTATCAGATACCCCTGGAAAAAATATGTATATTATACATATATTTCTATAACATTACATCATATATATAATATATATGCAAAAATTTGAAGACTTTAGAAAGCAGAACATCTAAAAGGCACTGCACAATGGTGTTCAGGTTCCTTATAATTTATGTACATATACACATCTTATTCTGCTTACACAGATGTCTGGTGAAGTCATCTTCACATGTGAATGTCTCATTCACAAATCCCTGCATCACAAGTTTATAATTCAAAGAATGCCTAAATATGTTGAAACAAATTAACATATAACTTTTTCCAAGAAGGAACTAATTGGAACAGTTCTTTGAAGATTGAAGTATCTCTAAAGCCACATAAAAACATATGCCTCACTACTGTTTACACAAGAAAAAGCACAAACATAATTATAGAATAAATAAAAAACAAGGGACAAACAGCTAAATGACTACCCACTTGGCAGTGGAATATAACTTTTTTTTTTTTAATGCTTCTGGAAGTTCCCTGGCTTATGGGTCACTAGGGTTCCCTGTATTACTGAGCTGGGTTTAACACAGAACAGTCCGACCCCTAGGGGAGACGGATTATACCTGTCTCTATTTTACTTCAAAAAGAGGCGAGCTCAGCAATGCCGATGCCCCTGAGAATTTGCTACTCTTTTTCTATGGCTAAAAAAGCAAACTGTTTAAATGAACAAGCTCTTGATTAGTGAAATTTCAATAGATTTACACCTACAAAGTTTTACACATTTGGCACAACAAAATTTAGAAGGAAAAAAAAAAGAGGGAGAGGAAGTATATCCAGCTTCTAACCCCTTTCTCTCTGTTGTTGGACAAGGATGTGCTCACAGAAGGCGACCACCTTCTTTCACACCAGGCTGGAGGCAGGAAGTGCCAGGAGGGGGCTGAGGAGAGAACAAATTCTCGTTCCTTTGCTCCAGTAAGTATATCAACAATTGCTCCATTTCCGGAGCAAGCCCAAGTTCTTCTGCTATTTAGACAGACCCTTCCCCAGATCCAAATCCAAACTCCAGCTGTTCGCAATGCCAGTCAACCAACACATCACGGGTGGAATGGCAACCAAAGGAAACAGCAGGTTCAGTAAAAGTCCAAAAGCATTTTTCATTGAGGTCAACATTTCTGAATGTTTTTTCCAAATGTAAAAGCAGTGAATTTATTCAAATGGAAGCAGCATCTAGGGATTAATTCTGGCACTTGGGTTTTAGGGGATCACAGCTGTGCACCATGGACTTTCCTCCTCTCATTTGAAAGGCCCCACGTTTCTATTCCTGAGTTCACACGGACACTCGCTGGCAAGCCCTTCTAGCAGACACTGGTGGCCACCTGGCCTCCCTGATTTGATGGGCAACACCAAGCAGAGAGCCTTCCTTTAGTCGCTGGGCTTGCTTTAGAATCAGAGGTAAGTCAGGCTGAGAGAAGGAAGCAGATCAAACACAGCCACAAGGACAGCAGGAGCAGCGAGTCCTTTGTGGCCCAACCAAAGAAAGCCTGGGTCACCAGAGACCTCTCAGTCCCTTTCCTGGGGGAAAGACAGTTGCTCATGTATGGAATCTGGACCAAGCAACAAGAAAGAGCAATGATGGCCTCAAGTCATCCTGAGTCGGCTGCTGTCTCCTGAGCTCCTTTTGTGCATGCATTCCAGTTAAAGAAAAACCAAACACCCCACCATCAAAAGATAACACTCAAGTATTACCTGGTATATAGAGTTTTCAACCAGGTTAAGGTGGTGGAATCAGCAATCACTGAGGCCCAATGCCATCCCCTGCCTCAGCAGATACGGAATGACTTTTCCCGCTGCCCTGGGCCGCTCTAGGCACCAGTGCACACAGAGGACGCTGGCTGCTGCTTTCCCTCTGCCCCTCTGCTAGCATGTCATTTCACAGATGATCAGTATCTTCCCATTTCTTTGACATTTTGTAAGGGAATTTCCCCCACAGAAATGGCTCCCGTCTGTGACCTGCACTCTGTGAATAGACAACAGAACAGTCTGGGCATTGGGGATCACAAGGATGGCAACACCACCACAGCGTCTTGTGGCATCTGGTAAGTTGTGGTTAACAGGCCCCTGGTTACCACCTTCCTACCTCTTCCTTCAGCTTCAACAGCACTTGTTCCCAGCTGCTCTGCACTTAGTCGTTCCTACAGTCCTGCCCTTGGCATCCAGCCTGGTAACACCAGAGGGAAGGGCTATCAGCCAGGAATTCGACTATGCCTCGACATTCCTGGGTTATCTCAACAGTGTTCATGCTCTTTACAGGTTTATGCTGACAGACCCTATCACCTTAATGCATGTTCATAGTTAAGGCTTCACTTAAGAAACAGTAAGACATCCAGACACAACAGAAAAGCATCTTCAGCGGCACTATCCTGCTCCTCATAAAACTTGTTCAGTTATACTTGGCATGGTTTCCCAAACAAATAATGTAAAAAGAAAAATGAAGACTGGTTCTGTCATCTGTTTTGTTTTTAAAGGCATCGGGTTACCTCCTCCTGCCCTCTTCTTTCTTCCCTGATCAAGAGTTTACAACTCCGCATGGCTTTTTAACAGGTGAAGTAGGTGACAGTCAAAGAGCTTGCAGCAGGGCTTCCTCCCCACCTCAGCTCTGAGGCTGAGGGCCAGGTGCTCCTGTGCTCTCCCTGCCCACTGTAACTGCAGTAACTCAAGTCTTGAAAACATTTTCTAAGAAGGGGAAAAAAGCCTAATGTGTGAGTGTGTGTGTGTGTGGAGGGCGTGTGTGTGTGTGTGTGTGAGAGAGAGAGAGAGAGAGAGAGAGGGAGGGAGAGAGAGAGAGAGAGAGAGAGAGAGGGAGGGAGGGAGGGAGGGAGGGAGGGAGAGAGAGAGAGAGAGAGAGAGAGAGAGAGAGAGAGAGGGAGAGGGAGAGCGAGCGAGCACATATACATGTGCTCCAGCGAGGGAAATGGGGAGAGGAGAAAGGAGGGAAGGACATCTAAATGTCCCCACTTCTGGAAGACCGAAATTACATTTTCTCTCTCCTGAAATAAATATCTTAGTTAACATGCTGTTAACTGTTCCTTATGACCCAGCATCTCAGCCTTTTCCTTTATTTCTCTCTCTCAAAGCAAAATATACCATTATTGGCTTTCTCTATGTATAAATACAACAGAAAAAACTCTGGGTCCTGAACTGTAACGGGACTACAAAGTGGGCTCTTATGGAGCTTGCCAGGCAGAAAATGAGTCTTAAACAGGAAACAAGCTCCTCCCCCCACAGTTCAATATCCTCCCTATGTCCTACTTAGCAAGAAAAAAGAGTGTGTTTACACCCCACTTAATGTACAACACAAGACAGTCATCCCCAACAGAAGAGTAAACGTCCATGCCCCAGAATTATCAAACCAGCTTAACCCCGCCTCCCACCCCAGAATCTTGCTACATAAATACGTGTATCTGATTGTAATATGAACAGCTTCCCTTCCACTGTGGTTTTAAACATCAGCAGCAGCAGTGGCTGCTGCAGCCAGGCCCTGGGGTCCTGCCCCATTCCAGAGGAACTTGCCCGTCTTACTGAGCTCCCGGGCTTCAGGGTCGTCATTCCACCGCCTCTTCAGCCGGAGCTTGGGGGGCATGAGTGCATCTTCCTTCTTCTCAGGAGCACTGGGCTCCTTGCCAGACCTGTCCTCGTTGTCTTCAGTCCCCTCTAGGGTCTCATCACTGGGGATGCCAACGGGTACAGAGGGCCAGGTAGGTGAGGGGTGGGTGAATGCTGTGCCTTTCCCCTCTTCAATGGTCCTGGTCCGCACAGTGTCCACTTCTTGGGAGTGTTCTTTCTTTCCTTGATTCGACTGCCTGAGGCTCTCGGGATCCTTCTCAGAGGTGGGCTCTACTTTGATTCGAGAGGGACTAGGCGCACTGGTTGGGGCAGAGCCGTGTGTGGACTCCTCATTGTTTTCTATCCTCTCTCGGTTCTTCCGTCCAGCTGGTGGGGGCTGCAGCTTGATAGAGAACTGGGACGACTCCTCAGGATGTATTTGGCACTGCAGTGGTGGGACCATGAGCCCTGGGTAGCGGGGAAAAGTCCGAGGACTCAGATGGTAGTTGAACACAGAACAGGCTTGAGAATGAAGGTAGTGTTTCATTTCCTCTGGGTTGAAAGAGAAGCAACTGGTGCTGGTGAAGGGGCTCAGGCCTGGTGAGGGACTATAGGAGAACATGGTGGGCGTCAGGGACAGGGCTGGTGAAATGGGGACATTTAGGACACCTCCACGGCCAGGGACAGGAGAGAGAGCGAAGGGACTGTGGGGGTCAGGGTACACTGCTGGCCGAGAGAAGAGAGGAAGCACTATGTCAGGCTTACGTTTCTGGTGGCCAATCCCTCCTCCACTAAGAGCATTTCGAGAGGGAATAAAATCCATGGCCCGGTGCCAGTCAGAGGCTGAGCCATCTTCTAGGTCCAAAGGCTCCACCTTTCTATCAGTAGTACCACCTGAGTCAGGCCCAGAAGCACTCAAGGAGCTAGCAGAGAACCGCCCTGGCTGCACATCACTAGGAGAATGTGTGTCTAGGGGTGGGAAATGGAAGCGGGAAGAGGCTGTTGGCACTGGTGGTGCACTCTGAGGAACCACACCTGTGATGGAAGAAAAAGTCTGTTAGCCACCTGGTCATTCACTATCATATCATCACTTTTACCTACACTAGCTAAGTACACAATGTTAAGTGACAACAGGAAACACACTCATCTAGTCTGAGTCCTTTTCAAAACTATTGCTCAGGCTGGGTATGGTGGTACAGGCTTGCAATCCCAGCACGCAGGAGGAGAAGGGAGGAGGAAGGAGGGAGGAGGCCTGAGCCTTTAAAGGCATCCTATATTGCTCAGCTTTCTCCATTCAGCCTAGCTTCCATGATCCCCTGGCCTCTTACCTTACTCTCCAGGTGGTCCTCCTTCCTACCTGCAATGTTACTCAATATCTGACTTAAAACTATACCCCGACATTTCAGGGTGTCAGAGCTAGCAGGTTAGCTGAAGGACGGATGGGTGCATGGACCTCTTCCTTGCAACTCGATTATGTGTATATCCCCCTTCAATTTTCAGCTTCACCGGGAAGGTTTTTCTCACCATCATAATTTTGACTGTATTTATAAAGCAAGTAAACCCAGCAGCTACATAGCCAAACAAAACACATGCATGTGGTTGTTCTGAAAATTCAGACTCCACCTCACATGACTGGGCAGGGACAAGGTACTTTAGTGAAATAGATTGTTATGAAAAGGCAATTTTTATTAAGGTAAGTTCTTATGGTCTATCTTTATCATTTTTGATAAACAACCATTATATTTCAGAGATTCCAGTCTTTCTGGATCTATAGTTCAATGAATCCTATATAATGGTATCTACTTCTGTTGTCCTCAAGTACTGAGGAGGAGGCTGGACCTACTATTTCCTCTCAAGTCTGACTACTAGCAAGTGTGATGACCCATGTTTATAATCCCAGAACTGGAGAGGCTAAGTCAGGAAAATTACTGTGACTTGAGGCTAGGTTGCCTCAAAAAACGAAGTCCAACTGCTAAATTTCAAACTCTAAGAAGAAACTATCATTTATCACATTAAACTTGAGAAGGTCATAAATTCTCAACTTCCCCCAAAAGCCCCAAATAAGGCCTACGAAAGCTGCCACCCGAAGCCTCAGGTGCTCAAAAGGTTTCTGGGAGGCTTCACTGGCTGTTAACATGATGATGTCTAAAGAGTTCTATATACATGAAGGAAAAAGGGCTTAGAAATAAGGGGATTGGATAGTCACAGTTTGGTGGTCCAGGAGAGAAAACACAGTGACTGAACTTTGGATGGGCCGTTACGTGGCAGACTGTGCCTTTCTTGGTGCCCAGAGTTGTGACACCTGCCAGAGCAGCACTCACCAACAAATGTTCAATAGAAAACAGCTCTTCTGTAGGCCTTGTTTTAAAGACCCCTGAACTGAGTGAGACTGGTTATTAAAAGTAATAAATAGGAAAAACAGACACATGATCTCGCATATAATTTGAGTAGAGCCAAGACAGGTTCAGGGTAATGGATCTCTTTAGTTTTTTTACAGCAACTAAGAGTCTATTATTTTATTTTTTTTGACTCTTGACTTATTAAGCCTTATCTAACTAAGGGCTCTAAAAATGGCTCAGTGGTTAAGAGCACCTGCTAGTCTTGTAGAACACCTGAGTTTGGTTCCCAGCACTCACACTGCAGCTCACAACTCCAGTTCCAGGAGATCTAAAACCCTCTTCTGACCTTCACAGATGTTAGACACATGTGGTACACACACACACACACACACACACATACATACAAATAAGCAAAACATGTACACATAAAAAAGGGTAAGACTAGGGCAGTGTACGGAAGGTGGCTGCTGATTCCCTCCCCTTTATGTATAATATATTGAGGTGTCAAATCTAAGGTTCTATGTAAAAAATAAGCAAGCAAGCAAACAAACAAAAAAAAAAAAAACCCCTGTTAAGTGTCAATATGATTACTTGAAAGAGGAGCACAGCAATAACTATGATGTAACAGAAAATCTAAACCTCAGTCTCGTACCAATCTGCTAACTAGTGTAAGTCACACGCCGAGCTCTTGGTGCTCCCTTTGAAGGACAATGCAAATAAGTTCTTTGCTTAGGTTCAAACCCTAACCCTACCCAAGAGTTTCTGAAAAAGTTACTTTCTGGTCCAGTTTTCCTAAGCAGGAAGTAATAAGACTAACCCTAACGTTACAGAAATAGCTACCATCTGTGGGGCTTTCGGACTAGTACCCGTGCACAGGTCACATGTTGTTAGAATAAACTGTGTTTGCTCTTTCTGAGGCAGCATCTCATGAAGTCTTGGTTGGCCTAGACTTGCTTCTAGGCCACCCAGGCTGACTCTGAACTCACGGAGACCTGCCTTCCAAGGGCTTGGTTTATCAGCACGAGCCATTATGCCCTGCTTAATTTTAATGATAAAAAAGTTAAAATTAAAAATTAAAATCCTTAAGTGCTGTTCAGAGCAGCACTAAACTCCCTGGGTGTGGCACAGAAAAGACCCTATTCCTGGGAGAAAAGCCATGGTGCCAGCATGTGAGTCTCCAGACGCAAAAAGTATCTGTCTGTAAATAGAGATGAATTACATGTGGCAATGCTGTGAACCCAGTGAGTCAGGGGAGGGCATGTGAGTGCTCCGTATGAGTTCAATTCTTTGTTAGGTCTCACGTCTTCCAAAAGAAGTGTTAAACCCAGGGGATCAGGGGGGACGATGTGAGAGACAGATTTAGCCTGCCCTTCCCCACCTACTGAGAGTAAACCATTTTTAACCAGGAACTCTCTCTCTTTCTAATGTTTCTTAGACACGTGTACACGCACTCGTGCACGCGCACGCACACACGCACACGCGCGCGCACACACACACGTATAAAAAGAGTATAAAGTGCTTGGGTAATCAGTGTAAGTCACTATTCCTGGCTTATTTTTTAAATTTTTATTTATTTTTATTGTACGTGCATTGGTGTTTTGCCATGAGTGTCAGGCCCCTTGGAATTGGAGTTGCAGACAGTTGTGAGCTGCCATGTGGGTGCTGGGAATTGAACCTGGGTCCTCTGGAAGAGCAGTCAGTGCTCTTAACTGTTGAGCCATCTTTCCAGCCCTGCCTAGGTTAATTTTTATTTTATTTTATTTAATTTTTAATTTTTTTTTTTTTCGAGACAGGGTTTCTCTGTGGTTTTGGAGCCTGTCCTGGAACTATCTCTTGTAGACCAGGCTGGTCTCGAACTCACAGAGATCCACCTGCTTCTGCCTCCCAAGTGCTGAGATTAAAGGCGTGCGCCATCACCGCCCAGCTCTGGGTTAATTTTTAATGGTTAAAAAAAAAATCAAAATTACAAAATTTTTAAATTAAAAAAATTAAGATGGTTTATATGTAGGCCATATTTTATATGGTACACACACATAAAAAAGATACTGCATATAGCTCTATTTTTTGAGATAGAAACTTACTATGTGGCTAATGTCTGCATGCTGGAACTATAGCTGTGTACCCCTATGCTTAGTTTCAACAAGTTTCTACTACTGAGCACTCTATCCTAAAGTGTCTTTTGGGGTTCTGAGACATGGTGTCAGAGTAGCCCAGGGTGTCCTTGAACTCCAGACCCTTTGACTGTCTATCTTCCAAGTGCTAGGAAGCCATGCCAAGCTCCACCTTAAACTATTAACAGTGACTAGGAAAAACATGGAGGGAAAAAAAGCAATATTCACACTTACATGTTTTTATATTTGGCATATATTTCTACTTAAAAATAAAAGACCAGAATAGTTATATACATTGACCAACCTCTGGCCTCCAGGGTTTAAGTGGGTATTTTCTCGAGCTTTTATTACATCCCACCATACAAAACTAGAATTTCCTTTAAACTTCTATTTTTTCTCTCATACATTATATCCCGACCTCAGTTTTCCCTGCCTACAACTCCTACCAGTTCCTCCTACCTCCCCTTTACCCCAGATCAACTCCTTGTCAAGTCCCCTTAAAAAAAAAATAAATAAAAAAGCAGGCCTCACATGGCCTAACAATACTGGGCACAAACCTCATTATCATGGTTGGATGTGGCAAGCCAGTAGGAGGCAAAGGGCCCCAACATTAAGAGTTTAACTGAGATGAGATTGTAGGTTTGTCACTAGGCAGAGCCAGGGGGATCCCGCAGAACAGGGGGAGGAAGGATTATAGGTGCCAGAGAGGTTGAGGACACCATGAGAGCAGGGCCAACAGAATCAACCAAGCAGGGTCCATAGGGGCTCCCAGAGACTGAAGCGGCAGACACAGACCCTGTATGGATCTGAGCTAGGTCCTCAGTTAAACTCTTAAGTTCCTTGAGGAAAAGAACTTCCCTATAGTCCTTTGTTTTTCTTTAGGGATTAACACATCTGTTAACACATGGTTGAATCCTAACCAAGAGGAAGAATGCACGATATTTAAAACAAGAGCATGATTTTAAAAGTTGAAGGAAGAACTGAATCTACTTCTGTATTTGACTCTGCTGTGTTCATATTTGATTTTGTCAGTTGTAAAACAGAAGTATCAATATATATATTTACTAGGTTAGAAGCATAGATAAGTTACTAAACCAAACCAAACAGAAGCGTCTTTACTAAGTAGACACTCAATAGTTTTGCTTTCTTTTGTCAACATTATGTTAATCTTAAACACTTGGTCTATGTGAGTAAAAGTTCTCTGTAAACAAATGGCTCTGGTTCTTCGGAGTTATCTATACCAAGGAGCCAACAGACTAGAAGGATGATTCAATGTTTTGCTTTTCCTGGGATGGTGATGATGATATGACGATGATTTTGTGTTGAGAGTTGAACCCAGGGCCTTACACATGTTAGACAAGTGCTCTTCTGAGCTATGACTATCCCAGGACTTTTGATTGACATCTTGAACTTATTAAAGATCTCTGCTGGCTTAACAGCATTTGGTGTAACAGATTTTGCAGACCAGGACTTCTACAGAGTGAAGAGTCCCTGGCCTTGGAAAACCCGATTACTCTCAGGACGTTCTATTCAAGTTGTCTAAGTGGTTGAACTTCTGAGCCTTCAATTGATGAAAATGGATCAAAGAACAAGACTGACAGGTTTGGAGGACAGCAGGTGTATGAAGCCCAACATATTTGGAGTCCTACACTCTATAGGTGCACAGGAAAAAAGCAAGAGTGAGAAATAGAGGAAGCAAGATTCCAGGGGCTAGAGCAGCTTTGATTTCCTAATGCAGCTCCCTTAGGCACAGGGAAAGAAAACAGGTTGTAATTAGAGGTGCATTCCAACCCCCACCCCCAAATGCATGCCCCAGGGACAGGAAGGCGTGGTTACTGGAGAAGGTGGAACTGCAATGATAGCAGTCAAGCTAAAACTGCCCTGACTTGTTGTGTGAAGTAATTACATATCTACAGATCATCTTAGTATTATATTCTCTTAGCCACACCCCTCCTCGAATTTTTCGAGTTTCTGCCAACCTCTGAGTACTTTTATTCAAAATCATGATCTCCTTTCTTGGCATAGAATGTCACAAAGAACAATGATGAAACTGGTCAAAATGGTACTTGACACCTGTAATCCTAGCACTTGGATGAGACAGGAAGACTGCCCTAGGCCAGGTTGACAAGAGCAAAGTTCAAGACCAGCCTGACTACAAAGTGAGATCTGTCTCGAATTAAAAACAAAAACAAAAACCAAAAACAACTGACTCATGAGCAGGGGATAATTTATTATCTTTTAACACCCCTCTCTCCAAACAAACAAAAATGCCAAAAACAAGAAGAACTCTAACCTAACTCTAACTCAAACACCTACACCTGACACTTTTGTAAGTGGATGTATCTTCAAGGAGCAGAGCAAAGGCTGTGAGCTGCCACGGACGCTACCAGACAGCACAGAGGGGAAGCCCAGAGTCTTGCACTCAGGAGCAGTGCAGATGCTGGTGCAGATCAGAGACTTGGCCTTTCACTGCAAACACGACTGAGGGGGCTGTGGTTTTGATGACATTCACTTGATAAGGGAGAGCGTGTAGTTTCATAGAAAATCGGAAATGTTTGTAGAAACAGGTTCACAGCTATGAAAGAGCCACTGGGCAAGGTGTTAAAACGGAGTCTTGAATTTAAAATTCAACATAAACTTATGGACTCGTTCCCCAAAAGGAGTTTAGTAGTATCCAGGAGTCTGAAAAGTAGCCAAACAAACTACCAAGCCTGCTAGAGCAGTGCACAGCCCATGGCCCTGAAGTGATCTCATCACAACAATGTTTCTAAAAATCTCCTTACACAGGTCAGGTCTCAGATTTGGGTTTTTAAAAATTCTTTTAAATTCAAAATCCACTCTCCATCACAGGTATTGTCTCTTACCACTTGAGCGGATGTTGATGAAAGGGTAGTTGGGCATCGCCAGCTTGCTGAAGTTAAACTTGTAAGTAAACCTTTTCCCTTTTGTTTTATGAAGGATCCTCTTGTTGTAATAGTATCTACAAAAACAAGAACAATGGTATGGCATTTGCTACACTTAGATGACTACTAAGATCAATTCTGGCTCTAAGCATTGCTTACAAAAACCTTCACCATTCCTTTATAGCCTGGTCCTGGATTTGGGACTTGGAGACCTAAGAACTCACTTTTCTCATCCATTTTAAACTGACCTGTAGTCTTTGCCTAAAGCTCGACACAGACATTCTTATTTTAAGATCCCAAACACCTTCCTCAGTTCTAATCACTCACCTTCTCATTCCTCTATAGTTTCAATCTATGGTCCACTTCCTTCCTGCTTCACTCTAAAGAACTGTCTAGTTTCTTTTTGTCTTGCCAGGTTGGGTCAGACAAGCCTTCTGGGAGAGCTCATGGAGTTAGTCAGGAGCCTAAGTGCAAGGACTAAACACAGGAAAGGAAACGGGTTTCATGGGAGCCAGTGAAGACAATGGCAGAACAGGAAACAGCAGTCACCCTGGCCCACTTCACCTTCACTGTGGCACATAAAGGACGTGGGAGGCGCCACCGACACCACAGACTTTACACTCAGGCTACTGAGAATGAAGAAAGACAGGGAAGCTCTGGCCTGGCTTCTACTAAGTTGCATAGGTCATAAACCACAAGGACTAAAGAGCTATAAAAATTAAAAAACTGACAGAGAAGAGCGAATGAGAGAACTGGTGATCATCCTTTGGATTGAATGGAGGCTGTAGGTATGGTATGTGAGCATCTGGGTTCAAAGCCTTCCTCCTGCCCCCACTGCACCTTTCCCACTTCCAGGAGAGCCCAAAGGAGAGAGATGACAGGAATTTCCCAACAGGGAAGTCTACAGTAATCCCCTGGATCATAACTGAGCCCTAGTTCATGTCTCACCACATGTTCTTACCCACTCAAAGCACGATCAGCTGCCAGCCAGTGCCAGCCACACTGGAATCCCCTCCTACACCTTCTCACCTCTTGTGCCACTCAGATTCAACACCTCTTTGACTCACACTTTGACTACGAAGTGCAGTCTTTCCTCACCTGATACCTTTCAGACAACATCCACAAACCTGCACACTTTCCTTCCAGCTTAGTTCATACCACAGATTCGGGGGATCCTTTCCCTCACCTGAGGGCCCGGCTCAGCTTGTCATAGTTCATCTGTGGCTTGCACTTCCTGCGGCCCCAGAGGCGAGCCACTTCATCTGGATCCTTGATGACAAACTCCCCATACTCTCCCTGCTGCCAGGCGATGACATGGCGGAACTCTTCCTTCTGCAGCAATTCCAGGATGAAGTGCCACAGCTGGATCTGCCGGGAGCCTGGTGACGACTCTGTTTTGTAGGCCCAATCTGGAAACTGATACCCTTAAATGCAAAGAGGGCAAGATCAAAGTAGTTGGGAGTTAAGTACAAACATGCCAGTACCCCCACCTCCACATTCCACGGCTCGCTATCTCTAGAGTACTTTACAAACACACCCTTCCAGTCAGCTGGCTAACCATGAAGAGGATGGAGAAATTACCCACCCTTGTGGCAATCACTGAATCCAAAAAAAATTAGGCAGCAGTACTTAGGCATCCTAATCTATCACTTTTTCATAGATCACCATATAGCAAAAGAAGCAAGATAAACTGATGTTTTAGCAACATATGGCAGAAAACACCTATCCCCAGTGTGGAATTATTTCCCTACCAGAAAAAGAGACACGAAAACTTGCAATAAAGATGTGTGAGCCATAGGAAACAAGTCAAGACCTACAGTCATGTGGCTGTCAGTTATGGTCTAGCATTTGTCAACCTAAACCCAAGTGGGAACAGGAACACTACAGGACAGGAACCACTAAGGGACATTCCAGATCCATCAGAGATGATTGACCTCTGCTCACCTCCACCTCCTTCTGGCTTTTCCACGATGCTACAGCCTGCTTTCATTTTCGCCCTCCTGCTGAGAGAAACAAGTTTCACAGTTATTTTGAGATGTTATGTATTATCTAACAAAGGTTTTTTGGCACAGCTCCCCCCCCCCCAAACATCCCCCCTTTGTCTTTTAACATGTCACCTCTCAACTACTAATCCTCAGGTCATCAAATGACGGCCTCAGGTCATCAGCTTCAAAAGCCATAATTATCTCTCACCTGACTTTAGCCACAAGTGTAAACACTGTCCTTAATATTTGCTTTCTTCCTTCTGACCAGCCCTCCAACATAAAAAGGGAACAGTGAAACAAGTCCAAAAGGAAGCAAAAACAAGTCAAACAGTTTGTTTTGTATTACTAAACAAGCCCTTATGCTTAGGTACACAGCCTGAGTTCACCCAGATATACCAATTTAAAGAGTGAAAAAAAAAAAAAAACCCAAACCCTCTACTCAAGAAGGAACTTCGGATTCCAAATATTTAGTGAATCATGTGAAATGGAAAACAACATCATCCGATCAGAAATTGCGCTCGCCCGAAAAAAATATTCTGAGAAACAGAAAGTCAACGTGCTGTACAGCCGCTCCACCCAAGAAAGCACTGCCCTAAAATTTCATGAAAAAAAATTGCAAAGGCATATACTTAAGAGGGAAATAAAAAGAACAGGGTAGGTATTTGGGGTCCCCTGGCCAGTGGTGGATGGAATTCATTGCTACGATCTGAATTCATTCCACGCAGACTTATAGTTCCTCAATAAATCTCCTGTTCCTAGCAGCAGACAGCGTTGTGTCAGTCCTTCAGCAAAGAGGAGGGAAGGGTGAAACTGGCAGAGAACGACGGAGGAAGAGAGGACAGGCTTATTCTCATCATTTCAGGGCGCACGACAGGTCCTCAGCACCATCAAGAGCAGGTCTGGAGCAAACGCAGGTGCTTCAGAGGCCTCAGGGTGGGGTGGGACAAATCCCTAATCTTGGAAATTTCATCTAACCTAGAATTCCTCTAGATGTTCTGCATTTTCTTTCCCGGCATATACATTAAGGAGAACAGTAAATTTCAGTCCATAAGACCACTAGGGATCAAGGCTCAAGGAAGGAGGCAACAGACAGACACTGGCACACACAGGATATACACAGTAACAAGGCACCAGGGCTGGGCAGAAGCTTCCTCTCCCGTTTCCGTGATGATGGGAGAGAATAAACACCGATTTCCCCAAGGCTCCGGGAAGCTGTCCTGGGTTAACTCCTAGACTGCGTGTCGGATCGCAGGGCCTTTTCCCTGCTCGGGAACACCCTTCAGCCTGGCGCCTGTGGGCTCGCGCTGGGCGACGCCCGAGCCGGATGCCCTCTCGATCCTCCGGCCCCCGACATGCCCGTCAAGCCCCTCGGAGTCCGCAGGCGCGTCTGCAGGTGTTCGTGACTCCCGAGGGTGCTCGGCCCCCGCCCGGCCTGCGGCGGGAGTCGCCGCTCCCGCCCGTCAGCAGCGGCTCCGACGGCCGCCCGCACCCGTGTCCCTTCCGTCCTGCCCGCTAGGGCCGCGACCGCCGACGCCGGCCTCACCTCTCCGGCGCCGTCCGTCTCTACTAGGGCTCCTCCGCCGCAGCTCGAGCTCCCCCTCATCCACCCAGCAGGAAGTGACTCCGCGGCTGCTTTCGTCATTTCCACTCTGAGCCGGGTGGGAGGGGGCAATGTCCCGAGCCGACTCCACTTCCGCCGGTGAAAGGTGGCCGGTACCCGTCCGTGGTTAGGAGGCTTTGGGCCTGGAGTCCCGCATGGAAGGAGGGCGCTTCCGCACTTACGGGAGCCCAGAAACTTCTGCAGCCTTTCTGCGTTGGCCTTTCCTCCCTGCGCAGCCTAGGGGGTAGGATCGTTTCCTCGCATGTCTCCATTTTAGTCGTAATCGGCCTCATCCAAGTATTGTAAAGTGTACGTCTTTGCCATTCAAACACCGCACCCCCCTTGCCTTTTGTTCCTGATTAAGCAATTACAAATTAATACGAAACAAACTTTGTGAGTTTCCGTAATTCCAAATGGTTCCTAGCCCTAGTTTCATTCCAGAGGCAGAGTTGGGATCAGTAAAATTAAGTGTATGAGGATAAAAAATGAGGGAGGCGAAGATGACAGGCGGAAGTGAAGACCAGTCTTCATCAAATGCATATGGAATACGTACAACGTTTCCCACCTGTGAACCATGCAGCACATGGAAATATTGCCATTAGCTGTTAAAAAGAAAAAGGGTTGGCTTTTTTAGTGTTGGACACGCCTCTTAGCCTTCCCCAGGCTGGTCATGGTTTGGGATTATCCTGTGTTGTGCTGGGACTGTAGAACTGTACCACCACATCTGCTTTTTGTGTATTTGGAGACAGGACCTTACCACATAACCCCTGGCTGCCTCGGAACACACTATGTAGACCAGGCTGGCTTCAAACACACAGAGATCTGCTTGCCTCTGCCTCCCAGTTGCTGGGATTGAAGGTGTGCGCCCCATGCGACGCTAATAACTGGTTGTCCTTGAGTCATTTGTAAGTTCACTACTAAGTGTGGCCTAAAGTTGACTTACCTGTTTGAAAAAGAAGGAATAATAGTGTTGGTCCCCACCCTTTCTAGTTAGAAAGTCTTACTATGAAAGCAAACACAATGGACAAGATTTAAATGCCATGAAGAGGATTGCCAATGTGAGCACTTTTAGTGTAGAAATGTTTTATAATGGTTTCCATCTTCTGTACAGTCTAGAAACCGTCTTCTGTATTAGGCGGAACAGAACAAAATGCTAGGGGTTAGCTAAATCAGTGGTTGAAAACTGTGGGTTGTGACCCCTTTGGCAAACCTCTGTCTTCAGAAATAGTTATATTGCAATTCATTACGGTAGCAAAATTAGTTATAAAGTAGCAATGAAAATAATTTTATGTTTGGGAGTCACCACAGTGTGAGGAACTGTGTTAAAGGTCGCAGCATTGGAAAGGCTGAAAGCCACTGAGCTAAATGCACAGTGTATTTCAGTCCTCTTGCCTTCAGCGACTGGCTTTGCTACCTTGGTTGAATACTCACTGTCAGTTCCTCATCTGTTTGAGCATGGTATTTGTGGAGTATTCTGTGGACTCCTAGAGTTGTTTAGCAGTATTGAACTGTGTAGGGATAGTAAAGGTATTTCATTGTCACACAAAGTACAGCACATGGATAGATGGTGACAAAATGATCTTAAGACCGATAAGAGTCCTCAGGCTTTCACATGGTTTGTGCAGATCTTAGTCATTATTAGCTCAGGAACCAGGGTGATGAGGATGAGTGGTTTCTTCAGAAACTCTGAGGTTGCCAGCCTTTATTATTATTATTTTTTGGTTGCCAGCCTTTAACTCAGGGCTTAGATGGGCATGGTTAGAGCTAGCACTGATGAAGAACCGGTAGCCAGAGCACTGGTGAAGAACCGGTAGCCAGAGCACTGGTGAAGAACCGGTAGCCAGAGCACTGATGAAGAACCGGTAGCCAGAGCACTGGTGAAGAACCGGTAGCCAGAGCACTGGTGAAGAACCGGTAGCCAGAGCACTGATGAAGAACCGGTAGCCAGAGCACTGATGAAGAACCGGTAGCCAGAGCACTGATGAAGAACCGGTAGCCAGAGCAAGGGGACTCTTTCTGTAGGTGTTTTTACTCACTCCTTAGACTACTGATTTTCTGTGACTATTTCTCTAACTAACTGGGGCCACAGAGAATGAGTTAATGCGATTTACAGAGATGAACAAGTCTCAGTGCTTGGCTTGAATCTGGACTGATGTCTGGAGAAGTGTTTACAGCATGGCAGATCTCAACAGAGTTCTTATTTTGAGACTCTAGTTCATCACCTGCCTGAAGCTCAGCAGGTGAATTTAGCTTGGATAAAGCAAACTGGATAATGTGAGGGTCTACGTAAGCCATGTATGCACTGGGAACCTTAACTGTGGTGGTGGAATCTGGGGGTGGGGTGGGGAAGATTGGGACTGCTAGGGACTTCCTGCCCAGTTACCTATCTTCCATATTCACCACTACATGGCTGCCTTCAGCATCTGTTGCAAACAGGCTTTTACAAGTTGAAGATTCCTTGTGCTCTTGAACAAGGAGAGCATGTACCTTCTACAAGTACAGGCGTGGAAAGACTTAGATATAGCCGAGTAGTCAAGCTATCTTGCAGTCACTCTTGAATTTCCAGTTGCTCAAAGCAACGTTGACACTACTTTCCTCCCTCTCCCGACCCTTGTTTGCACTGTCCCACATCTAGGGTCAGGGTCAGTTCTAAGACATGTACTCTCAAAAGCCCATTCTTACCAAGATATAGCTACTTTCTGATTCCTAAATTAAAAAAAGAAGAATAGTTGGCTATAGTGGCACATACCTGTAATTCCAGCCCTGGTGAGGTAGGGGAGGATCAGGAGTTTAAGGCCAGCATCCATATTAGGGAATTTGAGGATGGCCTGGGTTACAGGAGACCTTATTTCAAAAAATAAACAAACAAACACACCAAACCAAGATGATGTAAAACAGAGGAAATCCCCCTAAACGTATTTTTCTTCTGGATTGCTCTCCCATCCCCACTTCCAGCTTTGTTATTTAATTATCCCTACTTTCGTTTATGCACTTATAGGTTTCCACACCCTACACTTACCTGGACATGTGTATGATAAAATTCTTGCTTGTCTACTCTTGCAATAGGTGACTGTTCATATTCCATTGGCATGTGTAATGGACATATCTGTTCTTCCTAGAAAGTTTGTCTTCGGTTTGCTAGGCCCCCGCAGAGGCTCTGTCCCTTCCCTGGAAGTTCCTGCTGATGTCCGTGCTGCTCTGTTGTCACAGGTGGTGCTGGTGAATGTCGCTTCACCCACTTCTTGGTTACCTCTAGAATGCAGGAAGCGTCTCTCCTCCAAAATGTATCCTCGTTGAACTTGGACTTCAAAGACCCAGTCCCTGTTGTGTGTCTAGCTGTTCTCTGAGTTTTCTTGTCCTCCTAGCTAGGAGGGGCACTGTTGATGCTCTCGGTGAGGACAGAGTGATTTCTAAACTCTGGACCATCCCTCGAGCTACTCTACTTCTGGTGTCAAGAGCTCAAACTCGACAGTGGTTACCATATAATTTTACAAAGTTTGAGTAGATTCAATGTTTTAAGCCTGTTTAAAAATCTATTTTTTTTAAATGTTCCCAGAATTTGGGCTGTTGGGTTTCTAACTTAAGCACTATTTTCTGAGGCCTAGCCTCAGCTGATATGTGTTAATCACTCTCTGTTTCAGTTTCTCCGTGAAGTGATCATTTCTGGGGAGAGGGGCTGGGATGCACTCAGTTGGCAGAGTGCACCTAGTCCACACATAACTCCAGGCTGGATTCCCGCACCATATGAACCAGTGTGCCGGCTCACACTTAGAATCCCAGCACTTGGGAGGTGGAAGTAGGGGATCGAGAGTTTAAGATCTCATTCCTCTACATACTGAATTTGAGGACAGTCTGGAGTACATGAGACCTTGAGCAAATAAATAAATTACAGGAAGAAAAAAATACTAAAACATCACTGACATCGATAAAATCAAAGACAGAAAGGCTGATATGAAATTGGTGTATTTATACCTATAATACCTTGGTTACTTCTCAGTAAAGATAAAATATAATGAACTTGGACTAGATGTTATTTGCATTTTACCACATTGGACTAGCGTAGCTTGTAAGATCTTTGGTTTGTTTTTCCCGTCAACCTAAGGTCATTGTAAGGATAGAGGAATTAATGTCTTCGGTAACATGATTGGGGATCCCCAGATAAAAGGTTAAGTGGGTCCAAAGCAGAAGTAACTTTGCTCCCAGTTACAGATAAGCCAGAAGGAGCAGAGAGCTTGGCTGTTTGTTTGCAGTGACTTGGGGACTCAAGGACTCTCCGGGATTCTACATCCATCATAGTCCACAAATACCCCTGTCTCTCATTTCCCCTTTTTGTGTCTTAGTTCCCGTTCAGATGAGCGCAGCGAAGAGGGTAGTGGGAGATCATGAAGAGCAGAACAAGAGAACAGGATCTGTAGGAGGAAATGACCACTCAGGCTGGTTTGGCTTTGTTTTATTCCTGGCAGCTCAGGAGAAACCTGCCCAAATGTTTGGTTGTCAGTCTATATATTTCTAATGCTAGCTTCTTCCAGGAATCATGGAATTAATGGGAGCAGAGGGCAGGTTCTGGTTGGAACCCATTTAGTCTGTGTTCTCTAAGACCTGGTATTTGTTTCCCACTCTTACAATACCTCAAACCTTGACCTGCTCACTGCATGAACTTTTTAACCTTGTATTTATTCCCTGTTATATCTGCTCTCATTCTCTTCTCTTTATTACTATCAATGTAATTTGGAGAGGGCAGAAGCTGTGTTTATCTCTTTCTCCTGTGTAACAGCCTATAAAATGATAGCCACCGCAATAGAGACATGGGGTCATAGTCTAGTAAACAGCAGCAATGCTCATTTTGAGCCTGCCACAAGTGAGGCCTCCCATGAAGTTAATTAAAGGCTATTGCCTTAGTGCTTTAGGAGAGCTTTGCTGTAAGAATTGCCTGGAGCTGGGCAGTGGTGGCACACACCTCTAATCTCAGTGCTCGGGCAGAGACAGGTGGATCCCTGTGAGTTCAAGGCCAACTTGATCTACAAAGTTGGACAGCTAGGGCAATTATGCAAAGAAGCCCTATCTTGAAAAACAAAAGCAATAACAACAAAAAACAAAACTAATAAAAACTTGTCCAGGTACGTCCCAAGATTTTGAAGCCTAGTGAGCATTGGAAGTCATCTCTCTACCCTTTCATCCATAGCCACCAGCTTCCTTTTGAACCCTCATAATGGTGTGGAGTTTGCCCCTTAACTCACAACCCAGTCACTGGTTTTCATTGTAAAATATATCATACCTACAAAAGAGAGCATGAGAATGTATGGTGGACCGTGGAGAAACCATGGTACAATAAAGGATTTAAACTCCCACCACAGGGCAAAGAATAGAAGTCTTTACTGTGCCCTAGAAGTCTCCTGCCCAAGTCTTGGCCTCTGCTCAAGTTCACTGAAGTCTAAGATTTTGATCACCATAAACATTGAAAAAAGTCTTATCGCATGTGGAGCTGACACATGTTCCTTGGACATTTCCAATCACTGATGCTATGTCTGGGCTCTGGCACTGCATAGTTAAATGTAATGTTTCTTTTCTTTGATACCCCTCAGCTGTTTGAAGACAGCTATTATATTGGAGTTGCCAAAAGAAATATATTAGTTCCTTTCCCTTTCAAATGTGTCCTTCATAACAAAACAGTCCTCCTTAGACCTGGCCTGACTAGCTAGGCACACAGTGAAACTGTTCCTTTTTTTATTTGGACACTTTAAAAACAATAACAAACAGATGGTCTTGGATAAAACCAACTGTTTCAGTGTCACCAAACGTGGCTGGGTTGCTAGCCGATACCCCTGGCTTTCTTAGAGTGAGTGCTAACTCAGGGTTCTTCTGTTAAGTAGCCTTTAACCCACACGACAAAGTATGTATTAGTTACATTAATTCCTACCCATTTATTTGGTTCTATTATTCATTCCAGCGTGTCCACATCATCTTGATTTATTACAATGTATTATTTCGTATTTTATTAATATACTTGGAGTGACACGGAAACAACAGCTACAGAATCCATTCAGATATGAATGTTAAACTTTTCTGAATACACTCAGATGTTTTCTAAATGACTCAAAAGTCACTGTATGATCTTGGAATGTCTCATCAGCCCTTGTGCCTTTGATCTGAGGGATGCCAATTAGCAGCATTCCAGGTAAGGGGATTCCAGATAATGGTGTGCTTAGTGTATGAGAATTGCCAGAGTCAAAGTCATGATAGAAAGCCAAGAATAAGCAGTGTGTGGTGGTACACACTGATAATCCCAGCACTTGGTGGGAGTAGGCACAAAGAAAAGGAGTTCTAGGTCATTCTTGACAACGTGAGAGTTTGGAAACTAGCCTGGCCTATATAAGACCCTGTCTCAGGAAAGAAAGAGAGAGGAGGGAGGGAAGAAGAGAGGGAGAGGGAGGGAGGGAGGGAGGGAGAGAAAGAGAGAGAGAGAGAGAGAGAGAGAGAGAGAGAGAGGCAAAACAAAACAGCAGAGAACATCAAAGTAAAGTTAGTGATTATATTGGCAGCAGGCAGAGGGGAGCAATTCATGCACAGCAGTGGGACATCATAGGGAACTGGGAATCTTTCATGCTTTGGCAGCAATTCAGAAGGCAGAATTCTAGACACATGCATTGCCAGGATATTTTTCTCTCAACAAGAGTTTATTATAATAGTTTTGGCTAATGTGCTTACAATAATGTGTTAAGACCTAGTTTATTGGTATAATTAAAAAAAATATCATTATAGTAACAGGTTGTTATTTTTTTCTTTTTCTTGTTTCCCCAGCAAAATTCTGGGCTACCAATATTTTAAAGAAAGGAGAAAAAGTCACAACTTGTTAGGAAAACACCCTAGCATGCAATTCCTTCTCTTGGCTGTTAGGAAAGCCCTTGGGGCCCAGGGAACAGGCACAGTCAGAGCACGAAGACACACAAGTACCATCTTGTCCAGCTCTTCTGCGATACAGTTGTTGGTTGCAAACCAAGTTGTCTCTTGCCCCTGCATGTTACCACACTGGTCCAGAACAGTCCAGTTTGTCTTCATTTGCTCACAGAAAATATTCTGCCCTGACACAGCCTCCGAAGCCCTAACACACTAATTGAACCTGAATGTTTTAATTGAACCTCATTATTTGAACTGTGCGAGGGAGGAAGAGCCCTTTGGGTCTGAAATAGGGTGAGAGGAGACACAGCTCTCAGTTGCAAAGCATGTCTCATGGTGCCAAAATGCACTGTCCTGGGAACTGGTTACTTTCAGTGACTGAGTTTCTGCATCCTTGGATCTTCATTTATCTGCATGGTCTGCACCTCAGCTGTGAGTCCTGTCACTTTGATACAAATAACTTCTGGAAATCAGGAGTTTCTCTAACACTGGGGGCAGATGGTCAGAATTTGAGAACCACCATCAAAATCAGTCACCCCAAAATTAATGCTGCTCATTACTGAGGTGCTTTGATCCTCTGCTCTGCAGAACACCAAAAATTAAGTATGTGGGGTTTTGTGGAGCGAAGGTGATGCATGCTAGACAGAAGGCAGCAGTCCTCTGAGTACTTGTGATATCCTGTCTCTCCACTGAGCCAGACTCAAGTAACCACGTCCAGCAACTTCACCTCTGTTGAATTGCTCTTAGCATGACAGCCTTAAGCCTACTTGCCACAGTCATCTAGATCCTTCTTTATGGCACCCACCTCTGTGAGCACTGG
The DNA here is from genome assembly GCA_028537955.1 of Microtus californicus. Classification (NCBI taxonomy): domain Eukaryota; kingdom Metazoa; phylum Chordata; class Mammalia; order Rodentia; family Cricetidae; genus Microtus; species Microtus californicus. The sequence goes on along the minus strand of JAQJZF010000018.1, from coordinate 3,590,994 downwards.
CTAGATAGATGCCAGTTCTTGAAGACAGTGTTTTCTAGAAACCATAACTTCTTAGCTCGTATTAGTCAACTTTTAAGTATTCATTTATCCATTATCAGTTCAACAAAAATTCATGAAGCCACATAGATTTGGGGGAGACAGAGCTCACAGATCTTAATTGTAATAGTAGTTTCATAGTAATACACCCTACAATTATTTAAAGGTATGATCCACAGGCTATGCAAGCCAAACATAGGAACAAGATTTAATGCTGTGATCAAATACAATGAAAACAGGTTCATCTAGTTCATTAAATTCTATTTGTTTATTTCTTTAGCAAGTAGTGGTTGAACACTCATGTTGAACAAGGTACTGTCCTGTCCATGAGGGGCACTCTTGGCTGAGGTGCTCAACTCTAGTTCAGGAAGCTGGTAGCAGAGGTGCCATCCTTGTGAGCAGCCAGTCTGCCAGTATGGCAGCACAGTCTGGCAGGACCAATTGGACTCTGTGAGCCTTCCCACCATTCTTTCAGGATCCAACACACACCCCATCTCCATTCCCCAGTTTGGAAAAGCTCTCTTAGGGAAAGAGGCAGGTTATTAGGTCCTGTCCTGCCAGTCTACTGGAAGGTTCTAGGAAATACCCTTTACCTGAAAAGACAACCCAGAGAAGGCTCCTATTATAGAATCTTTGTTATGGCTGTATTGTGTGACCCCCAAGTTTATATATTTAAGTCCCAAGTGGCAGCACCTCAGAATGAGACTAAATTTGGGAGTAGGATGTTCAAGGAGGTAATTAGGTTTGGTGAGGCCATTAGGGCAGGCCCTGATCCGATGTAACTAGATTCTTACAAGAAGGGGGGGGGGGAGAGAGAGAGAGAGAGAGAGAGAGAGAGAGAGTTGTCTATGAGATGAGGAGTGAAGCCTCAGAAAAAACCAGCCCTGCCAGCACCCTGGTTTTGGACTTCTAGCCTTCATACTGAGATACAGTCTTCTTGCTTGAGCTTTCTGACCAGTGGTTCTTTGTTGTGGTAGCCTTATGAGCTAATAAACTTTTTCGACCTTAAATGTTGTCATGTGAGCTTGGAGGTACTACAGACATCTTGCAGAGGGCCAGGAAAATGTATGAGATACTAACCTAGAGCTGTGACATCACCACACCAACCCTGGCTCCATCCACCTCCAGATAACAACAGCCCCGCTGTTTCCAGCTGCTCTGCTCTTGGAGTTATAACATGAATGTCCTGGTTGATGCAGGGCCAGCAGAGAAGCACAGCAATGTTATAAGGGCACCACGAAGGCGTGCTCAAATGAAAAAAATGTCCAAGTCTTTAGAGATGTACTGAGATTAAAGGGCTAGCTAAAGAGGGTTTTAGCTAGACATGTGGGAGAAGCTTACAAGCTTTGACACTGTAGAAGCCCCTGTGTAGAAGGTATGGCCGGGTGGAGCTGAGGAGCATGCCACAAGTTGGGTAGTGAAGTGCGGTCTTGTAGCTGTGGAGAGCTGGGTTCCTCACACTGATGTGAGTGGTGAGGGAGAGCCGTGAGAAGAGAGTCAGGGCAGCAGAGTGGAGCTGGAGAAGCTGGCAGAGCTGGGGAGGCCCTTGCTGCACCCGCACATCAGTGCCATGGCAGGACTATGGCAGTTGGGGGTAGTGGTGGGGATTTATAAAATACCTGATCCCAGAAAGCTGAACTTTATCCGAAACGCAAAACCTGACTTTCTATTTATAGTGTGAAAACTATTAACTACTTCTTTATCTTTTTTAATAGTTTGCTAGACAGAGACTAATCTTTTCTTGATGACTCATGATCACCATTATGCAAAGGGAGGTACAGGGAACACCATAAGTAGCTTTGCTGGACATCTTACGAGCAGGGTCATTCCCAGCTCCAGGCTCACTAGTCTGTGTGGTCACGGCAAAGCCTGAAACCTGTGAGTGTTTGTTTTCTGCTTGGATACCTACTTCCCAGCTTCCTGTAGAGATGTGATGATGTAATGTGTGCGTGGACTTGATAAAGCACCAGTCACTGTACAATGGGTATTTTAATATTTCCCATAGTGGAGTGACAGACAGTGTCTGTCTAGCCTCACTGTCCTTAGTGGCAAGGTTCCTTGCTGTTCTCTCTAGGAAACTTTCACCTGCTGTGCTTTGCTCTTGAGGCCCTTGACTAGACCACAGGTCAAACCTCTCAAGTGTTCTCTTCAATACAGTCCTCCTGGGCCCTTGCACAGCCCTGAGGACCTGGCTTTGATTCTTTGTCAGCTATTTTTGGATTTCAAAGGTCCTTTTCACTTCCGGATTTGCTGCTGCATTCCAGAGAACTGAAATTGTCAGAGCCTGACTTCTAGTTAAGTGGGGGTGGTGACGACGCTTTCGCATTGTCCCAAGAACCGGGCGGTTCTCGCTCCTCTTTAGGTAAGCAGGGTTCAGTAGTGCCATATGTTGATTTACCCTCGCCAGTAAGCCAACCTGCACACCAAGACATACATGAACAAACCTTTTCTTTTGTGATGTTGGGGACTTACCCTGGACCTTCCTGCATGTTAAACAAGGACTTTACTATCGACGTATAACTCCAGGCCTTATAAACTTGTAAAAATTGGAGAAAAGGTCTTACTAAGTTGTCTAGATTGGCTTTGAACTTGTGATCCTCCTCCTTAGTCTTATGGGTAGCCTGGCTCTACAACTTTTGTGACAGAGTAGATTTCTGACATTTCCCTCCTTTAAGGACTTAGGGTTACTGATTTCCTTCTCCCCTTTTCTGCTCTCTGATGAGGTTATTGACAGCATTCTGGGACTTTCCAGCCTCCCTCTCCCTGCCGGCATGTCCTATGAGTGGCTTGTACATGGTAGTAAGTGCGTGAGATGTCTGGGATAGGGCTGAAAGCCCTTTGAGCCGGGGTTTTGGAGCTTGAGTGTGTTGCATTAGTCCCACAGATTTCAGTTTCCTGACCTAGAAAACAGTGCAGCTCCTGCTGGAGGAGGCAGTCCTGACAGGTAGGACGATGGAGGGATAAGGGTAGTAGAGGGTCAGGTGTTGCGTAGAGTGTGTTCTAGACAACAGACTAGATTTCAAAATAGTGAGAGTAATACCTGAGATCCAGTCAGGCCGAGCTAAGTTTGGAATATACAGAGATGTCTGGGAGTTGGGTAGGGTGGAGTGGGGTGCAATGTTTGGTTCCTTCTTGAGGAACTTCAGATAAGTACAAAACTTCAATCTTCACCTCAGGAAATCCTCCCTGGCTTTCTTTATCCCAGGGATGACACCTTCTTCTTTGCTTACCCATCATCTTTTCTTGTGGGACTACGACATATGGATTCAAGATATGATTCTTTTGGTAGGAGGAGTATACTCTCTGAATTTTGGTTGACCTATGACTGAGCTGACAAAAAGAATGCATCAGAAGTCAACTGTGCACATCTGGCCTAGCCTTTGGAATAACTTTCAGCTTCCACCCTGAGCTGACAGCTGAGAAGCCCAGAATCCCTATTAGAGAAAGCACACTGAAAGACCTCGAGACTACCACATGGGAAGGAAAAGTTACCAAGCTGATTCAAGTCTTTCTTTCATCTCAGGCAAAATGTAGGTATATTAAAGTCATTTTCAGTTGTCCATCTCACTTGAACTGCAAGCTGGACATCCGGGAAACTTTAGCCAATGCCATCACTTGTCTCCGCTGCGTTTGTTTCACTAGGGAAGATGTGTTGCGTTTGTTTTACCTTGCTAAGGCACCTGATTGGTCTAATAAAAAGCCAAATGGCCAATAGCTAGGCAGTAGAGGGATAGGCGTGGCAGAGAGAGTAAGAGGAGGAGTCTAGGCTTGAGAGAAGAGAGAAGGAGGGAGAAGGAGAAGGAGACACTAGCAACCAGACGGTTAGGCAGGTGAGAGAAGAGAGAAGGAGGGAGAAGGAGAAGGAGACGCTAGGAACCAGACGGTTAGGCAGTTGCCAGGCAGCCAGACATGGGGGAAGCAGGACAGACAGAATGAAAGAAAGGTAAACAGTAGATGAAGAGAAACAGGTTAAGTTAACAGAGCTAGTGGGACAAACATAAGATAAGGCTAAGCATTCTTAACTAATAATAAGTCTCTGTGTCGTGATTTAGGGGCTGGTAGTCCCGAGAAAGCCTGCTATACTTAGCCGAACCCTATCCAAATACCAGACTTACAAAGTGATGAGATTTAATCAACTGTTAATTGTTTTTGGCCCCCAAACCTGGGTTGCCCTATTGTAACACAGTAGGTAACAGACCACAATAGAGAAAGAAGTCAAGTTTCTCACAGTATTTTATGTGGGTGCAGGGAACTTCAGGAACAAGGAGAGCTTCCTCTGCTCCCTATCAAACACTCTCTGTTAGTGACTCGAGTAGGGAAACTGTCACTCACGTTGTACTGATTAAAGGCTCGAAGCTCAGCAGACTTGAGAAAGAAGTAACTACACACGTTCCATTCCTGTGAGAGGAGCTGCTGCTGTGTGAATCATTGCACACTTACCATGGAATGCAGGGGAGAAGAGACCCTCTGTTCCTCTTCCACTGCAGATGAATGGACCTGGATGGGATCTGAGGTGAAAGACTGGTAAGGATGTGTCAGCTTGTACAGGTCTAACAACTTCCCTTCAACAGGAAGTAGACAAATGAAAGATATCTTGATGGGAGGCAAATCTGATCAAAATACACTGTGTATATGTATGTAATTATAAAAACAATAACTTCGGTCTGGGAGAGGTGGCTTGGGGGTAAGAGCATATGTAGTTCATGCAGAGGTCTGAGTTCAATTTCCAGAACCCATGTTGGGCAGATCACAACTGCCTGTAACTCCAACTTCAAGGGACTGACATCTCTGGCCTCCAAAGGCATCTGTGCTCATGTGTACAACCCTTCTTCTCAAACACATGATTTAAAAATATTAAAAAAAACATTGCATACGTGAATGAAATTGTAATGAAAACAAGCCATATTGTATATGCGTATACAATTGTAAAACAAAAGATAGTTTGGAGTTGTTGCTGTATAATGGCCTACAGATCATATCCAACACTGAGTTCAGGGAAAGTCAGAGAAACTGAGTCACATACACGGGCTCCTTATCAGCTATGGAGCTTGCAGTTCCGTCACTGTTCTGAATGAGTGATCACATCTACTCTGGAGGGCTGAGCACATGTAAGCCAGAGCATTCTGTAGCTCCTTGGAAGCCCAGTGTCCAGCAGTTCAGCCTTTGACTGTGACTAGTCACCTTCTAGCACATTGAGGAGAGGAGAATCATGCTGTTCTGCTGTCTGAACACAGAGAAAGGGCTGACACAGCTCAGAAGAAGGCTTTTTGATGTGGTGGGGAGACTTCCAAAGAGGTCAGGTGTCTGGCCTTCAGCACTTACACGCATAGGGGTAGGGCAGCTGCTTCCTCTAAGTGGGTGGGGAAAGTCAGCAAGCGTGACTAAGTAAGGTCCTGAGCAATTTCATTGTGATGCTGCGTCATTAAAAGAGGAGCCAAGGACAAGGTACCACTGGCCAAGGACGGCTTCTGGGAGGAGGTGACAGGCATGGGGAGAGGAGAGGGAGAACAGAATCTGGTGTTTCAGGAGTAGAGACAGGTGATGAGAAAAGATAAGACAGGATAAGAGAGTTGCCTGCGATGAAGCCCGGTTCTTACTGAGCAGGCAGGAGAGGTAGGGAGCACAGGGCCACTATCATGGAAGAAGCTTGTATTCTCAGCACCCTTTTCTGCATCTCTGGACCACCTCCAGCCTGCAGCACTGGGTTATTCTCTGGTTTCAAGGCAATGTTCCCAGCATTTTCCAGTCCTATCTACCTTTGCAGCTGCTCTGTGCAAACTGACCTCAGCACTAATCATACCGGCACTCCTGATAGCCACAATTACCACATGACACTTGGTGTGCATTTTCCCTTCTGCCTCCCTGGAAATACTGAGGAAACAGAAGTGAAAAGGTTTAGTATTTGTTAACAAATACTAAAATTTTGAAGACATGCCGTGTAGGTTACCAGCCTTGGAGGGAAGGCCTGGTGCTTGGGCTATTTCCGGGACAGCAAGGGTCAGAAACAAGGGCTTCAGTGTTATTGGCAGCCCCAAGTGTATGCACTCCCTGTAGCATCATTTATCCTTTCTTTCCTGCTGGTTAATCTGCCAGCTGCTCATTTAGGAAGAAGGCATCGTGGAGGGGAGAGTAAAGCTGCCCTTGGGTTGATCTCTCCTCTGAGGGCATTAACTCCCAGGATCCCTGTACAGGCTGACTCCAGATGGGGCTGAATCTGCTGTGTTGGAATTAGCACAGGCATAGACAGGAGGTGTGAGCAGACGGAGTAACTTAGGGCTTTTGGCTCTTGCTCCTCTGCTCACCTACAGAGCCTTACTTTGTGCGGGCACTCTCCTGTCTCAAGAGGGAATGGGTAAAGGGAATCTCAAGATTCTGGCCCTTAAGGAATTTTGCATTCTGGTGAGGGATAAATTTTAAAAAAGGAAGGAAAAGAAAAATATATATGATTATTTCGTCAAATATTATCAAGTCTCAAAATGGATTTGATCACTATTATTTGGCTTTATATTGTCAGGAGAGGAAGCCAGGGACGGACTGAATGGGTTAACTTGCTAGGGCTCACTAGACAGTGCATCTGGTGTACTTTGGTAGGGCATTGAATGGTGGCTAGGAATTGGAAAGGGGAGGTATGCAGAGTGGGTAGGAGTCTCAACAAATCAAAAGGGAGACATGAAGAAGAACTGAGAGCCTGAAAAGTGGCCCGCGTGCTGAGTGTGGGTAGGTGGTCACAGACATGAAGACTCAAGTCTCTAAAGAGCACAGTCTGTAGGACGCTGAGCACTTGCTAACCTTCAGAGTCTTGTTTTCCCTCAATGTTTGTAGCTAAGGTTCAGGTTTGTTTGAAGGCATAGATGTAAGAAAAGCAAAATCAGCATTGATGAACAAGTGTAGAGTGTTGAATTCTAGTCTAGTATGGGCTACATGAGATCCTGAAACCTTGTTTCAAAAAACGAAATAGGGGCTAGAAATAAGACTCATCAGTTAAGAGCATTGTCTGTCCTTTCTGAAGACCCAGGTTTCATTCCCCACATCTTATGGCCACTTACAACCATTTTTACTCTAGTCCCAGGGGATTCAATACCCTCTTCCAGCCTCTATGAGCACCAAGCATGTATGTTTGCACAGACATACATGTAGGCAAGATACTTATATATACAAAACAAAACAGAGCTAGAATTAGCTACTATTGCACTTATTTCGAACATTAAGTTGCATGGGGATGAAGCATAGTCTTGCATCAACTCTGTCTTCAGTCCTTACAGCTAGGCCGAGTTGGACAATTTATTTACCCTCTCATGCCTCGGTTTCTTCTTCTGAAAACAGAACTGATGATGCCGTCTCCCTTGCAGTAGACTTTGCTAAGATGAAATGGCACAGTCCGTATGAGGCTCTTAGGGCAGGGTCTGGTACATAATGGGAGCTAATAGAGATGGCCATGATAGCTAATCTTCCCTAACGTTGCAGGATGGGGACTTGTGAAAGACTGCTCAGCCAGCATCCAGAGAGTCAGGAAGGACAGACAGAAACCTTTATTCTTCCAGCAGAGTGTCTGCCTGCCTGTGCTGTGCTAACTCCCTTGGAGGACAAGGCTGGCATCTAACTCATCTCTCCAGAACTGATACCTGATACCAGCTGAGCCCTGGAAGGTGTGGGGAGGAGTGACTAGTGGTAAGGCTCTAGGAGTCAGAGAATGGGGGGATGGGTTCAGTGAGGGAGAGAGAGCTAGGATTCCACACTGTGAAAGAAAGTTCCGTAATCCCTTACCTATGACCTGGCTTATGACCTAAGGTCCAGGTCTCAACCAGCTTGTCATGGGAGAGGCTTGAGATGCCCAGGCAGTCACAGTTCATAGAACACTTGCATTCCCTGTGAATGCTGGGTTGTGGTGGTGAGGATGAGGAAGGGGGGCCAAGAGGAGCCGTAGCTGCAAAGCGGGGGCCCAGGACAGACGACTGACACATCTCAGGAGCATGGGGGGACGCCTGTCACAGCTGCTGTGAGGGCCAGAACAATCTCAGGAGCATGGGGGGACGCCTGTCACAGCTGCTGTGAGGGCCAGAACAAGATCTGGGGGAAAGGAAAAGAATAGTCTTTCTCATGCCCAGGGCATTGCCCAGCCCAAGGCCTCTGCTGTGGGGCTTCAATGTCTGCCATGAGGAGGACACTCATGCCCCCTCCTTCCTCCTCCAGTGTGGAGGAGGGACCAGGCCCCAGTGGGAGGAGCAAGGGAGCTCCCTCATCTCAGCCTGTCTGGATATCTTTTTTCTCAGCAGGCATCACTTTCTTGTCAGAGTCCCATCAGCCTCCCTTGGGTTTCCCAGCCACCTTCCTCCTCCACTGGCCCATAGAAGCTCTCATGCTCTCCCCTGAGCTGGCCCACAGGCATAAAAACCCTGACCAGAGAGTCCAGAGTGAAGAAGGCCTGCTTTCTTCATCTTGGGCTTCCTTTTCTCTGGCTCCTACAATGTCCAGAACTCATTTCTCCCAATGCCCCTCCCCAGGAACCTGGCTGTCCCAACCCTCCCCACCTTCAGGACTTGGGCTCTGGGTGGGGAAGCACAGCTCAGCTTCTGGGATTTCCCCAGCAGGCAGTAGCAGGAAGTCTGAGCTGGTGAGGGAAAGTCTGACTCTTGGCGGCTGTCCAGTCACTAAGCAAGACCAAAGTTCAGGGGAACTGGTTCCCTGGTCAGCTGGGGACACACCACTGACCTCTGCTCATCTGGATTTTGGGACTTGGGTCTCTGAGGCTGGAGAGCAAGGCCAAGTTAAGGGGGAAGGAAATAGAGGAAGATGGGGCTGGAGAACAGCAGAAGCAACTGTTCCTTTCCTACCTCCCCGGGCCTTGCTTTTGATGTACCTGCTCCTTGTTCAAGCCATGACGTAGGTGAGATCCTGGGGCTGATAAGGAGACAGGAGCATCCCACCCTCCACGCTTACAGATCCTAGAGAAGCTAGGTTTGTGGGCACAGTCCACATGTGGTCCAATTATTAGAGGCAGGAAGGAGGGCATCTTGAAACTGTTTTTTTTCCTGGTGTTTTGTCTCCCCCTTCCTTGGTGAGGCTACATTTGAAGAAATGACCCTATTAATAGGGGAGCAGAGGAAGATTAATCTCTCAGTCTCCTCTGTTCTTACCCGTGACTCCCTTAGTTCTCCGGCTCCAAATGAGCCCTTGGGGAACTTCAGCAGCAAACACAACAGGGCAGAGCAGCCAGTGCTAGCCCTTGGGGAAGACAGAGCAGAAAACACTGGTGACGGTGCACATTCCCTGTCCCATCAGCCAGTCCTGCCACCTACGCCCTCCAGGCCTCCTATCTCTCCATCTCTTCTTAGAGGCTAGACTCTCCTTCCTAACACCTGTTCCAGAGCAGAGGTGAGAATCATGAAAAGGGAGAGGGTGAGCCAGTGGGGGGTCAAACTCTAGGACAAACAAACAAATGGCAGAAGGTGATTATTGATGTGCTTTAAAAGGAAAGCAGACAGCCAGGTGATGGTGGCGCACGCCTTTAATCCTAGCACTCGGAGGCAGAGGCAGGTGGGTGTCTGTGAGTTTGAGGCCAGTCTGGTTTACAGAGCGAGTTCCAGGACAGCTATGGGCTATGTAGAGAAGCCATGTCTGAAACAAACAACCAAACGAACAACCAAACCAACCAACCAACAAACAAAAAAAAACCCAACAAACAAAATAAAAAGCAAGCAAGCATATGCCTGAGCCGCTACCGCCCCCTGGTGGAACATTCTGCATGCTGGGTTCCTAGCCCAGTGGTTGGGAAGTGGCCTACCTTTTCTGGAGTGTGGAGTGTGAAGTGTGGAGGGTGGAGATATCCAGTGTAAGGTCACTTACAAACAGAAGATGTGGCCAGAGAATGCTCTAACTTACTAGTAATCATTGAAGTGATTCAACAGTGAGACACACTGTTGTTTCTGTCATATAAGGAGGACTCTTCAGAGGACACCTGGGGATATACCTAGGAATGTCCTAAGGAAGAAGTTTAAAATCTCAGAAACACCCCCTACTTATCCACAGTCTTAAATTTGAAAGGCCTTCTGGATTGTGAACAGTAACACAGGGCAAGAGACTAAAGGCACATCTTAGCTTCATGAATGCAAATGGTTAATACACCAGACACACAGTCAGGACACAGCTCCGCCACAGCCAGGGCTGCGTGTCCTTTGTAAGCTTCACCCCAACAACCACTTTTTCTAGAGTTCGATCCTCTCAGAGTGCAACCACAAACATGACAGCTTAGATTGGTCTGAGATCGGAGTGTATACTTGGGCCATTGGTTTGGTCTGAGGTTGGAGTGTATACATGGACCATTGGTTTGGTCTGAGGTTGGAGTGTATACATGGGCCATTGGTTTTGTGTCCCTTGCATGCTTCACTCAGTGGCACCGGGAGTCTGTCACGCTGTAACAGGTCTAGCAGAAAGGAAGATATTCTACAGTGATACGTGTGTCTCTCAGTCTGGCTGTTCTATCAGAGGACTGAGACAATGAACCCCAAAGCAGTGGGAGTTTCCACAGGCATCTCATGAAGTTGTTGGAGGAACTCATCTCTCAGAAAGAATCCACACAATTCTAACAAACAAGCTAGGCCATCTCACAGGCTGAGATTGAAGCCTGGACAGTCATGGGTCAGTGATGGACAAGACCACTCCTTGACTGAACTGCATTGCTGTTCATATCTTTGACTCTATTTACAATTTAGTTTTATGTCATGACCCTGAAGATAGGCTTCAGAGGGTTCCCTGGATCTCGTTGTCCCTCTTTCCAATGTGATCATATTGAATAAATCTTCCATTCCCCTCTTTTAGTTGACTTATTGAGGTTATATTCCTAAATATAACCCCAGCAGCACAGACACTGAGAGAACAATTAATAAATGGGACCTCCTGAAACTGAAAAGCTTCTGTAAAAGCAATGGACACGGTCAACAAGATAAAATGACAACCTACAGAATGGGAAAAAAAAACTTCACTAACCCCACATCAGACAGAGGTCTGATCTCCAAAATAAACAAAGAACTCAAGAAATTGGACACCAAAAGATCACATAATTCAATAAAAAAAATGGAGTACAGACCTAAACAGAGAACTCTCAACAGAGGAATCTAAAATGTCTGAAAGACACTTAAGGAAATGTTCAACATCCTTAGTCATCAGAGAAATGCAAATCAAAACAACTCTGAGATTCCATCTTACACCTGTAAGAATGGCCAAGATCAAAAACACTGATGACAACTTATGCTGGAGAGGTTGTGGGGAAAAGGAAACACTCCTGCATTGCTGGTGGGAATGCAAGCTGGTACAACCCCTTTGGATGTCAGTGTGGCAATTTCTCAGAAAATTAGGAAACAACCTTCCTCAAGACCCAGTAATCCCACTTTTGGGTATATATCCAAAGGATGCTCAATCGTGCCACAAGGACATGTGCTCAACTATGTTCATAGCAGCTTTGTTTGTCATAGACAGAACCTGGAAACAACCTAAATGCCCCTCGACCAAAGAATGAGTAAGGAAAATGTGGTACATTTACACAGTGGAGTATTACACAGCAGAAAAAAAATAATGACAGCTTGAATTTTGGAGGAAAATGGATGGAGCTAGAAAACATTATTTTGAGTGAGGTAACCCAGACCCAGAAAGACAATTATCACATGTACTCACTCATAGGTAGTTTTTAAACATAAAGCAAAAAAAAAAGCCAGCCTACAAATCACAGTCCCAGAGAACTTAGACAACAATGAGGACCCTAAGAAAGACTTACATAGATCTACATGGGAAGTAGAAAGTAGAAAAAGACAAGATCTCCTGAGTAAATTGGGAGCATGGGGACCTTGGGGGAAGATTGAAGGGGGAGAGGAGAGGTAGGGAGGGGAGCAGAGAAAAATGTAGAGCTCAATAAATATCAATAAAAATGTAAAAAAAAAGGAATCGACTTGGTTATGGTGTCTCTTCATAGTAATAGAACAGTGACTAAGACACTCACCAAGTCAGGAGATGAGTTTGTGTGCTCAGATTTGAGGAACACAGCAGGGCATGTGGCCCATGGTATCTGTCAGTTCCCACTTGGCATCTGGTTTCTCTCTGCAGTAGTCAGAGGGGGAGCTGTGGTGGGTGGGAGCCATATTCCTCTAAGGCTCAGACTGAACAGAAGTCAGGATTGGAGTTGGAGGTTTGTGGGACCTTGGGGTCTGGGAGGCCAGGCTGCAAAGGTCCAAACAGACAGGAACGTCTGTGAGGAGACTGATGTGGAATCTTCCTGGGAAAAGAGCTGCCTGAGAATTTGGGCCTTCACCAGTGGGAGGCCTCCTAGTTGGAATCCCTATTGGAAGCCTGGTCTCTAGAGGACATCTGTCTTAATTCTATAGATTTTTAGGGGGAGCTGTTTTGCTTTTTCTACTTAGTTTTAAGACAATTGCCTTGGCCAGTCTGCCCCAGCCCTCAGGAACTCTTGTCCCATCCAAATGAGGCCAGCTCCTTCAGTCTCAGGCTGCCTGGCCTAATCAGGAGCAGAGATCTGACCTCAAGGCTACTTTTACAGTCTTCCCCTAGGTGTGAGCTGCACCTGTCCTTTGCAGTCACCTGCTACCCTCCAGGACACTTCCCTGCATCATTTCAGAATCACATGGTCTGGCCTGCTCTGTCTCCCTGAGAGTAATGCCTCTAGGGGCCTCTGCCTACCTGAAATGGCCTTCTGCTTCCGCCTCCCACTAGCTTGAAGCTTCTTAATGCAATGATCTTGCTCTGTCTTTGTGCCGAGAGAGACTGGCACAAGCAGACACTTGTTATAGGTTTGTCCAGTGGTGGCCTGAGGTGATGGAAGATGTCCTCTCACAGAACCAGTGCTGATAATTTGGTTATCAGCCATCAGATGGTGAATGTGCCCAGGTCCTGGCAGTAGTGCTGCCGGCAACTATGGCAATGCTTGGCATGGCTACCTTGGCTCCAGGTGTGTGTGTGTGTGTGTGTGTGTGTGTGTGTGTAGTGTCTCTTGTCTCTTTGAGAGTGATCTAAGGGATGTCAAGACTAAGACTGGTCATATCCTGAGAAACTAGGAAGGGGAGGCAAATCCCAGAACGGTTAGCCATAATTTTCTTCTGTTATTGGAGATAGAGGTGGTCCATAGCTTCCTCCACACCCTTTAGCCTCTCAGGGGACTTCTTCCCATCTCAGACAAGCTCCCAGTACTTTTCAAAAGAGTTCTGGCTCCTTTTCAATAGAGCTTTTCCTTGTAAAAGGCCTTCTGGCCTTTTCCACTGTCAGTAAGCCAGGAACTGCCCTTCTGGTGTTCAGCGTTCGAGGGAGGGTCTGAAGTTGTTCTCCAGCATGGAGTAGTTGGAAGCGCTCAGTAGCTGTGGTCAGTACTGTGTGTTCTTGGCTGAGACTCCCTTTCTTTGTGGCCATCAAAGTCCTGCCTCAGTCCCACAGATTCTCTAGTCTGTCCACTCTCTCATACAAAATGAGGCATCTCATCACAAGGAAAGCTTCCTTTCAAATTTCTCACACAACTGTGGTTTTTATAGACAATAGTATTAATGGAATTGTTAAGGCCAAAACCTGGGTCCCGACACTAGCCAAGGTAGGTCACGTGTCCTCGACAGATTAATTAAAGAGACAAAGTATGTATAGAACACCAGGACCAAACATGACTGGAGAAGAAAAAAATCAGTGTAATGATGCCTAATGATATTGTGCTATACTCATAGATTGATGCCTAGCCCAGTCATTAGATGACTTCATTTGGTGACTGGTGGAAACAGATGCAGAGACTCGCAGTCACACATTAGACCAAGCTCCAGGAATCCTGTCTCTTCAAGAGGGAGGAAGGATTGTAGGAGCCAGAGGGGTCAAAGACATTGCAAGAAAACCCACAGCATCAACTAACTGTGCTCATAGGCGCTCACAGAGACTGAACCAACAACCTGGGCCCTCTGCACATATGTGACAGTTGTGCAGCTTGGTCTTCTTGTGGGACTCCTAACAGAGGGAGCAGGGGCTGTCTCTGACTCTGTTGACTGCTTCTAGGGCCCTTTCCTCATATCAGCCACATAGAAGAGCATATGCCTAGTTTCACTGAAGCTGATATTCCATGTTTGGTTGGCATGCATGGGAGGCCCATCCTTTTCTGAAGGAGGAGTGCATGCAGGTGGTGAAGAGGGAGACAGGGATGGTGGGGGCTGGGAGGAGAGAAGGGAGGGGACACTGGTCAGGATGTAGGATAGAAAAAGATGATTTACTTGTGATTTAAAACCTGAAATGTGATATTTAATAAAATTTTACTTATATTACTCACTAGAAATAAAATGCCTACGTTCCCAAGGGTGGAAGAAAAAGAGATAAAGTGCTAGAGCAAAGCAGAAAGAGAGGTCTCTTTAATGTAGCCACAGTGGGAAGAGAAAGGAAGATCTCCAGTGGCTTTCTAAGTTGGCATTCGGGGTCCTAACATGAGGGTTAGGTTAGGTAGAAGGCAAGAAGCATAACTTGTCATCTTCGTGCCGGCTGCAGCCTACTGAAAGCTACCTGACATTAGAACTGCGGGAAAGCTCTTTTCTGGAAGGCTGTTGGCCAGGTTCTAGTCTTTTTTTCCTTTCATTATGGAGTTCCTGGGGAAATTCCAATCCTTTGGGTTTCTTCATTTCAATAGGGAAAGGGAGGGGCACAAAGGTGTCTTCATTCCTGTCGGGAAGTTTACCACAGGGGCCTGGTAGTCCCTTGGGGAATGAATAATAGGTGTTTCAGACTGGGAAGTTGTCCTGCCTGATAATCTATCCACATCAATAGGTCCCTGCTGCCTGTCCCTGCCCTATAGTCACAGGTGAGTTAGAGTGTCCTGCCTGATAATCTACCCACACTGGTACGTCCCTGCCACGGGTTCCTGCCCTATAGTGAGAGATGAATTAGAGCCCTTCAAGGTCCTGGTGGGGAACGCAAACTCTAAACACAGAGAGAGAACATATTGGACAAGTGTGGCATTATTAGTTTCGGGTCCTTAGAGGCTGCTTTGCACTTGGGCCCACAGAGTCACTAAAGGCAAGATGAGAGTCTGGCTTCTGAACAGTTCACATCTGTTTCCTTTGCCTTGGGTCACCCTGTCACCTCTGCATGTAGACATGTTAATCACTTAAGGGGAATCTGTCCTGAGCTGGGAATACTTGCTGTTTCTCAAGGTTCAGAATAAAGGTAAGAGGAACAGGCCTCTTCCTACTCCCATTTACGACACTCTGTTGTAGATATCCAGTGGCATCTTGTCTCCAGGTAATGAACTAAACAGCCATGGATTCTGGGAACAGTAGAGTCTCACAGGGCAGACAAGCCCTTGGGTGAGGCCAATTATCTATGACGGTGAGGCTGTTCTGGGCCACCAGAAAACCAGATGTCCTTACAAGCAGCAGAGCCTTCCCAGGAGAACCTTGTCTGGCCGTGCTGAGACAATGATCACCGGACTGCACCTTGCCTGGCCGTGCTGAGCTCTTCATGCACAGCCTCTTCCCAGTTCTTTCCCAACATAGAGCTCATGTCAGCGCTCTGGAGACATTCCTTTCTCCAGTGTGCGCACTGATTAAATCTTGCTTTCTGCCCTTTATCACTACCTAGTTCTTTAATTGGCCAAGCCTAATTCTTTGGGACTAGGACTCCAGGAACTGGGTCTTTTGCCCAGAAACTCTATTTACATTTCTAACATACAGGGCAGTCAGATAGCTAATTTCCATAATATATAAAGAGTTTTTACAATAAAGAAAAAAACAACAACAGTGAATAGAAGACTGGAGAAAGACAAGTGTCAGAAGTAGAAATGACCATTTAACAAGTAATAGAATTTGAAAATTTGCTGATTGGTATTAATTGTTTAGGGAGCTGGAGAGATGGCTCAGCGGTTAAGAGCACTGCATGCTCTTCCAAAGGTCTTGAGTTCAATTCCCAGCAACCACATGGATGCTCACAACCATCTGTAATGAGATCTGGTATCTTCTTGAGGAAGAGACCTGGTCAGTCGTCCTCATCAACTTAGACCATGAAACCCAATATGGGTGAGTTCAACAGAACCACCATATATGGGCTGCCCATGCATGCTTCAGCATTGCCAGGGCATTTAAAAAAAGTTGTTCAACCCCTCTCTCATATTCATAACATGAAACATGGTCTCCAGTGTGGAGGTCATTGGAAGTGGGCCCTTTAGGGTGTGAAGTCACATTTGGCTAGAGGCTTCATGAGTGGGATTAGTAGCTATGATGTTTTGTATTGGCATCAACTTAACAGGGCCTAAAATCACCCTAAAGACACACCCCTGGGCATGTCTGGGAGGGATTTTGTAAGTTCAGTTCATTGAGGTGGGATGGACTCCCTTAAATGTGGGTGACGCTGTCTCATGGGCTGTGACCTGAGCCCCACACTCCCTGCTCTTAGCCTCCTGACTGTGGACACAGGGTGATCAGCTGCCCCAGTTCCTGCCACCATGCTTCCCCTGCCCTGATGGTGCTGGAACACAGGGTGATCAGCTGCCCCAGTTCCTGCCACCATGCTTCCCCTGCCCTGATGGTGCTGGAACTGAGACCTGAAATTCAGCCTCTCCACACTTAAGTTGTTCTGTGAAGTATTCTGTCACCACAAGAAAAGTAATAAACACAGGGACTTGTCACAGGGATCTGGGAAAACCTCCACCTGCAGCCATGTAAGAACACAGTGAGGGGATTGTCCAGGAAATGGAATCTGTACTCTGTCTTCTGATGCTTTGATGGGTTCCTCCTGGAAGTGTGAGTAAGCAGTCTGTTGCCCAGAAGATGTAACATGCATGGGGCTGTCCTCTTATCATTTGTGAATCAGAGATGAGTTGGGGAGGCAGGTTGGTCCAAGAAAGGAGATGAAATGAGCTTGGTTAGGAGAGAAAGCCTGGTCCACGCCTCTGTCTGTGATCCAGTCAGGAAGCGGGAGAGTGTTAACTTCTCAGATCATCCTAGAGGCAGCATAAAGGGCCTGGCTGCCTCCAGCATCTGCACTATCACAGCTCTGTCGTCTTCCAAGCTCCTACTAGAAAGGCTTGCTAAGCTCTGTTGAGAGCAGTCAGCCACTTTTCCCGTCCAGACTTCCCAAGTCCTCCACATTCCTCCAAAACCATGGTCAAGTTCTCTACAGCAGTGCCCACTCTTTTTACTGGGGATTTCTGGGTTAGAGATTTTTCTATTGCTTTGATAAAAATGCCATAATCAGAAGCAGCTTAGGGAGAAAAATGCTGATTTTGGCTTTTGGTTCCGAAGGAAGAGTCCATAATGGAGTAGGAGGCAGAGGTAGTCAGTAGCTGGAGCAGGAAGCTGAGTCCTCAACCTCAAACAGAAAGCAGAGTGAGCTCTAAGTGGGGCGAGGCAATACCCTCGAAGCCTCTCTCCAGCAACACCCTCAAAGCCTGTCTCCAGCAAGGTTCTACATCTTAGAGGTTCCACAGCCTCCCCAAACAGTGCTAGCGACTGGGACCAAGAGTTCAAATCCACTACCCTAGGGGAGACATCCTCATTCAAATCAGGTGGCTTCTGACCTAGTGGGAGTCCTCTCTGATTGCTGGAGGAATCACTGTCTCACGAAAACCTGCCACAGTTCTGAGGCCAGGGCAACTTCCTCTACCTTTGAGAAGGCTGTTTGTTCTCTGCCTGCCAGAGAGCATGATGCTGGATCCGTGTTGGGGCAGGCCGGTTTCTGTGTGTTACCTGCCTTTTCCTCTGCACTTTTCAGGTATCTTAACACCATCTCGGTGCATTTTACAACTCTGTCTCTTTCTTTTCAGAAATATTGATTTTTCCTATTATGTCTCTTCTTCTGAGGATCGCATAGAGACATTTTCTAGTCTGCCATTTTACTCGAGGGTTCTTGACTTAAATTTGTCTGGAGAATGCAACCAAATCTGTTATTAAATAATAGGAAATTTAAGAGGTTTGAACCTGAGGCACCAAGAGGTTGGAAACAGAATCTTCTTTTAAGAGATGTAGGGTATTGGGGCATCTTTCATAGCTCCCCTGAAAATTGAGACGATGTGGCCAGAATTCCTGAGGGGTGGAGGAGTCTGGAAAGTGTCACCTACTGGGATCTGGGAAAGGGAAGTGGGGTTAAGAATGATGTGAAGGGCAGCTGACACCTCACAAGTGTTCTGGAAATGCTGTGGGAACCATTACCTTCACTGTACAGTGGAGGAAATTGGAATTTAGATCATTTTGTCTCTGGGGTCAAACAGCTGATAATTGTCAAAACAAGAAAACAAATCAGTTTCACAGTGGTTGATGGGGGTCAGTCTCTATCTTTGATACTGTTTGATTTCTCATAAGTCATACTTTTGATTCTTATAACTCCAGACTGCATTCCCCACACTCCAAATAGCTCCTTGTAGACTGCCTAACAATGTTTGCCTTTTGGGCAGTTCTGAGAGAAGCCACCAGATGGCAACATTGCATGCCTATGGCTCAGCACATCTGGTCCCGGAAGATGGAAAGGGAGGTGCTAGTTTGTTGCATGTGGTAGCTGCTGTTTCGCCTCACTTCCTGCATCTCCCCAGCAGACCTTCAAAGGAACTCATTTCCAAACTCATTTCCCGTCAAAGATCCGTTTAGGACTACAGAGTTTAGTAGTAGAAGTGGAAAGTGAGTTAAGTCGTCCTCAGGGGAGGTAGACAGTGGAGAACTAACATGGATAAATCTTGGGGCATGAAGGAGAAAGTAGTGCGTTAGAAATGTCTTCCATTGCAATATTGTAACCCTAACCTTAGCCCTACCCTGAGAAACCTTGGGTAGTATCTAATTCTTTCCCAAAGCCAATGAAAGGAAGAGTAAAGCGTTACAGGTAGAAATGAATGCAGTTAAACTTAGTGCTTGAGAATTCCACAATGGTGCTGTTGTATGGAAAGCAAGTACGCTCTTAGCCTGTATTTCCTTCTGCTTTAAAACAGATTGACTTTCCCTCCTATAACATAGGTACATTTTGCAGGAGGAAATTCCTATCTGTACCTATGGATTAGTGCAGCTCTCAGACCTGATCAGACTGCAGTGTAACAGGGATGAGTGCAGAAACTCACAACTGAAGTGCAGGAAATAAGTGTCTGTTGCACGCTCAGCAAATGCTAATAAGACACCTATACCCCTACCTCAAGGTTCAAGAATCATCGGAGAAGACAGAACAGAAAGATTATAAGGGCTGGACATCAGGGAGGAGTAGAGAAAGCAATGTCTTCTGGATACAACCAGACTATGGCATTCACGAGCATGCACCAACTGTGGTGGCTTGTGCAGGAACGGTACAAGAGCAAGCCTGTGAACAACCCAGCACAAAGTAAGGAGGGGCTCCTGAGCCCCCCCGTATCGGGGAGCTATTGACAGCTGATAGCTGCTGGGGAGGGAGAGTCAGCTGTTGTCTTTCAGGGTGTGTGGGCCCTGGTCCCACATCTGTAAGCATGTGAACAGCACAGTATATGGAGGGCCTGGCAGAGAGACAAAAACAACTAATAATACACCAAAGTCCAACTCAGTGAGCCAGTGAGTTTTTATTGGGGCTACTGACAGCAATTTTGCAGCTGCATTATCCAAAGTCCCACCCCAGAGTGGGTGGTGACTGAGGAAAACTGCATTCCTGCAGCTGTCGGCACAACTTGCAGGGAGCTCTACAGGTCCACGTGGAGCTGGTCCATGTAGGTCCTTTCAGCAGCTCAGTTATCAGTCTCCTCCCCCAGCTGCCTGGACTGCTTCTGTCCCTCTGTCCAGGACCTCTTGTAAATCTTGGGGGTTTCAATTATCCCAGACAGAGGAAGTGTGTATACTTCCTGAGTCTTACCATCCTTCTCCACCCTCCTGGAAGGACCCTTTCAATTCAGAGGAAACTGCTATATTACAAGCATTTGTGCAGTAATAGGTAATAGACATTTTCTCAAGACAGGACAAATGAACGGTCCTTTTGAAATTCATTATGCATTTTAAGTGTATTTTTTTCTGAAAAAATGATTGAATTGTGTATTTATTTTGGTTGCATTGTCATCTAAACATCATTAAATCTCTCAATTCATGTATTAGTGAGGGTTCTCTAGAGCAACAGAACTGATAGAATATCTATCTATCATCTATCTATTTATCTATCTATCTATCTATCTATCTATCTATCTATCTATCTATCTATCATCTATCTACCTATCCATCATCTATCTATCTATCTATCTATCTATCTATCTATCTATCTATCTATCTATCTATCTATTTATATCATTATCTATCATCTATCTATCTAATTATCTATCTATCTATGATTTATTGGAGTGGTCTACGGGCTGTGGTCCAGCTAGTCCAATAATGGCTGTCTGCCAACCAAAAGTCCATGAATCCAGTAGTTGCTCAGTCCACGAGGCTGGATGTCTCAGCTGGTCTTCAGTATACACTGGAACCCTGAAGAAGTGGCTCTCATGCCAGGGATGGATTGAGCAGCTGGTAAGGACAAGCAGGCAAAGAGAAGCTTCTTCTCCCATGTCCTTTACACAGGCTGCCATATTCAAGGAGGATCTTCCCTCTTCAAGAGATCTGGATTAAAGATGGGTCTTCCCACTTCAAATGATTTAATTAAGAAAAAAATCCTTCATAGGTATGTCCAACCATTTGGGTTTCAGTTAATTCCAGATATGATCAAGCTGGCAACCAAGAATAGCCTCATAGTCCACAATCATAAAATTTCAAAGACTTTTCCAGTTTTCCCTTTATTTAGCATTTCATTGTATCTTTAGTGTTCCAGTCTTTCAATGCTTTGTTTAAGTTTATTCTTTTGTGGTTCCATGGTAAATGTCATTGTTTACATGATTTCTTTTTCATATAAACTTTAGACTATAGGAAAATCTGGTCAGCCTTTAGCACAGCAGGCAGCATGTCAGTCTCATAGAAACAACCGATTTTTGCCAGCTAATTTTTTATTTTGCAACTTTTCTAAATTCATTGATTAGTTGTAGTAGGATATTTTGAAATGCAAATATTAGTATTTTCTACACACAAAAGAGTGTCATGTGCAAAACCAGATAATTTCACCCATTCTTTCCAATTTGAATGCACATTATGTTTCTTACCTGATTGCCCATACATTATACCCAGGGAATGTTTAACAGAAAGGGGAAAACAGCAACAATAAGACTTCTTGAAGTTTAGATAAAGAAGTCGACATTGAACTAGAAAGGGCATTAGAATTTCTGACCAGACAAAAATACGACCAGAGACGACATCTCCATATGTGCTGTAATTAGGATGCCAAAACAACAAAACGAAGAAAGAATGTAAGAGAAAAATGCCAATTCTTCTGTGAGGCGGCTCATCAGAGTAACATCAGAAGTTTCTAAAGTCTAGGAAAGCATGGGATAATATATTTAAAGTCTTGAAAGTGAATAACCATTAAGCTAGGTTGTTATATCCAGAAAAACTGATGAAGTGAGGACTTTGAAAACAAGTGCAAATAAAACCATTCATGACCACTAAGAATCACTACAGAAAACGTGTCAGAATCTTATGCACAGAGGAGAACAGAAGATAGCCTCAATCATGAGAGCACAGGTGAACAAAGCAGATCTAATAAAGAATTCAGCATCTCAAACATTATTCAGTCAGCCCTTAACACTAAAAATGGAGAGAAGGAAAGAATAAACAAAAATATAGCCAACCAGAAAAATCATCAATAAAAGATAGAAATTAATATCTCTAAAAATAACCTTAAATGCAAATAGCCTCAGCTAAGCAACAAGAAGATGCAGATTGGTAGACTGTGTTGAACAACAGACCCACTGTCTGTCTTCTAGAAATAACCCGCATCTATAAAGACACTGAGACTGACGTCAACCTGCCAAGAGCATGGAGGGCAGAAAACGAGCTGGCATAAGTCTTCTAAGAGTTAAAAAAGTAGCCTGCAAACCCACATTAGTCTGAAGAAACAAAGAATGCTCCTAATATTAATGATAGGAACTATCAATAAGAAAGATATAGCAGTCATATATATAATTATATATAATCATGTACTTTATATTATATAACATTATATATCATTATAGATCATAATTTAAATATAATTGTATATGTGATTGCTATAGTTTTCTGATATATATATATTTTAATTAAAAATTTATTTTTCATTTTACATAACAACCCAGTTCCTTCACCCTTTCCTTCTATCACTCCTCCACCTCCCCCCTTCCCGCCTCCCATCTGCTCCTCAGAAGGGGTAAGGGTTTCTTTGGGGAGTCAGCAAAGTCTGGCATACCAACTTGAGGCAAGACTGAGCCCCTCCCCACTGTATCAAGGCTGAACAAGGCATCCCTCCATTGAGAATGGGCTCCAAAAAGCTAGCTCATGCACCTGGGATAGGTTCTGGTGCCACTGCCAGGTCCCCTCAGCAGATCACGTCTCATAACTGTCACCACATTCAGAGGGGCTAGTTTGCATGCAGGTTTTCCAGATGTCAGTCCATAGTCTGTGAGCTCTCACTAGCTCAGGCCAGCTGCCTCTGTGGTTTTCCCCATCATGATCTTGACCCCCCTTTGTTCATATGATCCCCTCCTCCCTCCCTTCAACTGAACTCCAGGAGCTCAGCCCAGTGCTTGGCTATGGGTCACTGTATCTGCTTCCATCAGTTACTGGATGTAGGTTCTATGATGTATTCTAATCTGAATACAGGAGAAGGCCAGTTCAGGCACCCTCTCCACTATTGCTAGGAGTCTTAGCTGGGGTCATCCTTGTGGATTCCTGAGAATTTCTGTAGCACCAGGTTTTCCCTAACCCCATAATAGCTCCCTCTATCACGATATCTCCTTCATTGCTCCCCCACAGCTCCGTCTCTCCCCCAACTCAGTCTTCTTGATCCCTCACGTTCCCATCCCCCATCCCTTCCCTTCTACTCCCTCCCAGTTTACTCAGGAGATCTTATCTATTTTTCCTTCCTGGGGCCCTCCCTATACGCATATTCCTCTTAGGACCCCCTTTATACCCTAGCATCTCTGGAGTTGTGGATTGTAGCCTGGTTATCTTTTGCTTTACATCTAATATCCACTTATGAGTAAGTACATACCATGTTTGTCTTTCTGGATCTGGGTTACCTCACTCAGGATGTTTTTTTTTTTCTAGTTCCATCTATTTGCCTGCAACTTTCAAGATGCCTTTTTATTCCACTGTGTAGTACTCCACTGTGTAAATGCACCACATTTTCTTTACCCATTCTTTGGTTGAGGGGCATCTAGGTTGTTTCCAGGTTCTGGCTATGACAAATAATACTGCTATTAACATAACTGAGCTTTTATGTCCCTCAATCTTATAAACTTTATATCTCTTTTATAAATATATTTTCTAAATTTGGCAGCAAAGAGTATGGTACAACTCTCTAGTCTTCAACCCTATCAGAGACCTGAGAGGAAATGCAGAACCAACAGCTTCCAAAACTGTCACCCAAGGTTCCTCTGCAACATTGGGGCATCCATCTTTGGCCTATACACCTAGACTATCTGACAGACTTTTTTGTGAAGCAAGAATTTTGAAGGACAGCAAATTGTCCACAGTCAAGGCAAGAGCACTTTCTTGCCAATTTGCCAGCTTTCTCACAAATGAAAGCAAACTCCAAATGGAGGTTCTTTGATGCCCATCATATTTTCTGAAGGAGATTGATGCTGTCAGGAGCAGACATATCTGGTTTTTATGACAATGAGACAGGTCATAATGTCAATGAGACATGCCAGAAAAACCTAGACCTGGCTTTTATTGTTGTTGTTGTTGTATCTGCAATGTTTTTCTGACCAAATGAGCCAAACCACAACCAGCTAGGCTACCTGCTGCACATCTGTGCACATGGCACTGGTAGCTGGCTCCACCCCACTTGATTCCATGAGAGCCTAGCCTCATGCCCCTATGAGGAGCAGCCATCTGTTGTAAGTGCTCATGGAGAGACGGAGGTGGTGACTGCGGCATCCGGCTAGCTGGTGTGACTTCTTTATCTGTGTGGTCATGCCACACATTGGAGTACCAAATGTAGGAAGTCTTTCTCATCGGACTGCCTTTGGATAGCCAGCCCCCAAATAATAACATGGATACTTATTTATGAAAGCTTAGCCTTTATCTTAGGCTTGTTCCCAACTAGCTCTTATAACTTAAATTACCCTGTTTCTATTAATCTACATTCTGCCATATGGTTAGTTACCTATCCTCCATAATGTGTGTCTGACTTTCTCAGTTTCTTACTGGCATCTCTTGCATACCTAGATTCTAATCCTGAGTTCCTCTCTCCCTCAAGAAGGTCTGCCTAACCTCTCCTGCCTACCTATTGGCTGTTCAACTTTTTATTAAACCAATCACAATGACATATCTTCACACAGTCTAAACAAATATCCTGAAATCCTTCTTTTCACAATAGGAAATGGAATATGCTTATATTTCCATTTATTGATGACTGATATTAAAAATATGGCACATTTATGCAATTTTTTAACTTGTAAAAGTTGAATGACATCATGGCATTTTCAGGTAAATTGGCAAAATAAAAACTATTATACTAAGGAAAG
Source organism: Microtus californicus (assembly GCA_028537955.1). Classification (NCBI taxonomy): domain Eukaryota; kingdom Metazoa; phylum Chordata; class Mammalia; order Rodentia; family Cricetidae; genus Microtus; species Microtus californicus. The sequence continues at coordinate 3,566,423 of JAQJZF010000018.1, read as the reverse complement.
TATTCCAAGCCCATCAACACAAGCACCACAAACTCTCTATGTGGACCTCATCTTCAAATTTTTGGATTGTATTTTATTTTGGAATGTCATTACAGGCCAAGAATCTAGAAAGGGCCTTTCATATGGGGAGACGAAATCTTAAGGGGTGAGAGGAAACTGTAGAATATATGTTATATGAAAGTAGATGGGGGTTAAACATTTAAGTTAAGATTGAGGTTGAGGAACAGGTGGGGAGTGGTTTTACCAAATCTTATTTTTTATTGATATTTATTGAGCTCTACATTTTTCTCTGCTCCCCGCCCTACCTCTCCTCTCCCTCTTCAGCCCTCCCCCAAGGTCACCATGCTCCCAATTTACTCAGGAGATCTTGTCTTTTTCTACTTCCCCTGTAGGTTATAGCTATGTAAGTCTCTCTTAGGGTCCTCATTGTTGTCTAAGTTCTCTGGGATTGTGGTTTGTAGGCTGGTTTTCTTTGCTTTATGTTTAAAAACTACCTATGAGTGAGTACATGTGATAATTGTCTTTCTGGGTCTGGGTTACCTCACTCAAAATAATGTTTTCTAGCTCCATCCATTTTCCTGCAGAATTCAAGCTGTCATTTTTTTCTGCTGTGTAGTACTCCACTGTGTAAATGTACCACATTTTCCTTATTCATTCTTCGGTCAAGGGGCATTTAGGTTGTTTCCAGGTTCTGTCTATGACAAACAAAGCTGCTATGAACATAGTTGAGCACATGTCCTTGTGGCACGATTGAGCATCCTTTGGATATATACCCAAAAGTGGGATTACTGGGTCTTGAGGAAGATTGTTTCCTAATTTTCTGAGAAATCGCCACACTGACATCCAAAGGGGTTGTACCAGCTTGCATTCCCACCAGCAATGCAGAAGTGTTTTCTTTTACCTACAACCTCTCCAGCATAAGTTGTCATCCGGTGTAAGATGGAATCTCAGGGTTGTTTTGATTTGCATTTCTCTGATGATTAAGGATGTTGAACATTTCCTTAAGTGTCTTTCAGCCATTTTAGATTCCTCTGTTGAGAGTTCTCTGTTTAGGTCTGTACTCCATTTGTTTTTTATTGGATTATGTGATCTTTTGGTGTCCAATTTCTTGAGTTCTTTGTATATTTTAGAGATCAGACCTCTGTCTGATGTGGGGTGAGTGAAGATCTTCTCCCATTCTGTAGGTTGTCGTTTTGTCTTGTTGCCTGTGTCCTTTGCTTTACAGAAGCTTTTCAGTTTCTGGAGGTCCCATTTATTAATTGTTTCTCTCAGTGTCTGTGCTGCCAGGGTTATATTTAGGAAGTGGTTCCTTGTACCAATGCATTCAAGTGTACTTCCCACTTTCTCTTCTATGAGGTTCAGTATGGCTGGCTTTTTGTTGAGGTCTTTGATCCATTTGGACTTGAGTTTTGTGCATGGTGATAGATATGGGTCTATTTTCATTCTTCTACATGTTGATATCCAGCTACGCCAGCACCACTTGTTAAATATGCTTTCTTTTTTCCATTTGATATTTTTTGCTTCTTTGTAAAAAAATCAGGTGTTCGACGATGTGTGGATTGATATCCAAGTTTTTTATTCAGTTCCATTGGTCCTCCTGTCTGTTCTTATGCCAATACCAGGCTGTATTAGTACTGAAGTCAGGGATTGTGATGCCTACAGAAGTTCTTTTATTGTACAGAATTGTTTTTAGCTATCCTGGTTTTTTTTTTTTTGCTTTTCCATACGAAGTTGAGTACCATTCTTTCGAGGTCTGTGAAGAATTTTGCTGGGATTTTGCTGGGCATTGTGTTGAATCTGTAGATTGCTTTTGTTAAGATTGCCATTTTTACTATGTTAATTCTGCCTATCCAAGAGCATGGGAGATCTTTATACTTTATGGTGTCTTCTTCAATTTCTTTCTTCAAAGACTTAAAGTTCTAAAAAAAAAAGATTTAAAGTTCTTGTCATACAAGTCTTCCACTTGTTTGGTTAGAGTTACTCCTAGGTATTTTATGCTATTCGTGGCTATTGTGAAGGGTGTTGATTCTCTAATTTATTCCCCAGCACTTTTATCATCTGTGTACAGAAGGGCTACTGATTTTTTTTTGAGTTAATCTTGAATCCTGCTACACTACTAAAAGTGTTTATAAGTTGTAGAAGTTCCTTGTTAGAAGTTTAGGATTGCTTATGCAAACTATCATATCATCAACAAACAATGAGAATTTGACTTCTTTTTCAATTTGTATCCCCTTGATCTCCCTTTGGTGTCTTATTGCTCTAGCTAGGACCTCAAGAACTCCATAGAGAGTGGACAACCTTGTCTTGTTCCTGATTTTAGTGGAATCGCTGGGAGTTTCTCTCCATTTAGTTTGATGTTGGCTGTTTGCTTGCTGTATATTGCCTTCATTATGTTTAGGTATGTTCCTTGTATCCTGCTCTCTCCAAGACCTTTATCATGAAGGGATGTTGTATTTTGTCAAAAGCTTTTTTGGCATCTAATGAGATGATTGTGTGGTTTTTATTTTCCAGCTTGTTTATATGGTGGGTTACATTGACAGATTTTCGTATATTGAACCATCCCTGCATCTCTGGGATGAAGCCGACTTGATCATGGTGGATGATGGTTCTGATGTGTTCTTGGATTTGATTTGCCAGTATTTTATTTAGTATTTTTGCATCAATGTTCACGAGTGAGATTGGTTTGCAATTCTCTTTCTTATTAATGTCTTTATGTAGCTTTCACCAAAACTTATGTATGTGTAAAACACCTTTGGAAACAAACTATTTTGTAAGCTAATTAAAAGTTACATTAAAAAGAATAAGAGTTTAAGAATAGGTATCCTGCGTGAGTAGATAATGCTTCTTTTGAGCGACATAAAGGAAAATCTCAGTGCCAACAATAGGGTACCTGTCTGTGAGTTATTTGGGCTGGGCTGGCTGTAGAGACATCCTAAATAATGCAGGCTGTTGTCATTTCTCCTGGCTTCCCACTATACTAGATGTAAGATCCTGTTGCTGAAGACACATCACATTTTAGTTGCAAGACGAGAAATCAAACCATAACTCGTGAAAAATTTCTCCCTGCTAGTAGCTTTTATAGTACTGGAAGGTGTTATGTAAGACACCGGGGAAGAAAAACAGTCAATGGTATTACCCAGGAGTAAAGCCTTAATGTTACAATATTGCCACAGCAGGTGAGATGTGCCCACTGGAGCAAGGAGTGGCATGAATGTTATAGAGGTAACCAAAAGCTTTCTAGTTTGGCTTGAGGCCCGCTCCAAAGAAGATGATTCATGCCTAGGACTAGAAACATGGTCAAAAGCTCATAACTTTGGAGGCCCTAGTGACAAACTTACTATTATTGCTTTGCTAAATGAATATGTTATTAAACTATCTTCTATACATTTGTTTATATCATAGATTAGTGCTGTTATTAACCTTGGCCAGAGGAGCTTCTGCAGTGGGCAGTAGTTAATGATTAAAGTGCGGAGAATAAGTGATTGCTGAGTGCTTATCCCTAAATGGGCATCTATATGTTCCTTCCCCACAAGGCTCAGGATTATCACGGTAGAGGGGGCAGAACGGGTGTAAGAGCTGGAGGATTGGGAGGAGGCTGTGACACGCCGTGACCATTGAATTCATGAGCCCACTGCATCTATGCTTAGCCACACAGGATCAAGCCAACAAGACCAGTCCACATTATACCAGGCAGCACTAACTGGACTCAGTATGTTACCCAACCTCCCAAAAAAGAAGCCATTGAAGGTGGGAGGGGGTGTGTTGGAAAAGGTGTCTGTGGGGAATGAGGACTTGGGAGTGGACATTGTATACAAGTATGTAATTGTCAACAAATAAAGATATTCTTTTCAGAAAGAGAATGATCAAGAATAGCCAAAGAAATTCTACAAGGAAAAAGGGATCAATGGTAAAGGCACCACAATACCTTATCTCAAATTCTATTACAGAAACAAAGTAACAAAACAAGCATGGATCTGGCACAAAAAATACATATAAACAGCCTTACTGTTTTTACTGCTGTGGTAAAAGCAACCTCCTCAACTTGAGGAGGAGAGGGTCTATTCAATCTTATAGCCTATAGTCTATCATGTAGGGAACTCAAGGCAGGAACCTAGAGAGGCAAGGACTGAAGCAGAAGGCATGGACAGTTTGTGTTCTTAAACACCCCAGAACCACTTACCTGTGGGTGGCACCAGCCACAGTGGGTTAGGCCCTCTTCCATCAATCATCAATTGAGAAAATGTCTGCCTGAGGACATTTTCTCCACTGAAGTTCTCACCCTCCAGATGACTCTATCTTGTGGCAAGTTGACAGAAAGCACATAAACCAAGCGTACAGACTAGTGTGCCCAGAAATGCTCTCTCTCTTTCTTTCATGTTTTTTTTTGTTTTTTAAAGACAGGGTTTCTCTGTAGCTTAGGGCCCTGTGCTGGAACTCACTCTGTAGACCAGGCTGGCCTAGAACTCACAGAGATTCACCTTCTTTTGCCTCCCAAGTGCTGGGATTGAAGGCGTGCGCCACCACCTGGTAGTCACGTCATTTTTGACAGACTGCCTCATAACTGCTGGTCAGGCCTTCGGCCACAAAGTGCAACCCAGCGTGGTAGTGCTACACAGCTGCCTGTGCCTCCATTACTTCCTCTTCTTCCTTCTCCCAGGTTCTCCCTCCCTCCCTCCCTCCCTCCCTCCCTCCCTCCCTCCCTCCCTCCCTCCCCCTTTCCTCTATGGTCTTTTATACCCCCCTCAGATTCCATTTTGATCACCTTTCTGGACAGCTAAAACACATGATTCCCACATGTTCATTCCCGCTTGTGCTTCGAAGAAACCGCTCTCACATGTGATAACCACTTTGCTTCTTGAATGGGCAAGTGTCTTCATGTCTCTAAAATGGTTTAGGGGCAGGTGACCTGATTCCCTGGGGGCAGGGCCGGGCCAGTCATGCAGACCCAAGGTTGGGGTGTTCTGACTGGGCAGCCTTGTGAAAAGGGGAAGGCTCATTGCTCAGAGTTAGAATGGTATGCTGCCCTCCAGGTTTGTCATGGGATGTCCAGGTGGGAAGAAAGAGCCAGAGTCAGGGCCTGTGCCTCACCTCAGCCAAGGTGGAGAGCCCGAGTCGACCTTCCTGCAGTCAGGAGTGCTGTGACTTTGTGTGGCCCTCTGAGCAGGAGGATGGAGCTGCCAGTAGTCCACAGGGTGGCTGCCAGCGCTGGGACTGCCAGGAGCCTGGGTTGGCCTGAGCCTACACAGAGGACCCTTAGTGTCCTTGTCATGTAAATACTTTAGCTGTGGATTTACATTAACATTATCTATGAAGAGCCCCTCCCACCACAGCTTCCTCTTCAACTTCTTTCTCAACTCGTTTTATATTTCTGGAAAATCAGAAAAAGAAACTGTCATATTGAATGAAGTAGGGTCAGGGAAAGTTACAGCTCATTAGGGTTTTGCCCAGTGGGCTGTAAGGCTCTGGGCTTAATCACAGGCTGGCTGAGCAGGAGGGGTCCTGGGGAAGAGTGGCTACCCGAGGGGAGCAGGGGCGGAGGGACAGGGACAGAGATTAGGCTAAGTCACAGCTCTTGTCTGGTGTATGCTCCCAGAGCCAGGCGGCTGTCCATCTTCTGCAGTTCTTTTGGCAGCCGTTCTGTGTACTGGATACAGGGAAGAACAGAATACTTCCTGCCCTCCCTTTCCCCACAATTGCTTGTACTGGAGGCTTTCTAGCAGAGACCCTTTTCTTCCTCTCTTAGGCTCTCTTGGTGATGTTTCCTCTTCATCTGAACAGCCGAAGGCAGCTGGGATGAGCTTTTACTACAGAGACCCCCCACCTCTGCTGGGATTCTGGGTTCTTGGGTATCATCAGCTTCCTTAGTGAGCTGCTGGGCTCCTTGGAAGGGAGGACAATGGGAGAGTTGGACCCTCATCCTGGAAGGGTTGGTAGTATTGACATCTTTGGGAAACTCAAAGAAAGAGCCCACATTCTGTTATAATTTACAAATTCAGGATGAGGGGAGAGAGACAACTAGCTTATGGTGAAGAGGAGGCTGAGGATCCAACATAGGACACTCTAGACTGCAAAAGGGACCCACCAATAGGCCCCTGTGCTAGCTCAATAGGAAGGGACCAGGGCTGAAGGGAAAAAGATGGGGACAGATGTGAAAACTTGTCCTGGAGCAGAGGCATGAGGATGTGGCACCCACACCTGGGGTGCAGGAGATCACACTGCCTCTGAAGCTATACCATGGAAGACTAGGCTTCTGCAGTCTGCGTTGCACTGGCCTGGGCTTCTCCACTGAGAAAGGAGAGCTGGTAGTGTGTGCTCCTCTTCTGGGCAGGAGGCTCCTTTCCAGGCAAATCACCACTAAGCAGAGGCCCCTGGAGGTCCTACATGCCTTAAAACCTTGCATGGGATTTTATCACCAGTTTTCTTTTAAAATATGGAAAAAGTTGGCCTTTTGATGAGAGGAATAGTGTAGGGAAAACTATTTATCATTCATGGGCATTGCCTGAGATGCTACCTGGCCCAGAGGACCTCAGGGGAAGCCTTGTTCCATAATGGTTCTTGGCAGAACCCTAGAGAACAGAGGAGGTGACCACCTATCTGGAGTGTTGAACCAGTGCAGGAGTGAATATGCTGTGGAGTAAGATGCAGATTTAAAGAAACAAATTTGACTGCTCTGTGGGAGGAGTTTTAAACTCCAAGTCAGCTAAGAGTCTCATCAGCTAGACTAAGGAAACTGAACGAAGTCCTTATCTTTAAAAAGGACAGTTTCTAGACCTAAAAGATCCCATGCAAATACAATCTGGTTATGTTAAGTATTTGACAAGCTCTGTATCACCAAACCATATTCCTAGCTACATGTTACATTTATAGAGCCTGGAAGAAGACCACAACACGATGAACAAATGGCCTAACTAAATGATAGGAGACAGTTCTCAAAAGAAGAAATGTAAATGGCCAATATACATGTCAAAATCGGTCAACCTCAGTAAGCTTTGGAGAAATGTAAGTCAGAACTACACTGCAGTCCATCTCACCCCATCGAGAAGACCTAACAGGGCTGAAGGGGTGGCTCAGCAGTAAAGAGCACTTGCTACTCTTCCAAAGGATCAGGTTTGGGCTCACACTCATTTGTAACTCCAGTTCCAGGGGATCTAATTCCCTTTTTTTGGTGTCTGTGGGCAATGAACACATATACATGGTGCATCTACATGCAGGTAAAATACCTACATACATTTAAAAAATATGACAATCACATCTGATGAAGATGTGGACAAAAGGGAATCCTCATAGACTGCTGGCTGGGGTATAAACCAGCCCAGCTATGTAAACTAGTCACCATACAGGGCTCTTGTATGTCCCCCAGTGTTATCACTCCTAGGTATTTACTAGGCCCCCCAAATGAACATATGCAAGAGATACTAGCCACCAGTGTTCACCATAGCTAAGTCATGAAAACAAACTAGGTGTCCAACAACAGATGTACAGATAAGGAAAATTCAGTGAGTAGACATGATGATTTTTCTTCTAGTCATAAACAATACAAAATGGGGGCTGGAGAGATGACTCAGTGGTTAAGAGTACTGGCTGCTCTTCCAGAGGATCTGAGTTCAGTTTCTGCAACCACACGGTGGCTCATGACTACCTGTAATGAGATCTGGTGCCCTCTTCTGGCCTGCAGTCATTCATGCAGGAAGAACACTATATATAAAATAAATAAATTTCATACAATGAAATACAAAATGATACCATTTGCTGGAAAATGGCTGTAAATCAAGATAATCATATAAAGTAAATTAAGCTTTCCTAAGACAAATTTGTGCTTTTACTCATTTGTGATCCCTAGATTTTATATAGATGCATAAATTATATATATGGCATGGAAGTGGAAGTGAAACTATCTGGGGAAAAAGGGGGACTGAATAGAGGGAAGCACTGAGTCATATGGTGGGGCGGAGGAGCTGCTAGCATACAATATAGGCTCACATGATGATTTAAAGAGAAAGGAAATGAAATAGTAGGATCTCATAAACTGAACGTTAGTGAAGGCTTTGACTGTTGTATTAAGAAAACCCAGCCAATTATGAACTTTCAGTGAATTTCATGCAATGTAGTGGACTGTATAGAGCACATTTGTGAAATAGGAATTGTCAAATTAACAGTGAATCCTTCAGCTTCATTTTAATTTTGTGACAAAAGGAAGAGTTTTTCATTTCTGGAATGCTGTTTAAGTGGGAAGAATATATTAAAGGGAATCTATAATAGGTGCCTAGAAATTGCTCTTGCTGGAAAGCATAGGTTCCTTGCTCAGGAGTGGGGGAAAGCCTGGCATTTTTTGCCTCCATTTTGCATTGGACTTTTCCCTTTTACTTCAAACTTTGTGTCAGACTCCGTGCTTAACCCTGCACAGATCCTCACTAGTTACCCAGTGATTGTCTGGCTGAGCAGTCCTGTGATGTGCATCTATAATTCTAGACACGGGAAACTGAGGCAGGAGAATCGCCTCCATTGGAAGACAGCCTTAAAACTCTCTAAAAATGGTGATAAGTTACTTATCTCAGCCCTCTTCCAGACTAAAGGAGCAAAGATGAGAGAATCGAATTATCTTGCTGTCAACAATGCCCTGTTCACACCCCCATCAAGATCCAAAATCTGTGCCCATAGCAGAACCTACAAAGAGATCACCCCATCGTAGTTTTTTTTCTCTTTGCATTTTTGGGGGCCCACCACCCAGTTCCCAAATAAAAACATGGAGACTTATCCTTATGAAAGCCTGGTCTTAGCTTGGCTTGTTTCTAGTCAGCTTTGCTAACTTAAATTGTCCCATTTACCTTTTGCCTCTGGGCTTTTACCCTTCTTTATTCTCTATCTCTTTCTTTCCTTCTTATTCAGTGGCTGGCTGTGCTGATGGGTGGCTGGACTCTGGTGTTCTCCTCTCTTCCTTTTCTTGCTCCCCCTCTTCTCTCATCTCTTCCTATTTATTCTCTCGATGTGCCAGTCCCACTTATTTCTCTTTCCTGTCTAATTATTGACCATTCAGCTCTTTATTAGACCAATCAGGTATTTTAGACAGGCGAAGTAACACATGTAACTTTACACAGTTAAACAAATGCAGCATAAAAGAATGCAACACATCTTTGCACCATGAAACAAATGTTCCACAGCAGAAAAGAATGTAACAAATCTTAAAATAATATTTCATAACACCCCATGATGGGATTGCCCAAAAAGGAGCAATCATCTCATGGGGAACAAGATTGCTCCCTTAAACCACAGGGACTTCTTTGAGCCATATTTCTGAATCAGAACTCAGACAATGAGCAACTGGAACACACTTTGACCATGCTTCTTATCCCTGCCTCATTCTTTCTCTATTTAAAGTTAGAACTCATGCCAGTACCATGAAGGTGGGCTGCAGAGTTTTGTGCCTTCTCCAAATGTTATTTTGTTTGCTTTCTTTGGGATAAGTGGCTGAACATGGTATGTTGAACAGGGGTCAGGTTTCTGGTCTTGAAATCTAGTTTCAAACAAAGTTGTTTTCAAGGCATTGGGCTTGTGCTACAAGGAGCGGGCCCCTTGTTTGTTCTGGCCGCCTGGCTAGCTTACACCCGAAATAACCACACAGAAACTGTATTAATTAAATTACTGCTTTTTCCCATTAGCTCTTGCCTCTTATTGACTCTCACATCTTGATTTAACTCATTTCTATTAATCTATGTATTGCTACGTGGCAGTGGCTTACCAGGTAAAATTCCCAGTGTCTGTCTCTGGTGGATCCATGGCATATCTCTCTCACTCTGCTTTCTTCCTCCCAGAATTCAGTTCTGTCTTACCTAAGTTCTGCATTATCAGGCCAAGGTAGTTTCTTTACTCATTAACCAATGAAAGCAACACATTGACAGAAGGATCTCCTACACCAGGCTTGAAATATTAAAAAGGGAAAATGAAAGACCAGAGACTCCTACCTGTACTGCAGCCAACACCCAGGCTTCTGTCAGGACTTGCTCTATCTGAAGCCATGCATGAATCCATCTGGGTTTCTTCCACCACCCCTCTAGGTATCCAGACTTTTTATGTTCTCCTCCAGGATCTGCCCTGGCCTACTCTGACCGCTCCCACTTGTATCAGAGTCAAGCTCTAGTCTTTGCCGGGAATCTGCCCAGTCTTCACCACTCCAGTTCCTACGGGCCAACTCTGCCAACTTGATAGGTATCCAGACTTCCCATGTTTGCCAGGATCTAACCTAGTGAATATCCCTGTCCTCCCCTGTCTTAGGGTTTCATTGCTGTGAATTGATGCCATGACCAGAGTAACTCTTATAAAGGTAATACATTTCACTAGGGCTGGCTTAGAGTTCAGAAGTTTAGTCCATTATCATCATGGTGGGAAGCATGGTGGCAGACACGGTGCCAGAGAGGTAGCTGAGAGCTCTACATCTGAATCTAAAGGTAGCAGGAAGAGACAGTGAGCTACTAGGCCTGGCTTGAGCTTCTAAACCCTCAAATCCTAACTCTTCCATCCCCCTCTACTCTTTCAGTGACAGGCTTCCTCCAACAAAGCCACTTCTACTCCAGCAAGGCCACACCTGCAAAGATGCCCCTCCCTGCGAGTCTGTGGGAACTGAAGTGCCTGCACTCCAGGATGGTACGCGAGCCGGGATCTAGGCTGGAGACTTAAAAACACATGAACACACAGACAGACAGAGACACGGGGACATGGGTCTTCCTTGATACAAGAGTGCCAAGTTTATTGTGCTCCAGGGAAGCTTATATAGGGATCCTTAACTGATAGAACTGATAGCCACGCCCCAGCTCTCGGGATTGTTCAGCTGCAGGCCTCATCAGAACCCACCCCCTGCCATCAAGGTCTCGTTCTCAGAGCAGCTGCAGGCATAGGTGTTTTGCTCAGTTCACTCCAGCAGGCAAAGGGTCTGAGGCAGGCAAAGAAAGTCAAGGGGCCAGGGCCAACAGAGAACCATTTTCATTCAGATTACCACATGTCTATTCATACCTTTACCACAATCCAGAAATTTTAGCCTTGCTATCTCAACTAGTACACTAGCCTCATCTGGTTTTTCATGCCTTCCTTTCTAAGAGTTCTAGGCTTGGGGTAGGATCCTCTCCCAAACTGTTCCCCAAACTACAGAACTCTACCATGCCATATCCAACCTTCTCACCCAAACAGCTCTACCCATACACTCGACTGTAACAGGAAGCACATGCTGCACGCCAGCCTAGTCCCCTCGGTCCACTTGACTTCATTCCACCAAGACATCTCCAACCTCTAGACCCAACCTGCCCACATCTCTTTTACCCCAACCTTTTTGCCCAGAAGACTCAAACTAACAAAGGAAGTCCACACCCATGTACCAGGCAGAGTGGTATCCCAGCACTTGGGAGAAAAAGGCAGGCAGATCTCTGTAAGTTCAAGGCTAGTCTGGTCTACATAGTGAATTCCAGAACAGTCAGAGCTACATAGTGAGACCCTGTCTCAAAACAGACAAACAAATAAACAAACAAGCAAATAACAAATAACCCCTCCAAAACCAAAAAGAACACCCACATAACAAAGACAAAACCAGATCTCAACCTCTAGAATCACAATGGATCTGATTTTTTTTTTTTTGTCTGAACTACAAAATTGAGAATCACAGAGGCCCCCTCCCCTTGGTTATAATGTGTGTTAGGTTGACCAGACACTTGACCAAATGTTATTCTGGGTGTTTCTGTAAAAGTATATCTGGATTACATTAAGATGTGAATTAACAGAATAAAGTGACTGCCCTACCTACTATGAGTGCTCTCTTCCTGTACTGATTATAGGCAACAGTAATTAACTCCAAGTAACCAATAACGCATCTGCGTCACATTAAGGAAGGGGATAGAAGCACATCCCCTTGGAGTCTCTCAATCAAGAATGAGTTCAGGTCTAAATTCTCTTTTTTATGCCCCCTGTGTCTTCCATTCTCAGCCTTTCTGTTATATTAGTCTGAATCTGTGCCTATCTGAAGGCCCTCTTATGGATCTCTGTCTCTCTGTGTGTATTCTTGTGTCTGTTTTCTGAACTGTGGCTGTGTGGGGTGGTATCTGTCTGTCCCTAACAAACAACTCCACTCTTTATTTTGTTAACGACATAGCCAGCATCACTTGGGGAACGAATGGAGTTTGCTTTATAAAACTTTTAAACAGAATTCTACAAGGGATTAAGTCATGCTCTCCAAATAATCCTGGCTGCTCCAGATAACAAATATCACTGTTTATCAATAAATATCAATAAATGATTTCATTTAAACTTTATTAACATTGCTTTCAGCAAATGATACATATGTCTTACTCTGGGTCAGGGACATGCAAGAATACATAACATAAGATTGTGATTATGCAGTAGCTTATGTTGTAAAAGTGTATTACATGCAGAATTCAAGACAAATAAGGTTGATTGTCCCATTGTTCTCTTAAAGGAAGGTTAAACAGTTTGAGTACGCAGCTGTGAGATCCAGCGAAAGTTCCAATCTCACAGAATGTAAGAGATATTTAAAAATATTGCATCACCACACACCCGATTAGCTGGAAGCTTAAGTAGAAAAGGGCTCTCCTCTCCTGGGCAAAGAAGAGCTTTGCTGGGTTGCCTGCTTGAATTGGATACAGGTCTTCTGACTTTAAATTCACATGAAAAAAAAAATGGCCCTTCTAGGGCTTTAATTTGCTAAATGTAGATCATGTGACTTGTCTCTTTCCATAGATTCCTTTCTCCTTCTCTTCCCTACCTTTTATAAGAAACAGAAGCTATCAGTTTCTGTTTAGACAACATGGTGGTGATATGGATATATGCTATGAGTCAGCCAAAACGTGGCTGACACTGGATAGTCTGGGAACCTCAAAAGTAAACATTGTTGTAATCTGTTGTATAACTATTCAGGTCAGAGTGACACCTTTGTGTGGATTCTATATAAAGATGACCAGACACCAGAGACCTCAACTTCCACCTTTGACAGCAACCCTATGTGTTTGTTGACAAGCCTACGTGCTTCCCACCATGGGTCCTGTGTGCTACCTGCTTATGTGTAGCCCATGTGCTGCCTGTGCCTGGGTACCTGTGTGTAGCTGCCTGTCTAGCAGCCTTTGTTTGAAGTAAATAATGTGTGTTTCATCTGCCCACAAGTCCTTAAAATCTCTTTAACCTCTTACACTACTATGCCCCTCCCATTTTCCTGGAATTGGAGCATGGACATCATCCCTTTGTTCCTATCTCCCTGTCTTCTCTTCTCCTACAAACTCACATTTTTTGGAGATTGCTTCTTTAGAGAAAAAGAGCTGAAACAATGATCTACAGGGTTAGAGGTCAAGAGAACTTATGACGGGCATGATGAAAGGGGGCAGCATCTCAGGAGTGAAGAGAGCAATAGAAGGTATTGTTAACTGAGTATGAGGCCCGCAGAGAAACAAAGATGGTATCAGTCTCCTTTCCCTGACAGGAGAGCTGGTAAAACCCAAGATATCTCAGAGTTCTCTGAGGGTGCTTGTCTTGGTTAGTGTTTTATTGCTGTGAAGAGATACCATGACCACAGCAACTCTTATGAAAGAAAGCATTTAATTTGAGCTTGCTTACAGTTCAGAGGTTTAGTCCATTATCATCATGGCAGGGAGCATGGTGGCATGCAAGCAGATATGGTGCTGAAGAACTAGCTGAGAGTTCTACATCAGCAGCAGAAAGAGAGACTCACTGGGCATGGCTTGAGCTTCTGAATCCCCCCAAATCACTCCTTCCTCCGACAAGCCCACAACTGCTAATCCCTCTCAAATAGTGCTACTCCTGATGACCAAGCGTCCTTATTCAAACCACCACAGTGGTTTGGCCAGAGGATGGTTCAGGGGCTTTGAATGTGAGTGTTATCCTTGTGAACACGCCTTGTGGCGTTTGTCAGAGGGTAGCCAGATCTGCTTCATTAGTCTCTGTCAAGACCTATGGAGCCCCAGCTGTCAGTATGATCCCAGGACTAAAGGATCAGCACCGTATGGAAGCTTATTAGAGATGAAGAGTCTCAGGTTCTACCCAGGTCCGGATGGTGATCTCTTTTGTGTCCAGAAGGTTCTTGGGTGATCATAAGCACATGGAGATCTGAAGCCTTAACTCCTGGTGAACAGGATTTTCCACCCAGATTTTCTCTCATTCTCACTCAGGGGAAAGAAAGAACAGGGTGATTCTGAGTTTCTTGGGAGGCACATCGAGTCCAATATTGCTTTCTTCATCATTCTTCATTCACAATTGCATAGCACTTTCTATGACTGAAGATGCATTAGCTTGTCCTTGGTGCTCCTAATCTGGACTTTATGGGGTTCCTTTTGTCAGGTTAGGAAAGACTTAGGGTATGGGGTATTCATTTGAGCTGGGTGGTTAGCTCCTAATCTGGACTTTATGGGGTTCCTTTTGTCAAGTTAGGAAAGACTTAGGGTATGGGGTATTCATTTGAGCTGGGTGGTTAGCTCTTGAGTGTGAAAGGAGTTACACCAATATCAGGTACAGACCTTAAGTTCTAAACAACTAAAAGATCGTGAAATGCAGCTCTGCTGTAAAGAGTTCATCATGGGTCCATTGTCTATTGCTTCCCACTTGGTAGAGCAGTATGAGGGCCTTAGGCTGACACCCCGAGATCATGACCTCCAGTTACAGTCAAACAGTTCTAATCGAGGAGAAGCAACAGCCATCGAAACTGAAGCTCATTGAGGAAGCCAGTACATATGACTTTCCCTAGGTCAAGAGCAGCTTATCAATAGATAAAAAAATAATACTAGATTAAAAAAATACCATGTGCAGTACTTGGTCTAGTGACAGGTGGGAATCCAGGAGGGCTCCGAGTCCTGGCCACTTGGTGCACAGAGCTCAGGATGCACTGCAGCGTGCCCTCTCTCCCACGGAGAATGCTGGGCTGCACTGTGGAGGCAGGAGCTGGGAGATTTGTGAACTCATCTGAGTGCTGAGGAGGTTGACTTCTGCATCCCAGGAGCCAGGGTACTTGCCAGCTTCACCTGAGAGTAGATAACAGGAGACTCCAAGAGGCCACAGCATCAGGGTAAGAGCAGAGCTGGCAGGCCCTCAGGGGGAGCTACAGGTATCGCAGACTCACTGTATTTGTGGCCACTGTCAAAAGAAAGGGAGATTAAAATGTGGGTGCTGCTTGGAGATCTCAGGGTCCTGTTCAGTGAGGTCCCCTCCACCCTCCCTCCTCTCCCTGGCCAGCCTTCTTAACAGTGCTTTGGCATGCTGCCAAGGGCTGTCAAGGGAAGTATATGTAACTTGGATTCAACTCTTGTTTAAAAACTAGATCTACTAGAAAATAGATGTCTTAAAATAGCAACTATATGGCTGACAGCCATCTTTACTAAGGTTAAAAAAGAGTTTGTGCAATGTAACTTCACCATCGTTTGGGTTTAGATGACCATGCGTCGTAAAGCAACACTTAGAAAACTTATCAGTCCTACTGAGCCCTACAATTAAATTATATTGTATCTCCTTTTTAGATCAATTAGGCAACAGTAGGTCTACAAAATAGTTTGGATTAGGATGGATTTTTATGTGATAATAAATTCCTAAGGTTATAAAGGTCTATTCAGGTGAACAGAACATGACTCAGAGATGTGTGTTTAACCACTTATTTTTTTTTTTTTGCTAATTGCTCAATACTAGGCTTCTGAAAAATTTTAAGTAAGGAGCAGCATATGTTTGATAAATAAGGTTTATAAATTCCTAAGGTCTACTCAAGTAGTCAGTTAGTAACTGACTTGAAGATTTGTGTCTAGCCTCTCTGTCTTTGCTAACTTTTCTAAACTTTAACTATTTGGATAAACTGAGTCATACAAGAAACTGTATGTTCTGTAATAGTGCACTATGAAAGCAATTAAGATTTCCAGTCTCTATGTGAACTGTATTTATAGCTTTGTAAAGTTTTCAGTCTCTCTATGGCTTCAAGTTTTATTTAGTTGCTAAAGGATCTTCAATTAAATCTTTACTCAAATTTTTTAAGGCTCAAACTTAACAGAGACAAAGCTGCAAATGCTGATCTTATAAAGATACTAGCTTGTAAACTGTTGAAGATAATTAAGATGTGCAAGTGAATGCTCAGCCATCTTATAAATGATCAGTTTTTAATGTGCTCCTTAATGCACTATGCTCATAAGCCATGCTAAGTATAAATGTAATTTATGTACAGAGATAAGCATTGTTTACTATCCTATATTTGTTTTCAAGGTTATGTCTAAAACTAGTAACTAAAAACAAGCAAATTTTGTTTAATTCAGGTATCCTCAAACTCTTCAGAGATCTGCTGAATATGGCACTTAACTGTTTAATGGAAAAATCTTCCCATGATATACAGAAACGCCAGTGCCTAGCAGCAATCCTAAGGGCGCCGAAGAAGATGCCAGGGCACAGGCAACTTCACCTGGATCAGTGTAACTCTAACCACTTGGAAAAACTGCCCCCTGCCTTGCCTGCTGCCAGGACTCTGCCCAAACTGTGGACATGGTTGGATTGACTGCTCTACTCTGCCTTGCCAAAGTGGGTCAGTTTTTCCAAACTCCTTCTCCACAGAAAAATCTCTCAGATTTTCTGGGTCTGGCATTTGACGGCCGGCCAATGCTGTTCCTTGCAGCAGCCAAAGCTGTAATGTAGTCTGTCCTGTGTGACACCCAAAGACCAACTGCTTCTAGCCTCAACACCCAAATACCACAGGAGCCAAGGATAACCATCCAGCAGTGAGTCTCTGCCATTTGACTTGATAACTAAGCCATTTGGATTATACTTCCTGCTGTAATTTATTCTTTGCAGGTCTCTGATGATATTGATGGCTAACTGTAGCTTTATGTTAACAGCAACAGGCACCCAGCTCCTCCCTGCAATGCTGCAGTTGCCTGTTCAATTCATTTCATATATAAAATCAGGCAACCTAGAGTTACTAGGTTTCCTGCCGAGAAAGGCAGACACAGACACAGTTTACCTTGTTGGTAGACCTCACACTGAAAAAAAGATATACTCACAACAGGTTTCAATGTAACTTTTTACTATTCCTTCATTTAAAGGAACCTGCCTTGCAATGGCATCTCTCAGGAACCAAGCACCCGTGCCTTATGGCAAATAATTAGATGAAAAGAAAAAGTTCAAAGTTTATGTAAGTTATGAGGGTCTAAGAAAGTAATTTAATGTGTATCAGTGCAAATCGTAAAGATATGAGAAGGCAGTTTAAAGGGATGACAAATGCTTCAGCATCCTTACCCTCAGTATGCTGTTATCATGTTAAGTCTAGAAATGTTCAGACTTTTACCATTAGTCAGCGGAGCTCTGATACACTGTTAATCTAGGCTCTGGTAAGCACTGCTACCCTTAGCATAGTCACAAGCTCAAATTTAAGTCTCCTTTGGTTGTCTTCTAAATATAGAGTTAAAAGTGCTTCTCAATCATGCTGAAAACATCTCTGTCCAATCTATATATTTCCAGTTTCTTGGATATATTGGAAAAGTGTTAATATTTTTAACCTAGAATAATATTTATTGGTCCCCAAGCTTTTACTCTGACTTGAAGGTGTGAGTCTACTTTTTCTACAATGTGGATTTCAGGACAGTGGTAATGCTAAAATGTCTAAAACTTTTATCTTTTTTAAAATTAAAAAATTCTTATAAGCTTCAGGAAGTCATGACTGTATCCACCTGTTACAGGCCAAAGTTTATGTACTCCAGATAAGTACGCCTGTTAATCAACACACTAGTTTCCCCACCTGAGGGGGGCTTCCCATTTCCCTGGTCTTGGGACTTCTTCCCTCTTCCAATTACCAAAACCATAGGCATGGAAGTTTCTAGTGTACACCTAAGATAAAAATTCTCCTAAATTCCTTAACTTTACCTTAGGTCCCTAGTCTGTCCCAGCAGATTTCCAGTCATCTGAAGAGTCAGACAGCTCCAAAACTACCTGCAAAGCTCCAGCCCCAGATGTTCCTTGGAACCTGTGTCCTAGACTGCTCCAAAGCAGCCTGCTCTTCACGAGCCCCAGATGGTCCTTCTGAACTTGGGCAGTAAGAGCAAGCAAAACAACTGTCTTCCAGCCTGCGTTCCTTTTGTCCTTCTTGGCTGTGACCACCATTCCAGCCGGGTCCCCAACGACTCCCCTCTTTCAGCTAGAAGTAGTTAGAGAAGAGGTGATGCTGCCCCTTCTCAGCAGGGATGTTCAATTTCAAAGAAACTCAGGACAAATGGGTAACCGAGGTGCCTATTTAACATACCAAAGTGGACTCTGGTTACCAGTCTTTCTTGGTCCCTACTCACAAGTAGGGACAGAGTCATTCTGGCTGGCATATCCAAGTCATACCCTAAACTTCTCCAGCTCCTGGGTTTTGTCCCTTCCCCTGGCTGCTCTTTTCTCCTGTAGAACCCATCCATTTTAGCTCCTGGCTGACTCTGCTCCTGGATCTCTCTCAGTCTGCTTGTCCTCCCTGGATGGCTCAGTTCAGTCTGCTGGCCATGTTCAGTCTGGACTCTTCCAGATGCCTCTGGCTGTTCTCTCTCTCATATCTGTGACAAACCCTCCCCTCAACCTTACCTTCGAGCAGACCTGTCTTTATTTTTCATTCAGCCATCTGGTTTCTTGGTCTTGGTCTTTCAGACTTTTGAACTGTAACAAATATTTGTTATTTCAGCTGCCCAATCTACAGTGCTATGTTTTAGCTGCCCAAACTAGGAAAGCAGGGACGACAGCCCCATTCCACCTTGTAGGTGCAGACACAGAAGCTGAGGGGGAGCTACACGATGATTTTGTAACAGTCATCCTGAGCTCGTTCACGGGCAATGGAGAAGGCAGTGCTGTATGGTAGCTTTGGATTAGTTTCAGACACTGTAGGTGCAAGGTAAGAAACCCCAGCAAGCTGGTGAGGGGCTCTGTGCCTGGCTGGCCCAGACCTGCTGAGGAAGTGGAGACTGAGCAATAGCAAAGAATGGAGACCCCCTGGATTTTCCCTGCATGCTTACATCTCTGTAGGGCACACCACACTTCTGTGTAAATCACTTCTCCTTTAGGGTCTGTTTAGGAAGAGGATAAGGAGTCAGCCTCTTTTCTCAGCTACGTGCCCCTCCCTTGGCCAGTTTGCTCTATGGAAGGATTATAGTCCTCGAGGCTTTACCATCTTCCTGACCGTGTTCTAATATGTATCCTGTGATTTCTGCCAAACCAGAGACTGGACAGCCCTTGTCCTCACCATTGCTGTATACTGGCTGCAGTTCTATACAGGCTGGTACGTTGTAATAGGTGGGCTCCTGGGATTCTGAATATGAAGGGTTCCTGTAAGATATAGAAACACTGATGTTTGTCAGGAAGTGAGATCATCCATTTAATGGGTTTTCAGTCAACATTATTCCTTTTTTTTAGGTTTATGGCCACATGGTATGTAAGAGGCACCCAGCTAGTGCTTAGATATATTTAGTTCTGCATTGTTTCTGGTTTATATGTGTAAGAAATGGGCATTCTATAAAGCTAAGTAACTTGCTAACACCATTAAACTAGAAAGGGGAAGAGCCAAGACTTAAAACAGGCCTGACACCCTTCTCAGAGGTATCAGTCTCAGAGAAACAAAGATCAGCTAGGCTCCAAGGAACTCTGGTGGTTTGGACACAGCTACCATGGGAGGTGACATGTTTGTGAGCCTTCAGGATGCAGGCTGGTGGCCACTTCTCCACAGACACTATTTGTTGACAGAGTCACTTCTCTTGGCATGGGTTTTGACTATGCCAGCCATGCCCACAAATTTCTAGGCTAATTAAGCTATATCACCTCAGGATATGGATGAAGTCAATGTCTCTGTGATAGGAGAAAAATGACTAAAAAAGCACTTTCATGATTATTGTGAAAGTAGCCAAGTTTGCAGAGGAAGACTAGAAGCCCTTCCTCACCTTGGCATTATCCAACAAAGAGAATATGTGTGAAACGTAGCCCAAGACTTACAAATGGGAGGGAGGGGTTCTAAAGACCATCTACCACATGGTCGGCTGGCTTTTGGGCTTTTTTCTCTGCTCACTAGCCTACTTCCATTCTTGGGTGTGATATTTATTTTTTTAATAAACGATTTCTATTCCATGCTGCTCACCTTAAAAGGCCTGACTTTGCCCACCTTGGTAGCACCAGGATTTTCACCTATCCTGTCTATATTTTTTTCTTAAATTCTAATAAAATTGTTACTGAGTTTCCTTCTGAACTTATTTCTAAATTCTTTTATTAATGAGAATAAGAACCCCCAAAGGGAACCTCAATTTCCCTGTTAGCTGCCAAAGAGGTCATTCAGATGCCAAGCTAACAGTGGTATAAGGAAGTGGGTTAATAAATGAGAAACACTTGCTACTTGACGTGGGAAGGAGGATTAGCTGTCTGGCGCTAAGGTAGAGCTTCAGGGAATGCGCTGGGGATAACCCAAGGGAGGAGCAGCATCAGTTGGCACAACCCACCTCAGCAACACTGTAGAAATTGTGCTCTTAGTGATAATAAGATTTGCTTTAATTTTTTTGTCCCGTGGATGTTTCATTACTTCCAGAAATAAGGCCGTGTTCTTACCTGGAGTCACCAGAGGCAGACTTTCCCCCTGTAAAGGAAGACACTGTGTTTTAGGAAGAGGGGACCTTTGTGGGGACTAGGGGACAGCTCAGATGCGGCTCACACAGAGACTGCCAGGAACTTCCGTTACTGAGATTTGAGTCTTTGCTTTGCTGATGGATGGAGGAGCAGTAGAAACAACTGAATTATTGATGACGGCCTCAAGGGAAAGGAAACTTTGTTGTAAAACGGAGTGGCGGGCTGCTTCCTGCCACCCGGCTAGCTTTATACCCGAAATAATTACACGGAAACTGTATTCTTTTAAACACTGCTTGGCCTCTTACTGGCTAGCTCTTACATATCGATCTAACCCATTTCTATTAATCTGTGTAGCTCCACGAGCTCGCTTACCAGGAAGGATCTTAACCTGCGTCTGCCTGGAATGGGAGAATCATGGCGACTCCTCGACTCAGCTTCTTTCTCCCAGCATTCTGCTCTGTTTTCTCTGCCTACCTAAATTCTACCCTATCAGAGAGCCAAGCAGTCTTCTTTATTACTTAACCAATGAAAGCAACAGATAAGATACAACACCCACCTCCATCATTTCCCCTTTTTCTGTTTAAACAAAAAAGAAGGCTTTCATTTTAACATAGTACAATTACATATAGCAAAACAGTTATAAAGCAATAATTACATTTACAATATTTATATCTATTTTATCTTTTATCATAACTAAGAAAAACTATAACTATAACTAACCATTCTTCAACTCCATCAAAGACTCCAGAAAGATATAATACTACCTAAGTGAACAAGAAATAAGAAAACTCTAGAAATCACAGAGACATCTCGCTACCTGGACAGTCACCCAAAGTTCCTCTGTACCGTTGGGGCATCCATCTTCAGCCTTCAGGCCTATAGTTTCCAGCAGACATTTTCATCAAGCAGGAAATTCCAAAGACAGTTCAGTCACTTTCTGCTGTGTCCTGCAGAATGTCTCGCAGACTCTTTCATGAGTCAGGAACCCCAAAAGACCATCTCACCTTTAGGCAAGTTCAGCAGTCCTCTCTCTGCGGGTTCTCTTTGTCCAATTTATGCAACAGTCCAGGCAAGAGCAGTTTCTTGCCCAAATGACTATCAAGCTCCATAAGGATCCTCTTCGATGCCCATCTTCCTCTCGAAGTAGATTGGTGCTGCCAGGAGCAGACGTGTCTCATTGTCATGAAAAGTCCGAAGTTATTAAAACATTTAAAATGCCATATTCTGCAGTCTTTGAAAGATATGAAGAATGTCTATCTAACTGAAATGTATCTCTATATATCTAGAAAATCTAACTAACATGACTACAAGCTTTACTATTATCAATGATTATCCATTAACAACCTATATTTTAACCTATGAGGGCCAAGCAGTTTCTTTATTACTTAACCAATGAAATCAACAGATTGATATATGACACTCCCACATCAAAACTTCTTAATCTGTCCCCCATTAACCTGGGTTTGAATTGGCAGTGGTCATTAATGACTACAGAGAGTTTAATAGCCTCAGACAGGAAAATAGACCCGATCATCTAAAAAACTGCTACCCATTTTAAAAAAGCAGCAAAGGACCAAATTCTATTTGGGTTCTGTTTTGATTTCCATCTCTTAGAGTCCTTTTCTTCTTCTTCCCATTCCTTAGGAAATCTTATGAACACAGAGCCTCCGCCCTTTCTGAGGTTTTACAAATGACATCCCATCGAGCCATATTGCTTTCGATGTGGTTGAGCAACTTTATGTTTGGTAAACAGGACTTCTGAAGGACCGAAGAGAAAGGTGAGGGATCGTGTGATGGAGGAAGAGGCGCTCATGAGAGCCGAGGGATGACCACATAGTCAGTGTGGACATGCAGGACCAGAGTCGAGATAGGAAGGGCACGGTTAGGAAGCCACCCACCTGCTCTTCTAGAGAACCAGCAATAAAGCAGCCGTGCCAGCCACGGCGAGCAGTCCCCCGGCGACTCCAGCAGCCACAGGAACGCTTCTGTTCTTGGTTGTGTCTGGGGAGCAGAGGGCACCCAAACATAAGACCAGGAAGAGGCGTGCAATTTTGAATGACTCTGAGTCTTCAAACTGGTGTTTTGGCATCGGGGAGGAGAGGAACCTTTGTGAGCAGGAGTCCTGAGGCTGCGGCGCAGGAGACAGCTCTGCTCTGCTTGTTTGTTGGTGAGGAAGCTCGTCTTGGTACTGCATCTCTGTGCCCAAGGAAAGGCTAAGGGTCAAGACAGATTGTAGCCGGAGAGGAGAGGCAGCGCTGATGATCTGGAAGTTCCCAGATGTTCCCTAAAGCCTCACTCCGCTGCACCAATTAAGAACCACTTCGGAGTGTAAGGGTGCAGGGAGCCATCAGCTCAGGTACTTGTCTTGGAGAAGGGCATTCCTGGTCACTCATCATGAGCTCTGTGTGTTGAAGCATATGTTCTGGTCCCATCTGGCTTGAACATGAGAGATTTACCAGTGCTTTAAAAAAGTGTCACTTCCTTACTGTGCTGGGCCTTAGGCACATTGTCAGCCTCACAGAAGAAGTGTCCAGAATGGTCTGCAGTCAGAGAGATGTCGACAGATACCCATTCTCCAGAGGGAGCAGAGATGTCTCCCAGGGACCCTAGTGTGAGGATAGGGTGGGACACGGGAGCTGAATGAAAATGAAACCTCAGTGGAAGCTTCTGCTTCTCACACATGTGTTACCCCTACAAGGGACAAAATAGTATCACTGGCAAATAAAATAAATAAAACAGTTGACACATTTGAAAGCTTTGACCCAAAAATAGCTTTTCATGTACAAAAATATTCAATAGAAAGCAAAAAGTGTTCTACAAATTCCTGAAAGCATCTGCCAATAAATATACAAAAGACTCATCTTCATTATTAATTAAATTTGCAATTAAACCCAGCCACAAACTATTATTTCTTTCATGTTTAAATAGATTGACAATAACGATGAAGTTTTGGCAATGCAAACTGAAGACATTTTTTGAATGACAGACAGTTTGACAACGTCTACAAAATTAAAAACACACATAAACTTTGAGCCTACAATCTTCTTGGAGATCAAGTAGGTAAAAAATGTTATTCAGTGCTTCCAGAGGCAAAAAGGTGACCACCAAGCCAGCTACAAAACCTGAGGTCTACAATGGCGACCTGCTTTCATGATATGCTGGCGCAATAATGGCACAAACTTTGTGGGAGTAATTGATCACTCCATGAAATGGAGCCCATATGCAACACTGTTCTGGTGGGCAAGAGCCCGAGACCAGGCACGCTATTGTTCTGCTAAAGTAACACAGTAGTCAGATGAGTCCTTATGACATTCTGCTGTAGCCATAGAGAAGTCCCTCCCCCAGCCATCATCAGAGAAACATCCTCTTGCAGTTTAGTAGATGGGAACAAACCCAGAGAACTACACTGGTCAATGTGCAGGGAATGTGGGTTTTGGACCTCTCATTCCTAAGTGGTGTCTTCATTGTGCTGCCAGGGCCAGGGGGATATGGGGAGAAAAGGTGGAAAGATTTTAAGAGCAAACAGTGTCGTCCAGGTACAACAGCAATGATAAGCATGAGAACTGTTGTGGCAGCAGGTATAGGGCCTGCACAGGTGCCAGCAGATAGGACTCCACACTGAGGAGGAGGAAATGGACACAGATGTACAGCCCTGAGCAAGGAACTATCTCCAGCTGATATCTGCTTGCAAAGGAAAAGCTAGTTTTCTCCATTGGAGTCTCACAAGGTATATTAACTGCTGTGGTAGTTTGAGTAGGATGCTTAGCCAGCAGGGATGGCACTGTTTGAAAGGATTAGAAGGATCAGGAGGTTGTGTCTCACTGGACTTGGAGAAACTGTCACTGGAGTTAGACTTTGAGGTTTCAAGAGCCCGTGCCGAGGCCCCGCTTCTCTGTTTACAGATCAGCCTGCAGCTCTTGGCTACTGCTCCAGCACCATGCCTGCTTGCCACTGTGTTTTCTACCACGATAAAAATGGATTAAGTCTCTGAAACTGTAAGCAAGTCCCAGTTAAATGTTTTCTTTTTTAAGAGCTACTTGGGTGTGGTGTCTCTTCACAGCAATAAAAGGAAGTCCGAGGCGAGCACACTTAAGGGCCAGCAGCGGATGACCAGCACAAAAGAACTCCGTGGTATTTTTGTAGACTTTTTTTTTTAAATCTAAAATTTTTTTGGGGGGGCATTTTTTTGTCTTATTGACCTTTTGCTCGTGTATTATGGCTTCTGATTTTGTGTTTTTAAGGCCTATTTAGTGTGTGTATGTGGAAAAAACTTGTTTTCAATAATACATTTATTATAAATATGCTAATATATTATATAGCAATATATATTATATATTATAAATATAACTACATGTGTACAGTTCTTGCAGGATTTCTATGGTAATGTTTCTGTTACACAATAAAACCTGGAGACAACCTGAGAGACTGGGTAAAGAATTCATTATAAATTAAAAATAGAGGTTTTATAGCTAAATGTGCAATGTGATCCTGTTATAAAAATACTTTGTGCTTTATTTCCTGGCAGTGTGGCATCTGGTGAGTTACCCTTGTTTAAGTAAATGATCCTAACTCATGTTTGTGCAGGAACCCTGATTAAGTGTAGAACAAAAAATAAAGGTAAGAAAGTGGGAGGAGACTTGTTGGGAAGAAGAAAGAGGGGTAAAGAAAAGAGAGGCCAAAAGATTAGAATGGATAGTGAAAGGTGAAAGGAACTATGTGTACTGAGACCCCAAGTCTGGAAACAGCCCCTGCGGTCAGCTGCTGGAAGGAGTGGGTGCTGACCAGTGTTTGGTTGTTCCAGCTTTCCTGTGACAGCGACTGTCACCATGCCTCACTGTGCTGGGACCCCGGGTTATGGCCAGCCTCACAGGAGTGGTTCCCTAAGTGTTTCATATTCAGAAAGAGGTTGAAGGATTTTCCTATTTCAGAGAGGGCTGCACTGCTCCCTAGGGTGATAAAAATGGTACAAGATTGGAGAGGGGGAAACCATGAAGCTTTACCATGTCCCCTACCACAGCTGGGACCCCAGAGACCCTGGAGATTAGGGCAGGAAGGATGACAGCACTGAAGCTGAGGGAGAAAAGCAGCCCTTGGTTCCTTCCGTCTGAACACAGCCCTCTACAGTGAAGGCCTTTTGGACTGCAAAATGTTTTATATTATTCTTTAGAGGCTTTCTCAAAACTCATCTATAATTTATTCCAGTCTTGGGGAATGAGAATGTATGTGTAATGTTGGATGTGTTTTGAAGTAACAACACAAAAACACAAACATGTTTGAGGAATCTGAAAATAGAGACACAACTGAAAGCTGGGCTTCTGAGAAATGAGAGGACTGCTAGGAAAAGAAGTGGGCTTGACAGAAAAGCCAAGACCTGCTGTCGAATAGGGGCCGGATCTAGCGTGGAGGGACTCCATGGAGAGGTTATGGAGCAGGCAGTATGTGCAGAGGTTGAGGATGGGAGCTAAGCCATTTGAGTTGCTGCAACAGGTAGAGGCCCAGTTAAAGGGCCCAGTAAGTGTGATACTAAATAGGAGGCTAGAGACTCAGTCAGGACTCTTCATAAACAGTGGAAAGGCATGGAAATGTATGGAAGTGGGGCAGGGGAAGAGCAGATGGGACGCTGAGTGGCACTTCAGTCGTTGAATTAACGGTGAATTTGGCTAGCTGATGGCAGGGAGAAATAGAGAAAAATCTAAGGAACACCTGGGAAGGAATATCAGTAGGACTTGCTGTGAGGAGGGAGGAAGAGAAGTGTCAGGGAAGATCCCTGGGACTCTTCCCTAGGAATTTGGATGAAAGAAAGAGTCTCATGTGCAGAGACAGCCTGAAGAAGCCCAACCCTGAGTGGAATATCCCTTCCAGAGATGTCCAGTTGAGGAGCTTTCAAGAAGAGTGAGATAAAACACACACAGGTCTTCAGGGTCTTCAGTTTAGGACCATCAGGGATACCCAGTGATACCAGGATACCCAGATGATGGGTACAGATTCATCTTAAGGAGTAGCACAGTTAACAGAACACACTGAACTTTCCCTTTCCACCTAAGACTGTTGGCCAGACAAGCCTTCATCCTCTGGTAGATGGTATTTCTGGTCACAATGGATGGAGAGTGATGCTATCAGGCAGGATAAGGCTAATGGAGGAAAGGTACAAATTCTTCAGTATGTAAGACCCAAAGAGACTGTGGAGGCACAAGGCTTGCTGTGACATCACACAGTAGCTGCTTCTGTGAAAAACATCCCAACCTTGCCTCCTGGACATGGTAGAGAGATGATCTGCCCCTGTATGGCTAGTTTGAAGTTAACTTACCTATAACACTCAGAGCCAGAGTATCACTGCGCGGGGGCCCCTGGCCATTGTCAGCCTCACAGAAGAAGTTTCCAGAATGTTCTGCAGTCACAGAAAAGTTGAAGGACCCTCTTCCTCCAGAAAGGGCTGAGCTGATCCCCAGAGTGACATTTTGGTAATAAAAGTGGTACAGGATTGGAGGAGAGGCTTCCAGAGCCTCACAGTGAAGCTCTAGCATGTCCCCCACCACAGTCTGGGCTCCAGGGACCCCAAGTGTGAGGACAGGGCAGGCCACTGGAACTAAGGGACAGAGTGAGTTAGTTCATACTAGTGTCTTTTATTTTTAAATAAAACTCCAATATATTAAAAAAATAAATTCACAATGAGAATTTTTGTCATGTATTTTCATTTTCTAAGGCTCACATCTACTTAGTATTTCATGTCTTTTCCCTCCATTCCTTTTCTTTCTTCCCTTCTCCATTGTTTTTCTTTCCCCACGAGATAGAGTCTGATTAGATAGACCAGGCTGGCCTTGAACATTGACTGTAGTCCTCCGAGTGCTGAGATTATAGCTCTGCACCATCACAGCTAGATGTTTTTTGTATCTTTCCTCTGTGTCAGTACACTCACATCAACACTTACACATCGACACGTACGTACGTGAGATCACAATATACACACTGGTTTATAATCTGCTTTTGACCTTAGCAATGTTAAAACCCCAACTGAAGTATTGTTCTGATTATAATAATTGCTGTGGGAGAGCCTAGTATACTGTAGGTGGTACCATGCTTGGGTAAGTGGTACTGGGCTACTGAAGAAAGCACTCCTCTGTGGCTTCTGTGTCAAACTTCTGCTTTGGCTTCCCTGGAGGATGAGCTGTGGACTGTAAGCTGAAATAAACTTTTTCCTCCCCAAGCTGGTCGTGGTCAATTCTTTATCACAGTGATTGAAAGATTCGGCGTGAGATGGACCTTGGTATGTCCTATGGAAGGTGAGGAACTCAGAGGGAAACCAAATACGTGATGCAAAAAGAGCTTGAATGTAGAGTTTATTTAAGAAGAATGTATTGGGATGGTAGGGGAGGAAGGGAGAGACACATAGACAGAGAAAGAGAGAGAGATAGACAGAGAGACCGAGAGACACACAGACAGAGAAAAAGAGAGGCACACACAGAGACAGAGAAGAGAGGAGAGGGGAGAGAGACAGAGCTGTGGGTCAAAAAATGAGTTTGAGATTGGAAGTGGGCGGAGCTTGTCTCTTAAAGGGACAGGGTACTGTCTGGGTTCTTCCTGCCAGGTGACAGGGAAAGCCAGCATAATCCTAAAAGTGATGAGACTCTAATACATAAAGAACTCAATGCAGTGGAGCTCCAGTAGATTCTGGGGCTATCAGAAGCCTTATGAAGCAGAAGTCATGAGGTTGGGGAAAATGAGATCAAAGCACTCAGCACCAAGGGCAACAGAGACAGGAAAGAAGATAATTGGAGGGCTTAATAGAATAATGGAGACTTCTGGCTTACTGAATGTCAAAAACCTCACAAAAAAACAACAATTCTATTTTGAGAAATATATTCTATTGTGAGAAATCTTCTAGTTCTTCTCTGAATTGGCTATGCAGTATTTCTTATTTTTCCTTACTCTCAAGATAGCCTTGCAACAAATTGTCACTTACCTAGGACTCCTGGCCCCTTTCCTCACGCTATAAACAGGCTGGCACATCAGAGCCAGTGGTTTTCAACAATATGTTCTATTGCTTTGAAAAACAACAACCACCACCGGATTTTTACTTTCTCCTGAACAAAGATCCAAGTACAAATAGAAGCAAATTTGTTCTTCCAGTGAGTCTTTTCTGATGTTAACAAGTAGCCTTGATAATGATCAACCAGGATTTGTATACTGAATAAAATGAGGGCGTGACCGCTTGCTCTAAGGTATGGTTGAAGAGAAGGTTTTTGTTTGTTTTTTGTTTTTGTTATGAGGGATAGTACAGCCAGAGACCTGTGGGAAAGTCGAAGAATGTAAAGAGGAAGTAGTGGACTGAACAGGCCATCAGAGTGAACTGGGCCTTTCAAGAAGGGCAAGGGGTGCCAGCAGTGAGAGAGGAGGACCAAGAAGGGTGAGACAAGAGAGTGGGGCCCAAATGGCAGGGTTATATAGGAATGAGAAGTTGGGGGAAGGGAAGTCCATGGGCTGGAGAAGTTTAGGGTAGGGGCAGGGTGAGAAGAACTGAGAAGAGCCAGGATGGGACTCTGCAGCAGTACTTGCCCAGAGATCCTGGAGGCCAGCACACACTTTGGTATGCTAATAGGCACCACAGACATTCATCCTGGGTTTCTTTAGGACCTGACATATCTCTTACCACTACTATTCAACAAAGGTCTAGAAAACTACATAATGCAAGCCCATTTGCTTAATAGCTTTCTGGAAAGAGGGTCATGAAAACCCTAGAAAGTCACGCTGGTTTCATCTGCTCCTTTCCCACCCACCCTCGGGCCTTGGCCCTCCTGGCTCCTTATTTGACTGGCCTCCATTTTACAGAAATGATGCCTTGAGGGGAGGTGTCTGTGCTTTGCTACCACGGAACTGACACCCTTTCCCAGATCAACTCTTTGCTCTCCTGCATTGGAGACTCCATGGCAGTCTCTGGTGTCGATAGTGTTTCGCTCCAGGATGTTCTCCCTTCTGAATCCACATGCTCTTCCAGGGTGCTCCTGAGGTCCTTCCTTCTGGTTCCCAGGTAACCAGAATGCTCCTCTCTATTTACAGGTGAGCAGCGGGAGGTAAGGAGTCACTGTGGATAGGAGCTCTAGCCTTTTGGAGCATGGAACCTGATCCAAGATGTGACCTGTCCTGGGTGTGACCTGTCCTGGGTGTGACCTGTCCTGGATGTGAACTGTCCTGGATGTGACCTGTCCTGGATGTGGCCTGTCCTGGATGTGAACTGTCCTGGATGTGACCTGTTCTGGATGTGACCTGTCCTGGATGTGAACTGTCCTGGATGTGACCTGTCCTGGATGTGGCCTGTCCTGGATGTGGCCTGTCCTGTCCTGGATGTGACCAGTCCTGGATGTGACCTGTCCTGAATGTGACCTGTTCTGGATGTGACCTGTCCTGGGTGTGACCTGTCCTGGATGTGGCCTGTCCTGGATGTGGCCTGTCCTGTCCTGGATGTGACCTGTCCTGGGTGTGACCTGTCCTGGGTTTGACCTGCCCTGGATGTGACCTGTCCTGGATGTGACCTCATCCTGAAGGCTGCTGCTTACTTCTGATGGACGGTAGCTTCTCCCTGCTCCATTGCCTGGGCACAGGAATAATAGTTCAAATGTTCAGTGAACAGAGAGAGGTGTTGAGGTCTGGGGGCCTTAGGATTTTAGTCTCATGATAAAACCAATAGATGGAGGTTGGGTCAGAAGGAGGGAGGGACTGTCTTGGCCTCCTGGTGAAGCTCTTACCACATTCTCCACAGCATCTCACTGTAGGAGCCTGGGGATAGGAAAAGAGCATGCTGCCAGGGCTTGAAGACACAGCAGTGAAGGCTCACGTAAGCAGGTTTGTCAGGAGGTATCTCTCCCAATATGTATGTTTCTAGCCTCCCTCTGGTTTTCCTTTATGAGGAGTCATTTCATTTCAACTGAGAAGTGATCTGTGGTTTATGAAAGGTGTATTCCTAACTACTGAGCATTTTCCTCAACTTGACTTTCTGAGACTTCCCACCTCCCTCAGCCCCTTCTATTCCTAAGTTTTTCCTGTTAGTCTTTGAGTATGGTTGGTAGCTTATTCAGAACATTGGATTATTGGTAACTGACAATATCCACTTGCACCCAACTGTCTTGAGTCCAGCTAAGGAGCTCTGTGCAGTTAGGGTCCATTCCTAGAGGATGCCTGGCAACACGTACCTTTTACAGTGATGGCGACTGCCTTACTGACAAAGCTCCGGCGACTGTTGGCTTCACAGTAATAATCCCCCGCGTCACTGCTGTTTACCCAGGAGATCTTGAATTCTGCCTCTGAGGACTTAGTGATCTTTGTTTCCTTATTCAGCTTGTCTCTTTTGTACCAGGAAAGTGTGATGGGCCCTGGGACCCTTTTACTGAGCAGTTGAATAGCAGCAACTGCCCTTCAAACACTAACCTTGAGGCTGGGACGATGTGTGTTTGGAAGTCTGCAAAAGCTCCTAAATAAATAAGAATGACATGTATGGGACATTTGGTGACGGGATGCTCATAAATGAGGGGCAGGGGAGGCAGAACATGTGAGAAGCGGCCTGAGAGTAGAGTTAGGCTGCTCTCTGGGAAATGGAAAGAGGGTGAGACTGTTTTCTGCCCAATGAAAAGGACCCGTTTTCCTCAATAACCTTGTCAAAAATATGAACCAGGAATATAGGCTATTCTGCCCCAATTAACCATCCTGATAGGGCAGTTCTAGAGATGTCACCTAGTGCTCCACACTTAGCAAAACTGGTGGAGAGGTGAAGGGAAAGGGGGACTTGACATCAAGCACGACTGTCCCGCGTATAGTGACAGCACAGTGGTTGGGAATGGGGCATTGATGTAAATAATAAGGTGCCCTGAAGGTGGCATTTCTTAACTTCTCTAGTATATCTGTCAGGCGCATTCAGGATAGACGCGCAATCCAAGGAAGGGTATCTGTGTGGGGACAGTTTTAGGCATGTTGGCTGAGGACTTTTAAATTAGTCTTCACTCTAAAAAACAAAATATGGTAGTTGAATAGAGGGTGGGAAGCATTGTTGTGCTGAAGGAGAGACTGTGCTGGGAACCACTGATATGACTGTTGGGCAGCATGCCCTCTGGTTTCTCTGACCTGTCCATCCTCCAGTAGCCAGAGGAACACCCATTCCCTACAGCCATGAACAGATCCATAGGGTTTTCTTAGGAATGGGAGCGAGTTCACAGGTAATGCTGTCACTTTCCTTCCCTCCGCACTCATGATAGCCTAGACCATGTGTCCCCTACTGTGTTCAACTAGACTTCCTGTGTGTTGGACCAAATTCAGTCAGGCAGAGTCATGCTTAATAAAGTGATGTTGCTATAGAGCCTTAGGGAAAAGTGATAGTGTGTGTAGCGCCATCTCTAAGGGCATCAAGGTGGAATTGTTTATTTGCCAAGACTTCATCCTTTGTCTTTCTTGCCTTTAAGCAGCCTGTACCAGGGACCTAGTGTTCTAGAAACCTGTTTGGCCGAGCAGAACATTCATCCAAGGCTGCCCCATAGCTCACAGTTTAGGACTATAGTACTGGGAGGAAAACATGTCTGGGAGATTAAGAAGTAGCTTTCTCTAAAGGCATCGAGAGACAAAGAACAACCCCCCTTCTTTTCTTGGCTCAAAGAGCATCAAGGATATCCACACGAGTTTCATATTTTTCCCCATTCACCTTCCACAAGCATGAGGAAGTACTTTCTATAGAGACTAGTGACCCGAGTTGGTGTGCCCTTCTGCATAACCAGTCCATACCTGGGAAATCTCAGAATGATACTCACTCTGTACAGTAATTCTGATTGGCAGGCTTCGTTTGCTTACTTGGGCATCCGTTGTTTCTGCAGTGCACTGGTACCACATTGCATCTTCAGTCCATATGGCAGGGATGTGAAACTCCGAGGAGCTGCGACAGCCTGACCCCAGAGCCTGGAGGTTTCTGAAGAAACAGAACTGGAGCTGGGCATTTGACTTCTGTGCAGGGAGCGGAGTCTGACAGGCCAGTGTCACCGGGCTTCCATCTATGAGTTCAGAGGGTCTGACCATCAGCACAGGACGTGGGAATAACTCTAGAAAGGACCATAATCATCCACTGAGCAGGTCCGTGCTGGGGAATATGATGCTAAGCTGTGTTACTTTTGCTTATGTTGCATTTGTTTAACTGTGTGAAGCTCTGTTACTATGCCAGTTTAAAACACCTGATGGTCTAATAAAGGGCCGAACGGCCAATAGCGAGGCAGGAACAAGGGTATGGGAAAGGAACAGGAGAAAGGAGAGAGGAATAGGTGGGACTGGCAGGCAGAGAGGAGAAATATGAGGAGAAATTTTGGAGCAGAGATTTGTGAAAGAGAGAAGGAGGACTTCAGGGGCCAGCCACAAACTACACAGCTGCACAGCCAGTCACAAAGTAAGAAGGAAAGAAGACAGGGACAGAGAAAGATAAAAACCCAGAGGCCAAAGCTAGATGGGATAATTTAAGAAAAACTGGCAAGAAACAAGACAAACTAAGGCCGGGCATTTATTACTAAGAATAAGCCTCCATGAGTGATCTATTTGTGAACTTGGTGGTGGATTTCCCAAAAAGCCAAAAGAGTAAAACATTACACTACAGTTAAGTATTCTTCAGAAAACCCCAATTCATCCTCAGCACCAGCATGTGGAGTGGTGTTGCTCACCAAATGCTGGCAAAAGAGAAGTGCCGTCTTTGGTTACCAACATCTTTCCATCCAAAAGACTGTGTTTTCTCTCAGTGGACCTTCTAGTCCACCCTTCCTTCCTATTCTGCCTCTACAAACACAGAGAGCCTGCCTATGACTTAAAATCTGTTCAGAATAGTTGAAGTTGTACCTTGGACTTGGACTTTGACTGTATTGGAAGAAATTTTGGGCAAAAACCCCTCCTTAGTGCAGTGGTATTGACCGTTGGCCCTCTGATCTGCATGCTGAATAACGAGCTCAGAACTTCGACCAGATGATTGCAGAGGGACCGCATTCTTGTAAAATGTCGGGATCTTTCGTGATGTACTTTTCTTTGCATCCCACCTCAGAACCACAGAGTCTCCCTCAAACACAGCAGGTGGGCCTCGAAGCACCAATGGATCTGTGAAACATAGCAGGCCATCACTTTTTCATTCTCCTTTCTCATTACTGTCCAAGTAGGTTTACAGGAAGTGGAACTAGAGAAAGTGTTCTTAGTTCTTTTTCTGAGTTTCAAACACATACCTGCAGTTTGATAAAAGCGGGGCAGCAGAAGGTAAGTTATAAAGTTTCTGTTACCATTGGGAATGTAATCTCCCAGTTCCTTCTCCCATGTTGGTGTACCTGAGGTTCTGTATTTTTTTTTCTCTCTTAGGGGATTTTAATAATCTGTATCTACTTGCTAGTTTATTTGGCTAGTACTTTATTTCTCAAGATGCAAACTGATTTTCAGTAGCCATAGTTTTCCCTCTATACCGGCAATAGAATTTAATAAGGTTTCCTGTCCATTTAGGGTCCTTCATTTTGGGGTGTGTAGATTTGTATGCTTCAGTAGGTAAGTGTTCAAGGGAATCATTAGACCAAAAAGCATAGCTTTTCCCCTTTCCTTGCTAATAATGTCTTTTCTTGCTTACTAAATCAAAGGCAGTTGTCACAGGCTGACACTACTTCAACTTCAGATCAGGTTTCAAGACCAAAAGAGAAAATGCCTCCCTCCCTGACCCCTCCCCACTTTGTGTATCTATTAAAAAAAATCAATCAATTTATTTCTATCTAATATTTAAATAGTTTTATTGCTTCTCCATGAGCAGTTTATAAACACTACATATTCTTGGGATTCAAGAATATCAAGTTTTGGGCTGAAGAGATGGTAAGAAGTTAAGAGCATTGCCTGCTCTTCCAAAGGTCTTGAGTTCAATTTCCAGCAACCACATGTTAGCTCTCAACCATCTGTACTGAGATCTGGCGCCCTCTTCTGACATGTTAGCTCTCAACCATCTGTAATGAGACCTGGTGCCCTCTTCTGACATGTTAGCTCTCAACCATCTGTACTGAGATCTGGCGCCCTCTTCTGACATGTTAGCTCTCAACCATCTGTGATGAGGTCTGGCGCCCTCTTCTGACATGTAGGCACACATGCCAACAGCACATTGTATGCGTGATAAATAAATAAATCTTAAAAACAATCAAGATTTGAGTCTGTAAATACAGGGTAAGTCTCAAGTCTCTGTGTAGTCACAAAGAGTCTGATTCAGGCCAAATTTTAAGGACCACAGGGATAGAAGTGGGTGGATGTATTTGACTCATCTTGAACTAAATTAACTGTTAGTAACAACTATACCTTATGTATATACTACTTGAAGTATATACATACTTATATGTATATATATACTTATGTATATACTACTTGAAGTATATATATATATATATATATATATATATATATATACTTATGTATATACTACTTGAAGTTACTGCCTACTAGACAGACTAGATTTTATACAGACAATTTAAATTTTATTAATTTTTTGGTTTAAATTTAAGATAATTCTGTTCTATATCTGATTTTACACAGAGATTAAGTTTTCATGGCATGAAATAGAACGGGTTGTTCATTTGTGGTGAGTAGTAATTAAATCTGTAGAGAAAACTGGACTGAATGGGGTTGGAAGCTTTATTTCTCTTCTATCTCACCTTTAGAAAAGGGATGCTTAGATGTAAGTTGTCGGCTTGGCATTGGTGCACTCCAGACACGCGGACTTTGAAGGTGTGTCCTTGGATTTCTTCTACTATTTTGCTATTCCAGTACCATTTTGTTTTCTGGGGTAAGTTGAAGCCAAATCCATAGCAAGTCAGAGTCACTGTCTCTCCTTGAAAGAAAGTGGTCCATGAAGGCTCAAGAGAAATCACAGATTTGGGTACAGTTTCTGAGGATGAGAGAAAATTAGTCTGTAGCAGAGAAGTCACAGTTGCAGCCCCAGAAAGGCCCTGTGGGATAGACAGGGAGGACCTGGCTTTGGGCCATTCCCAAGAGCCCTACCCCCCAAGTTCACTGATGGCCCTGTGGGATAGACAGGGAGGACCTGGCTTTGGGCCATTCTCAAGAGCCCTACCCACCAAATTCACTGACAACTGAAGGCTGCTTAACATCCTAGAGCACTCACCACCCACAGGGAAGAGTGATTGCCCATTGATGGCAATCTGGCAAGACAATCTCTGGGGGCAAAGATAGCAGGATTTACTGTAACATCAGTGGTTAACTAGCCTGCTCTGGAAGAGGGTCCTAGATAAAACACCTCTTCCTTTGCCATCTCATCATTCATAAGCCCCAAAGGAACTAACTACAGAATCATTAAAATCACAACTTTGCATTTTCCCTAAAAAAAAGTAATTTTATGATCAGGTTTTGACACTAGAAAAGCCCGAGAGATCATGCACTTAACTGCCTTGTTTCATAGAAGACGATTTCACTAAAACCCATCATCATTAGCTGGAAAATACAAGACATTAGGGAGAAACTCTTACCAAGGACTCACAAGGCAGAAGAAAGGACTCACCATATTGTCTGCTGATAGGAGCTGGAAACAACAATAAAGTCAAGAGTTAGAGATGAAAGCACAAGTAAGAATTCCAAAAGGTAATGTCTTTCCACATCCATTTTACTACTCATGAAAAATTCATTTATAAAAATGCTGACAACTGTTTGTCATATGCCTGTATATATGAAGATATTGCCCTTGAACTTTAAAGATAAATTTAAAAGTGCTACTTTCTGGCAACAAGTATAATACGGAAGGTAGGTGCAATGATAGCAAAGGAAATTATGACCTAGAACGCGGGAACCATCCAAGTGAAGGTTGATGCTTATGTCTGGCCTAAGAACACAGAGAGGGTGATCAAGGCAAGAGAGGCACAGAAGAAAGGATGTTGGTGTTCAGAAGTGGCCTGAGCAGTTCTGGCAGGTTAGCAGTGATGAGAGAAATATAGTTGGGGAGGAAGGCAGGGCCATGTGAGTAGCTCCCGTTTTCTTGTAGAAGCCACGGGGAACCATAGAAAGAGCTCCAGGAATGTGATGAAGTCAGAAGGTGAAGCTTTGACGGAGTGTTCTGGCAGAGAGAGAGGATGGGAAATACTGTAGCTGGGTGAGGCAAAGGTTAACTTTCTTCAGAGTATTTATCCAGGCTTATCTGGTTTGTGTGCACGCTTACCGCTCACTTGTAAGGCTGCTGTGGAACGGAAGAGCTATGAGATTTTTTGGAATAATGACTCAGTTAAACAAACAAACTAGGCTAGTGATGGTAGAAACAGGCCAGGTTGGAGACGTGAGTAACGAGGAGAGAAAGGTGGCAAAACTTAGCGGCTTTATTAATTTATAAATGATCCAGAGAAAGGATGGATTTGATTCTTTCACTTGAAAGAATTTTCTGTAATGCCAGTCGTTTACTGGGCAATGCAATGAAAATCCATCTGTGAGTGACAGACACATCCCCTGTCTCCTTGGAGATGATGGAAGGGTAACTTAAACCCTAGTATTTTATTGAGACCAAGTGAGTAGTCGCCATTACCCACATGCCATGGTCACCATAGCTTTTGTTTTTGAGGACTTCCTACTTGGTATGCAATTACACATATCATTTCATATAGTCTTTGTCAGTAACATTATAACTTAAGTGCCATTTCATAGATAAGAAAGTTGTTTAGCTGAAAGAAATGTCTAACATCCTTAGCCGTCAGGGAAATGTAAACCAAAACTACTCTGGGATTCCATCTTACACCTGTTGGAATGGCCAAGATCAATAAAGCAACTGACAGCTCATGTTGGTGAGGATGTTGAATGAGCGGACGACTCATTCATTGATGGTGGGAGTACACGCTTGTAGAGCTACTGTGGAAACCAGTGTGGCCGTTCCTTAGGAAGATGGGAATCGATTTACTCCACTACCCAGTTATACCACTCGGGCTTCATCCTACCACACAGACACTTGCTCAATCATGTTCCCTGCTGCTGTATTCAAAATAGCCAGAAATTTGAAACAATCTAGAAACTCCTCAACAGAAGAATGGATAAAGAAAATGTGGTACATTTATACGATGAAGTATTATCCATCCATTTAAAACAAGAACAAAAACAAAGTACAACAAAACACACAACATGAAATTTGCAAACAAATGGAGAAAACTAGAAAAAATAATTTTGAGTGAGTATGTATTCACTAATATGTGGATATTAACTATTAAGTCAATGATAACAAAGCTATGATCTATAGAACCACAGTGTATAGGTATAGAGTAAGGGACTAGAGGATACAGATAGATTTCATTAGGAAGGGGAAATAGAATGTATAATTACAGATGGAAGGGGGCAGGAATGGGAGGATCAAGCGGGGAGAGGGAGGGGGAGGAGGTTGAAAGGAGGGAGAGACAATTAAAACTAAATGGCATTTAAGGGGTGGTATGAGAAACTAATGCAGTAGAAGCTTCCTAAAATATATACATATATGGAGACAGTCTAAGTGAAATTACTAACTAATGGGGAGACAGTCCCACAGGCCATCTTTTGTCACCAAGCAAAGCTTCTACTACTAGGCCTGGGTTATATCTAATTGAGTTGCTGGACAAAGGGATTCCATGGGAATCTCCAAACATCCCAGGCTGCTGACAAGACTATAGGTTGCTTTCCTCAATCTGGCAGCAAGGCCCCATTGATGAAGACAATACCCACACAACTCGTTGAACATTGAGATGTTGAACTGGTGCCTACAGAGCCTTTACTCCAATGTTCTAGCATTTTTGGTAAAGGAAGGTACGCTTCACGCTGTAAATCAAGCCATCCACAAACCTTCTGATATACGGTGGTGTCCTGCTTGAAAGACATGCTAGGGCAATGGTGGCACAAAACTTGTGTAAGTAATGAACCAGTAACTGATTTGACTTAAGGCCCACTCCACGAGATGGAACCCATACCCAATACTGCACTTCATGGGTGACCAAGAACCAGAGACTAGGTAGTCCAGAGATACTACTGGCCTTAATATATACATATACATGCATGTATGTATGTATGCATGTATGTATGTATGTATGATGTATTCTGTATGTGTGCATGTATGTATTATGTATGTATGTATGTAGTATGTATGTAGTATGTATGTATGTATGTAGTAACTAAGTGACTCCTAATGATAATCTGCCATCCTCGTAGATCAGTGCATGTTCAGCCATCATCAGAGAAGCTTCTTCCTGCAGTAGATGGGAACAAATACAGAGACCTACAGCCTGGTCAGAGAGAGAGAGAGAGAGAGAGAGAGAGAGAGAGAGAGAGAGAGAGAGAGCGCTAAATAAGATGTCTTCTTAAAATCCTCCCCCCCCCCCCAGAACTCAGGGAACCCTGCAGAAGAGGATGCAGAAAGAGTGTAAGAGCCAGAGGGGATGGAGGACACCAAGAAAATAAGGCCCTCTGAATCAACATGAGCAGAGCTCATATGGACTCATAGAGACTGAGGCAGCACGCACAGGGCCTGCACAGGGCTACACTGGGTATAAGTCTTCTGAGTATATATTATTGCTTCCAGTTTAGTGTTTTCATGGGATTCCTGAGCATGAGAATGAGTGGGTCTTTGATTCTTGTGCCTTCTCTTCTGTTGGTCTGTCTGTCTTGTTCAACTTCAATGTAATAGTCTTTGTTTTACCTTATTGTATTTTATTTTACGATACTTTATTATTATCTCTCAGAAACCTGTTCTTTTCTAATGAGAATCAGAAAGAGAGTGGATTCGCATGGAGGGGAGATGGGGTGGAACTGGGAGGAATATAGGGAGGGGGAATTGTAATCAGGTTATAATATGTGAGAAAAGGATCCATTTTCCATAAAGAAAGAAAGAAGGAAGGAGGGAAGGAAAGAAGGGAGGGAAGGTGGGAGCAAGAACATGGCTAAGTAGCCAGTAGGTAGTAACACAGTTTTGAATCCAAACTCTGACCCCGCATCCCCGTGCACCATAGTGACACTCTCCGCCCCTCCCCTTCTTTCTTCTACCCTCGCCTCTCCTGCCCCTCTTGTGCCATGCCAGGATGTGCTTCTGTTTCTGAGATAACAGTTCATTGCAGCTGTGGGGTC
The DNA here is from genome assembly GCA_028537955.1 of Microtus californicus. Lineage (NCBI taxonomy): Eukaryota > Metazoa > Chordata > Mammalia > Rodentia > Cricetidae > Microtus > Microtus californicus. Next base: position 3,526,736 of record JAQJZF010000018.1, on the reverse strand, counting down.
CTTGCCCCATCCACCGCCCAGCCCCTGGGTTTCAGAAGCTATTTACCAGTTGATTTGTGTGTAGATACTTGCCTGTCTCTGCCACCCACTGGGACTTTGTTTAATTGGAATTACATTTCCCAGCTGTTTTTTTTCCCTCACTGGCTTTGCTGAAAGCTCTTGCTTTCTTTGTGGGCATGAAACATCCCACCGTCGTCTTCAGCATTGTGTACAATATTGCACATAGAGGGGGTCTAAGATTTTTTTTACTAGGTGGACCCACATTTAATTCCAATATTTAAAACTTAGTAAAAAGCAAACATTTTGTAGGTATGAACTGACAGAAGTGTGTATCCATGAGCAGTAACATTGTCAGCTGCTGTACGTGCCCTCCCCTTCCTGACTTCCCATGTGGCCACCTCTGACTTCCACAGTGTTCTCTCTGTGCCCAGTCCATCTCTGGCCGGCATGAATGTGCAGACGGAGCTGTCCTCTATGTGAATCCCTGGTCAGCTCATGCACAAGACCAGGAATAGCCCAGCACAGAAGGGAGTCGAATAAAGCTGTCACGTGAGTAAGAGTGAACAAACAAGTGCAAGTCACTTTCTGTTCTTCACAAAGCATTCGTGAAAGAAAAGAAAACCAGGTGAAACTTGAATCATTGCTGTTGTCGCAGTTCTTCCTCTGCCGGCTGAAGCATTTTCCACCCGGGACCGTTTTCCTTGAGATCAGGAGGGGAAATCCTGAGCGGTGTAGAAAGTTGGGGAATACAGCCTCACATGGGGGAACTCTGTGGCTCTGAAATGCAGGAGACAACCAGGCCTGTGTTGGGAGAGATGGATGCTGCCCGACCCACTCCAGACCCACAGTGTCTACTCACTCACAACCGGTGGAGTCAGCCACAGCAGCCTGAAGACCACCCAGGGCGAGACTGACGGAGGCATTTCCTCACAGGTAGCAGCTGGCTCTTGCTCTCACAGAAGTCAGTGCACAGCTCTCACCAGCTCCAGTGAGACTATCTTGGAAACTGCTCTTCTAAAACACAAGTGCATCTTCAGCCAAAAAAGGGAAGTAGGAGTACCGAAATCTAACTATTAATTAGTTTCCTCCCCTACAGCCAAAGGGGAAAAGTGAGGGTTTTTAAGAATCACATGCTCCTAACCCCACATTTTGGCTGTTGGGAAATTACCTTAAGGAAACTACAAGAAGATAGTTTTTTGAAAGATGTCTGTCATTTATCACTGAACAGGGAAGCATTAAACATGATTATGGCTGTGGGATTGTACAATGACACCATCAGTGGTGAAGTGAAGCCACATGTATGCAAAGGGTGTGAGAGAGAAACTGAGGTGCGGATTGGTATTTGCAGTGCACCCTTTAGGGAACGGAGGTAAGCAATGGAATGGATGTGTCTGTGACAGTCTCTAAGGATACGTGGTCCTTGAAGCATGCACAAAATCAACAGTTGTATTTGAGAGACTAAGGGGGAAGTAGGCTTTTATTATATCTTTCTGTACTGTTTTTTCCTTCAAATTTTTATGTGAGTGGATTTCTTTCAAATTTAATTTTTTAAAAGTTGAGCTTCCAGACTGACAGTGGGCCAACAAAGCTCCCTGCAGTAAGAAGTGATACAAGCCTTCATTCTTTTCTTACAGATGACTTTCCCCAATGTTTCTTTTTGGATCCGAACCTTGGCCTTCCCAAAACCATAATTAATTTCATATTTACCAGTGCCTCAGGTATTTATGTCACATCACTCTCCCTGTGCCCTGAGAAAAACATAGGGATAATCAGATTAATCTGTTCCAGCTCAGGAGGGACTCTCAAAGGAAAGCGTGTTAATACACACTTTTGTGACTGAGACAGATAGCATGTTCTGTGTGTCTCCTATGGATATGCACACCCTTTTCTACTGGGCATCACTTGGGGTGTAATTCCTAGCTTGCAGACTATGTAACACTGTATCCAGAAAGTGCTGATTACTTTCTGTAGCAGGTTTCTTTGAGACCTCCAAACAGCTCCTAAATCATGACATAGAGACTTATTAGTTATGAATGCTCGACTTTATGTTTGTACCACTTGCTCTTTTTATCTATTTTACATACTAACCACAGTTCTCCTTCTTCCTCTCCTCCTGTTCCCTTCCACCACCTCCCTTCTAGCACCCCCCATCCACTCCTCTTCTGTCTCTATTCAGAAGGGGTAAGACCTCTCATGGGGGTCGACAAAGCATGACATATCAAGTTGAGGAAGGATCAAGCTCCCCCCCTTTGCACCAAGGCTGGGCAAAGCATCTCACCATAGGGAATAGGTTCCAAAGAGTGAGCTCATGCTTTAGGGACAGGTCCTGGTCCCCCTGCTAGGGACCCCACAAAAGATCAAGACCCACAACTACCATCTAGATGCAGAGGGCCTAGGTCGGTCCCATGCCAGCCCTCTAGTTCTTATAACTTATTTTAACTTGTTTCTTTTATCTACATTTTTGCCTTGGGGCCTTTTCTTTCGTGCTGTATGTCCTACTTTTGCTATTTCCTTCATGTCTGTCAGTCTGGTGGTTGCCTTACTGGCAGGACCTGGGTGTCTCCCTCATTCTCTTCTCCCTCCTTGAGCCTAGATTTCTCCTCCTACCTATTCTCTGTTCCTGCCAGCCACACCTATCCCTTCTTTGCCTAGCTATTGGCTGTTCAGCTTCTTATTAGACCAATTAGGTACCTTAGTCAGGCAAAGCAACACATCTTCACATTGTTAAACAAATGCATCATAAACACCTTTGATAGTTCAATATTCTGCACCAACTTTCTGATATGACTGAGTTGGCTCCACCAGGAGCCTCGTTGCTTTCCTACCCTCAGCAGCTACAGAGCTCATTTACATTTTAGCCATTCTGATGAATTATGAGATCCTAGGTTTTTTTTTAATATTGTATGGTTTATTAATTTTTGGAGACAGGCTCTTACTATATATCTCTGGTTGGCCTGGAATTCACTCTGTAAACCAGGCTGGCCTTGAACTCATAGAGATCTGCCTGTCTTTGTCTCCCAAGTTCTGGGATTAAATCTGTGATCCACTATACTTAAAAGACTTTTCATATTTAAGTGGTATTTTAGATCACTTTTAAAATGTGAAATATTTGCTTAGATCTCTGTCTTTCTCATACCTTTTTGTAGTTCTTTCAAATACTGGTCATTAATATTATGGACATATTTGTGAAATGTCTTTCTTTCTTTACTCTGGCTTCCCTTCTTGGTCATTGATAGTGTCTTCTCATAAACCACCCTTTCAGATTTTGTATAGAACAATTCATCTGTCTTTCTGTTTATGACTATGGATTTTTACAACCCTTTCATAAACTTTGTATACTCCAAGGTGATGAGGGTACTCTCAGCTTGTCTCTAGATATCTATAATGTCACTATAGCTAATTTTCTTGAGTATCTTAAGTGAACATGTTTATTTACATTTAGTGCATAGAATTTGTACCACAGTTTCATATAGGATCATGTAACAGGTTGTGGGGATTGTCAGATCTTGGGCAACAGGAAAATGTTTTTAAATGTGTACAGTCTCCAAATCAATTCAAAATAAAATAAACATGTAATGAATACAGAACATTCCTGGCAGTGCTTGCCTGTGTTGCATGATGTCGCCTTGGTACTGAACACACGACTCTTGTATTGTACATTGTGTATGCTACCATTCCACCCAGAACCCTCAGAACCAGAATGTTATATATTATAAACTGCGGTATTTGTTTTTACTATACATAAGTAACACTTTAATCACGGAAAATACGACATTTTCTTGCTCTCATCCTTCAGCATGTGTCAGGTTAGCACACATTTGGACTGTACTGTGTTGGGAAGTGTGACTAAAAACAAAACAAAAACCAACACTGTTTAAAGGAGCCGGCAAATGGCTCTGTAGAGAGAGGTACTTATATCCTATCTGAAGAGCTTAATTTAATCCATGGGACCCATATAGTGGATGGAGAACACCAGCCCTCGCTGGCTGTCCTGTGGTCTCCCCGTATGCTCCGTGGCCCCCAGAGGTAAGTGCACATTTTTTAAATAGCTGCTTGAGTTGCTGATTCATTGAATGAGTGCCTCTGGGGTCAGTGTGGTATTTCCAGGTTCTGAATCGGCACCAACATACTTCTGATATTTTGGACAACATAGCTATGTGAGGCAGTGTTCTCTACACTGATGATTATAAAAGTATTAACAAGCTCGGAAAATATTGAATGTGTGTAAATATTCAGCCAAGAGGCAATTCTTTATGTAAAAACAAAAAAGCACACCCTTCTCATTATTATTCAAATTTGCTTTAATTGTTAGTAAGTGGTAAACGATATATAAAAGAAGTGCTTTAAAATACTTTTCTTTATGCTTTATTACCAGTAAATGTTTGACATATATATTTGGCTCAAATATCGAATACCTGGGATCATGAGTAAACAAAGCTTTAGAAACCATGATTTGGACTCTTCATGTACCTGGACTTGTTGAAATTCAGCTCATTCTACAGATACTCTTCATTAACACGAGTAAGTTTCCTGTACTGAATTCAGTTATAGTTTTCCTTAGTAACGGATGTTGAGTGTTCTAGCAACTGTTAGATTGATGGGGGCGACTTGAAAATAAAAGAGACAAAGATCTCCAGAAGCAGATTTATCCTTTAATCGGGATCGGGGACCACAGTCTACGTGGGAGTAGAGAGGTGCGCAGAAAAGGATGTGGAGGGAAGAGTCTGCCTGCAGGGCAGTTCCAGTGCCATCTCAAAGGCTGTCCGTCCTGTCAGAGGCTTCCCAACAGCCTACAGGGCTTATCAGTCAGCTTTCTCATCCAGAGCACCCGAGCCTTTTAGGTCAGTCACCCTGCAGTAACCTTTCTTCTTGCTGAGACCAAATATCAGACAGAAGCCAACTTCAGGGTGGAAAGTTTAAATGGAGCCCATCTCGTGGGGAAGGAGTTGGAGCTGCATGGCCTTGGTCTGGCAGTTCTGGAGAAGGTGTTTGGGTAGCAGAGAGCTTCAGCCTGGGGTTCTGGGTCCTCAAAGAGCTGTCCCACAAGTGATTCACCTCCCTCAACTATGTCACCCATGTCAAAGGTTTCCACACCCTCAAATTGTGCTACCAGCTGGGGACAAATGTCTGAACACTGGGCCAGCATTTTGATAAACATTTTTCCATCAGATTAAGTACATTGTCTTCTATTTTTAGTTCACTGAGACTTTTTTTCCTAAATAATAGATACTGAGTTTTTGTTAGTATCAGTTTTGCATTTATGTTATGACTACATGATTCTTCTCTTTTCTTGTCAATATGGCAAAAAAAAAAATTGATCATTACAAATGTAAGGTCTACTCTGCATTCAGCTTGTCTGGGATATGTCTTATAAGTTTGGTTTTGGCATTTGTTTCCACAAGAAAGAAGAATCTATACTTCACATGCTTATCAATTCCTGTATCAAAATTATAGTGGTCTCACCGGGCAGTGGTGGCGCATGCCTTTAATCACAGCACTCGGGAGGCAGAAGCAGGTGGATCTCAGTGAGTTTGAGGCCAGCTTCGTCTACAGAGTGAGTTCCAAGACCGGCTCCAAAGCTCCACAGAGAAACTCTCTCGAACAACCAAAAAATTATTATAATAATTATTATTATATTATAAAACAGATCTTTGAGAAAGAGTTTTTGTAAAATTGATGTAAATATTTGGATGATTTTACTGTTTAAGGTAATTAGCCTTTTATTTCCTTGGTGTGGAGGTAGGGAAAATGATTTATTACAGATTTAAATCTTAAAACTAATATGGGTTTATTCATATACCTTATTTGTTTTGGGGTAGGTTTGGTAAATTGTGTCTTACCAGGAATTTGGTTAACTGTGTCTCCAAATCTCAGCACAGTGTCCTGCTGTGTCCCCATTGTCTGTGAGGTCTGCAGCCTTACCTAGACACAGCAGGACTTCCCCTTTTCATTCCTAGGTGCTAGTCCTGTCTGTAAAAATCTCCCTTTGCCCCTAATCAGTCTCTGTAGGAACTCCTCAGTTGAGTCAGCTTTCTCGAAGAACCTCTGGCTTTGTGGTTTCCTCTGCTGTGAGTTCTTTTCCTGTTTCATTAATTTCTGATCTTTGATGTTTTTAATTTCTTCCTTTTAAAATTTTATTTGTTTTTAAAGAACTTAATATAGAGACATTTATCTCTGTTTTTTCTAATCCATGTTCTTTTCTAATATATGTGCTTATATTGTACTTTTTTTTGATATAAGTGTGGCTTGAAACTGAATTACATCAGTTTTGAGATGTTATTTTTCTATGATCAGTTTCTTCAAAATACTTTAAATTTCATCCAGATTTCCTTTTTGGTCAATGAGATAATTTGAAGTGTATTGTTTAATTTCATTTTATTTACTTATTTTTGTTTTTCTAAAACAGGTTTTTTTTGTGTAACAGCCCTGGCTGTCCTGGAACTCTCTTTGTAGACCAGGCTGACCTCGAACTCACAAATATCTGCCTGCTTCTGCCTCCTGGGTGCTGGGATTAAAGGTGTGCGCCACAAACTGCCTGAGCTGTTGTTTCATTTTATAACTCTTAGTGAAGCACAATTAATAAAAACTCAGAGTCAGAAATTGGGCTTCAACCTGAAGATCTGAAAAGCAAAATAGCTAGCCATAGGCTCTTATCTTGAGCTTAGCCCGAAATGGCAATCCTGCCTCTCAGAATCTCAGAATGAGACTGTGTGTCTGAGAACTGTCCCCCCTCCTATTTATGTTTCTCTCTAGGGTTAGGATTAAAGGTGTGTGTCACTGTGGCTACTGAGATTCAAGGTGTGTGTTACCATAATCTAGTCTGTAAGGCTGACCAGTGGAACTGTTTTACTATCTGATCTCCAGGCAGTTTTTATTTATTAAAATACAACACTATATCTTAGGAACGTTTCCCTTCTAATATTGATCTCTAGTTCAATTTCACTGTAGTCTGAGAACACATTTTATAATTTCAGTGTATGAATTCATCAAAGTTTGCTTTATGGACTAGCACATAGGTTTTTAAATATTCTGTATTTTCTTTAAAAGAATATTAATTAAATATTGGTGCAGAGTTTCATTTGTTAACCATATTATCCTTTATTGTGTATGGCATTGTTTCAATATCCTGTACTCAGCTGTTTTTTAACTTTCATTTAATAACTGAGAAAATTATGTTAAAGTTTCTTAACATAATTGTGAATTTTTCTCTTTTCTCTTTGTTTATATCTTTTGTTTTAAAATTTGAAGTTATTTTGTGAAATGTGAAGACACTTAAAATAGTTATCTTTCCTGGATGTTTGACATGTCCTTTCTATTTCTATTTATTTTCAAGTTTATAATTTAATTAAGATGTTTCTCCCTTCCCTTTTCTTCCTCCAAACCCTCCCACACACCCTTCCCCATTCTCCTTCAAATTAATGGCTTTTTTCATTAATTGTTATTGCATGCACATTCCTAAGTATAGCCTGTTGTGTTCATAGAATGTTACTTGTATGACAACCAAATGGTGTGCACTTCCCTGGGGAGAACTGCTTCTCCCTCTTCCAGTTTTATTCTGTTGCTTACAGTTTTGTTGGTAGGGTTGAGCCCTCTGGACTTTCCCCTCAGTCTGGTATGTCTACCACTGTCATCCTTCTTCAGATTCTGCTTTGGTGGTCATGTTGGTGAGACTTTCTGGGTGTAGCCTCTGATGTTACTAGGAGACACAATCTCACAGCAAAGTCCCCATCTTTCTGCCCTGCTTTCTGACATGTTCCTTGAGTGTTAGATGTGGGAGTGTTTTGGAGATGTATTCACTGATACTGGGCTCTACAATGCTGCATTTTGATTGGGTGTGGTTTTCTGTAATAATCTCCATTTATTGCAAAGAGAAGTTTCTTTGATGTGGGGGTAAAGACTACAATTATCTGTGGGTAAAAAAATAAATATTTAAAGTTTACTGTTTGAGATTATGCTGGTTTAGTAAATGAATGGTTGTGTTGGATCCTAGAGTCCAACCACCAAGGAGGAGTCACCCCAAGAGACCATCTCTCACACCACAGCTGATGTAAAAGCATGAGGATTTTTATTAATTCTGTCATGACAGGGTCTTTCAGCATTAGAGAGGCCAGAAAGACCCCAAATAGCTGGTACAGGCTACTTTTAAAGGAAAAGCCACAGAAGCAAGGGGGGTGTTTGGGGGTTGTTCTTTAACTATTTTTATTGGATTACCAATAATTGGCTAGAGAGCAGTTGCCAGGTCAGAGGAAACAGGGGCTGAGTCAAATCAAGTCTCCGGGAGGCCTCCCACCTGGCACATACATCAGGAACTGAGTCAACATCTTAAAGGTTATCTTGCCCCAATTTCTGGAGAACATTCAGAAAGACTCAGGGAAATTTAAAGTTCCCAACATTTCAGTACCTGTGTGGGTAATTGTTAGATTCCTGGTTTCCAGGGGAGGGGGGCACTACTGCTGAGAGGCCTCAGAGTTGTCAGAAATGGCTTAGAGTTACTTTAGAGTTCTACAGTTGCAGATTCTCCTTCAGTGAAACCATGATTTCACTCACACTGAGTAGTTAGCTAGGTTTTCAGTATCAGACATGGTATCCCTATTGTTGAGTAAGTCTCAAGTCCAATAAGAGAGCTGTTGGTTACTGCCAAGGTACATTGCTCCATGTTGGTTATAGTTGAGTGGGACTGTTGGTTGCCTGCCTCCTTTGCAAGTTTTCATGGTGCCTTCTGGTATTATGAAAGCTAATCCTCAGAGAGGGGGTCATTTAGGTCAGTTCCAGATCAAGGATCTCTAAGCCCTATGATCCTTGTGTCTGAAGAACATGGTTTCTTCAGCAATAGAGATGTAACTTCTACTTCTGGGGGGCACCCAAGGGCACTAATAATAGACTGTACCTTTTGGGAGTCCTTTTGACTGCTGTGGGCGACAACTCAAAGAAGGCTTCTCATGTCTGGCAATAGGGGTTTTGTTAGATGGTCTTTGGTTCTTGGAGGGAGCAACATCAGTCCAGATGAGAAAAGTTTGTTAAAATTATATATATTTATACACTGAATTATATGCATTATAAAATTTTTAAAGTAAATAGTTAATAGTATGATTCTTTGTGACTTTTTCAGACATTCATACTGTTATTTTACCTGCCTCACTTCTCCTGCATTTACCTCCTTCCCCTTCCCTAAGACTGCTTTCCCATTTCCCTGATCTGGTTACTAATAACCTGTTAATCCCCCCTCTTGTTCCTGAACCCCCCTATTCTGGCAATGGACCAGTTTTACATTCCTGGTTTCTTTAATTACTATAGGCTATGTATTTACCTCTGAGGATTTGCAGTTAGGAACCTCCAATAAGAGAACATTTGACATTCCTCTTTTTCAGTCTGGATTATCTCACTCAGTGTAATCTTTTCTAGTTCCATGGATTTATCTGCAAAATTCATGATTTCATTTTTATTTACAGCTAAATAGTATTCCACAGTGTATACATACCACATTTTGCTATCCATTTATCAGTTATAGGCCACATAGGTTGTTTCCATTTTCTAGCTATTATGAATTGGAGGCAGCAAGAGATCTCCAAAGTTGCTTATTACTATTACAGTTGCTTCAGTGACTTGACCACTAAGCGAGACAGTGTGTTTAAAAAATGTATGTAGACTTGGGAAAGAGAGAAAAAAGTAGCAATGAACACAAATGAGCAAATACCTGTGAAGAAGGATGTGGAGCCATTCGGCATATGCCAAGGAGTGGTATAGCTTCGTTATATGTAGGCTTATTATTAGCTTTTGGAGAAAATTTCACACTGATTTTGATAGTGGTGGCCCCATTTTGCAAACCACCACCAGTGAGTGCGGGATCACTTTTTCCTATATCACCTCCAGCATTAGTTGTTTCTTGTTCCATCAATCTTTACTCTTCTGGCAGGTGTGAAAACCTCAAAGTTGTTTTGGTTTGTATTTTAAAAATTGCTAGGGATAATGAACAATTTTTTAGTTATTTGTAAACCATGTTTTTTTTTCTTTTGAGAATTCTCTATTTATGTCCCAGGTCCATTTTTGAATGTGTCAGTTTTTTTTTTAAATCTTGCTTTTTGAGTTATTTGTATATTCTTGATATTAATCCTCTTTTGGATGTAGAGCTGGCAAAGATTCTCTCCCATTCTGTGGACTTCCTCTTCACCCAATTGATTGCTTCTTTAGCTGTGCAGATCATTTTTAGTTTCATGAAGTCCCAATTCTCATAATTCTTGATCAAATGGAGTTCGATTCAGGAAGTCTCTTCCAACATCTATATATCATGTAGGTTATTGCATATGTTTTCTTCTAGCAGTTTTAGGTTTAATATTTAGGTCTTTAATCCACTTGCCATTGGTTTTTATCCAAGGTCTAATTTGATATTTCTATGTGTGGACATGCAGTTTTCCCAGCACCATTTATTGAAGATGCCTTCTTTCCTTCAGCTTATGCTTTTGGCTTCTTTGTCAAATACTCAGTGACTATGTGTACTCATGTTTATGACTCTGATTTTGTCCTATTGTTCACATGTCTGTTTTGTGCCAGCACTATTGTTTTTATTACTTTGGCTTTATAATGTATCTTAGTATTTGCAGTGGCAACCCCTGTGCCCTTGTTCTTTCTGGTCAGCATTGTTTTGGCGGTCTGAGGTCTTCTATTGTTCCATATAAATTTTAGGAAGAGTGAGATAGGATTTGGATTGCTTCAAATCTGCAAGTAGTTTTGGGTTAGACAGTTGTTTCCACAGTGTTAACTATTCTGCTCTGTGAGTATGGAATGTCTTTCCATTGTCTTGCGTCTTTCTCTTTCTTAGGGGGTTTAAAGTTTTTGTTGTAAACGTCCTTCACTTCCTTGGCTAGATTTATTCTTATATATGTTATTTTCTTTGAACTATTGTGAATTGAAGTGTGTCCATGATTTCCTTTTCTATATGTTTGTTGTTGGTGTATAAAAAAGCTATTGATTTCTGCCAGTTGATTCTGTATGCTGCCATATTGCTCAATTTTTTTTATTGTTTCTGTAAGTTTTCTGGTAGGAAATTTTTGGAAATAGAGATAGTTTGACATCTTTCCCTATCTGTATCCTTTTAATTTCCTTTTCTGGACTCATTGCTACAATTGGTACTTTAGCACAATGTTGAAAAAGAATGAGAAAGTGGACATCCCTGTTCTGTTCATCACTTCAGTGGTAGTACTTCAAGTTTTCCTGCATTTAGGATGATGTTGGCGGTGGGTTTCTCATATATAGTCTTTGTTGTGTTGTCCAATCCCTCTAGTCCTATGTTCTCGACTTTTATCATGAAGGCATGTTGGGTTTTGTCAAAAGTTTTTCCTGCATCTATTGAGATGATCATGTGATTTTTGCCTTTAAGTCCATTTATGTGGTTTATTGCATTTATTGACTTGCCTATATGGAACCATCCCTAGATTTTATGAATAAAGCTGACTTGGTCATGGTGGATAATTTTTTAGATGTATGTCTATATTCTATTGCAAGTATTTTATTGAATATTTTTGAGTCTATGGTCATCAGTCATATTGGCCTGTAGTTCTCTCTCTCTCTCTCTCTCTCTCTCTCTCTCTCTCTCTCTCTCTCTCTCTCTCACACACACACACACACACACACACACACACACACAAAATTTGAAGAGGACCATCTTTGAATGTCTGGTAGAATACTGCTGACTCCATTTGGCCCTGAGTTTCTTTTGGTGGAAAGCTTTTATTACCAGTTCAATTTCCTTATTTGTTATGAGTTCTTTAGCTTTTTGACTTCTGCTTTGGTTTAATTTTGATGGTTTGGCCGAATCTAGAAATTCATCCACTTTTTAAAGATTTTCTAGCTTAATGGTATACAGGTTTTTATTTTATTTTATTTTTAAGATTTATATATTTATTATGTATACAGTGGTTTCCCTGCATGTATGCCTGCAGATCAGAAGAGGGTACCAGATCTCATTGCAGATGGTTGTGAGCCACCATGTGGTTGCTGAGGATTGAATTCAGGACCTCTGGAAGAGCAGCCAGTGCTCTTAACTGCTGAGCCATCTCTCAAGTCCCAGTTTTTTTTTAAATTTAGGTTTTATTTTATTTATTTAAAATATAATTCTTTATTGATTCTTTGGAAATTTCATATCATGAGCACCCCAATCCTACTCAACTCACATTCCTTCCATATCTGCCCCTTACCCCTGCAGTATGCCCCCTAAATTATTTAAAAACAAAACAAACAGCAAAAAATCCACTTTGTTTCTCCCTCTTTCCAACACCTCCACATTCCTCCTCATGGCAATGGGAGCTGTGGTGTATCACACAGTACATCCATTTGTCCTATCAGTCCCATCCGGAAAATGTTCATTGCAATGAGTTCTTGGTCTTGGAGCACAGGTTTTTAAAAATATTCCCTTGTAATATTCTGAATTTCTTTGGTGTCTGTTGTATTGTTTCTCTGTTCATTCCTGATTTTCTAATTTGGGTTCTCTTTTGGCTAGTTGGGCCAAGGCTCTGTCAATTTTGTTTAACTTCTCAAAGAACTCTTAGATTTGGTGATTCTTTGTGTTGTTTTTTTTATTTCTATTGTGTTGATTTGTGTCCTGATTTTTATTATTTATTGATATCAAGCGTGTTTGGATTTGTCTTATTCTGGTTATTTCAAAGTATTGAATTTCATTATGAAGACACTTTTGCTCTTTCTGATTTTTTAATGTAGGCACTTAGAGCTATAAATTTCCCTCCTAGTACTATGTTTCCTTATAGGAAGTTTTGCTGTGTTGTGTTTTCATTTTCATTTAGTTTTAGAATGCTATTTTATTTTTCTCTTGATTCCTTCTTTGATCAACTCATCACATAGTAATAGTAATGAGTTGTTTACATCAGTTTGCATATTTTCTAGAAATATTTTTTTTTTGCTGTCAGTTTTAAATTTTATTATGGTTATATTGGAGCAAACAGTGGTTTCAGTCTTTTTGAATTTGTAAATATTTGTTTTGAGTCTTAACATATGGTCTATTTTAGAAAGACTTCTATATACTGCTGAGTAGAATGTGTTGGGTGTAATAGTCTATAAATATTTGTTAAGTCTAATATTGCTGGGAATTGAACTCAGGACCACTGGAAGAGCAGTCAAGTGCTCTTAACCATTGAACCATCTCCAGTCCCATGTATGTATGTATGTATGTATGTATGTATGTATTTTTACAGTCTGTTTATGTTGTGGAAAAATTCTTTTTTCCTTCAATCACGCTTGATTGTTTTGCCGGGTATATTATTTAGGTTGACTGTCAGAGTCTTTTAGTACTTGAAATGCATTTCTCTAGACTCTTCTGGTTTTCAGATTTTCTGCTGAGAACTTACCTGTTATTCGTATGAGTTTCTTGAAGCCTTTAACATTCTTTCTTTGTTGTGTATGTCTAGTGTTTTGATTATTATGTGTCATGGGGCATTTCTCTCCTGGTCCTGTCTATTTGGTATTCTGTATGCTTCTTGTACTTGATAGACACCTCCTTCTTTGGATTGGGCAAATTTTCTTGTATGATTTTTATGAAAATATTTTTTGTTCCTTTGACTTGGGTTTCTTATCTTTTCTCTATTTCTATTAGCCATAGATTTTTTTTTATTGTTCAAGATTTCCTTGATATTTTGCACCTCGATTCTTTAATTTTTTAACATTTTCTTTGACTGTCTTCTTTGCCTGAGGGTCTCCCTTTCATGTCTTGCACTCTGTTAGTAAACTTATCTCTGAGGTTTTTATTTGACTTCCTACATGTTATTCTTTTTTAAAGATGTGGTGGGGGGAAGGATGGTTCAACAAGGAGCAGCTGGTCCCATGAGGGCTCAGTGGGGTCATGCAGGTTGTCCAAGGCATCAACAGGTCCCCTTGGTGGGTAGGAGACCATGGCGGGTGAGAGACAGACAGATATGCCATGTAGAAAGAGTTTGGGTATAGAGTTTATTTAGTGGGTTATTGAGGGGAAAGGAAAGGGAAGGGGAAGAGAAGGAGGAGGACAGGGAAAGAGAGAGAGAGAGGAGGGGGGAGAGGGAGAGGGAGTCAGACAACAGTTACCTCTTCAGAAGAGGGATGGAAAGAGAGAGAAAGCAGGCTGGAGGAGGTGGAAGATCCTCTTGCCTAGGCAGAAGGGGGGTGGTTGGGAGTGGGCTGAGCTTGGCTCTTAAAGGGACAGGGTACCCTGGTGACAGACCAGGTCAGCAGATCATAGCACTATATATTGAGGTTTATGTGTGTGCCAGCCCCCAAAGCTCTCAGGATCTAGAAGGAATGCTATAGCAAAAACTGACTAAAAGGTATCTGAGGGTACTAACAGTTCAGCTCACATATGTCTTTGGATTATGTCCCTTTATTCTTCCAGTGTTCATGCTCTCTATTGATCCCACAAGCTTTCCAGTTTATATACCTGTTAAGAATATTTTCTAACACTAACAGAGCCTCTCCACTGGCACAAAGAATTCCAATCAGACTAGATTAAGCCAAATTAAATGCCTGAGTTTAATAGACGGTGGACTCCTGGGTGGCTCGGAGCATGACAGGGAGAAGACAGGGAGCACACACACAAACCCAAAACCACGTGTTCCTTCTCTGGGAAGCCACCTAAATACCTGTGGGAGGGGTCAGCACTTGGCAGGCTTGGAGTTGGAGTCTGAACCAACATTCCAGACTCTTTGGATATAGGAGTGTGACAAGGAGCTGAGGTCTATTTATGACCAACATTTAGGCTCTCTTTGGATAAAGGGTCATTGGCTCAAGTCTGGCTACTTCCTGCAGGTATGGGGAGACATGGAAGAGGGAAGAGCTGGGTGTTGGTGGGTTTACACTAAGTGAGAGGTGTGACTGGGGTGGCATCCAGTCTGCTATCATCCTGGAGTCCTTAGGCAGCTGGTTTTTTTTTTTGAGGGAGAAGAGAAGGCAGGTGGCTAGGAGAAAAAATATTGTTATTACTTCCAGAAAGAATGGGACAGGGAAGAGCCCTGGTTGGACAGGTGAGGCTTGGATGTATCATATACAACCAGATTGTAGTCAGTAGGTGCCCTTCATTTGGAGAGTTGGTACCAATGGTGAAGTCCCAGGAGCTGTTGCAGGTTCCTGGCATTATCTGGAGAGCACTTTGTGAGTTGGTCTTGGCCCTGGCAGCAGGAGTGACCTTCAAAATATGCTTGAAACTGGCTGGGGTTAACAAAAGGCTCTGGAGACTGTTAGTTTTTTACCAGACCTGCTTGATACAGCAGTAGAACTTTTCCAGGAACCTATAAGAGAACTGGAACAGATTTATATCATGGCAAAAGGTTATTGCTTTAGGTTAAAAGGTATGAACATTTTAGGAGACAATTAAAGAAAACTGGGAACTCTGAACCTCTGAAGATACACCAGAAACCTGTTAATTCTGGACTATAAAGAGCAGTACCTTAAGTTGTCAAATGCCCTTAGACAGAGCTGGGAGGGATAAATGAGCAAAACTGACACAGCCTTTTAGCTACACAGGCAATCCCAAATCCTCTCCTAGTCTTTGGAGAACACCATTTGTAACATGGGAACCTGCTTGTTGGGGTTTCTGTCCTGCCCAGTTCCCACAGTCCTTAGGTCCCAAAGAATCACACAGAAGGTCTCCATAAGTTATAAACTGATTGGCCCATTAGTTCAGGCTTTGTATTAGCTCTTATAACTTATATTAACCCCATTATTCTTATCTATGTTAACCACATGGCTCGGTACCTTTTTCAGCAGGCAGGTCATATCTTCCTTCTTCAGTGTCTGGGCAGGACTTCCCAGAATTCTCATGTTCTTGCCCCACCTCAACTTCCTGTCTGGTTGCCCCACCTATACTTCCTGCCTGGCTACTGGCCAATCAGTGTTTATTTAAAACATGATTGACAGAATACAATTCTCCTGCACCAACCATCCTTAGAAGCAGTGCTTGCCATTAGATGTTGAGTATGAGAGGCCCAATGATTTTTTTTTCTGTGTGGGGAAGATTTAGTCTACCTGGCTTGGCAGGATGAGAAGATGGATTCCCGGGTGAAGCATCTAGAAAGCTGGAGAGATAAAAGGCCACTTTTGCTGTGTGGGTGGCTATGCCAAACCCAAAGGCAAGGCCTGGAGGCAGAAGGCCCTCTGTCTTCTTGGAGGAGCTAAAGGGTGCTGCAGGAGTACATGTCTTTGTGTTAGAAGCTTTTTGTTAAAAGGTCACAATCTCAGATCTGTAAAGGCACTTGAGAACCAGGCACCATTACCTGTTATTTTAAACTGGGCATGTAAGATAAATTTAGATGTGTATTTTATCCAATTAGTTACAGTTTACCAATGCTAGTAGAGTACTAGCCTGCATAGGAACTCTTACCAAAGATGGTGGTGAGGTTAAAATGGTGGTTACCCACATGTTTGTATTTTTTTCTAGAGCTGTTGTAATCTGGAAGCACACATGCACACAGAAACATAAATCTACATAGTCACACAGATATATTGTGGCCACATCATTCTAACAGACAGACAAATAGGATACTTTTGGAAACCTGTGTTAGCTGACCAACTTTAAAATCCCAGGGCAGTTAGGCCTCTGCTGTCTTCAGCTGATGGAAAGGGACTCAGGTTTAGATCCTGAATCTGGGACAGGCCAAGAGCTGCTGTGCCTCTGGGTGTGACTGTGGAGGGGCGGGGTTGAGGGGGGCAGGAAAAACCATATGATACAAATAAGTGGGGAAAAAGAGGTGGAAGGGGGTGGGACAAGAGCACTGGCCACGAAGAAGCAGAGAGAGAGGCAGAGAGGGGGGAGGAAGTGGGGGGTGAAAAGAGAGAGCGCATCTAGGAATTGCAGGCTTTTAGAGCATTGTTAATTTAGGTTAGATAGCCCCAATTTTTAAAAGGAATTTTTGTGAAAGGCCACTTAAGGGTGTTTGAATAATGGGCTTGGAATTATAAGGACCCACTAGAAGCTCATGCCTGCGTGACTCGTGTTCCTTGAGTCATGAATGGTGGTGCATGAGAAGTAGATGAGGGACGTCTCCTGACACCCAAGTCCAATCTTGGCCAAAGGCTCAGCTTTTGCCATATGGATCAGGCTTTTGTCATGGCAGAGACTTCAATGAAAACCAGAAAAGTGAATGGGTCACCCCAGAGGACCCTACCAGCATAGAGCAAAAGAAGGGGAATGTCTGAAGCCTATCTAGTCTGGCAGAGGGTATGCACAGGAAGGGTGTTATCCAGCTTGACCTTGGGCCCTGGGCCTGCAGGAAAAAACAGACCCATCTTGATGGGACCTCCAACTGTTAAGAATATTTTCTTTTCTTTCTTTATTTATTAAAGATTTCTGCCTCCTTCCCGCCACTGCCTCCCATTTCCCTCCCCCTCCCCCAGTGAAGTCCCCCTCCCTCATCAGCCCAAAGAGCAGTCAGGGTTCCCTGCCCTGTGGAAAGTCCAAGAACCTCCCACCTCCTTCCAGGTCTAGTAAGGTGAGCATCCAAACTGCCTAGGCTCCCACAAAGCCAGTACATGCAGTAGGATCAAAACCCAGTGCCATTGTTCTTGAGTTCTCAGTAGTCCTCATTGTCTGCTATGTTCAGCGAGTCCAGTTTTGTCCCATGTTTTTTCAGACCCAGTCCAGCTGGCCTTGGTGAGTTCCCGATAGAACATCCCCATTGTCACAGAGTGTTGGTGCACCCCTCGCGGTCCTGAGTTCCTTGCTCGTGCTCCCTCTCCTTCTGCTCCTGATTTGGACCTTGGGAATTCAGTCCGGTGCTCCAATGTGGGTCTCTGTCTCTGTTTCCTTTCATCGCCTGATGAAGGTTAATATCCAGGAGGATGACTATATGTTTTTCATTGGGTTCACCTTCTTATTTAACTTCTTTAGGATCATGAATTATAGGCTCAATGTCCTTTGTTTATGGCTAGAAACAAATTATGAGCGAGTACATCCCATGTTCCTCTTTTTGGGTCTTGTTTACCTCACTCAGGATAGTGTTTTCTATTTCTGTCCATTTGCATGCAAAATTCAAGAAGTCATTGTTTTTTTTTTCACTGCCACGTAGTACTCTAATAGGTATATATTCCATACTTTCTTCATCCATTCTTCCATTGAAGGGCATCTAGGTTGTTTCCAGGTTCTGGCTTGATGGGGGAATCTTCTGTTTTGTGTTGATTTCATTGGTTAAATAAAGGAACTGCCTTGGCCCTTTAATAGGACAGAAAATTAGGTAGGCGGAGTAAACAGAACAGAATGCTGGGAGAAAGAAGCCAAGTCAGTCAGTCGCCATGATTTTCCCACTCCAGACAGACTCAGATTAAGATACTTGCTGGTAAGCCTGCTCGTGGTACTACACAGAATATTAGAAATGGGTTAGATCAATATGTAAGAGCTAGCCAATAAGAGGCTGGAACTGATGGGCCAGGTAGTGTTTAAAAGAATACAGTTTCTGTGTAATTATTTTGGGGCATAAGCTAGCCATGTGGGCAGCTGGGTGCCTGGGATACAGCCCCGCCGCTCCTATTACTACACTGGCTATTACAAACAATGCTGCTATGAACATAGTAAAGCATATACTTTTGTTGTATGATAGGGCATCTCTTGGGTATATTCCCAAGAGTGGTATTGCTGGGTCCAGGGGTAGGTTGATCCCGAATTTCTTGAGAAACTGCCACACTGCTTTCCAAAGTGGTTGCACAAGTTTGCATTCCCACCAGCAATGGATGAGTGTACTCCTTTTTCCACAACCTCTCCAGCAAAGGCTATCGTTGGTGTTTTTTATTTTAGCCATTCTGACAGGTGTAAGATGGTATCTTAAAGTTGTCTTGATTTGCATTTCCCCGATCGCTAAGGAAGTTGAGCATGACCTTAAGTGTCTTTTGGCCATTTGAACTTCTTCTGTTGAGAATTCTTTGTTCAGCTCAGTGCCCCATTTTATAATTGGGTTGATTAGCCTTTTATGGTCTAGTTTCTTGAGATCTTTATATATTTTGGAGATCAGACCTTTGTCTGTTGCGGGGTTGGTGAAGATCTCCCAGGCAGTGGGTTGCCTTTTGTCTTAGTGACAGTGTCCTTTGCTTTACAGAAGCTTCTCAGTCTCAGGAGGTCCCATTTATTCAATGAGGTCCTGAATGTCTGTGCTGCTGGGGTTATACGTAGGAAGTGGTCTCCTGTGCCCATGTGTTGTAGAGTACTTCCTACTTTCTCTTCTATCAGGTTCAGTGTGTTCAGACTGATATTGAGGTCTTTAATCCATTTGGACTTGAGTTTTGTGCATGGTGATAGATATGGATCTATTTTCATTCTTCTACAGGTTGACATCCAGTTTTGCCAGCACAATTTGTTGAAGATGCTCTCTTTTTTCCATTGTATACTTTTAGCTCCTTTATAAAAAAATCAGGTGTTCATAGGTTTGTGGGTTAAAGTCCAGGTCTTCTATTAGATTCCATTGTCGACTTCTCTGTTTTTATGCCAATACCAAGCTGTTTTCAATACTGTAGCTCTGTAGTAGAGTTTGAAGCCAGGGATGGTAATGCCTCCAGAAGATCCTTTATTGTATAAGATTGTTTTGGCTATCCTGGGTTTTTTGTTTTCCCATATAAAATTGATTATTGTCTTCTCCAGATCTGTGAAGAATTTTGATGGGATTTGATGGGGATTGCATTGAATCTATAGATTGCTTTTGATAGAATTGCCATTTTTACTATGTTGATCCTCCCAATCCAAGAGCAACGAGATCCTTCCATTTTCTGGTGTCCTCTTCAATTTCTTTCTTTAAAGTTCTTGTCAAATAGATCTTTCACATCCTTGGTCAGAGCTACCCCAAGATATTTTATGCTATTTGTGGCTATCGTGGAAGGTGAAGCTTTTCTGATTTCCCTCTCTGCTTCCATATCCTTTGTGTATAAGAGGGCGACTGATTTTTTGGAGTTGATCTTGTATCCTGCCACATTACTAAAGGAGTTTATCAGCTGTAGGAGTTCTTTGGTGGAGTTTTTGGGGTTGCTTATGTACACTATCATATCATCTGCAAATAACAAAAGTTTAACTTCTTCCTTTCCTATTAGAATCCCTTTAATCCCCTTATGTTGTCTTATTGCTATTGCTAGAACTTCAAGCACTATATTGAAGAGGTATGGAGAGAGTGGACATCCTTGTCGTGTTCCTGATTCTAGTGGGATGGCTTTGAGTTTCTCTCCGCTTAATTTAATGTTAGCTGTCGGCTTGCTGTAAATAGCTTTTATTATATTTAGGTATGACCCTTGTATCCCTAGTCTCTCCAAGACCTTTATTATAAAGGGGTGTTAATTTTGTCAAATGCTTTTTCAGCCTCTAATGAAATGATGATTTTTTTCTTTCAGTTTATTTATATAATGGATTACATTGATAGATTTTCGTATGTTGAACCAGCCCTGCATCTCTGGGATGAAGCCTATTTGATCATAGTGGATAATTTTTCTAATGTGTTCTTGGATTCAGTTTGCCAGTATTTTATTGAGAATTTTTACATTGATGTTCATGAGTGAGATTGGTCTGTAATTCTCTTTCTTGGTTAAGTCTTTGTGAGGTTTTGGTATCAGGGTGAATGTAGCTTCATAAAAGGAATTTGGCAATGACTCTTCTGTTTCTATATTGTGAAATACATTAAGGAGTATAGGTATTAGCTCTTCTTGGAAGTTCTGGTAGAATTCTGCATTGAAACCATCTGGTCCTAGGCTTTTCTTGGAAGGGAGGTTTTTGATAACAGTTTCTAATTCTTTGTGACTAACAGGTCTATTTAGATTGTTCACCTGGTCTCGGTTTAACTTTGGTATATGGTACTTATGTAAAAAAAGTCCATTTCTTTTGCATTTTCCAGTTTTGTGGCATACAGGCTTTTATAGTAGGATCTAAGAGTCTCTGAATTTCCTCTGTGTCTGTAGTTATGTCTCCCTTTTCATTTCTGATCTTATTTATTTGCGTGTTCTCTCTCTGTCGTTTAATTAGTTTGGATAGGGGTTTGTCAATCTTTTTGATTTTCTCTAAGAACCAACTTTTTGTTTCATTGATTCTTTGGATTGTTTTCTGTTAAGTCTCCAATGTGTGCTTTCTCCGTTTTCTTTAAGTGGGCACTTAGTGCTATGAACTTTCCTCTTCACACTGCTTTCATTGTGAAAGCAGGTTTGAGTATGTTGTCCTTTTATTTTCATTAAATTCAAGGAAGACTTTAATTTTTTTCTTTATTTCTTTCTTGACCCAGGTGTGGTTCAGTAGTTGACTGTTCAGTTTCCATGAGTTTGTTGGCTTTCTGAGGATAGCATTATTGTTGCCTTCTAACTTTAATCTGTGGTGATCTGATAAGACACAGGTGGACACTGATATTTTTTTGTATCTGTGAAGGTTTCCTTTGTTACTGAGTATGTGGTCAATTTTCGAGAAGGTTCCATGAGCTGCAGAGAAGAAGGTATATTCTTTCCTATTTGGGTGGAATGTTCTATAGATGTCTGTTAAGTCCATTTGCTTCATTACCTCCAATCATTCTATTAATTCTCTATTAGGTTTCTGTTTGATTGACCTGTCCATTGGTGAGAGAGGTGTGTTGAAATCTCCTACTATTAATGTGTGTGGTTTGATGTGTGTCTTGAGTTTTAGTAATATTTCTTTTACATAAGTGGGTGCTTTTATATTAGGGGCATAGATATTCAGGATTGAGACTTCATCCTGATGAATTGTTCCTGTTATGAGTATAAAATGTCCATCTCGATCTCTTCTGATTGATTTTAGTTTGAAGTCAGTTTTGTTAGAAATTAGTATGGCCATGCCTGCTTGTTTCTTAGAACCATTTGCTTGAAAAACCTTTTCCCAACCCTTTACTCTGAGTAGATGCCTGTCTTTGTGGTTGAGATGTGTTTCTTGTAAACAGCAGAATGTTGGATCCTGTTTTTGTATCCAATCTCTTAGCCTGTGCTTTTTTATAGGTGAGTTGAGCCCATTAATATTAAGTGATATTAATGACCAGTGGTTGTTTACTCCAGTTATTCTTATTATTTTTGGTAGTAGAGTTTGTGTGTCTCCCTTCTTTGAGTTGTTCTGGTGAAGGGTTGCTAGATGCCTCAGTTATTGTAGGCAGTGTTGGCAATGTTGGATTTCTTGGGTTGTGATTTTCCTTCTATTACTTTCTATAAGGCTGAATTTGTGGCTACGTATTGTTTAAATTTGTTCTTATCCTGGAATGTCTTGTTTTCTCCATTGATGGTGAATGATAGCTTGGCTGGCTATAGTAGTCTGGGCTTGTATCCATGGTCTCTTAGTTTTTGCAGTACATCTATCCAGGACCTTCTGGCTTTCATGGTTTCCATAGAGAAGTCAGGTGTAAGTCTGATCAGTTTACCTTTATAAGTTATTTGACCTTTTTCCTCTGTAGCTCTTAATATTCTTTCTTTAATCTGTATGCTTTGTTTTTTTATTATTATATGGCGAGGGAATTTTTTTTGATCCAGTCTATTTTTTATTCTGTATGCTTCTTGAATATTCAAAGGAATATCTTTCTTTATGTTAGGAAAGTTTTCTTCCATAATTTTGTTAAAAATATTTTCTGGACCTTTGAGCTGTGACTCTTCTCCTTCTTCTATTTCTATTATTCTTAGGTTTGGTCTTTTTATTGTGTCCCATATTTCCTGAATGTTTTGTGATGAGAATTTGTTGGCTTTGCTGTTTTCTTTGATCAGTACGTTTATTTTCTCTATGGTGTCCTCAGAATCTGAGAGTCTTTCTTCTATCTCTTGTATTCTATTGATTATGCTTCTTTCTGTAGTCTCTGCTCGTTGACCTAGATTTTCCATATCCAGCCAGTCCTCAGTTTGTGTTTTCTTCCTTGCTTCCATTTCAGTTTTCAATTCTTGAACTGTTTCTATTACCTGTTTGATCGTTTTTTTCTTGGTTTCCCAGGGTATCATTTATGTATTTACTCATTTCTTCAAACTTTAGGTTATACTTCTCATCCATTTCTATAAGGGCATTTTTTACATATTGTTTAAGGGACTCTATTGCTTTCATAAAGTCATTTTTCCCCCACTTCTCTGTGTTAGGGTGTTCAAGTCCTTCCTTTGTAAGATCATTGGGTTCTGGTGTTTTCATGTTGTTTTTCAGATTGTTGGGTGAATTCTTGCCTTGGTGCCTGCCCATTTCCTCCTATTGATGCTATCTAATGGGTCTTCTAAAACAGGATCAGATTTCCCTGCTGGCTAGGGTCCCCGCTTACAAAATGCTTCCGCTCCATTTTCTTGCTCCTGCCGTGGGCCAAGATCCCTCTCACCACTCAGAAGGGTCTTCAGGAACAGGACCAGGTTCCCCATTCATCAGGGACCTTGCCAACAAAAGGTCTACCACTCTGCAGGCCAGCCACCAAAACAAAGAAACTCCCACTGTCCTCTGCCCCGAGCACCCGACCCAGCACCCAAACAGGCTGAACTGAGTGATCCCAAGGCCCCGTGGAAGGGAGGGAGAAGGAAGGAAGCCCCTGGGCACAAGCTGGGATGGGCCAGGGAGTGAGTGGTCTCAGCAGAGAAGGAGCAGCCCCAGCAGAGGAGAGCAGCCCCCACAGACTGACTGGGGAGTCAAGGGGATTGGGGAATGCCCCTGCTCTGTTTTCTGGTTCCTGCCGCTGGTCAAGAACACTCTCACCATTCAGCAGGGTCTTCAGGGACAGGACCAGGCTCCCCGTTCGCCAGGGACCTCGCCAACAAAAGACCAGCCACCAAAAAACCTACTTGATTTAGTTGTAGTGGGACGATCTGCTCTCAGTGTGGGCTTCACTGTTTCAAGCTTGGACCATCAAAATTGCGCATCTGCGCCGGACTCTGCGCTGCATCTGCCAAGAATATTTTCTAACAGAGCCTCTCTGCTGGTGCAAAGAATTCCAATCAGACCAGAATAAGCCAAATTAAATGCCTGTGTTTAATAGATGGCGGCCCGAGTGGCTGGGGGCATGGCAAGGGGAAGGCAGATGGAAAGCACATGCAAACCCAAAAATGTGTTCCTTCTCTGGGCAGTCCCTAAATACCCTGTGGGAGGGGTCAGCGCTTGGCAGGCTGGGAGTTGGAGTCTGGACCAACAATACCCACACAGACACAAATTAGCAATTCTTTGTGATGGTAACAAGGATACCAGACATGCATTTTTTAGGGCCAACAAGAAAGATAAGCCTGACAAAGCAGGCTCTAGTTGGCCTACTTATGTCTCAGAGGGAGTGTGACTGTGACATGCCCAGGCATATCTATGAAAGGGGTTAATGAAAGGGCTATTATTTCTAAGAGAGAGGGAGTTTGTGTGTTAACTACATTTGTGAGGTTAGTTAACCTACAAGTTTGTAATTGATAAATGTAGAGAAAAAGGGACGAAAAACACTGCGGTGCTGTGCACTCTCTAAGCATGGCTGTTCCCTCAGCAGCTGAACACAGCCTTTGTGGTAGCCATGACAACCAGCCTGAGCTGCAGAAGGAAAAGGAGTATCCACTGGCACCCAGGTGAGAAGGAACTCCTTTCTTTAGGGATGGTTTAGTGATCTAAGCTTTTTCTTGTATCTCTAGGGGTGAAGGCACAAACAGTTAATTTCCTAGACCAAGATCTTTTGTCAGATGAAACTGAGGTGAAGGTAAGTACAGGATATTACTAGCTTGTTAGGGTACAGCAAAGGCCAGCAGCAGGTTGCACTCTCCCGAGTTGGCTGCCACCTGGTTCTGCTTATCAGGGAGGTCAGACAGCATGTCTCTCCTGCTCAGTACCTGTCTTTCCAAGTTCTTATGTGGTCTGTTTGCAAGGCTTCTTTCCTTGCCGGATGTTCTGCCATAAAGAAAAATTGTGGGGTACTAACTTTAAGTAGATTTGACTGTGAGAACAAAGTTTCTTTGACTGAGTGAAGACTTTCACACCAGGGCTCTACAGTGTGGGAAAAATGTCACCTGGTTACCAGTACCGAAAGAAATTATGCCCAATAATTAATACACTGCCGGGATTATTTGGGACAAATCCCATTCTGGAAAGGGAGAAGCTATGGCTTCCCAAGGCTTCTGCAGAAATGACAGCGGCTATTCAAAAGGCAGGTTCCCAAGGCCTTGCAGTTTGGGTGTCAGCCAGACTGTCAGCTGCACTCTCATTGTATAAGGCTTGGACCAAAGCACCTACAGTTTTCATTTCCAGTTTTATTTCAGCTTAGGTTTTCTTCATTAATTCTATTTCTTTGTCAAATTCTACTTTTGTGACGTGGACTATTTTCATCTCAGACCACTGTTTGTGTTTTCACAGACTTCATTAAAGGATTTATTGATATTCTCTTTAAGGTCCTTGAAATATTCATAATTGCTTCAGTTATATTTATCAGGGCCTGCTGTAATAGTACACTGCATTCTGGTGGTGAAGGACCCAGTCATGACAGGCTCAACAGAGGCCTGGGCACAACACTGGAAGCACAATGTCCTTGTTAAAGCTTGTGCTTTGTGCTGTGAATAGGCATTTGGAGTAGGGATGTGGAGATGATTCTAGATGTTGATATCTGGTCTTCTCTTTGTTATGTTGGTGTTCTATTTGTGTTGTTTTTGTTTTTTGTTTATTTGTTTGTGACAAGGTCTCACTATGTAGCTCTAGATGTCCTGGAATTCACTCTGTAGATCAGACTGGCCTTGAACTCACAGAGATCTGCTGGCTTTTGTCTTCTGAGTGCTGGGCAGGGTAATTCATTTGTTTCTGTTGCCTTCTCTGGATCTTAGCAATGTGTGGTGGATATGGAATCTCTGGTTTAGAGTGCTCTGTAGATCAATGGATGGCAGAGAGGAGTGGTGAGGGCCTAGAAGCATACCCTGAGATGGGATTGAGAATGACCCTAAGGGGGTCCTGTTCACATCTAGAGGTAGGGTCCCTCAGGAGTGTAGGTGTGGTGGAGAAGGGGTCCTGCAAGTAGGCTGCAGTAAGACAGAATAATCTGGAAAGACAAGGTGAATGGGCTAAAGGACCCTGGGTTTGTTCCAAGAGTTGGAATTTCCAGTGAATGAGTTGAGGTGGTTGGTGGGGCACCTGCAAGCATGTTGTCACAGGGCTGAGGATGGGAATGAGGTAGGTTATAATGGAGGACAGGACAGATAGTGTGAATCGTCTACCCGAGTTTCAGCCCAGTGTGGCCTCTGGGCGACCCACGTAGGAAGGGTTTCTAGGTACTGGAGGTTGACACAAAGGAATGGGAATGGCTAGAAGAGAGGATAGAGAGAGTTCATACAAAGGAGAAAAGCTGGATCTGCACTGAGGTTTGGTGAAGTCCCCGGGGAATGAAAGTAGGGTTTGAGGAGAGGCCCCTGTATCCAGGATGCTATAGGTTGGGGGTGAAACGAGAGATTATAATGGACAGGAAGGAGGGTGAAAACTGCCCACCTTATTCCCAGTTTGATTGTGGGCCCTGGAGACCCTAGGTAAAAAGTGTTTCTGGATATGGTGATTGACACAAAGGAATGGGAATGACCTGGAAGGGAGGTCTGAGAGGATCTGCAGGAAGATGGAAAGCTAAGTCTGCACCAAGGCTTGGCAGAGTTTCCAGGGAATGGACATAGAGTGGAAGGAGAGGCACTGGCAAGCAGGCTGCTACTGGGCAGGGGTGAGACTTAAGTTGAAATTTTTTTTTTGAGCAATACGAGAATATTTATCAAAACCTACTGGATAGCTGGGTGTAGTGACACACACCTTTAATCCCAGCACTCTGGAGGCAGAGGCAGGGAAATCTCTGCAAGCTGGAGACCACACACCTTTAATCACAGCACTCTGGAGGCAGAGGCAGGGGGATCTCTGTGAGCTGGAGACCAGGCTGATCTACAATGAGCTCCAGACCAGGCACAGCTGGGAGCTCCTCCCACTGCCATGCCTTCCAGGCCACAGTGAATTGTATCCCCAAGATTGTGAACTGAAAAGATAGATCCTCCATTCTGTAAGTAGCTTGTTTCTGATATGTCATCACTTCACTGAGAACAGAACTAATCAAACACCCTGTGAATACAGATGTCCACACTAGTCCACCTTACATGGTGGTCGAGGGATTCAAGGCAAGTTGAAAGTCGGTATATCCACCCTTGGGAATATACCCAAGAGAGGCCCTATCATACAACAAAAGTATATGCTCAACTATGTTCATAGCAGCATTGTTTGTAATAGCCAGAACCTGGAAACAACCTAGATGCCCTTCAATGGAAGAATGGATGAAGAAAGTATGGAATATATACATATTAGAGTATTACTCAGCAGTAAAAACAAGGACTTCTTGAATTTTGCATGCAAATGGATGGAAATAGAAAACACTATCCTGAGTGAGGTAAGCCAGACCCAAAAAGAGGAACATGGGATGTACTCACTCATATTTGGTTTCTAGCCATAAATAAAGGACATTGAACTTATAATTCGCAATCCTAGAGAAGCTAAATAAGAAGGTGAATCCAAAGACAAACATATAGTCATCCTCCTGAATATTAACCTTCATCAGGAGATGAAAGGAGACAGAGACACACATTGGGGCACTGGACAGAAACCTCAAGGTCCAAATCAGGAGCAGAAGGAGAGGGAGCACGAGCAAAGAACTCAGGACTGCGAGGGGTGCTCCCACACACTGAGACAAAGGGGATGTTCTATTGGGATCTCACCAAGGCCAGCTGGCCTGGGTCTGGAAAAGCATGGGATAAATCCGGACTAGATGAACATAGTGGACAATGACGAATACTGAGAACTCAAGAACAATGGCAGTGGGTTTTTGACCCTACTGCACGTACTGGCTTTGGGGGAGCCTAGGCAGTTTGAATGCTCACCTTACTAGACCTGGATAGAGGTGGGCGGTCCTTGGGCTTCCCACAGGTCAGGGAACCCTGATTGCTCTTAGAGCTGATAAGGGAGGGGGACTTGTTGGGGGAGGGGGAGGGAAATGGGAGGCGGTGGTGGGGAGGAGGCAGAAATCCTTAATAAATAAATTAAAAAAAAATGATCTTGAAAAAAAAAACAAAAAAAAACAAAAAAAAAAAACCAAAAAAAAAAGAAAGTCGGTATATCACACAGATGACTGATAGCCCCAAGAAGTTGCACTTCCCTCTGGAAATGGAATTTGCTTTCTGTTCATACAGAAGGCAATAGTATTCTGAGAGAGTGCTGCCATGAAGAAACATTTTCTTACCCTTTTCTGTGAAACTGCCCATTCCTTATGTTACCTAATCAGTAATGCTGATAATTTAGGAGGAAAGGAAAAGGAAGGCATTTTGTTTTATCCACCAGTCCTTTCTTATTCATTAGTAAGTATAAGAATATATACATTGTTAACAAATGAAATGCATATTTTTTAAAAATGTAGTGTTTTCATTGTTCTAATAAGAAAAATTGTGCATGTGTTTACAAGCTATAGGAATGGCCTCATTTTGCTGCTTCCACTCATGAACTAGATGCTCTTGCCCCAGTGGTGGTGTTAGAGCTGGAGAATACAAAGGCGAGCAGCAATTTCCACACTCAGGTTATATTCTCATGCTTCTGCTTTTTGTTTGTTTGTTTTGAGTTAGGAACAGGAATCCTTTCATCTTATACCAGCCAGTTTTGCAGGTCATTTTATTCTCTTTTTGAAGTTCCTGGGCAGCTTTCTGGGTAGAACTCTGGCTTTTTGAATAGTTGTGTTATTAGGAAAAAACCCTTTCAGATGAACTGACTTCTTTTTTAATGGAAATGCTAATATTTAAGCCAGAAAAAAAATAGAAGCCACTGACTTGAGGCTTTCAGGCTTTTGTCTTCCCCACAGCTCATGTAAATACTTGGGGTGTTATTTTTCCATGCCTCTGGGAAGTCCGATGAACCAATGAACTTTTGCATAAAGATGGATGCTATACTTATCATGAGGTTCCTCTTTCTGTGGCTTCTGAACTAACATCTGGGTGGGGATGTCCTTACATGTCACCTCAGGCGGTGCTTTGCTGTTTACCAGCCTCATTAACCCTCCAGCAAGAATCTGGGCTGGAGCTGCTATGAGCTGAAGGGTGATTTGACAAAGAGGCCGTGAAGATTGCAGAGCTCACACAAATAAACTGGGGCTTGAGTTGATAGTGACAGCCAAGAGTGGTCCTTTTAAAAAGAAAGGAAAGTATTAGGTCACAAAGTGACGGTCTACAGGGAAAGATAGCTGATGAGAATCTTGAAGATTCTAGAAAATGTCTTGGGGCATATTTAGAGCATTAGACATTAGTAACAGGAAGAGCAATTGTAGAAGACTGTAAAGTGGCCAAAAGGCTGTCGGGTTCTCTTTGTCCGTCTGAGGCATCGTTGTTCCCTGGCTGCCCAAAATACATATCTGACAGTCATCCTGGACTTCCTCCTTTACCTCATCACACCCTCTCTTCTAGCACGTCTGTGGATATGGCCTTGTTCCCCTAACCTCTCTGGCAGTGACAGCAGCCAACCCTCTCTATCACTGCTAGCTTGAGTCACCTCTCTAGAGCCCCCCATCAGGCCTTCTGTACAGTGAGCCGACTGTAGAGCTTTAAGAGGCTGGCGACTCCCTGTCTTTCCAAGACACAGCTCCTGAGCACAACCCCTCAGACTCTCTGTTTCTGATCTTTTCTGAACTGAGTGATTTCCAGGAAAACTAATTTTATTATGCAAATGCACTGCTGAAATTCTTATGATTTCCTGAACACGCTTGCTCCCTCATGCGTCTACGCAGAATCTATTTTTCTTCAAAGCTTTCCACTGCCGTCTCTAGCCCACCTTCATTATCTCTGTCCCCTTTGTCTTCTCCCTGCTCTTCTTCCTAATTATTGTATTTAAATGTTTCTATGTTCCGTGTCTTGCACTTAAGATCACATATATTCTGTACAAGTCTCTGAATTCAAGTTAATCAAATTCGTCAGCAATCCCGATTTGTCAGAGCTGGAATGTAGTTCAGAGAGCTTGAATAACCACTAGATTTACATAGTTCAGTGTGTCCTCAATTTGAATTTAGATTTTCCTGGTTCCACATGTGAACACTTTCTCTGTGTGATGTATCCCTGAAATAACATTCCCTTCGTTAAATGTAGTAGTAACTGTCTGGGATGCTGTCCAGACCTGCAGCCTTTGCTTCATAACTAGATCATCTCCTACCTCTGGACTAAGCGGGGACACGCGGTGCATCCTTTGCTTCATAACTAGATCATCTCCTACCTCTGGACTAGGCAGGGACACATGGTGCAGCCTTTGTTTCATAACTAGATCATCTCCTACCTCTGGACTAGGCAGGGACATGCGGTGCAGCCTTTGTTTCATAACTAGATCATCTCCTACCTCTGGACTAGGCGGGGACACATGGTGCAGCCTTTGTTTCATAACTGGATCATCTCCTACCTTTGGACTAGGCAGGGACATGCGGTGCAGCCTTTGTTTCATAACTAGATCATCTCCTACCTCTGGACTAGGCGGGGACACATGGTGCAGCCTTTGCTTCATAACTAGATCATCTCCTACCTCTGGACTAGGCAGGGACATGCGGTGGAGTCCTGGCTGATGGAATATAAGAGGAACGAATGCACATGTGGGGCTGGCCCCACAGCCTTCTGAACCACTTCCTATACTGTTTCTGCTTTTTCAGAGAATTTGGGAGCCTGAAGATGGTGGCATGTGGTATAGAAGAAGCCTGGTGTCCCTCTAGCCTGGGGACAACAAATGGTGTTTGGGGAAGTTCCAAGATCTCTGTGATCATCTGTTGGACGTGTAATGATACACAGGCTGGCTTTGCTTCCACACTGTACAGATGTTATCTCTGCACATGGTTATCTCTTCTACCACGTGACTTTGGAAAGATCTGAGGATAGAGCTTTCTTTTCCTCACCAATTTGTGTTTTATATACTAAGTATCCAATAAACATTTATTGTCTTACAAAATATGAATGGAATAACACCAATATATGAGTTTATATAAAAGAGTCAACTCATTAGCTACTTACACTCACTACCTTCCGCAAGCCTCCTAGCTCGCTATTGTTGCTTTCGTGCCTGGCACATATTTGCCTCTGGGGGATACACTGGGGACAGGTAAGTGAATGAGGCAGGTGAAAGTCCTTGTCCTCACAGAGATTAATTTCAGGTAAAACAATGTCAGAGGGTGAGGCGTGCTCAGAGAAATATGGAAACAGAGAGAGGGCTTGGCAGGGGCTGGCAGTAGCTGCTAACACAAATGGGTAAGATCAGAAGCTCTCAGGGAAAGCAACATTTAAA
This sequence comes from Microtus californicus, assembly GCA_028537955.1. Lineage (NCBI taxonomy): Eukaryota > Metazoa > Chordata > Mammalia > Rodentia > Cricetidae > Microtus > Microtus californicus. The sequence goes on along the minus strand of JAQJZF010000018.1, from coordinate 3,495,538 downwards.
TAGTGATCGGAAGTAGAAAAGGGCCGTCAGAAGACAGAAGAATAAATATAGAATAATCCAGACTCCACTTTGACAGTTTTTATTAGTTACACTGAAACACACACACACACACACACACACACACACACACACACACACACCACACCACACCACACCACACACAGTTTAAAAAGAATTTAGTGGCAAATAATGAAAAGGAACTATTAAAAAATAACCCCACTTCCTTTTAAGAGTGATTTCTTGCTTAATAAGTCAAGGCCTCTGCATGCAGCATCCTTTCCACTGAAAAAACCCCCTCAAGACTGAGGAGCAGGCTCCATGTAATGTATTGCATCCCTGTGGGCCTTCAGGAAGCTGGGTGATAGAGTTGGGTGGATTTGCTCTTCTGAATTTCTGTTTTAGGTGGACGACAGCTACAGCAGCTCTTTGATCTGAGAGCATGATCAACAGCAACAGGCGCGGTAAAGCTGCTTGACATTTGCTAGCTCCCTTTGCTCCTCAGTTTGGTGCTGAACTCTCTCGTCTTCCTCCCGATGTTCTGCACTAAATCTGTCTTCACAAATGAACCAGAGTGAAGTCAGTTGTCTACAGTGAGGCCTGATGAGCATTGTGTTGTGGGGGATCCACCAGAGAAAACTACTCAGACCCAGGTTTAAGGCAAAAGAAAGTCTTTATTGGCCAGCCAGAGACTACACTGGGTATTCAGGATCCTGTAGCCCCAATTATTTTATTTTTTCTCAAGATGAGCTTTTGATTCTCTCTCTCTCTCTCTCTCTCTCTCTCTCTCTCTCTCTCTCTCTCTCTCTCTCTTTCTCTCTGGTTTTCTCCAACTACAGCAAGATTTTTTTTGTTTGTTTTTGGATTTTTCGAGACAGGGTTTGTCCGTAGCTTTTGGTTCCTGTCCTGGAACTAGCTCTTGTAGACCAGGCTGGCCTCGAACTCACAGAGATCCACCTGCCTCTGCCTCCCGAGTGCTGGGATTAAAGGCGTGGGCCACTGCTGCCCGGCTCCAGCAAGATTTTTTTTTTTAAATTACTCCCAATCAATGAGCATAGAAACAACAGGTTCCCTTATATATAGTCCTTTTTGTCTCATGACAAATAAATCTAAGCCTCTCTGATTTTGCAGGATCATTTCTTCAGGGAATCTAGCTGTTGTTTTAACTATGAAATATAAATGGGAACTTTTAATACCTGTAGGTCCTGATCAACCTGTCTGCCATCGCCCATGATGAAGGCTGATGTGCCCATGGCTGTTGAGCCGGATATGCTGGCTCCAATCAGGAGTAGGATGAAGACAGAGCTCCATTTTCCTTTGTAGTCCAGGTCCACATTAAAATGTAGTTTCCCTTCTTCCTCATTATATAAATATTACTGGGGCAGAATGTGTACGAAGGGGCGTATGAAGGGTTTCTCAGTTTGGAAAACCCCAGAAGAGACGTGTTTCTTCAAATCATTAATACACACCCACCAAGTAGTCTCAGGGGCCTGGTAACATTGCTGTTATCAGGATGAGTTAACCCACGAGGCAGGCGAGCAGGCATCAGAACAAGGGGAAGTGCCTAGGTTGAAGGTTTTTGGATATTAGACAAGTTTTACCACCTTTTATCGTTAATTTGGGCTGTCCCTAGTCACAATGAATTTTGTCAGTCAATCAACAGACTGGTTAGTTCCTATCCCTATGTAGTATGGGCTGCGGGTCCAAGCTGGCTGATTGCTGGCTGGGAAAAGTTAATAAGCAATGGACCTGTCAAGAGTAGAAAATAGGGATGGGGATTCCTCAGCCTTCTGGACATTGGGAGGTGGGACCCTGGCCACATTAAATGCTTTGGAGGAGAGAGTTGAGGTTGGTGCCTTGGCACAGGTAGGAGATTGGGGTCCTGGGGAATTGGTTTGATAGTAAATCTATCCCTAGTGTCCCTTCCTGTGGCATAGAGTCTGATCTCCAAAGTTCTCCCTGTTTTCCAAAGGCCAAAACCTTTTTGTTTTGTTTTGCATTTTTTTTGTTTTTATATTCCCGCCACAGTCTCTCCTCCCTCTCCTCCTAGTCTCCCCTCCCCTCTTCACTACCCCTATCCACTCCTTCTCCATTTCTCTTCAGAAAAGGGCAGGCCGCTCACGGAAGACAACCAGCCACAGCATATGAAGCTCAGTGAGATTAAGAACCTCCTCTCCTGTTAAGGATGGACAAAGCAATCAGGTAGGAGGAAAGGGCCCTAAAAGCAGTCAACAGAGTCAGAGACAGCCCCTGCTCCCTCTGTTAGGAGTCCTACAAGAAGACGAAGCTACACAACTGTAACATATGTGTGGAGGGCCTAGGTCAGTTCCTTGCAGGCTCCCAGGTTGTTGGTTCAGTCTCTGTGAGCATCTGTGAGCCCAGGTTAATCGATTCTGTGGGTTTTCTTGTGGGGACCTTGACCCCTCTAGCTCCTACAATCCTTCCTCTGCAGGATTCCCCAAGGTCTGCCTAATGTTGTGGGTCTTTGCATTTATTTCCATCAGTTGCTAAGTGAAGCCTCTCTGATGATAATTGGGTTAGGCATCAATCTATCAGTATAGAGAATATTGTTAGGAACCATTTCATTGATCTCACCCTGACCCCCAAGCCTGCCTTTTTGTTTGAGAGGTCCTTGGAGTCTGGCAAGAGGCCCTGTTCCAATGCTGAGGGGATCCCGAGAGGTGAGTGAGTGGATGGTTCCGGGGAACTGAGTCCAGACCCCCTCCAGCTTCCTAAGCTTTTCTGGCTGTCCAGCGGGGTGTGTTCCTGGCTGCTGGCTTTCTTTACCCCATTCCACCCTGCCCCCCAAGCAGGTCTTTTCATCTGCGAGGTGCTTGGATTCCCCCCCCCCCGCATTGTACCATCACACCCTGACCTCAAAAGCCCTCCCGTTTTGTCTGTGAAGTCCTTGGAGCCCAACAAGAGGCCCTGCTCCCATGCTGAAGGGATTTGGAGAGCACAGCCTGCTTCAGGGTGGAGGGGATCTGAGAGCCAGCTGGAGTGCTGAGGGGACCTAAGGGAGGGCAGACCAAGAAAAACTCTCAAGTACACAGTCAGCCACAGCAAAGATTGGACCAAGATGCCAAGACTCTGCTGGGAAGGAAGAGATGGGCAGGCGCCAATGCAAGAATTCCTCCAACATCCTGAAAAACAACATAACACCATAATCCAGTGACACGCAACAGGAAGACTTGACACATCCTAACCCAGAAGAAGTAGAAGAAATCAACTTTAAATGTAACATTATGAAAATGATGGAGACCCTTAAACAGGAAGTGAAAAACTCCCTTAAAGAAATGGAAGAGAAGACAAACAAAAGTTAGAAGAAATTAATAAATCCCTCAAAGATACCCAAGAAAAAGCAATCAAAAAGGTAAAGGAAACAATTCAAGACTGGAAGACCGAAATGGAAGTAATAAAGAAAACACAAAGTAAGGGATGGTTGTATATGGAAAATATGGGTAAACGAACAGGAACTACAAAGACAAGTATTACCAACAGAAAGAATACAAGAGATAGAAGAAAGAATCTCAGGCAGTGAAGATACTATAGAGGAAATAGACTCACTGATCAAAAAAAAAAAAAAAACCCAGCAAATCCAACAAATTCTTAACCCAAAACATCCAGGAAATCTGGGACACCATGAAAAGACCAAACCTAAGAATAATAGAGGTAGAAAAAGGAAAAGAATTACAGCTCAAAGGCCCAGAAAATATAATCAACAAAATTATAGAAGAAAACTTTCCCAGCCTAAATATTCCTGAAGGTACAAGAAGCATACAGAACACCAAATAGACTGAATAAAAAAAAAATCCCCTCTCTATGTAATAATCAAAACACAAAGCATACATAATAAAGAAAGAATATTAAGAGCTGCAAAGGAAAAATGTCAACATATAAAGATAAACCTATCAGAATTACACCTGACTTCTTAATGGAAAACATGAAAGCCAGGAGGTCTTGGATAGATGTGCTGCAGACACTAAGAGACCATGAATGCAAGCCCAGACTACTATACTCAGCAAAGCTTTCTTTCACCATCAATGGAGGAAACAAGATATTCCATGACAAAAACAGATTTAAACAATACTTATCCACAAACCTAGCCTTACAGAAAATATTAGAAGGAAAGCCTCAACCCAAGGAAGCCAGCAATACCCACAATAGCACAGACATCTGACAACCCTCCACCAGCACAACTCAAAGAAGGGAAACACACAAATACTACCACCAAAAAAATAACTGGAGTTAACAACCACTGGTCATTAACATTGCTTAATATCAATGGACTCAATTCACCTATAAAAAGGCACTGGTTAAGAGAATGGATACAAAACTAGGAACCAATATTCTGCTGTTTACAAGAAACACACTTCAACCTCAAAGGCAGACACTACCTCAGAGTAAAGTGTTGGGGAAAGGTTTTCCAATCAAACAGACCTAAGAAACAAATGGTGTGGCTATCCTAATACCTAACACAATTGACTTCAAACTAAAATCAATCAGAAGAGATGGAGATGGACACTTTATATCATAACAGGAACAATTCATCAGGATGAAGTCTCAATCCTGAATATCTATGCCCCTAATATAAAAGCACCCACTTATGTAAAAGAAACATTACTAGAACTCAAATCCCACATCAAATCAAAAAACTAATAGTAGGAGATTTCTACAGTCCTTTTTCAACAAAGGACAGGTCAACCAGACAGAAACTTAACAGAGAAATAAGAGAACTAACAGATGTAATGAATCAAATGGACTTAACAGACATCTATAGAACATTCGACCCAAATAGGAAAGAGTATACCTTCTTCTCAGCATCTCATGGAACCTCCTTGAAAATTGATCACATACTCAGTAAGAAAGCAAGCATCCACAGATACAAAAAAATTGGAGTAACCACCTTTGTCTTATCGGATCACCATGGAGTAAAGTTTGAATTTAACAATTTCACCCCCAGAAATCCTACAAACTCATGGAAACTGAACAGTCAGCTACTGAACCACCCCTGGGTGAAGGAAGAAATAAAGAAAGAAATTAAAGTCTTCCTTGAATTCAATGAAAATGAAGACACAACATATCCAAACTTATAGGACACTATGAAAGCAGTGCTAAGAGGAAAGCTCATAGCACTAAGTGCCCACATAAAGAAAACCGAGAAAGCTCACATTAAAGATTTAACAGAACACCTGAATGCTCTAGAAAAAAAAGAAGCAGACTCACCCAGGAGGAATAGAAACAGGAAATAATCAAATTGAGAGCTGAAATCAACAAAACAGAAACACAGAAAACAATCCAAATAATCAATGAAACAAAGAGCTGGTTCTTTGAGAAAATCAACAAGATTGACAAACCTTTATCCAAACGAATCAAAAGGCAGAGAGAGAACACGCAAGTTAACAAGATTACAAATGAAAATGGGGACATAACCACAGACACTGAGGAAATTCAGAGAATCTTAGGTCTTACTACAAAAGCCGATATGCCACAAAATTGGAAAATATGAAACAAATGAACATTTTTAAGATAAGTATCATATACCAAAATTAAATCAAGACCAGGTGAACAATTTATTTTTTTCTCATTTAAAAAATTGTATTTTTTAAAATTTATTTATTTATTAAAGATTTCTGTCTCTTCCCCGCCACCGCCTCCCATTTCCCTCCCCATCCCCCAATCAAGTCCCCCTCCCTCCTCAGCCCGAAGAGCAATCAGGGTTCCCTGCCCTGTGGGAAGTCCAAGGACCACTCACCTCCATCCAGATCTAGTAAGGTGAGCATCCAAACTGCCTAGGCTCCTACAAAGCCAGTACGTGCAGTAGGATCAAAAACCCATTGCTATTGTTCTTGAGTTCTCAGTAGTCCTCATTGTCTGCTATGTTCAGCGAGTCCGGTTTTATCCCAGGCTTTTTCAGACCCAAGCCAGCTGGCCTTGGTGAATTCCCAATAGAACATCCCCATTGTCTCAGTGTGTGGGTGCACACCTTGCGGTCCTGAGTTCCTTGCTCGTGCTCTATCTCCTTCTGCTCCTGATTTGGACCTTGAGATTTCTGTCCAGTGCTCCAATGTGGGTCTCTGTCTCTGTCTTCTTTCATCGCCTGATGAAGGTTAATATTCAGGAGGATGCCTATATGTTTTTCTTTGGGTTCTCCTTATTTAGCTTCTCTAGGATCAATGTCCTTTGTTTATGGCTAGAAACCAAATATGAGTGAGTACATCCCATACTCCTGTTTTAGGGTATGGCTTACCACACTCAGGATAGTGTTTTCTATTTCCATCCATTTGCATGCAAAATTCAAGAAGTCCTTGTTTTTTACTGCTGAGTAGTACGCTAATATGTATATATTCCATACTTTCTTCATCCATTCTTCCATTGAAGGGCATCTAGGTTGTTTCCAGGTTCTGGCTATTACAAACAATGCTGCTATGAACATAGTAGAGAATATACTTTTGTTGTATGATAAGGCCTCTCTTGGGTATATTCCCAAGAGTGGTATTGCTGGGTCCAGGGGTAAGTTGATCCCGAATTTCCTAAGAAACTGCCACACTGCTTTCCAAAGTGGTTGCACAAGTTTGCATTCCCACCAGCAATGGATGAGTGTACCCCTTTCTCCACAACCTCTCCAGCAAAAGCTATCATTGGTGTTTTTTATTTTAGCCATTCTGACAGGTGTAAGATGGTATCTTAAAGTTGTCTTGATTTGCATTTCCCTGATCGCTAAGGAAGTTGAACATGACCTTAAGTGTCTTTTGGCCATTTGAACTTCTTCTGTTTTGAATTCTTTGTTCAGCTCAGTGCCCCATTTTATAATTGGGTTGATTAGCCTTTTACGGACTAGTTTCTTGAGATCTTTATATATTTTGGAGATCAGACCTTTGTCAGTTGCGGGGATGGTGAAGATTTTCTCCCAGTCAGTGGGTTGCCTTTGTGTCTTAGCGACAGTGTCCTTTGCTTTATAGAAGCTTCTCAGGAGGTCCCATTCATTCAATGAGGCCCTTAATGTCTGTGCTGCTGGGGATATACGTAGGAAGTGGTCTCCTGTGCCCATGTGTTGTAGAGTACTTCCTACTTTCTCTTCTATCAGGTTCAGTGTGTTCAGACTGATATTGAGGTCTTTAATCCATTTGGACTTGAGTTTTGTGCATGGTGATAGATATGGATCTATTTTCATTCTTCTACAGGTTGACATCCAGTTTTGCCAGCACAATTTGTTGAAGATGCTCTCTTTTTTCCAATGTATACTTTTAGTTCCTTTATCGAAAATCAGGAGTTCATAGGTTTGTGGGTTAATGTCAGGGTCTTCTATTAGATTCCATTGGTCGACTTCTCTGTTTTTATGCCAATACCAAGCTGTTTTCAATACTGTAGCTCTGTAATAGAGTTTGAAGCCAGGGATGGTAATGCCTCCAGAAGATCCTTTATTGTATAAGATTGTTTTGGCTATCCTGGGTTTTTTGTTTTCCCATATAAAATTGATTGTTGTCTTCTCCAGATCTGTGAAGAATTTTAATGGGATTTTGATGGGGATTGCATTGAATCTATAGATTGCTTTTGGTAGAATTGCCATTTTTACTATGTTGATCCTCCCAATCTAGGAGCAAGGGAGATCCTTCCATTTTCTGGTGTCCTCTTCAATTTCTTTCTTCAAAGACTTAAAGTTCTTGTCAAATAGATCTTTCACATCCTTGGTCAGAGTTACCCCAAGATATTTTATGTTATTTGTGGCTATTGTGAAAGGTGATGCTTCTCTAATTTCCCTCTCTGTTTCCTTATCCTTAGAGTATAGGAAGGCCACTGATTTTTTGGAGTTGATCTTGTATCCTGCCACATTACTAAAGGTGTTTATCAGCTGAAGGAGTTCTTTGGTAGAGTTTTTGGGGTCGCTTATGAATACTATCATATCATCTGCAAATAACGAGAGCTTAACTTCTTCTTTTCCGATACGAATCCCCTTGATCCCCTTATGTTGTCTTATTTCTATTGCTAGAACTTCACCACTATATTGAAGAGGTATGGAGAGAGTGGACATCCTTGTCGTGATCCTGATTTTAGTGGGATGGCTTTGAGTTTCTCTCCATTTAATTTAATGCTAGCTGTCGGCTTGCTGTAAATAGCTTTTATTATATTTAGGTATGACCCTTGTATCCCTAATCTCTCCAAGACTTTTATCATAAAGGGGTGTTGAATTTTGTCAAATGCTTTTTCAGCATTTAATGAAATGATCATATGGTTTTTTTCTTTCAGTATATTTATATGGTGGATTACATTGATAGATTTTCGTATGTTGAACCAGCCCTGCATCTCTGGGATGAAGCCTACTTGATCATGATGGATAATTTTTCTAATGTGTTCTTGGATACGGTTTGCCAGTATTTTATTGAGAATTATTGCATCGGTATTCATGAGTGACATTGGCCTGTAATTCTCTTTCTTGGTTGGGTCTTTGTGTGGTTTTGGTATCAGGGTAACTGTAGCTTCATAAAAGGAATTTGGCAATGACCCTTCTGTTTCTATATTGTGAAATACATTAAGGAGTATAGGTATTAGCTCTTCTTTGAAGTTCTGATAGAATTCTGCATTGAAACCATCTGGTCCTGGGATTTCTTTTGGAAGGGAGATTTTTGATAACAGTTTGTAGTTCTTCGCGACTAATAGGTCTATTTAGAACATTCACCTGGTCTTGGTTTAGCTTTGGTATATGGTACTTATCTACAAAATATCCATTTCCTTTGTATTTTTTAGTTTTGTGACATACAGGCTTTTGTAGTAACCTTTTCGAGAAGGTTCCATGAGCTGCAGAGAAGAAGGTATATTCTTTCCTATTTGGGTGGAATGTTCTATAGATGTCTGTTAAGTCCATTTGCTTCATTACCTCCAATAGTTCTCTTAATTCTTTATCAGGTTTCCGTATGATTGACCTGTCCATTGGTGAGAGAGGTGTGTTGAAATCTCCTACTACTAGTGTGTGTGGTTTGATGTCTGTCTTGAATTTTAGTAATATTTCTTTTACATAAGTGGGTGCTTTTATATTAGGGGCGTAGATATTCAGGATTGAGATGTCACCCTGACAAATTGTTCCTTTTATGAGTATAAAGTGTCCATCTTGATCTATTCTGATTGATTTTAGTTTGAAGTCAGTTTTGTTAGAAATTAATATGGCCACACCTGCTTTTTTCTTAGTACCATTTGCTTGAAACACCTTTTCCCAACCCTTTACTCTGAGTAGATGCCTGTCTTTGTGGTTGAGATGTGTTTCTTGCAAACAGCAGAATGTTGGATCCTGTTTTTGTATCCAATCTCTTAGCCTGTGCCTTTTTATAGGTGAATTGAGACCATTAATATTAAGTGATATTAATGACCAGTGGTTGTTTACTCCGGATATTCTTATTGTTTTTGGTAGTAGAATTTGTGTGTCTCCCTTCTTTGAGTTGTGCTGGTAAAGGGTCGCTAGATGCCTCAGTTATTGTAGGCAGTGTTGGCAATGTTGGATTCCTTGGGTTGCGATTTTCCTTCTATTACTTTCTGTAGGGCTGGATTCGTGGCTACGTATTGTTTAAATTTGTTCTTATCCTGGAATGTCTTGTTTTCTCCATTTATAGTGAATGAAAGCTTGGCTGGGTATAGTAGTTTGGGCTTGCATCCATGGTCTCTTAGTTTTTGCAGTACATCTATCCAGGACCTTCTGGCTTTCATGGTTTCCATAGAGAAGTCAGGTGTAAGTCTTATCAGTTTACCTTTATAAGTTACTTGGCCTTTTTCCTTTGCAGCTCTTAATATTCTTTCTTTAACCTGTATATTTTGTGTTTTGATTATTATATGGTGAGGAGATGTTTTTCTTTGATCCAGCCTGTTTGGTGTTCTGTATGCTTCTTGAATATTCAAAGGAATATCTTTCTTTATGTTGGGAAAGTTTTCTTTTATTTTAAATTTATTTATTTATTAAGGATTTCTACCTCTTTGATTTAATTGTAGTGTGGTGATCTGCTCTCGGTGTTGCGCTCCGGTCCCTGCAGCCTGCATCTTCTGCCATGATGGTTCCCGCCGCCTGCGGCCTGTGTCCTCTACTGCCGCGCCAGTCCCAGCTGGTCCCCGCCGACTGCAGAGGGCATCCTCCATCCGCCTCCGCTGTCCGGGTTCCGTCCGCCTCCGCAGTCCGGGTTCTGTCCACCTCCCCAGGTGAACAATTTAAATAGACCTTTAAGTCACGAGGAAATAGAAGCTGTCATCAAAAACCTCCCAACCAAAAACAGCCCAGGATCAGATGGTTTTAGTGCAGAATTCTAACAGAACTTCCAAGAAGAGCCAATACCAATACTCCTTTTAAAAAAACGAGTTCTTTGGGTTCGCCTTCTTATTTAACTTCTCTAGGATCACTAATTATAGGCTCAATGTCCTTTATTTATGGCTAGAAACCAAATATGAGTGAGTACATCCCATGTTCCTTTTTTTGGGGCTTGTTTACCTCACTCAGGATAGTGTTTTCTATTTCCATCCATTTGCATGCAAAATTCAAGAAGTCCTTGTTTTTTACTGCTGAGTAGTACTCTGACATATATATTCCATACGTTCTTCATCCATTCTTCCATTGAAGGGCATCTAGGTTGTTTCCAGGTTCTGGCTATTACAAACAATGCTGCTATGAACATAGTAGAGCATATACTTTTGTTGTATGATAGGGCATCTCCTGGGTATATTCCCAAGAGTGGTATTGCTGGGTCCAGGGGTAGGTTGATCCCGAATTTCTTGAGAAACTGCCACACTGCTTTCCAAAGTGGTTGCACAAGTTTGCATTCCCACCAGCAATGGATGAGTGTATCCCTTTCTCCACAACCTCTCCAGCAAAGGCTATCATTGGTGTTTTTTATTTTAGCCATTCTGACAGGTGTAAGATGGTATCTTAAAGTTGTCTTGATTTGCATTTCCCTGATCGCTAAGGAAGTTGAACATGACCTTAAGTGTCTTTTGGCCATTTGAACTTCTTCTGTTGAGAATTCTCTGTTCAGTTCAGTGCCCCATTTTATAATTGGGTTGATTAGCCTTTTATGGTCTAGTTTCTTTCTTTTTTTTTTTTTTGGATTTTTCGAGACAGGGTTTCTCTGTGGTTTTGGAGCCTGTCCTGGAACTAGCTCTTGTAGAACAGGCTGGTCTCGAACTCACAGAGATCCGCCTGCCTCTGCCTCCCGAGTGCTGGGATTAAAGGCGTGCGCCACCACCGCCCGGCTTATGGTCTAGTTTCTTGAGTTCTCTATATATTTTGGAGATCAGACCTTTGTCAGTTGCGGGGTTGGTGATGATCTTCTCCCAGTCAGTGGGTTGCCTTTTTGTCTTAGTGACATTGTCCTTTGCTTTACAGAATTCTCTCAGTCTCAGGAGATCCCATTTATTCAATGAGGCCTCCTGAACATTAACCTTCATCAGGTGATGAAAGGAGACAGAGACCCACATTGGAGCACCGGACAGAAATCTCAAGGTCCAAATCAGGAGCAGAAGGTGAGAGAGCACGAGCATGGAACTCATGACTGCGAGGGGTGCACCCACACACTGAGACAATGGGGATTTTCTATGGGGAACTCACCAGGACCAGCTGGCCTGGGTCTGAAAAAGCCTGGGATAAAACTGAACTCGCTGAACATAGCAGACAATGAGGACTACTGAGAACTCAAGAACAGTGGCAATGGGTTTTTGATCCTACTGCACATACTGGCTTTGTGGGAGCCTAGGCAGTTTGGATGCTCACTTTACTAGACCTGGGTGGAGGTGAGTGGTCCTTGGACTTCCCACAGGGCAAGGAACTCTGATTGCTCTTTGGGCTGATGAGGGAGGGGGACTTTATTGGGGGAGGGGGAGGGAAATGGGAGGCAGTGGCTGGGAAGAGACCGAAATCTTTAATAAATAAATAAATAGAAAGTTAAAAAAATAAAAAGAGTTCTATATTATTTATTTATTTTTCCTTTTTTATTATTTTAAAGAATACCAATCCAAATTCCCCCTCCCTCTCCTCCTCCCAGTCCCCTCTCTCTCTCTCCACAGACCCTCCCCTTTACCCCTCCAACCTTAAGGGAGTGTCATGCACCCTGTCCTGTGGAAAATCCAAGGCTCTCCCTACTACATTTAATTTGAGAAAGGTTTACATCCAAAGAGAATAGGATCCCATGAAGCTGATACATGAATAAGGACACATCCCTATGTCACTATCAGTGGCCCCTCAGTCTACCCCAGCTGTCAACCCCCTTCAGAGGTGCTTGGTTGTTCCCACACTGGTTCACTCCCAGTCCAGTTGGAGTTGGTGAGCTACCATTAGCTCAAACAAACTGTCTCAGGGGATGAACCCCTCATGGTCTTGAATTCCTTGCTCATACTCTCACTCCCTCCACTCTTCAACTGGATTTTGGGAGCTCAGTCCAGTGCTCCGATGTGGGTTGTTGCCTCTGTTCTCATCTGTTGTTGAATGAAGGTTCTATGGTGATATTTAAGATAATCATCAGTCTGACTACAGGGTAAGGTCAGTTAAAAAACCCTCTCCTCTATTGCTTAGCTGGGTTCATCCCTGTGGGTTCTTGGGCATTTTTCTAGAGCCAGGTTTTTTGCTAACTCCATAATGCCTCCCTCAATCAAGATATCTCTTTCCTTGCTCTTATATCTGTCCTTCCTCTATTTTGACCATCCCATTCCCTCAAGTTCTCCTCTACCTCCCTTCTCCACCCCTCTACTCCCTGCCCCACTGCTCCCAAATTTTTGTCTGATTCCAATTTCCAGGTGTGTCTATATATGTTTTTTTTGGGGGGGGTTCATCTTATTACTGAGTTCCTCTAGGATCCTGAATTATAGGCATGTTGCCCTTTGTTTATGACTAGTATCCACTTATGAGTGAGTACATACCGCATTCTTTTTTTCGGGTATGGGTTACCTCACTCAGGATGATGTTTTCTAATTCCACCCATTTGCATGCAAAATTCATGTCATTATGTTTTACTGCTGAGTAGTATTCTAATGTGTAGATGTTCCACACTTTCTTTATCCATTCTTCCATTGAGGGGCATCTAGCTTGTTTCCAGGTTCTGGCTATTATAAGTAATGCTGCTATGAACATAGTTGAACAAATGCTCTTGAAGTATGATTGAGCATATTTTGGATATATTACCAAGAGTGGAATTGCTGGATCCTGCGGTAGGTTGATTCCCAGTTTTCAGAGAAACCGCCACACTGATTTCCAAAGTGGTTGCACAAGTTTGAATTCCCACCAGCAATGGATGAGTGTTTCCCTTGCTCCACAACCTCTCCAGCATAAGTTTTCATTAGTGTTTTTGATCTTAGTCATTCTAACAGGTGTAAGATGGTATCTCAAGGTTGTTTTGATTTGCATTTCCCTGATAGCTAAGGTCAAAGAACATGTCCTTAAGTATCTTTTGGCCATTTGAAATTTTTCTGATGAGAATTCTCTGTTTAGTTCAGTACACTACTTTTTAATTGGGCTATTTAGAATTTTAATATGTAATTTCTTGAGTTTTTTTTGTATATTTTGGAGATCAGTCCTTTGTCTGATGTTGGGTTGGTGAATAATTTTTCCCATTCAGTAGGCTTCCATTTTGTCTTATTGACTGTGTCCTTTGCTTGACAGAAGCTTCTCAGTTTTAGGAGATCCCATTTATTTATTGATGCTCTTATTGTCTATGCTACTGGGGTTATACATAGGAAGTGGTCTCTTGTGCCCATCCATTGAAGGTTACTTCCCACTTTCTCCTCTATCAGGTTCAGTGTGGTTGGATTTATATTGAGGTTGATATCTGTCACCATGCACAAAACTCAAGTCCAAATGGATTAAATACATATACTCCTTAATGTGTTCCACATAATAGAAACAGAAGAGTCATTGCCAAACTCTTTTTATGAAGCTACAGTTACCCTGATACCAAAACCACTCAACCAAGACTCAACCAAGAAAGAGAATTACAGATCAATCTCACTCATGAACATTGATGCAAAAATTTTCAATAAAATACTGGCAAACTGAATCCAAGAACACATCAAAAATCATCTATTATGAATAAGTAGGCTTCATCCCAGAGATGCAGGGCTGGTTCAACATACAAAAATTTATCAGTGTAATCCATCATATAAATAAACTGAAAGAAAGAGCCATATGATCATTTCATTAGATGCCAAAACAGCATTTGACAAAATTCAACATCCCTTTATGTTAAAGGTCTTGGAGAGATTAGGAATACAAAAGTCATACCTAAATATAATAAAAGCAATATACAGCAAGCCGACAGCTAACATCAAATTAAATGGAGAGAAATTCAAAGTGATTCCAATGAAATCAGGAACAAGACAAGGCTGTCCACTCTCTCCATATCTCTTCAATATAGTGCTTGAAGTTCTAGCAATAGCAATAAGACAACATAAGGAGATCAAGGGATTCGAATTGGAAAGGAAGAAGTCAAATTGAGTTATTTGCAGATGATATGATAGTGTATATAAGTGACCCCCAATTACTTTACCAGAGAACTTCTATAGCTGATAGATACCTTCAGTGATGTGGCAGGATACGAGATCAACCGAAAAGAAAAAACAGTAGCCCTTCTATACAGAAAGGATAAAGAAGCAGAGAGGGAAATCAGAGAAACATCACCTTTCATGATAGCCACAAATAGCATAAAGCATCTTGGAGTAACATTAACTAAGGAAGTGAAAGATCTATTTGACAAGAACTTTAAGTCTTTGAAGAAAGAAAGTGAATACCAGAAAATGGGAGGATCTCCCATGCTCTTGGATTAGTAGGATTAACATAGTAAAAATGGCAATTATACCAAAGGCAATCTATAGATTCAATGCAATCCCCATCAAAATCCCAATAAAATTCTTTACAGATCTTGAGAGAACAATTATCAACTTTATATGGAAAAATAAAAAACCCAGGATAGCCAAAACAATCCTATACAATAAAGGAACTTCCAGAGGCATTACCATCCCTGACATTAAAGAGCTACAGTAATGAAAACAGCCTTATATTGGCATAAAAACAGAGAAGTTGATCAATGGAATCGAATTGAAGACCCAAGCATCTTTAACAAATGGTGCTGGCATAACTGAATGTCAACCTGTAGAAGAATGAAAATAGATCCATATCTATCACCATGCACAAAACTCAAGTCCAAATGGATTAAGGACCTCAATATAAATCTGACCACACTGAACCTGATAGAAGAGAAAGTGGGAAGTAGCCTGCAATACATGGGCACAGTAGACTACTTCCTATATATAACCCCAGTAGCACAGACAATAAGAGCAACAATGAGTAAATGGGACCTCCTGAAACCGAGAAGATTCTGTAAAGCAAAGGACACAGTCATTAAGACAAAAAGGCAACCTACTGAATGGGAGATCTTCACCAAACCTACATCAGACTAAGGTGTGATCTACAAAATATATAAAGAACTCAAGAAACTAGACATTAAATCTAAATAACCCAATTTTTTAATGGGGTACTGAACTGAACAAAGAATTCTCAGCAGAAGAATTTCAAATGGCCAAAAGATACTTAAGGACATGTTCAACTTCCTTGGCTATCAGGGAAATGAAAATCAAAACAACTTTGAGATACAATCTTACACCTGTCAGAATGGCTAAAATCAAAAACACTTATGCTGGAGAGGATGTGGAATAAGGGGAACACTCATCCGTTGCTGGTGGGAATGCAAACTTGTGAAACCACTTTGGAAATCAGTGTGGCAGTTTCTCAGAAAAATGGGAGTCAATCTACCCCTGGATTCAACAATACCACTCTTGGGAATATACCCAAGAGATGCCCAATCATACTACAAAAACATTTGTTCAACTATGTTCATAGCAGCATTATTTGTGATAATCAGAACCTGGAAACAAGCTAGATGCCCCTCAATGGAAGAATGGATAAAGAAAGTGTGGAATATGTACGCATTAGAGTACTACTCAGTGGTAAAAAAACAATGACATCTTGAAATTTGCATGAAAATAAATGGAGATAGAAAACACTATCCTGAGTGAGATAACCCAGACCCAAAAATATGAATATGGTATGTATTCAGTCATTAGTGGATTGAAGCTAAGTAATAAGGTGAACCCAAAGAAAAACATATATAGATCCTCCTGGAAATTGGAAGTAGACAAGATTGCCAGGCAAAAGTTGGGAGCATGTGGGTGGGGGTGGAGTTGGGGGAAGGGAAGAGGGAAAAGAGAAAGGAGAAGGGGAGGGTTGGGGAGAGCTTGGGGGAATGGGATGGTTGAGATGGAGGAAGGACAGATATGGAAGCAGGGAAGAAGATATCTTAATTAAGGGAGACATTTTTGGGTTGGTAAGAGGCTTGGCTCTAGAGGGCTTCCAGGTGTCCACAGGGAGGAGAAGGTACCTGAACTGGCCTTGTCTTGTAGTCAGACTGATGACTATCTTGACTATCACCATAGAACCTTTGTCTGGTAACAGGTGAAGATAGACAGAGACCCACATTGGAGCACTGGACTGAGCTCCCAAGTTCCAGTTGAAGAGCAGGAGGGAGAATATGTCCAAGGAAGTCAGGACTGCGAGGGGTTGGTTGGTCCACCCACTGAGACAGTGTGCCCGATCTAATGGGAGCTAACCAAAGCCAGCTGGACTGGAACTGAATGAGCATGGCATCAAACTGGACCCTCTGAATGTAGCTGACAATTGAGGCAGACTGAGAAACCAATGATAATGGCACTGAGATTTGTCTCTACTGCATGTACTGACTTCTTGGGATCCTAGTCTATTTGGAGGCACACCTTCCTAAGCCTGGATGGAGTGGGAAGGGCCTTGGACTTCCCACAGGGCAGGGTACCCTTCTCTCTCTTAGGACTGGAGGGGGAGGGGGGAAGGGTGAGTAGGAGCGGGAGGGAAGTGGGAGGAGGGGAGGAAGTGGAAATTTTGAGTGGTATTATTTATAAAGTCATAAAAAAAAGATTAAAAAAAGACTTGAAAGCAAAAAAAGAAAAGGAATTATTTCATTGACTTCTTTTCCTAGCATGTTTGGTTCTATTCAGTGTCTCTGGGATATCCAGCCTCCGGGTCCTGGCCATCCATGTAGTGTCAGGGATGGGCTCCCTTTTATGGTATGAGTCTTAGGATGGGCTAGTCACTGGTGACCAGAATTTTTTTAAAGTAATTTCCAGACATATAATTTTATGGCCATTTAATTCCATTTTACTACTGTGTATTTCTTGGGAGCAGCTTTCTTTCTATATATTTGTGTTCATTCGTGCATAGTCAGGAAGCTTCTGTTTCAAACCCCAATTTTTGCAACGGAAATTCCTTTGCTCCTGGCAACTCATGGGCCCAGCTGCAAGGCATGCACAGAATTGTAAACTCTATTTCTATCTCAGAAGATAAAAATCCCACGGTTTTCCTTATTTCAATACAACCAAACACCTAAAGTAGGCATCAGTGAGCAAGGGCCAAGGTGGATTATAGGCTGCAGGTTATCATCTCCTCAGTCTTCGGCTTAGTGGCGTTATCATTGTCCTGGAGGAATGATCACAGTGGTGTACCATCTCATTTTGGAGACTTCAAAGATTGTTGGTAGGTGTGCTCATGGTTCATTGCAGAAAATGGATAGAGACTCATGATGTGGGATGTCCTTCTGTATATGTGTTGCTTTTATTGGCAGATTAATAAAGCCGATTTGGCCTATAGCAGGGCAGAATATATTCAGGCTGGAAGAGATATATAGACAGTAGGTAGAGTCAGGGAGATGCTGTGTGGTTGCCAAAGGAGAAAGACCCTCGCCAGAACCTTACCCTAAGCCACAGCCTCATGGAGATATACAGGATAATAGAAATGGATTACTTTAAAAAGTAAGAGTTAGTTAATAAGAATCCTGAGCTAATAGGCCAAACACTGTTGTAATTAATATAGTGATTATTTGGGTCAGGGCAGCCAGAAAATGAATGAGCCTTCTACAGACTTCTACAGACTCAAACCTGAAATCATGTACAGGAAGGTAGAGGAAATCTTTTTCTAGAGTAAGTTAATATTCTATATGACCATTAATATCATGACAAAAGCTTATATATATATATGTACATATATATATTATACCTTAAGAAAGCTGTTAAAGAGTCAATATAAAACCAAAGGATTATGAGATTAGTGGCAATAAAATAGCCCTTACATATTTGTTTTTCTTCTGTCTCATATCCATCATGGCTCTTTTGAAATGAGACAGAGATTTTGGATTTTACTTTAATAAGCATGCTTGGGTTTAGAGAAAGAGAGCCACACTCCAACTCCAAAGTCATCTTTAATCTTTAACTAGACTGGCTGTCGGTTCAGTGTCTGTGAGCCCTTACAAGCCCAGGTTAGTTGGTTCTGTGAATTTTCATGACACCACTGACTCTTACAATCCTTCTTCCTTCTCTTCATCAGGATTCCCCAAGCTTCATCTAGTGTTTGACTGTGAGTCTCTGCACCTGTTTCTACTTGTTTCTGAGTGAAGCCTCTCTAATGACAGTTGAGCTAGGCACCCATCTATGAGTATCAGAATATCATTAGGAGTCATCTTATTGACACTTTTGATATTCGTGCTTGGTTCTATCCTAGGTCTCTAGGGTATCACACTTCTGGGTCCTGGCCCTCAGTGGGAAGCTCCTTCTCAGGGTACAAATCCAGCTATGCCAGTCATCAGTTAGTCACTCCCACAATTCTGTGCTATCTTTACCCAAGCACACCTTGTAGTCAGTACAAATTGTAGGTTGAAGGGTTTGTGGTTGGGTTCTTGTCCCAGACCCTCCGCTGGAAGTCTTGCCTGGTTATAGGAGATGGCCATTTCAGGCTAGGGTTACCTTAGTTAGGGTCACCCTCATATATTCCTGGGAGTCTAGCCCATCTCAGAGATGCCCCCCAGATTCCAGTTGTCTCTTCCTCTAGCCTCCTTCCTCCTGATCCCTCTTGTTCCCATCTTCATTTCCCTTTTCAGGTTCCTCCCCCATTGACTGGCAATGTCTGTTCTATTTCCCCTTCATGGCGAGCTTTATGCACCCCCTAGTCATCCTTGTTACTTAGTTTCTCTGGGTCTGTAAGTGGTAGCATGGTCCTTTATGGCTAATATTCACTTATGAGTGAGTACATGCCATGTTTGTCTTTCTGGGTCTTGGTCACCTCACTTGGGATGATCTTTTCTAGTTCCATCCATTTGCCAGCAAATTTCCTATGTCATTGTTTTTTTTTAAATTTTTTTAAATTTATTTATTTATTAAAGATTTCTGTCTCTTCCCCGCCACTGCCTCCCATTTCCCTCCCCCTCTCCCAATCAAGTCCCCCTCCCTCGTCAGCCCAAAGTGCAATCAGGGTTCCCTGCCCTGTGGGAAGTCCAAGGAACCCCCACCTCCATCCAGGTCTAGTAAAGTGAGCATCCAAACTGCCTAGGCTCCCACAAAGGCAGTACGTGCAGTAGGATCAAAAATCCATTGCCATTGTTCTTGAGTTCTCAGTAGTCCTCATTGTCTGCTATGTTCAGCGAGTCTGGTTTTATCCCATGCTTTTTCAGACCCAGGCCAGCTGGCCTTGGTGAGTTCCCAATAGGACATCCCTATTGTCTCAGTGTGTGGGTGCACCCCTCGCGGTCCTGAGTTCTTTGCTCATGCTCTCTCTCCTTCTGCTCCTGATTTGGACCTTGAGATTTCTGTCCGGTGCTCCATTGTGGGTCTCTGTCTCTGTCTCCTTTCATTGCCTGATGAAGGTTAATAATCAGGAGGATGCCTATATGTTTTTCTTTGGGTTCTCCTTATTTAGCTTCTCTAGGATCAATGTCCTTTGTTTATGGCTAGAAACCAAATATGAGTGAGTACATCCCATGCTCCTGTTTTTGGGTCTGGCTTACCTCACTCAGGATAGTGTTTTCTATTTCCATCCATTTGCATGCAAAATTCAAGAAGTCCTTGTTTTTTTACTGCTGAGTAGTACGCTAATATGTATATATTCCATACTTTCTTCATCCATTCTTCCATTGAAGGGCATCTAGGTTGTTTCCAGGTTCTGGCTATTACAAACAATGCTGCTATGAACATAGTAGAGCATATATTTTTGTTGGATGATAAGGCCTCTCTTGGGTATATTCCCAGGAATGGTATTGCTGGGTCCAGGGGTAAGTTGATCCCGAATTTCCTGAGAAATCACCACACTGCTTTCCAAAGTGGCTGCACAAGTTTGCATTCCCACCAGCAATGGATGAGTGTACTCCTTTCTCCACAACCTCTCCAGCAAAAGCTATCATTGGTGTTTTTTATTTTAGCCATTCTGACAGGTGTAAGATGGTACCTTAAAGTTGTCTTGATTTGCATTTCCCTGATCGCTAAGGAAGTTGAGCATGACCTTAAGTGTCTTTTGGCCATTTGAACTTCTTCTGTTGAGAATTCTTTGTTCAGCTCAGTGCCCCATTTTATAATTGGGTTGATTAGCCTTTTACGGTCTAGTTTCTTGAGTTCTTTGTATATTTTGCAGATCAGACCTTTGTCAGTTGCAGGGTTGGTGAAGATTTTCTCCCAGTCTGTGGGTTGCCTTTGTGTCTATGTCATTGTTTTTAACAGCTGAGTAATCCTCCATTGTATACTACATTTTCTTTATCCATTCTTCAGTTGTGAGGCATCTAGGTTGTTTCCAGTTTCTAACTACTATGAATAAAGTTACAATAAACATAGTTGTGCAAGTGTCCTTGTGGCATGGTGGAGTGTTCTTTGGGTATATACCCAGGAGTGGTATACCTGGGTCTTGAGGTGGATCAATTCCCAATTTTCTGAGAAATCACCATATTGATTTCCAAAGTGGCTGTACACATGTGCACCAGCAGTGTAGGAGAGTTCCTCTTATGTTCGAGGTGTATTTTTGACATCCTTGTCAAGAATTAGATGACTGGAGCTGTGTGGGTTTATAACTGGATTCTCTGTTTTCCATTGATCTATATGTTTGTTTCTCTGTCAATACCGCACTGGTTTTGTTAACATGACTGCACAATATAACTTGAAATCACTAAAGGTAGTCTAGCTATCATTATTACTCATAATTTTCGGCTATTCTGGATTTTTTAAGAATTCATTTGAATATTAAATTTGTTTTTTTTCTAATTTTGTTAGAAATAAAACTAGAATTTTGATGAGGACTGTATTGAATCTGTATGCTACTTTTGAAGATGATTGTTTTCATAATACTAATTCTTCTAGTCCATGAGCATGGGAAAATTTCCCATATTCAGGTGTTCCACTCATTTTTTTCTTCAGTGTTTTAAAATTTTCACTCTGAAGGTCTTTCACTTTTTTGGTTAGATTTATTTCAAGGCACTTTTGAAACTGTTGGAATGGTGGTGTTTTGCTGGCTTCTTTCTCAGTGTGTCTATTCTTAGTGTATAGGGAGACTGATGGCTTCTAAGAATTTTCTGATGGAGACTCAGGTGCTTTTCTGTATGTGTAGAATCATAGCATCTTCAAATAAGAATACTTTAACTTTTTTTCTGTTATATCTCCTTTATCTCTTTGTCTTACTTCTCTAGCTAAGACTTGAAGGACTATTAAATAAGAGTGAAGGAAGGTCATCTTTGTCTTGTTCTTGATCTTAATGAAAATTCTATGAATGTGTTTGTCCGTTTTTCATGATGTTGGAAACAGCTTTTCCTTATATAACACTTATTATGTTGAGGTCAGTTCCCCACATACCCAATCTGTTCAGAGTTTCTATCATAAAGGAATAATGGAAAGGAATTTCTGTCCTTGTGTTAATTTATGTGATTTATTTCATTTATTGATTTATAAATGTTGGATCATCCTTAAATTTCTGGAATGAAACAAACTAACTAACTTAATCATGGTGTTTCCATTGATGTGTTCTTGAATTCAGAAAATATTCTATTGTTATTTCTTAATGCCTTTGTTCATAGAGAAATTGGTGGCATGTGTATGTAGATGCTGGGCTCCATTTAACTCAGGATACCATTTAATAAGAGTTTTCTCTTTTTGTGTTGGAACGTTCTGTCTATTGGTCAGAGCACAGTATTGAAATCATCTATTATTACTGTGTTAGGATTAATCTAAGAGCTTATAAATAGTAGTTTGATGAAATTGGGCGCTCCTAAATGTGATGTTTCGAGGGGACTGTAAGAAGCCCCAAGTGTGTGAAATCCTGAGTGAACTTGTGTTGTTGACATGCACTGGCCGTGTCAAAGATCCAGTCTCAGATTCATGGAAAATGGCAAAGTCTTCTACTCAGGGTTAGGTTCAGAGGGATGGCAATCTTTTCATGTGCTGTCATTTCTTTTCCTGCTGTTATTCTGATAGGCTTACTTTTATATGTAGCTCAGTGTTTCTGCCTTAAAGTTTTCAACTAATTCTATTGGTTCTGTATATCTAGTAAAATTAAGAAGAAAAAAAGCAACGCAGTGTGTGTGGTAGTTACTTTCCTACCGCTGTGATGAAACACCACGACCCAAATCATCTTGGAGCTTATTTGATTTACATATCCTGCACCAGAGTTCATTAAAGGAAGTCAGGGCAGAAACTCAAATTGAGGTAGGAATCTGGAGGCAGAAGCGGACGGAGAGGAGTGCTGCTTACTGGCTTGCTCCATGGCTTGTTCAGCCTGCTTTCTTATAGTGCCCAAGGCCACCAACACAGAAATGGCACCACCCACAATGGTCTGGGCTCTTTTACACCAATTGCCAGTTTTAAAAAAAGCCCTATAGGCTTGTCTACAGGCTGAGCTGTTGGAATTATTTTCATAATTGAGGTTCTCTCCTTTTAGATGACTCTAGCTTATGTTAAGTTGATATAATAACAAACCAGTACACAGTGTAAGAACCAGGAAGAACTAAACTGGTTTACTAATTGAAGTTGGGTATTGAATAAAGGAACAACAGACAAAAAAAGGGGAGAGTTGGGTAAGGAGATTATAAGTTGATTGACCTGCTTAATAAATTTCACCTTGAGGAGCCCCAGCAGCTGGTCAGTTGGTAAGACTCTTGCAGGCAGACTGCTCAACCATCCCTCACCATCCATTCCCCCAGCCAGTCATCCCAGTGGTGTCAGCAACCCCCAGAGGCACATGTTTTACCTGTTCTGATTTGAGAAAGAGGCAAGAGACTGATCTCTTGAATACTAGTTTCTGGGCTGGACAGCCCCGGTCTCTAGGCTCTGGATTCTTGGGTGTATCCCATGCCTCTTTCCTACCCATTACAACCCCAGAAGCAGGTCAGCAGCTAAGACTCCTAGGGCAGACTGCTCTACCATCTTTTCCACCCATCCCTCCAGCCAAACATATCCTGTGGCATTAGAGGACCCCAGAGGCACAGGCTCCATCTGCACCAATTGGAGGAAAAGCCCCAGCAGCCTGTCAGAGCAGCCCCTGGAGCACAGACCCATCCTGTATCAATTGGAGGATGTTATAGATACAACACCTGTATCTATAACTACTCCAAACTCAGATGGGTAGATGGCAATATAAGAATACAACATAGAGAGCAATATGGAACCACCTAGTGGTTCTACAATTGCAAGACATGAACATCCCAAGGCCGATAAAATGGAAGAAAATGATCTTAAAAATAACTTAATGAAGATGATAGAGGCCCTTAAAGAGGAAATGAAAAATTCTCTTAAAGCAGCTGAGGAAAAGACAAACAAAATATTGGAAGAAATCAATAAATCCCTTAGAGAAAGGCAAGAAAGCTAAGAAAAAAATCAAACAGGTGAAGGAAACAGCTCAAGTCTTGAAAATTGAAATAGAGGCAATAAATAAAACACAATTCAAGGGAATACTGGAAATAGAAAATCTGGGTAAATGAACAGGAACTACAGATGCAAGCATAACCAACAGAAGGCAAGAAATGGATGAGGGAAACTCAGGTGTTGGAGATATGATAGAGGAAATAGATTCATCGATCAAAGAAAATGTTAAATCCCACAAAGTCTTAACACAAAAAATTAAGGAAATTTGAGACACCAGAAACAGACCAAACCTAAAAATAATAGGGATAGAAGAAGAAGAAGAATACCAGCTTAAAGGCACAAAAATAAATTTAAAAAAATCATAGAAGAAAACTTTTCGAACCTAAAGAAGGACATACTTATGAAGATACAAGAAGCTTACAGAACACCAAATAGACTGGACCCTCAACACATATAATCAAAACACTAAACATACAGAATAAAGAAAGAATATTAAGAGCTTCAAAGGAAAAAGGCCAAGTAACATTTAAAGGCAGACCTATAAGAATAACACCTGACTTCTCAGTGGAGACTCTGAATGCCAGAAGGTCCTGGACAGACATTTTGCAGACACTAAGAGACCATGGATGCCATCCCAGACTACTACACCCAGCAAAACTTTCAATCACCATAGACTGAGAAAACAAGATATTCCCTGACAAAACCAGATTGAAATAATACCTTCCCACAAATCCAGCCCTACAGAAAGTACTAAAAGGAAAAATCCAACCCAAGGAAGTTAGCTCCACCCACAAAACACAGGCAATAGATAATCTCACATCAGCAAATCCCAAAGAAGGGAAACCCACATACCACCACCACCACCACCACCACCACCACCACCACCACCACCACCACCACCACCAAAAAGTAACAGGAATTAACAATCACTGGTCATTACTATCCCTTAATATCAATGGATTTAATTCACTTATAAAAAGACACAGGTAATATGAGGAATACAAAAACAGGATCCATCCTTCGGCTGCATACAAGATACACACCTCAACTTCAAAGACAGACATTACCTCAGAGTAAAGGGTTGGGAAAAGATTTTCCAGTCAAATTGGCCTAAGAAACAAGCTAGTGTAGCTATCGTGATATCTAGTAAAATAGACTTCAAACTAAAATTAACCAAAAGAGAGAAGAACATTTCATATTCATCACAGAAAAGAGCCATCAAAATGAAATCTCAATTCTGAATATTTATGCCCAAAATACAAGAGCACCCACATTTGTAAAAGAAACATTAATGAAACTTAAATCATATATCAAACCCCACACAGTAATAGTGAGAGACTTTAACACCCCACTCTCACCAATGCACAGGTCTGCCAGACAGAAACTGAACAGAGAAATAAGGGAACTAACAGATGTTATGACTCAAATGGACTTAACAGACATCTATAGAAGATTCCACCCAAACACAAAAGAGTATATCTTCTTATCAGCATCTCATGAAACCTTTTCTAAAATTGACCACATACTTTGTCACAAAGAAAATCTCAACAAATATAAAAAAATTGGAATAATTCCCTGTATCTTATATGATTACTTTGGCTTGAAGTTAGACTTCAACAACAACACAAATTACAGAAAGCCTACAAACTCATGGAAACTGAATAATGCTCAACTGAATCACCACTGGGTCAAGGAAGAAATAAAGAAAGAGATGAAAGACTTCCTAGAATTCAATGAAAATGAGTGCATAAGATACACAAACATATGGGACACAATGAAGACAGTGCCTTAGCAAAAAATTCATAGCACTAAGTACCTACATAAAGAATCTGGAAAATTTGGAGAAATCTCACACTAACAACTTAATAGCACACCTAAAAGTTCTAGAACAAAAAAAGAAGCAAATTCTCCCAGGTTAGTAGATGACAGGAAGTAATCAAATTAAGGGCTGAAATCAATAAAATATAAAGAAAGAGAACTCATACAAAGAATCAGTGAAACAAAGAGTTGGTTCTTGGAGAAAATCAACAAGATAGACAAACCCTTATCCAAACTAGCCAAAACAGAGAGAGAATATTCAATTCAACAAAATCAGAAACGAAAAAGGGTACATAACAACAGACACTGAGGAAATCCAGAGAATCATTAGGTCATACTACAAAATCCTGTATTCCACAAAATTGGAAAATCTAAAAGAAATGGACAATTTACTGGATAACTACCACATACCAAAATTAATCAAGACCAGATAAGCATATTAAATAGATGTGTAACTGTTAAGGAAATAGAAGTAATCATTTAAAAATCTCCTAACCTCAGTTGCCCAAGGTACTGGCTGGGGACATCTCCCTGGACACCTGCAAGCCCCTTTAGAGTCAAGTCCCTTGCCAACCCTAAGATGGCTCCCTTAATTAGGATATATACTTCCCTGCTCCCATATCCACCCTTCCTTTATCCCAACCATCCCATTCCCCCAAGTTCCCCCCATCCTTCCCTTCTCACTTTTCTCACCCCATTTCCCCTTACCCCCATCCCACCCCACCCCCAAGTTCCCAGTTTTTGCCTGGCAATCTTGTCTACTTCCCATATCCAGGCAATGACTATATGTTTTTCTTTGGGTTCACCTTCTTATTTAGCTTCTCTAGGATCACGAATTATAGGCTCAATGTTCTTTATTTATGACTAGAAACCAATTATGAGTGAGTACAGCCCATATTCATCTTTTTGATAGGGTTTTCTATTTCCATCCATTTGCATGCAAAATTCACGATGTCATTGTTTTTTACCGCTGAGTAGTAATACCGCTAATATGTATATATTCCACACTTTCTTCATCCATTCTTCCATTGAAGGGCATCTGAGGAGAGGAAACCTGAAATGACCCTATCCTATAGCCATACTGATGAATATCTTGCATATCACCTTCATCTGGCGATGGATGGAGATAGAGACAGAGACCCACATTGGAGCACCGGACTGAGCTCCCAAGGTCCAAGGAAGGAGAACATGAGCAAGGAAGTCAGGACCGCGAGGGGTGCACCCACCCACTGTGACAGTGGGGCTGATCTATTAGGAGCTCAGCAAGGCCAGCTGGACTGGGACTGAATAAGCATGGGATAAAACCGGACTCTCTGAACATGACTGACAATGAAGGCTGATGAGAAGCCAAGGACAATGGCACTAGGTTTCGATCCTACTGCATGACCTGGCTTTGTGGGAGCCTAGCCTGTTTGGACCTAGATGGAGGGGGAAGGACCTTGGACTTCCCACAGGGCAGGGAATCCGGACTGCTCTTCAGACTTGAGAGGGAGGGGGAATGGATGGGGGAAAGGGGAGAGGAGTGGGGAGAGGGGGAAAGGAGTGGGGGGAGGGGGAGAAGAATGGGGGGAGGGGAGGGAAATGGGAGGCGGGGAGGAGGCGGAAATTTTTTCAACAACAACAAAAAAATAAAATAAATCTCCCAACCAAAATAGCCCAGGGCCAGATGGTTTCAGCACAGAATTCTACCAGAATTTCAATAAAGAGTTAATACCAATACTCCTCAAATTGTTCCGCATAATAGAAACAAAAGGAACATTGTCAAACTCTTTTTATGAGACACAGTTACCTTGATATGCAAACCACACAAAGATACAACAAAGAAAGAAAGGTAAAGACCCATCTCCCTCATGAACATTGATGCAAAAATACTGAGTAAAATACTGACAAACTGAATCCAACTACACATGAAAATAAAATCATGCATTATAATAAAGTAGTCTTCATTCCAGAGATGCAGGGATGGTTCAACATATGAAAAGCTGTCAATGCAATCTACCATATAAACAAGCTGAAAACAAACAAACAAACAAACAAAAACCCACAAAACATGATCATCTCATTAGATACTGAAAAAAATCTTTTACCAAATTAGCATCCTTTCATGATAAAAGTTTTAGATCAGGGATACAAGGAACAGACCTAAACATAACAAATGTAACTGACAGCCCACATCAAACTAAATAGAGAGAAACTCAAAGTGATTCCACTAAAATCAGGAACAATACAGGATATGGAGATATCGATTCAGTGTAGTACTCAAAGTTCAACCTAGAGCAGGAAGACAACAAAAGGAGATCAAGGGGATACATATTGGAGTAGAAGAAGCCAAATTTCAATATTTGAAGATGATATGATAGTATACATAAGTGACCCCAAAAATTCTACCAGGGAAATCCTACAGTTGATAACCACCTTCAGTACTGTGGCAGGATACAAGATGAACTAAAAAAAAATCAGTAGCCCTCCTATGTACAAATGATAAATGGACTGAAAAAGAAATTAGAGAAATATCACCCTTTACAATAGTCACAAATAATATCATGTGGTAACTCCTAATCAAACAAGTAAAAGACCTGTATGATAATAACTTTAAGTCTTTGAAGAAAGAAATTGAAGAAGATATTGGAAAATGGAAAGATCTCTCATGCTCCTGGATAGGTAGGATAAACATGGTAAAAATGGAAATCTTACTACAAACCATCTACACAGTCAATGCAATCCTCATCAAAGTCCCAACACAATTATTCACAGACCTTGAAAGAGCAATATTCAACTTCAAATGAAAAAAAAAAACAGAATAGACAAAACAATCCTGTATTATAAAGGAACTTCTGGAGGCATAACCATCCCTGACTTCAAGCTCTACTATAGAGCTATAGTAATTAAAACAGTTTGATATTTGCATAAACAGGAATATGGATCAATGGAACTGGATTGAAAACCGTGGCATTATTTCACAGACCTACAAACCTGATTTTTTACAAAGAAGTCAAATTGTACAATGGAAAAGAGAAAGCATCCAACAAATGCTGCTGGCATAACTGCATGTCAACATGTACAAGAATGTAAATAGAGTCATATCTATCACCATGCACAAAACTCTAGTTCAAGTGGACCAAAGACCTCAACATAAATCCAGTTACACTGATCATGATAGAAGACAAAGTGGGAAGTAGCCTTGAACACATTGGCATAGTAGATTACTCCCTAAATATAGCAAGGCACTGAGAGCAACAATTATTAAATGTGACCTCCTGGAACTGAAAAGTTTCTGTAAGGCAAAAGACATGGTAAATATAAATAAGACAAAACAATCTTGTACAATAAAGGAACTTCTGGAGGCATCACCATCCCTGACTTCAAGCTCTACTATATAGCTATAGTAATAAAATCAGTTTGATATTGGCGTAAACAGCATGTGGATCAATGGATCAATTAAGCAGCCTACTAAGTTGGAAAAGATCTTAACCACCCCACATATGACAGAGGGCTGATCTACAAAATATATAAAGAACTCAAGAAACTAGGCATCAAAATACCAAACAATCCTATTAAAAGATGGGGTACCAATCTAAATAGAGAGCTCTCAATAGAAGAATATCAAGTGGTCAAAAGACATTTAAGGAATTGCTCAACATCCTTAGTCCTCAGGGAAATGCAAGTCAAAATGACTCTGAGATTCCATCTTAACCTGTCAGAATGTCTAAGATCAAAAACACTGATGATAGCTTGCATAGGACCGAACTAGGTCTTCTGACTGTGGGTGACAGTTGTGTGGCTTGGTCTGATTGTGGGACCTCTGGCAGTGGGACCAGAATTTATCTCTTGTGTATGAACTGACATTTTGGAGCCCATTACCTATGGAAGGATAACTTGCTCAGCCTTGATGCAGGGGAAGGGGCTTGATCTTGCCTCAACTTGATATGCCAGGTTTTGTTGACTTCCTGTGGCAGGTCTTGCTCTTTCTGAGGAGTAGTAGGAGGAGAGGGAGGGGGCAACTGTGATCAGGATGTAAAATGACTCAAAAATTTAAAATAAAAAAAATAAATTCCATCTTGAATCCTTCAACTTTCTTTCTCTACTTCCCAGAACTTAGTTTTTTTGAGAAAATGTTTAAGTATTTGCTTCCTGTTTTGCAACTTTTCTGATTTTAGGGTAATATATCATTGGAGCATCACGTTCGCATTAGCTGTTATGGTTTGACAGTTACTCAATTCTAAATCTTGATCCCACCTGGGCATACATAGTTTTAAATTAAGTTTTGAGGAGTTGTTTTATGATTTTTTAATTCCTCTGTGCTTGAGGAACGCAAAGGGGCAGGAGAGTGAGAGGAGACTGGTGAGCAAACCCCTTCAGTCAGTTCTTTTCTAAGATTCCTTTTCTCACTCCTTGCTACAGGAGGGTGACTTCAGCGTGATGGCGTCTTAGCCTTGAGTCTGATGAACAGGTTTGGGGAAGCGTGATTAGTAAACTTGTTATGTGTCCTGTCTTCAGAAAGAATCTTTCTTAGTATACCTAAAGAGCAAGGGGAGGAAAAATGAATGGTTTTGATGGTGGGCTTGAAAATACTCATCTCAGAATTTGCTGGACCAGACTGTTTCAGCAGAGGACCACATAAGAAAAGAAAGAGACCAAGAGGGAATCATCATATAGTCATCTTGAGTTTTATGCAATAGGTCTATGTAGAGATGTGGAGAGATTACTGAAATAGGAATCTGGAAGTGAACATCCAGGGTTCAAGAAAACATCACAGAGGCCTATCTACTTGCTGCCTTGTGCAGGTGGGGGTCACAACTATGATGAGCAAGTATTTGATGGAGAGATGGTAGAAAAAGAAGCAGAGGTGGAACTGGAGACCTCAAGGTCCAGGCTGATGTGAGTGGCCTATACTGCCAGCTGAGCTGGCGGTGATCCTTGCTGCTGCCTATAGCCATGTTTGGGGCCAAAGTCCTTCTGCAGCCAGGGTCTGTGTTACCACCAAAGGAGATTCAGAAGTTCATGGTCTGGGCTGCTGCCTGAAGTCATGCTGATGTTCATGGATCATGCCTGCCACTGGAGGCCATGCTGATCTCAGTGGCCTGTGCTGACCTCTGAGGCCATGATGATATCTAGATCTGTGTTACCACAGAGGACCATGTCTGCATCCATGGCCCTACTGCAGCTGTGGTCTTGTGATGTCACCAGAAAACATGTGGAAGCCCATACTCATGCTTCCACTGAGTAAAAAGAGTAAGGAAGCTACATTTGCAGAGATATTGATGACTACAGATACATGGTTGAGAAAATGGAAAATGGAAGTTTCAGTGATGACCATTACCTCTACCCATAACACCATCCTAAAAAAAGGGTAATAGCCATGAAGCCAACTCTTAGGAAGTGTGATAAAGATGCTGAACTAGGCTCTTCACCATTGATGGTTTCAGGCAGGGATTCAAGAGGGGAATGACTCACCCATAGAGCAGGCCACTGAAGGTTTGAGCATGCTCAAGTGAGTGTATGGAAAACATAAATTGGATGTGGTGGTTTGAATAGGAATGATCTCATGGACTCACGCATTTAAATGGTTGGCCTATAGTGAGTGACATTATTAGGAGGTGTGGTCTTTTTAAAGGATGAATGTGTGCATGGGTGGGCTTTGAGGTCTCATATGCTCAAGCTATGCCTGTGTGTGGTACACAGTATCTTTCTCTTGCCTGTGGATCAAGATGTAGGACTCTAAGCTCCTTCTCCAGCACCATGCCTGCCAGCATGCAGCCATGTTCTGCCATGATGATAATGGACTAAACCTCTGATCTATAATCCAGCCCATTAAATGTTTTCCTTTAAAACATTTGCAGGAAAATAGATGAAGCTAGAAAACATCATTTTGAGGAGGTAACCCAGATACAGAAAGACAATTATCATATATACTTACTCATAGGTGGTTTTTTAAACATAAAGCAAAGAAAGCCAGCCTACAAACCACAATCCCAGAGAATTTAGACAATAATGAGGACACTAAGAGAGACTTACATAGATCTAATCTACATGGGAAGTAGAAAGTAGAAAAAGACAAGATCTCCTGAGTAAATTGGGAGCAAGGGGACCTTGGGGGAGAATTGAAGGGGGAGGGGAGAGGCAGGGAGGGGAACAGAGAAAATGCAGAGCTCAATAAATATCAAAAAATAAAAAAAAGTTTTCCTTTATAAGAGCTGCAGTGGTCATGGTGCTTCTTCACAGCAACAGAAACCTAACTAAGACATTGGAATTTTAATTTTTTTATTGTTTGTGGGGTGGGTTTTAAAGGAGGGGAAGCAGACATGGATAGACTGAGAAATAAGAGTGACCAGGGTGCATGATGTGAAATTCTCAAAGAATAAAATTTAAAAGAAAGCCAACACACATTACCACCTAGGTGAGACTATCCAGGAAAAGGAAAGGAGAAAACCATAGAAAGCAAGTCATGAATACTCAATTCTCAGCTTCCTGTGTGTGAGATGTTCCCATTCCACGTCAGCATGTATATTGCTATTGCCTTGTTTGTGAAGCCCTTTCTATGAGAGACTGTTGAACAGCAGACTTCCTGGTATTCTGGCTCTTACACTCTTTCCATTCCCTCTTCTGTGGTGTTCCCTGAGTTACAGATATAGAAATTGTGGTAGAGATTATCCACTGTGGCTGGGCTCCCCACGATCCACTTATCTCCACATTGTGTCCAGTTGTGGTTTTCTATGATGCTCTCCATTTGCTGTGAAGACGAAGGGTGAAAGTTCTCTATGGTATGAGGAGAAGGTATAAAATGTATTTAGGAATTAGGCTGCTCTAGTAGAGTAGTGGCAGTAGATTCTCTTCCAAGATCTGTGACCTTATTACCTATGGGAAATTGAGTAGGTTTCCAGGACCAGGCATGATTTTCTTCATGCTAGGTGGGTCTCATATCTAACTAGACAGCTGTTGGTTATCCACAACACATGAGTGCCAATTACAGTACCTTTACTGATACCTTATCATGCTGGACAATGTGGTGGTTCCTATGTGTCACAGCGTGGTAGGATATCAATTGCTTCCCTTCCTTGGCAGCTTGCATGGTATTTTATGGTACTGTGGAGGCTAGACTGCATGAAGGATCTTTCTAGTTAGATCCAGCTCTGGTATTCTAAGTCTCGAGTCCTCAGTGTGCAGAGTCATCAGAAAGAAAAGCTTTATTCAACCCCTGAGAGGCAACCAAGGGCAACAGTCATAGTCTAGATTGCCTCAAAGTCACTTATAATCTACTCTAACCAACCATTTTTTTTCTGGTAGATTTTTGGTGCAACCATTTTGTGAGCCAATTTTATTTTATTTTTTATTTGCTTGTTTTGTTTTTTATTAGACAGGGTTTGTCTGTGTAGCATTGGCTGTTCTGGGACTTGCTCTGTAGGCTAGGCTGGCCTTAAACCCACAGCTGCACCCGCCTCCCAAGTGCTGGGATTAGAAGCATGCAACACCATGTACAAAGGAGGGATTTGCAGGAAGCCTAAAATGGTCTCTGTAATGTTTTATCCTCTCAGGGAAAGTCTGGGGGTTGGGGCTGCAGCTCAACTGGCAGAACACTTGCCTTGTGGCATGCAGGATACAGCTGGAATCTTAGCAATGAGGAAGGAGAGCCAGGAGAATCAGAAGTTCAAGGTACTCCTCTGCCACACGCCACAGAGGGTTCAAGGCCAGCCTGGGCTACGTGAAATCCTGTCTCAAACAAACAAAATCTCTATCTGGATAAGCACCAACTGCTGAGATGGAACTGGATAAACACGAGAATCTGGCGCTTTAAGGCCTCTGAAGAACTGGAGAATTGAACATCACCTGCCACCTGGTGAAGCCACGGTGGGTGTACTGCCACAGGTTCCCGGAATTCAGTGGCTGTAGCGGAGCTTGCATTTCTAGCAGCCTCCCAGGTGCTGACAATTCTGTTGCAGATCTAACCAACCATTTTAAAGGAGAATTCTCATGCTTGGTACTG
This sequence comes from Microtus californicus, assembly GCA_028537955.1. Classification (NCBI taxonomy): domain Eukaryota; kingdom Metazoa; phylum Chordata; class Mammalia; order Rodentia; family Cricetidae; genus Microtus; species Microtus californicus. The sequence continues at coordinate 3,462,039 of JAQJZF010000018.1, read as the reverse complement.
GAGTTTTTGCCTAGAAAGCAGAGACAAACAGATCTCTGTGAGTTCAAGGTGTAGTAGTGTACACCTTTAATCCCAATGCCTGAGAGGCAGAGACAGGCAGATCTCTGGGAGTTCAAGGACAGCCTGGTCTACAGAGTTATTCCAGGACAAAGATATACAGAGAATATAAAATAAAAGTAAAAATAAACAAAATAGAGTTAAAATAAAGCCGTACAAAGATGGAAAATAAACACAGAATTTTGATACTGTATGCTATTATGCTCTCTTTGAATTGTTTGAATGCTGAGGAAGGAGCAACAGCTGCTAAAATATATTTGTTTATAAATGCTGCTGAACTAATCCAACATAGATATTTTGAAAATGCCTTGACTTTGAAATTTGGATCTAAGGACATGGTGCTTTGGAAAGGAGTTTCTTACTTTGTTTTCACAGAGGGTGAGAGTCTGTGGATTGCTTCTATCCCAATATGGTATGATGGACCATGCCCTCCTGAAGGGTTGCTGTGAACACCTTCAGAAAATTGCTTCGCTCAACTGCCAACTGAGATGAAACTAGCACACAGGTTATGCCATGAAAGACCTAATTTGGAGAGAAAAAACTGCGCCCATGTTCCCAAAAATGGTTTATAAACGTTCTTTTACATTTAAAGGGGGATATGATATAGATATGAATAATTTACATTAGTATAGATTTTGCTTTATTGATAGAGATTTAAGATCAATTTTGTTATATGTATATGTATTTCTGATCTTTATTAAGGTATTGTGATTGTGTAGTTCACTTAAAAATGTAATGTATATATGTTGTTAATGGATAATCAATAATAGTCAAGCTTGTAGTCATGTTAGTTAAGATTTTCTAGATGTACATAGATATATTTTAGATAGGCATTCTTCATATTTTTCAAAGATTATAGAATATGGCATTTTAAATGTTTTAATAACTTAGGGTTTTTCATGACAATGAGACACGTCTGCTCCTGGCAGCACCAATCTACTTCAAAAGGAAGCTGGGCATCGAAGAGGCTCCTTATGGAGTTTGATAGCCATTTGGGCAAGAAACTGCTCTTGCCTGGACTATTGCATAAGCTGGGCACAGAGAACCCGCAGAGAGAGGACTACTGAACTTGCCTAAAGCTGAGATGATCTTTTGGGGTTCCTGATTCATGAAGGAGTCTGCGAGACATTCTGCAGGACACAGCAGATAGCGACTGAACTGTCTTTGAAATTTCCTGCTTCATGGAAATGTCTGCTGGAAACTATGGGCCTGTAGGCAGAAGATGGATCCCCCAACAGTACAGAGGAACTTTGGGTGACTATCCAGGCAGCAAAATGTCTCTGTCATTTCTAGAGTTTGGAAGTTGCTTATTTCTTGTTTGCTTAGGTAATATTGCAATTTTCTGGAGTCTTTGATGGAGTTGAAGAATAGTTAGTTATAGTTATAGTTTTCATTAGTTATGATAAAGATTATTGTAATTTTTACTTGATAACTGTTTTGTTATATGTAATTTTGCTATGTTAAGTTAAAGCCTTCCTTTTTTTTTGTTTAAACAGAAAAATGGGAAATGATGGAGGAAGGTCATTGGTTAAAAAATAAAGAAACTGCTTGGCCATCATAGGTTAAACATAGGTGGGAGGAGTAAACAGAACAGAATGCTGGGAGGAAGAGGAAGTGAGCTCAGAGGCCATGCTCCCTTCTCCCAGGCAGATGCCATGAAGCAAGCTGCCAGGTCAGACATCCTGGTAAGACTGATGCTACACAGATTATTAGAGATGGGTTGATTGGGATATGAGATTTTGCTAGTCTATATATTGTGTATAATTTTAGGTAAATATGAAATAACCTTGGTGCTATGTGTCCCTACTCCCTCCTTTTTCATCTGTATCTCCATTTCCTGCATCAAATCCTCGTCTTCTGCTCCTAATTTGCACATACACCATGGTCCCCATATACTTTCCTGGTTTCTGAGGCTTCTCCATGTTATAAGCTCACATCTGAAGTTCTGGAGCTAGGAACTGCAAGTGAGACAGAGCATGTGCTGTTTGTCTTTCTGCATCTGGGTTACGACACTCAATATAATGTTTTGTAGGTCCATCCATTTGCCTGAGGTTTACAGGGTTTCGTTTTCTTTACAGCTGAACAGCACTCCTTTGAGCATATGTGTCATTGCCCATTCATTTCCTGAAGGCCCTTTAGGTTGTTTACATTTCCTAGCTATTTTGAACAGGACAGTGGTTATGTAATGAACATGGTAAGCAAGTTCTGTGGAGCAGGATGTTGAGTCTTTTGGAAACAAGTCAACAGTCACATGATTTTTTTTTTTTAACATGAGGATTCTCTGTACTGAATTCGAGAGTGGCTGTGCCAATTTATATTCTCACCAACAGTGAATAAGGGTTCTGCTTTCCCTATAACCTCAACAACATTTACTTTCAGTTATTTCATTGATCTTAGCCATTATTGTATAAGATGAAATGTCAAAGTTGTTTTGATTTGCATTTCCCTATTGCTGTTTGTTCCCTCCCTCCCTCTTTCTTTCTTTCTTTCTTTCTTTCTTTCTTTCTTTCTTTCTTTCTTTCTTTCTTTCTTTCTTTCTTTCTTTCTTCCTGTGTTCTGAAACAGGGTTTCTCTGTGTAACAGCCCTAGCTGTCCCGGAACTCACTCTGTAGACCAGGCTGGCTTTGAACTCACAGAGACCCACTTGCCTCTACCTTCGAAGTGCTAGGATTAAAGGTGTGCACCACCACCACCAAGCCCACCTTTTTTGATGAACACTTCTTAAGGTATTTCTTGGCTTAATTTTATTTCTTCTATTGAGAACTCTGTTTAGACCCTTGAACATTTTTTTTAAAGTATCAAAATGGTCTTTTATTTGTAATGGGTGCAGTTTGATTCTGATACTGGAATACTTTTTGTGAGATTTGTAAGGTCCATATTTCTATATGGTATGGCAGCCAGGCTCTCAAGCCATAGGCCACACCTGAGGTGGTCACGTAGCTTTCCAGACAGGCTGTTGCTACCCTAACAAAGGGTCAGGATGTTGTTTTGCTCCTTTCTTTGTAATTTGGAGTATGCCTGAAAAGAGGTGTTAATTCAGCCTACATGCCCAGCTAGCATACAGAGAAGGAAGATGGGGGACATGACAAAATGGTCATAGAAAGGTGTGGTCAAAGACGTAGACATGACTAAAGCCATTTACCTGGTTACCTAGGAAACAGAATACTAATGAATTTACCCTTTAGTTTACATTTTGGTATAAAGGCTGTTTGGAGAATAAATGAGAGGAATTTTTCAGGATATGAACTCAGGATTTCATGAGGGAACTCTGAGAATCTCCCTCCCTATAAAGCCATGTGAGCTGTGTCTTTATTCCCACGTCTCCACACCAGTCCAGAGAAATAATTTATTGTTCAGCCTGCCACCGAATCATGGCAGAAATTGTAACACAATTACATTTCTCCCCTCCCTTTCTTTCCTCCCAACCTTCCCATGTACCCTTCCCAACTCTTCTTAAAATTCACCGCCTCTTTTTTCACTAATTTTTATATCCTCTAGGTCATACTATCTTTCATTACCCCTCTTCTACAGTGTTCTCTGAGTCTTAAATGTGGAGGTATTTTGTTGATATATTCATTGGGACTGGGTTCCATACCTCTGCATTTTGATTGGTTATGATTTTCTGTAGTGGTCTCCATCTGCTGCAAAGAGAACTTTCATTGATGAGGGTGTGGTGGTTTGAAAGAAAATGGCTCCCAAAAGGAGTGGTACTACTAAGAAGTGTGGCCTTGTTGGAGGAAGTTTGCTACTGTGCAGGTGGGTTTTGAGGAGTCATATATGATCAAACCACATTTAGTGTTTCAGTCTACTTCCTGTTGCCTGCATATCAACATGTAGCAGCAACCTCTTCAGTACCATGTCTGCCTGCATGCTGTCATGTCCCACCATGATGATAATAAACTGAACCTCTGAACTGTAAATGAACCACCACAATTTAATGTTTTCTCTGTAATAGTTGCTGTGGTCATAGTGTCTCTTCACAGCAATAGAAACCCTAAATAAGATAGAGGAATAAAGGTTACATTTATCTGTAGGTATAAGGACAAATGTTTATAGATTATTGTTAAGGATTATCCTAGCACTTCTTTAATTGGGTCATTTGTTTCCTTGATGCTTTGATTTGAATTCTTTATATATTCTGGATATTAACCCTCTGTCAGAAGTATAGATGGCAAAAAGTTTGAATGGAGCTACCCTACACAATGGAGAGTGCACCTCTTGGAAACCATAAAAATCCATGTGCTAGGTATAAGATATCTTCCTGTGGATTCTCTGTACCCTCCACTGATGGAGGAGGGTCATCTCTCTATCTGTTGTTTCATTGGTTAAGTAATAAAGAAATGGCTTGGCCTCTGATAGGGTAGAATTTAGATAGGTGGAGTAAACAGAACAGAATGCTGGGAGAAAGAAGCTGAGTCAAGGAGTCGCCATGATTCTCCCACTCCAGGCAGACGCAGGTTAAGATCATTCCTGGTAAGCCAGCTGGTGAGCTACACAGATTATTAGAAATGGGTTAGATCAATATGTAAGAGCTAGCCAATAAGAAACTGAAACTAATGGACCAGGCAGTGTTTAAAAGAATACAGTTTCCGTGTAATTATTTTAGGGCATAAGCTAGCCATGTGGGCAGCCGGCTGCCGGGGACACAGCCCTACTGCTCCAAACACAACAGAGTGGCGCCCGACGTGATGGACTAAATCCACTTAAAAACCTGAGAAGGCTTAAAAATAAGGGAGAGAGAGTTTAACACAGATTTTTGCTGTTTGTTGGTGGCGTGCTGTAGAGAGATTTCCTGATTCGGCAACAGCAGCAGAAAAACGCTGCATCATTTTAAAGTGCAGCTTCTTGGGGCTGTGCCGCCAGTGCAAACTCTGGCTTTAAAGCATTTCAATGGCTTTTATGGGACTTGGGTAGTACTCTAATATGTATATATTCCATACTTTCTTCATCCATTCTTCCATTGAAGGGCATCTAGGTTGTTTCCAGGTTCTGGCTATTACAAACAATGCTGCTATGAACATAGTAGAGCATATATTTTTGTTGTATGATAAGGCCTCCCTTGGGTATATTCCCAAGAGTGGTATTGCTGGGTCCAGGGGTAAGTTGATCCCGAATTTCCTGAGAAACCGAAACACTGATTTCCAAAGTGGTTGTACAAGTTTGCATTCCCACCAGCAATGGATGAGGGTACCCCTTTCTCCACAACCTCTCCAGCAAAGACTGTCATTGGTGTTTTTTATTTTAGCCATTCTGACAGGTGTAAGATGGTATCTTAAAGTTGTCTTGATTTGCATTTCCCTGATCGCTAAGGAAGTTGAGCATGACCTTAAGTGTCTTTTGACCATTTGAACTTCTTCTGTTGAGAATTCTCTGTTCAGCTCAGTGCCCCATTTTATAATTGGGTTGATTAGTCTTTTACGGTCTAGTTTCTTGAGAACTTTATATATTTTGGAGATCAGACCTTTGTCAGTTGCGGGGTTGGTGAAGATCTTCTCCCAGTCAGTGGGTTGCCTTTGTGTCTTAGCGACAGTGTCCTTTGCTTTACAGAAGCTTCTCAGTCTCAGGAGGTCCCATTTATTTAATGAGGTCCTTAATGTCTGTGCTGCTGGGGTTATACGTAGGAAGTGGTCTCCTGTGCCCATGTGTTGTAGAGTACCTCCCACTTTCTCTTCTAACAGGTTCAGTGTGTTCGGACTGATATTGAGGTCTTTAATCCATTTGGACTTGAGTTTTGTGCATGGTGATAGATATGGATCTATTTTCATTCTTCTACATGTTGACATCCAGTTTTGCCAGCACAATTTGTTGAAGATGCTCTCTTTTTTCCATTGTATACTTTTAGCTCCTTTATCGAAAATCAGGTGTTCATAGGTTTGTGGGTAAATGTCAGGGTCTTCTATTCGATTCCATTGGTCGACTTCTCTGTTTTTATGCCAATACCAAGCTGTTTTCAATACTGTAGCTCTGTAGTAGAGTTTGAAGTCAGGGATGGTAATGCCTCCAGACGATCCTTTGTTGTATAAGATTGTTTTGGCTATCCTGGGTTTTTTGTTTTTCCATATAAAGTTGATTATTGTCTTCTCCAGATCGGAGAAGAATTTTGATGGGATTTTGATGGGGATTGCATTGAATCTATAGATTGCTTTTGGTAAAATTGCCATTTTTACTATGTTGATCCTCCCAATCCAGGAGCAAGGGAGATCCTTCCATTTTCTGGTGTCCTCTTCAATTTCTTTCTTCAAAGCCTTGAAGTTTTTGTCAAATAGGTCTTTCACATCCTTGGTCAGAGTTACCCCAAGATATTTTATGCTATTTGTGGCGATCGTGAAAGGTGATGCTTCTCTAATTTCCCTCTCTGTTTCCTTATCCTTAGTGTATAGGAAGGATAGGAAGGAGAGTGCTCTGAGACCCTGCTGATGGCTCAGCGCTCCCCGCCTGCACCTGGGCAGACTGCAGAAACAGGCTTAGGCAGGCAGAAGAGCATGGCAGATTCCTGCCGCCATACAGAGACGTGTTTTCAGACTGCGCAGTGCTCTGTGTGTCAGATTTGGATGTAACTTGGATGAAAAGAGTTTCTGTGCCGCACGCTCAGTCTCAGAATTAAACTGCTGAGTGTGGCTCCAATGTGGACTTGCTATGTGCCTGGAACAGTATGTGCTACAGCTCAGAGGCACAAGCAGCTCCGCCATGTTGGACTGGGCGGGGCAAGCAGGCAGTACCTGTTTTTGACCTAGGAATGTCACAACTTAGATTCTTAAGCGCTTAGTGATTTAAAGGCGCAAATCAAAAGTGCTCCTGGATAGTAAAAAATTGCAGATTCACAATAGGACAGATTCAGACCACTAAATGAGTCACAGTGTTAGATAAATGTACATAGGCTTGGGAGAGAGAAGAAAAGGAATATAAAGAATAAAGTTAATGTCTTAAAAAAAGGGTAAAGTCTTTAAAGAGACAGAGTAAAAGAAATAAAGAAAAATAAGCCACGTAAAAATGGAAAATTCACAGAGAGTCTGGATTATGTACATTGTGTTTTCTTTAAAATTTTTGACTGTAAGCTAAGTACAGAGAGACATTTCATTACATACCCTGCCAAGCTAAACCAGAATGGATATAAGGGTATTACGATTTCAAAATTTGGGTCTAAGGATATGATGCTTTGGAGAGGGTCTTCTTTTGTTTTCACAGAGGACCAGACCCTGTGGATTGATTCTATCCCGGTATGGTATGATAGACCACAACCTCCCGAAAAGTTGCTGTGAACACCCTCAAAAAATTACTTTGCTCAACTGCCAACTGAGATGAACCTAGCAGACAGGTTATCCCATAAAAGACCTGAATAACAGCGCCCCCATTCAGCAGGAAGCAGTTTGGAGAGAAAAAAACTGCGCCCATGTTCCCAAATATTGTTTATAAATGTTCTTTTACATTTAAAGGGGGAAATGATATAGGTATGAATAATTTACATTGGTATGGATTTTAAGGTCAATTTTGTTATATGTATTTCTTGATCTTGATTAAGGTATTGTGATTGTGTAGTTCATTTAAAATGTACTGTATAATTAAGAAATATAGGTTGTTAATGGATAATGATCGATAATAGTAAAGCTTGTAGTCATGTTAGTTAGATTTTCTAGATATATAGAGATATATTTCAGATAGGCATTCTTCATATCTCTCAAAGGCTGCAGAATATGGCATTTAAAATATTTTAATAACTTAGGACTTTTTATGACAATGAGACATGTCTGCTCCTGGAATCTCTTGGGAAAGAAGGAGGTAAAGTATTTCAAATTAAGACCAAACTCTATAAACCCAATGCCATGTGTTTGGGTCTAACCTTAAAAAAAGGCACCAGGGCCTTGTGACCTGAATGGTTCCAATGTATTTTAAACTTCCTTCTCCATTAGATCTTGAAACAGCTAAGAGCCTTCCTGGAAGTTACTGGATTGTAGAATTTGGGTTCCTAGATATGCTGAACTGGTTAGATCTCTTTATAAGTCCAGAGAAGGAACTCATACTTAGAGACATTCCTTAGGGATATGGACCCTTGAATCCCAATGTGCTTTTCAAAAGAAAAGGGAACCAGATTCCTGCTTTTGGACTATGCATTCAATTCCAGTTTTATCTGTATGTGACAGAAAGGGGGTGGTTTTGAGTGTGATTGCATAACTTGTATCAACTGCTCAGCTAATGGGCTATCTAAGTAAGATTTATACCAGGTAGCAGAGGGGCAGCTTACTTATTGCTGGGCAGTTGCAGCCATGGGGCTTTTGACTCCAGAAGTTCAATATTTACCCTGGGGTATTTAATGGGTTATACCCCACATGCTATTGAGGTATTTTCAACTCTAAGGAGAATCTGTGATATCAAATTCCTTTACTAAATACCAAGCCCTTGTGTTGGAAGGTCCTGAAGTGATGTGTAAGATTTGTCAAAATTTAAATTCTTCCACATGTTTTCCAGAAGGATATGGGAAACCCCTCCATTCCTGTTAAGAGGTCCTCCTAGTAGATAGCCGCCCATCCTGACTGAAATATTCAGCCTCCAAAGAATCCCAATTTAATATTGTACACCGAGGGGAGCTCTTTCTTCAAGGATGGAATGAGATATTTAGTTACACTGTGGTTATGAGTTTAGGTGCCCTTGCCTTGAGGACCAGAATTCTAGTGCCCAATTTACTCTGCTCTTTGCTTTCACTCGAGCCTCTGAGTTATTCCAGTAAAAGAAAGGTAATGTCTATACAGATCCTACATATGCCTCCCTAATTCTACATGTCCATGCGGCTATCTGGAGGGAAAGACCACTGGACTTCCCCACCCCTATTAGACATTCACAGAAAAGTTCTCAAACTTTTAGATGCTGTCCTTCTCATCCAAGCTTCTGTAATTCTTTGCTCAGGATACAAAAATGGGAAGATCTGTGGCCAGGGGAAATCAAGCAGCTGCCCCCAGGTATGAAGGGGCAGCCCTGGATAACAAATAACATGGGAATGCCCTGTTCTTTGGGAGAATTCCCACGACCTCCTGAGAGAACCCAATAGTTCTCCACCAAGCCATCCTTGAGCTCAAAGAAAGAATGTCTGCTAGACTAGTGCCAGAGGCAGCTTTCTCCCAGTGCAGTTGTTACCTGAATCCTTCAGTGGTGGAGGGTATTAAAATGTGAGAGGAGCTAACGTCCCTAGACCATACATCTAAAACTGTTAAGATGAGTAGAGCATGGTGGCACATGCCTGAAGAAGGAGAATCTCAAATTCCAGACTGAAGAAGGAGAATCTCAAATTCCAGGCACATTTGGTCTACGTAGCAAGGCCTGGTCTCAAAAAAAAGTTAAAATGATTAAAAAATTAAAATAATCAGTTTTAGGTTATATAGATTTATTACTATGTAAAAGGAAAATGCATCTATTATGATATAAACACATGACAGAATATTCCATGGTATTTTGAAATAGTATGATAGATACACACATATCTGGACATGTTTCAGCTACTTGAATAACTATACTTTTGATTATCTATTTATATGCAAGTGTTTGTGCACAAGTAGAAACCATCTGGAGAAATACAAGATATGTTTTTACAGTGGTCGCCATTTGTGGTATCTCATAGCAAAGACTTTCCTTTTCACTTTATTTCTAAATTGTTTTAATATGTAATTGTTTTAAAATTAAAACAGACTTTGAGCCAAATGATTATATTAAAAAAGTTTGACAATTCAAAGAGAAGCACTGTATTTAAATATATTCATAAAGTTTATTCTAAATGATGTACAAAGTTCAAAACTTAGAACTTGGTGAAACTTTCAATGACTATTATAAAATCATGAGAGGATTTAGACTAGCCTATATACCCCAAATATGTCGCTAAAGTTAGGTGTAGTCACAGTAAATTTTTTTCCAACTATGCTTTAATTCTAAATTGATGCCATAACTCAGAGTCCATTGACTCAGGTGTTTAAGTGTAGACAGGACATGTGCATAGGGAAGCACAGCTCTCTCTCCATAACAGATCTGCACAGTCATTGATGCTGGCTTTGTGAACTCTAAGTCTCTCTGCTCCAAGATCCCAGTGGCTTTCACCACACCACTTTCCTCTTGTAAATAAAGAGTAGTATGAGATCTGTCACGCCCCAGATGGGCAACAAGCCGATGCCACCAGCAGATCCTTCCAGTTTCTGGGTCTAAGTCAGTTTTCCCGGGTTGTTTCTTCAGGACTTGTACCAACTTCACATTGGTGAAGGAACCATCTCACTAAAGGGAGCCTGTGGGGAAGGTGTGCTGGCAAGTTATCCTTCCTCAGTATCCTCCAAGTGCACACCAGGCCTTTGGCTTTCTCACAGCCTGCATAGATGCTGTTCACACAGTTTTATATAGTGTTTTCATAGTCCATATCTGTAATGTCTTCCTTCCTTGGCTTAGAATAGACTTCAGAGAAGACCTGGAAGGACCAAAGAAGAGAAAACAAAGAACAAGTCTTCCGCTGGGCCTCTTCCCAGTCAGCTCGGATGCATTTTGTCATATGCAGCTACAACACTTTAAAAGGAGCGTCTTGGAAGCCAGAGGCCTTCTGTCAGTGTGGTGAGAGGAGCCTGTCACTCCTGAAGCTTCTAGAAGTTCTCCCGCTGGACAATCTTATAAGCGGTCATTTCTCAAAGACATTAGAATGAATAGACTAAACTGAGAATACTCTCAGTTTTCCAAGGAGTTGGGCTCTGCCCCGAGACTACCTTTAGACAGGACGAAACTGTGAAAGTACCTGTGATACTTGTTGGAACAAAGTCAAAAACCTGCAATTCAGAAAGTGCTTATGTAGCACCATGGATGGAATGTGGAGTTTTTAAAATTGTGCATGTATGTGTTGTCTGTTGGGTATGTGCCCATGGGGAACAGAGAACTGCATCGGATTCCCTGAGTGTGGAGAGGCAGGTGGTTGTAAGCCGCCCAATGTGGGTGCTGGGAACTGAATCCTGGTCCTCTGTAAGAGCAGTGAGGCCATTTCTCAAGCCCCCATCATGAATATCTTCAATTATTCATTATAATTATATGATAATTAAGAATTTTTATAAAATTAAGAATTATAAATTATAATTTAATTTATAAATTAAGAATTTTTCATAATACAAATATAAATTAAGAATTTTTCATAATACAAATCATTTTTGTGCTATTGTTAGAATGGTGTCAAGCATGTGTCACAAGGCAGCATTAGTTTTAGTTAGTATTATTCAGTATTAACTTAGTTCACTTCATATTGCTAGCTATATACACTAGTCGACGGCTGGACAGTTCAACAGCATTTCAGGATAGAATTTTTCAAATAAATGGAACTTTTAAAATAAGTATAAACCAAGACTGAGCAATACATCAGCACATTGTTCAAGGAAATATATCCATAAGCCTCCAAAACTCCCTCAAGTAGTGATTCTTCATTGCTATAACTAAATGCTTTTTATTTCTACTGTGTTGGTAAATAAGGGACCCTGGTATTTATTTTCCTCCTCCTAAGCAGCAATACTGTGTGAAAATAGTACAATAGTCTCCAGAGGGAACAGAGAAAGCACAGAGAGAACAGTAAAGACCCTGCTTACCTCACTTGCCCCATGTGTCTTCATGTGCTGGGCTGGGAGGAATGAATAAGGACTATGAGGTTCCCCTTGTATTTAGGCTTTTACAACCTCCCCTTAGTAAAACTTTCTTTTTCTCCAGCCTGTTTTCCATGGACTGAGCTCCAGTATTATATCCTGTCTTCCTTTTAATCGCATGAACGATTCTTAGTGTCCACAGAAGAACAGAAGCCTGGGTGGTTGGGTACGTAGGCCCTTCTGGCACTAGAGACACTTGCTACCTCTCTCCTTTTCCCAGCCTACCATACATAGCATGGGGCAAGAGTGGCAGCCACGGTGAAGCGCTGCAGGGGGCGTGGAGGCTCACTTGGCAGAAGCTGACATCTTTGGCTGCCATTAAAAATGGGCCATGTGAAACATGCAGTAAGGAGAGCAACAGGCTCTACGTGACAGCTTCAAGACAAAGGTCAGTGACTCCTATGGTCAGCTCTAAGGACACACACCGCCACATTGCTAAGCAGAGCCACTGACTGTCTTCTTGGTTCTGGGACAGACAAAAGTTCGGGAAAAAGTCATCCCATGCCACGTCTCACCTGCTGCTGGTTCTAGCTCCTGTTGGATATGGTACACCAGTGAGTAAATTTCATCACCTCGTACAACATTCACTGAAATGAGAAGGGAGACACGTGGAGGCAGCCCTTCTTCCTGCTCTGTCACTTACTCCACACCCACCTCCTATCACAACTCAAAGGCAGGCGAATCATCTGTTTGTAGAAGGATTAGGAGGCAGCAGAATTGGCTTTGGCAAGCAGCCTGTGTCATGTTGCCTCAGGTCCTTGGGAAGCCTCACCGTTCTCGTATACAGACTGTATCTGCTCTGGGTCAGGTGAGTTGAGGTAGCTGGATTCTTGGAGCACAGGCATAGGAGGGCTCCTGTAAGCACAAAACACATGGCAGCCCAGATGCTCTGGGTGTTACAGTCTAAGATTGTAAACTGTGAAGGCAAAGGTTCTATACAGGATACTAATTCACGAAAAAATTAGCAGCTGGACGGGACAGCTGTGTGGTATAAGCTAAAGCCTCATTCATGGGCAGAATGGGGCTCCGTGTGCTGCCCCAGTGCATATGTTCCCTGGCACAGGTTCACTATGACATCGCCCACACACGGAGCTGTTACCATCTAGGGATCTTGATTGGGTTCATTTTTCCTGCCAGTTAAAGAATTCAAAGGCAGAACAAAACCTTGAGTGCAACAGGTGACAGCAGAGAAACTGTGAGCACTGCAGACGGCGGGAGACAGAGTTCACAGAGGAAGAAAGACTTTACTAGGGGTGAGAAAGTACACACATAAAGCAGACACAGAGAAAGACCCTCAGCAAAGCCGAGGGGTGGCTTGAAAATTTGAAGTCCAGCTTCTCTTTGAGGGCTGATTATTATTATTATTTTTTGTAAGTCATTGAAGAATCATCCTCCCCTTATCTGGGTTGGTTGGTTGAAGAAAGACTGGCTGTCTGATTGGACGACAGCTGTTGTGTAAATGTGTCCTGATAAAACCTCGAACTTGAGTCAGTACATCAGCAGGGGCTACTGACAGGGGAGAAACCCCACGAAGTCTTGGTTTGCAGCTGCAAGGCTTTTTTGTCCCCAGCTCAAGAGGGCGAGGAAGAAGCCAGAGTCTTGGAAGTTCAACCTTTTTATTACCAAGTCATGGTCCCTCTCCTTTTCTGTCTGCTTATCAGGGAGTCTAACTGCTAGTCCATTGGAACAGAGCAGGGCACTAAGGAAAAAAATAGTGATTCATCTCAGTGAAAATAGACACTTGGCCAGAACAAGCAACTTGAGGAAGGAACAAAAGAAAACGGTCTGCACGTGCACACTGGAGATGTGGAAAGTGTTTGTTGTTGGTGTGGAAATACACAAGCTAAGTCTGCAGCCAGCAAGCATTTTAGAAATGTTTTCCTCCTCTCCGCTTCTAGAAAATGTCACCCACGATATTTCCAGTGTGTTTATTGCTCTCTGTCTCACGTTTCAGAGATATGCAGCGTTTATACCTTACCTGTCCTAAACTGCTTTCGAGTCTCAGGGTCTTTCCATTTAGTCAAACCTCTGCTGTAAGCAAGCTGACTGCATGAATAAACCAGTGGCAGGGCCAAAAGAAATCAAAAGAAGGGAACTGCAGAGGCATTGGAAGGAAGCAATAGAGAAAATGGGGAAATAATTGAAAGTAATTAATGAAAGAGAAATAGCAAATTAATGCTCAAAGTTGCCAATGGGGGAACTCAAGAGTGAGCTTTAGTTGCAGTTCAACAGGAAAACAGCCCATGAGAGAGGACACCATGCAAGTTTCCTAAGGAGGGAATCAACCAACAGTCCTATTCAGCTATGGTACCTATGAACCACAACAACCAGCAAGCCATGATGATCTAGGGTCCAGAAGTGGTTAGCAGTACTCAGGGCTAGTGAAGCATCAATCTCAGAGGAGTACATGCAACCACCCCTGTATTAAATCAGCATAATTCCTAACCGTGTTTGAAATATTTGTCCTTATACTTGCAAATAAGTTAATCCCTCAACAAAGAACCTTCTCTTTGCAAACAGACTGAGTCCACTACAGAAAACCACAAACAATCAAAACATAGAGCTGTGGAATTTATTCCCAATGGACACATCTATAAAACACTCCTGCACCAAAGGCTCAGGGGCGTTGTAGACGTGGGGGTGGGAAGTTTGTGAGAGCCAAAGGGTCAGAAAGTTTGCTGTGAGAGTGTCTCCCAGGAATGTTAGAAGCTACATCCATAAAGTCTCACTAACATGGCTGTCTAAACAAAGAGACAAAAATAGACACACTGAAGTGGACAGGGAAAGACTGTACATGAGGAACTACAGAGGCAGCTAAGCAATGTTAACAGTGGGAGATACACTCTTCCCTGGGGAGTAGCATACCAACTGGCTATCCAATACCAAATGGTTGGCCCTGGAAACAAGCATACAGGCAATATACAGACTGAACATGTTGTATTTAGGTTTAAAAATACATACGTATGTACATGTACATATATGTATATACATGCACATATATCTATATAACAACAATCAAAAGAAAAAGGATACCATGAGTTTGAAAAAGAGCAGGGAGGAGTATATGGGAGTGTTTGGAGGAAGGAAAGAGAAGGGGGAAATGATGTAATTATGCTATAATCTTAAAAAATAAAAGAATTAACTTTTTAAAGTAAGTTTTCAGCATCATGAGCACATAGAGGAAGCAGAGCCCTCACCTGAGTGGATCATCCGACTGTCTTCCTGCAAGGGAGAAAAACGAGAGCATGTATCAGTGGGGCTCAGTTGGGATGGCACTATGGTCCCAGCGGACACCTGGCAGACACCTATAGAGTCTTTATGTCACAACTAAGGCCATTAAGGTCCAGAAAAGTTAAGTAAACTTCCCAAAGCTGGAAGTCAACAAGTTCCCAAAGCCAGTAAATAACAGGAGTTGGTACTTGCCACCTGTTACATGCTTTGCTCTGGATTTTGCAACCACCCTGGTGACTCTTATCCTGCCCAGAGTCCCAGAGTCAGGTGCTGCCATGGCCAAGTCATAGCTAGGAAAAGGTGTCCAAAGATGTTGGAAAAGCTTGAAATTCAAGTGAGATTTGCATTGCCTCACATTGTCCTCTATTGGCCATCTTTAACTTGCTCAGTGAAGGGTGGGAGACCAAAGTGAGGCGTAGATATCTGTGAAATTGTGGGTAGTGATAAACTTGGGAGGTAAATAACCTAAAATTCAGAATTGAAAGCAATTGTTGGCTATGTTACCAGGTGAGACTTTCAGGAGAAAAAGAACATTTCACCCAAAAGGTGAGAAAGATCCAGGAATGACCAGAACCCCTAGGGATGTGACTTGTGTTTCAGGGAGGAAGAGAAACTTGCGACAGCACTGTTGGGTAAGAGCATGGCACTGACGTCAGGACCACGTGCTCCTTCTCTCTAATTTAAAAAGTTGTTATATTTTATATAAAATTTAAATCACAGAAGAGCAAGGTATCAGCTGAAGAAATTAAAGAACTTTCTTAAAAGTGGTGCTTAAGCCAGTTTTGAAAGTTTTCGAGAAGACAGAGGCAAGGTAGCTAGGGCATGCGCTTACTGCAGTATGCGGGCCACAAGTGCCATCTGTTTCAGGAAACTTAAGGCTACAGTAGCAAAATAGAAATATGCTAAGTTACTAACCTATTTTTCTCTTGATCCAGTAGCAAAATATTAGGACCATGGTGATGAGGCCAAGACAGCCAAGCAGCCACGCAGTGATTCCTGAGGTGAGATTGCTTCCAGACTCAATGGGCACTGAGGAGAGATGGTAAGGAAGGGTTGGGTTTGGAAAGCAGACATCTTGTTATGGATTACATTCAAGGTCTGCTCCTCATGGGAGGAAGGTGTCTTTGTTTATCTAGAAAGCCCCTGCTTCCCACACTGACGAAAGAAGACAGGCACTCCAGCTTTATCCTCCACACCTCTCCTGCTCATTTTCCATGACAGCGGCATGCACAGAAGCCCTCTCATGTATATCACTATGACAGCATTGCATATTGAAGCCACGCCCCTCTTGTGTTCCCCACTCATGACAACATCATGTACAGAAGCCCTGCCCCTTTCGTGTTCATCAGCTGTGACGGCATTGTTTACGGAAGTCCTGCCCCTCTCACATACATCACCCATGACAGCGTCACATACAGAAGCCCTGCCCCAGACAACAGACCCCTGGAAACACTGAAGCTCTCCTAGCATGCTGGGAAGAGACACTGATCTTAAGATTTCCAAAGCCTAACCAGTACCTCGTATGTTGAGAGTCACCACCTCACTGCGTTGGGCACCCTGGCCATTGTTGGCCTCACAGTAGTAGTTTCCAGAATTTTCTGCAGTCAGGGACAAGTTGAAGGATGCTCCTCCTCCAGAGGGAGCTGAGCTGTTCCCCAGAATGACATTCTCGTGATAGAACTGGTAGAAGATTGGGGGAGAGCCTCTCAGGGCTTCACAGTGAAGCTCCACCAGGTCCCCCAGCACATCCTGGATTCTAGAGTCCCCAGAGGTAAGGACAGGGCGAGACACTGGAACTGATTAACAGTGGACAGTTAGAGAAAAGCGCCTTGATGATACGACAGACCCATAATTTCTGCCTATTCTCTAGAGGCTCAACCCCACTAAAGTTGCTAAAGGCCACTCAGGGGAATGAGACTTTCTGGTTGAGATGAGGTAGCTATGTCACGTACCTCGGACAGTGATGTTCACCAGCTCGCTGAGAACAGGGCCGTAGCCATTGTCAGCTGCACAGTAATACTGCTCCGCATCTCTTCTCTTCACTTCAGTGATCTCAAACTCTGCTGACAGTGAATGCTGTGTCTTTGTTTCCAGGTTTGAACCCAGTGCCCCTCTGTACCAGAGATACGTTATGTTTCCAGTGGCGTTAACAACTGAGCAGATGAGGACCAGTTTGTTTCCCTCCATCACCCATCCCCCAGTGGGCCGTGTCTCCAAGCTCACGTCAGAGACAGGGATTCCTGTGGAAACACAAGATAATGAAGAGGACCCTGTGTAGGGGGCTTTTCTGAGAGGAGTAGGTGCGGTGGTCCTGAAAGCAAAGGCTGCTGGCAAAGTCAATGATTTATTTTAATAGCTTACATTGGGGCTGGTGTTCTGCTGACTTAGAATCATCTTAGATTAGGCTGATAGTCACAGGGTAAGAAAAAAGCACTCTACTGTAGAGAATGTGATGTCATCTCCCACCCTAGGATAACATAATTTCTACTACCCTTTAGTGATTTCAAGTTCAAGTTATAAACCAAACTGCTGGGCTGTGAAGTCTTTCAAACCCTTATTTGCTGCGTATCAGTCAAATGACTCATCTTCTCTTATCCAATTTCCATTTGTAAGTGTGTGACTGCCATTACCCCCTGCAGCACTAGAAGTCAGTTACACCACAAGTACAAAGTACTAGAGCAGGTTCTGCTTTGTGGGAACTGTTCAAGGTTTTTTACATTTTGTTTCTATCAGTGTTGAAGCTTTAGCAAGTTTGAGACTACTCAACCTCCTGTAGGTACTGGACATTTGTTTTTGATGATCAACACTGACAAGGAATCACATGATGCAGGATAATAAAACATGATTTTTCTATTGTAGTGTCTCCCATAAACCCTTTTCCAATAACCTACTCTACACACTTCTACCAGAAACTGTTTCTTCCTACTTCACCAGGGCAACTAGTAGTTCCTCCCAATGTCTACCTTCTCAGGAGCATGTAAAACAACCTGTTCTGCTATCTTTTACCCAGCTCTGACTCTGGAAGAGCAAGCTCAGATACTCACTCTGCACGGGTATCTTGATTGGCAGGCTCCACTTTCTTCTTTTCTTGTAAATTGTTTCTTCTGCCATGCACTTGTAAACCTTTGGGTTTTTCCTCCATATGGCAGGGAACTGAAGCTTTGGGAAGCTGCTGCAGCCTGACCCAAGCAACTTGCCATCACTAAAGAAGCAGAAGCGGAACTGGCTATCTGGCCTCTGTGCAAGGAGCTGGATCTTGCAGGTCAGGGTCATGGAATAACCTTCTATAGGAGGGGAAGGACTGACTTCTAGCACAGGGTATGGAAACATCACTAGAGAGAAGATATACACATAAACTCCAGAGCAATATTCACGATTAGGCATCTTTTGCGTTCTCAGTCAGAAGAACATACATCTCCCATCACCTCCCTCATAGCCATGAGTTTCTCTTTGCTGTGAACCTGTCCTGCTCCTTTTGGTACATCCTAAGCCTGTGTGATGGCATCAGCTTCCAGACCATGGCTTAGATCTCATTAACTTATTTTTTAAGTTTCTGGCATAATTTTTAAAGTTATGCCAGAGCTGGTATATTGAAGACAACTGGATATAGTGAAGCTTGAAGTTCTAGAAAACTGTTTCTGTCTCTCCTTTCTCCTTTCCCTGTCTTTCCTCCCTCCCCTCTTTCCTTCCCGTCTTTCTCCTCCTCCTGTTGTTCTCTCCCTTCTCCTCCTCCTTCTCCTTTTCTTCCTGCTTCTCCTCCTCCTCCTTCTCCTCTTCTTCCTGCTTCTCCTCCTCCTCCTCCTTCTCCTCTTCTTCCTGCTTCTCCTCCTCCTCCTCCTTCTCCTCTTCTTCCTGCTTCTCCTCCTCCTCCTCCTTCTCCTCTTCTTCCTGCTTCTCCTCCTCCTCCTCCTTCTCCTCTTCTTCCTGCTTCTCCTCCTCCTCCTCCTCTTTCTCCTCTTCTTCCTGCTTCTCCTCCTCCTCCTTCTCCTCTTCTTCCTGCTTCTCCTCCTCCTCCTCCTCCTCCTTCTCCTCTTCTTCCTGCTTCTCCTCCTCCTCCTCCTCCTCCTCCTCCTCCTTCTCCATCTTCTCTTTTTCTTCTATTTTGATAGTACTGGGAATCAAAGCAGCATAACATTATATAGACTGGGCAAGAGTTCTACCATTGAGTTAAAACTCACCTCATTTTTTTTTACCTTTGTTATAAATCATATTGATAAGAAAAAAAGGGTTCCCCTTTTCCTGATATCTCAGACCAATGAAATTATATTACAATACACAACAGGGGACCTGGTTATTATGAAAGCAACACCATAGAACATAGTTCTCTGTTGACTCTTCTCTGAGCCTCCTGTTGCAGTTCCTGATGGAGAAAAGTGAGTGCACGTGCCTAGAAATTCCCTGATTACATCATCCATACAGCCCAGATCCCTTGGTTCAGGACTTCTATAAAAACCTCTGTGAAATCCATGAGATGAGGCGAAAACTTACTCTATGCCTGAAGTCTAGAGATACATGCTTTGGAGTGTTAGGGGCTTGTTTCTGACTACGTAAAGATGGTTGAAGCTTCTCTCTTCGCTCCTCCTTTTCACTGTCCCATCAGCCCAGGAAATGCCTTAGTCTCTTTGGGCATTTGTTAACCCTTAGAGCCTCTCAGTTTGGGAAGTTTTTATAGTTTTCATAAGAGAAACGTTTTTTCTCTCTTCACCAGATGAAAGTCTTCTGGGTCCTCTGGGTCCCTGGTGATACCTAGTTCAGTGCCTATGAACTCAATCCTTCCTACAAGAAGCCTTTTTGCATAATCCTTTTAGGCCTCAGTTACAGTAAGCACCTGCCCTGAGTATGAAATACCTGCATCTTCTCTTTGTGGACATCTGTGGTTTTCATAGGACTGATAAACTCCGCAGCATTTGAAACTGAGCTGAGAAGAAAGATGTTAGGTAGACTGGGCCAGAAAAACAAGGAGCAAGAAGCTAGAAACTCACTGCAAGAAGTTCTGCTTTGTGGTTCCCAGCTTGTTTCAGATCATTCTCAACACCAGAGAATTCCTTAAACACATGTAAACCGATGATTTCCTTGCCCTTGATGTGGGTTTGTATTTCTCTTTAGGCTGTGATTGAGTGCCTGGGCTTAAAGGGAAAGGGGAAACCAAGCACACAGCACACATAGCATTAACACGAATGAGTTAAATTTGGATATCACTAAGTGACCCAGAAGACCAGAGTCTTTTGATCCCCTTGACCATGGGGCATCTCTGACCCTGTGCTGCTGGGTGCATCAGACAATCTTTTTTTAACCTCGTGATTAATAGTTTGTGTGCAAGAGATCAGTTTATACCCGGTAGATTTGCATAAACTTCACAAGAGAAAGTTCCTTCTGGTAAGAAAATTAATTAAATTTGCATATACCGAGGGGGGAGAGGGGGGGAGGGAGGAAGGGAGGGAGGGAGGGAGAGAGAGAGAGAGAGAGAGAGAGAGAGAGAGAGAGAGAGAGAGAACAAAAAGCTACAACTACAGAACACTGCTTAAAATAGCACGAGGCAGCAATCCTGTTGGACCTTGCCCTGGCTGGGCGACTAAGTGTAGTGCTGTACTCTGTGAGTCTGTGTTCTCAGCCACGGGAAGTGCATCCCCCAGCTGAAGAGCACAGTGAGGACCTAGGGCCTATGAAGAACAGAGTAATATAAATCCCTGATGCTTTCTGCCACCTGTGTGTGATCTTATTTCCCTACTTGTGCTGAGGTGGCTCCAGACAAGCTCCCCCTGTTGGGTGGATACAGGTCACAGCCTCCATCCAGAAGTCTCTGAAGTTTGTGTGCTGTTCAGGCATGGGCTGTTCAGTCATCCACAAGCCTTGTGTGCTGATTGCGATGACAAGGCACTCCCTAGACTGTGAGGAAGACTGGGAAGCACAACTCACCATCAGGTTCACAGAGTGGAGCTGGAAAAGAAACCAGTACAGGCTTAACCAAGCAGCAAGATGCACAGACACACAGTTAAGCTTTTCCAAAGGGCTCTCCCCACAGTGCCCTCTCCTTCCCTGTGCCTTCCCCACAACTCCCTCTTCTTCCCCTTCTTTTGCCATCTTCCATACCTCCTCAGCCCCAAATTCCTTTCTTCTTTTTCTGTTTCTTTCCCTATATTCTAATCATCCAGAAAAGACAAAAGTCCTTTTTATGATCATAAGGTAATTTTCAGTAGCTCTTGTCCCTGTGATGAAGGGATGGAGTCTCGCTTGTAACTGCCCGTCAGTGTGTTCCTCTACCCTTATTCTCTTCTTTCTCCTCCTCTTAAAGATCTTAAGTTTCACCTCTGGACTTGCTGCCAGATGTAACAAAGTCAAATAAGAGGGATAAAGGTCTCAATCTCAAGGCATGAGACCCTGCGGGCACCAACTTCCCATCAGAGGAGTTCTGGGTTCAGAGGAAAGTGAGAGTCCAAATATTCTCTCCTTTTGTGATATAATTGGTCAAGAAGGAGAAATTCTGGAGAAAACTTGTATTTTGTCACTAAAAAGTAGAGATACAGGTATTCTTTCTTGCTCTCGGAGGCTCTGAGGTCCTGGGAAGCGTGTGTCTCTGCCAGCTCTCTTTATAGTGACTCTGAGAAGGCTATTTGTGGAGACAAGCGAGTGTGGCCGGAGCAGTGAGGATAATGCCAGCATTTCTTTAAGATCTAATCAAAATTTTTCATAATTATTGTTTTTAATTATGCTTAGTTCGAAATGCCTATTTGATTAAATGCTTATTTGAACAATTAGTCCCTCAGGTACTAGCAAGTGATCAGAGGGAGCTAGCAGAAAATAATATTTATATATTTGTTCGTAAAGAAATACTTTTGAATACTTGACTGCCAAGGAATCTACACTATAGTGGGAGACAACTCTGGTACCTAAGACTTAGAGAACAATGCAGAAGAGGAGGCAAAAAGAATGAAAGAGCAGAGGATCAGAAAGTTCGCTGTGGAATTATGTATCCAAGGAATAACAGGAATCCATGACACCTCAACAATATGGCTGCCTTTAGAAGACCAGAACAATGACAACACAAGCATATGCTAACACACACAGGGGACATGTCATGGGTTCCCACTCTTAGACGAAGAAATTCAGGGAATAATGACTGCTGAGTGCATGTGGAGGGGCACCCTCCAGGGACGAGTCCCCTAAGTCCAATACAAAGTGAGCAGCCCTGGAATTGTATACACATAAACCATACTTGACTCAACAGGTTGTAGTTATATTTTTATGTACATATATGGAACAACAATAATAAAAAAGGTTATTAATGTGTGAGGGTAGAGAGAGGACAATAAGAGGAAGTGATATAATTACACTTTAATGTAAAAGATTTTCATATAAACAGAACATTATTTCAGAGAGTAGTGCTCAAATGAAAAACAAAGCAGAGAAATAAGTTTGTATTAAAGTTTCAGACAATCTGGACACTCAGAATGCTGCTGGCACAGAGCAGCAACCATGAGGAGAGTGGAAATGAGAGGGAGGGAGAGAGAAAGAAAGATGGGGAGGGATAGAGAGAGGAAGAGAGGGAAGGAGATGGAGAGAAGGCAAGAGAGGTTAAATACTATTTCTCAATTTTTGGCCAGAGTGACTGGAAAAATGGTGATGACATTTATTGAAACAGAAGAGTTATGGGAAAAATGGATAAATTTCGTGTAGTGGTAACAGATGTAGAAGTCAAAAAAGCCAGTTAGGATGTCTGGTAGACACCTGAGCAACCATTGGCTTCTATTTAAAGAATAAGTCAAATCTGGTGAGATAAGCTTAAGTTAGACAACTTAACACCGTCAGTGAAAAAGATGTATAAATTTGGAGAAGAAACTGCAGATGAAGTCTAAGTCTCCACTTTAAAGCTGTCAATAAGTTGAGGACAGATTCAATTCAGCGGAGGAACTAAGAAGAGTAGATGTGAAGCAGAAAGGAAACAGGAACATGGCCTTCTGGAGACCAAGTGAAGTGTCCTGAAAGAGGGAGTGACTGACTGCATCTTCCCCTGAGAGGTCAAGGAAATAGGAAATGGAAATGACCTCCAGGTGAGGCAATGTGGAAGTGGTGGATGATGCTAGAAAGAACAGTTTTCAAGGAGTGGTAGAGACAAAAGTGTGATTAAAGTGAGTTCACGAAAAGAGACCCAAAACAATTGAAAAAAGACCGGGTCAAGCACGAGAGAGGAGCTCATGAGATAAGACTGAGAGTGTGAAGAGATCTTTGATGAGACAGAGACGGTCTCTGTTTTGGTTTTGCTTTGGACAACATCTTAAACATCTGGGAAAAAAGTGTCAAGAGCTTCAGAAAGGCCAGTCTGACTAAAAATGAAGTTTTAAAAGAAAAAGGATCAGGGAAGTGAAATAGTCACGGAGAGCAGGGTGAAGGGAGAAAGAAATGGTGCATGAACGAGAAAAAAAATCCAAGCAAACAGGTACATTGATAGGAATAAGCTGGAACGCAGAAACATCTGAGTGGAGAGGACACTCTTTAGTGCAGGAGGAGGGCCTTGCATTGATAAGCAGAGACTCCTGTCTTTGAGACAAGATGTACTCACGGTGGAAGAAGACATGTAGGCAGCTGGTAGACATGGCAGTAGAAATACAGAGACTTTTCTTCTTGCTGTTTTTACTTTGAATAAAGTGTTAATCAAAGTTATAAAATGGGACCAAAAGTTTGAGGAGAAACGAGAAGATTTGAAATAATGGTTCTCGTGAGTGGAAGAACAGGGTTGTAGATGTGTATATGAGGTTCCCAGCAGAGGTGAAGAACATGTGTGTCTTGGTTTCTACATTCCACGGTGGTAAGCAGTCAGGCAAGCCTTTGTGTAGAGTACCGCTCGTCTGCTCAGGCAGTCAGGGCACCTGGGAATGTGTCTTCTGATCGTGCAGTGGAGAAAGAGGGTGAAAGAGCACCCACCCTAAGCTGCGGGGATGTCAGGAGCAAACCTACTAACAATGGAAAAATAATCTTTCCATTTCGATAGACGACACCAGAGAAGCTTAGCTGGAATGAGGAGGACGATGAGAAATACTAAAGTTTGACACTGAAAAAGAAATAGTGTTGATAGAAGAAAAGGAACCGAGAGACCAATTTGTTGCCTATATTGTGTGTGTGCGTACACACCTATATGTGTATAAGAGAGAGAGAGAGAGAGAGAGAGAGAGAGACAGACAGACAGACAGACAGACAGACAGACAGACAGACAGACAGACACAGAGAGACAACACAACCATCCCCAGGCAGAAGCTTAGTCCTATAATTCTCGACACGTTTTCAAGAAGTGAGATTCCCAGACCCCATTCTCAGTCGTCCAACTCACCACAGATCAACAGCAGGAGCCAAGGCAGCATGAGGGCCAAGATGGGGATGGTAACTTGAAGGTGCCTTATACCAAAAGAAGAAAAGAAAGCAAAACCAAGCTATTCACATGGGAGTCAACAGCTGACAGCATCTCTGAGGTTTGAGGAAGTCAGGATGGGAAGTTAACCTTCAGCACGAGTTTACAGAAATAGACATACAGAGGAGGTTAATCTTGATTTCCTCCTCCATTAAAGCTGAAAAAAACAAAGTTGCTCCTTTATATGGTTTGGTTCAGCTTCATGATTTGGAGATTTTGTGCACTGGGAGATGAGGGTGTGTTTTCTTTAAGAACTCACATATCTTGGGGTTTCCAGGAGAGGGCTCTGGTTTTGATGAGTCTCACTGAACTTTAGTCTGCAGAGCTTCACACAGCACATCGTTATCTTTGGTAAGGATGTCGACTTAAGTGTCTTCTCAAATACACCTTCTTTCTTCAAAGCTTTGCCTGTGGTCCCACACTTGACTGTCAGATTCAGGGACTGTTCCCAGGTTATGTCTGGTGCTCACAGTTACATATGCTGATTTATATGGGGTTCAGCTATTCATATAGATACCTCTCCCATTTTAAAATTTCACTGTCCCAATAAATGAACATGAAACACTTTTCTAAAAGGTATAGAAAGTTATACACTGGGAAATGTTTGCAATACAATACAGGCAGCGAGTACACACCCAGTGGTCTCTGTGTACTGGAAGAGTTCACCTTGATCTGATGGTCCTGGGTCACAATTCCTCTCCTTACCCCGGTTAGGGGTGTGTGATTCCTCAGTGGCTTTCTTTAGCGTTTGTGTCACATTTCTTTGTTACCCAAAGCTTGCATGGGATTCACATTGTGGATTAGCAGGGAATAAACTATTTTATTTCTCAATATTTCTTGAATCTTTAATCATCTACCATTAAGGATAGCTAGGCAATCCACAAAGGCTGGGTTATTAGGAAGATTGAGAAGGCCATCTAGGTCTGGGCATCAAGCACATCTGAAGAAAAGGGCTAGGGAAAGAAGTCAGCGGAGGTGGATACACTCAACTTTTCAGGGAAATCTCTGGGCACCAGACAGTTGTGCCAGCAACTGTGGTATGGCTTGGGAAACCCACATGAAGATATCTGCCACATTTAACCCTTAAGGACCAATACAAAAGCCCCAGCCCTTGAAATGCAGAAACCGGAAGTCTGGGAGTGGGGAGTTTTGAAACTGTTTCAGATCTCTTTTCTTGTGTGTTCTACTCCAGTGCCCTTAGATTTCTTCAGATTAAAATATATTTTCACACTGCCCCATAGAGTTAAAGACATTTAAAAAATCTGTTCATTGGAGTACCATTAGTATGAACAATAATGGGTTCATTATAAGTACAGAGTGTAATGATTTTTGACAAAAATAAACTGTTATAAATACAACCATAGTAATGGTTGTAGAATATTGAGTGTAGTGTATGTGTGTGTGTCACAGTTGACACCCAGCTGTCACAGTCTGTAGCTTGTGGAAGGAAAATTCTGGAAAGAAACTGTGTCTGTAAAGGCTAGTTGACTGACTACAACTTCAGTGGTGTGGAGAGGTTGGAATATTGCCAAGTCCAGGGTCAGATTAGCTTAGGCATCTTTGTCTCCATTAATAATTACTCTTCTCTATACATGAACTAACCTCTTTTGTCACTATTGTATAGATTCTTTGGGAATGCCTATTTTCCAAATGTCTAATAATTCTGTCAGACCCTCCTGCTCTGCTATAACCCACCTACTTGATATACCTAGTGATGTATTTGAAACGTGTGTTACTTTATGACTAATTTTCTTCTGTTACTACAAAAAGTTAATGAACTTGATACTTCTTTGGAAGCTGTATTTGAGAAAAAAAGAAAAACCTGAACCCGTGTTTCTGGGCCATGGTTGCTCATATTCACTCCAGAATAAATCAAGTCTTTATTCCTTTGCAGCAGGAACCCTTTCCTTCCTAGAGGGCTGTAGACAAGTCTACGAGGCCAGGTTCAGTCAGAGAGCCCCTATTCCATTGTCTGTCAGTGCTTTAGGGACAGGGGCTTGCTTTGGCCCCTTCCTGATTAAAACTTACTAGTCAGGTGCAGCTACTCACCCTCAATAAGTGACTTAACACGGTCAAATAAATACCAGAAAACCAGGAAAAGGGGTTTTTATTCAGTGTGGCCATATTAAGAGGGACAAGAGATACAGTGACCTCCCTACTTCATCCTTAGCGTTCAAAATGACATTGAGGTTTAAATAGAGGGCTAGTGATGTGCATATCTAAGCAGTCCTGGTCGACCCATTCTTGTCTAGGCTTGAGTTTCACCTGTTATGGTTAGTAATGTGTGGAATCTCTTTCCTGGAGGCAAGGGCCCCACTTGGCTGGTTCCAGGTTTCATTCAGCCTTTCACTTTTCATAGTATTATAAATTCCATAGGAGGTTCAGTGTCTTAGAGTCCAGTGCTTCACTTCTCCCAGACCAGCTGTGGGGTGTGTGTATGTGTGTGTGCACATGTGTGTGTGTGTGTGTGTGTGTGTGTGTGTGTGTGCGTGTGCGCGCGTGCCTACCCCTTCAGGAACCCCAAGCCTGTGCAACTGTTAATCTGTATTCTTTTACTTTATATTAATTTCTGTGGCTTCCTAAAATTGAAAATACATAATATTTGTTGTTTCTAAATTGTTTTCCTTAACTTGATATTTCTGAGATTCATTCATTGCCTTATGATCAAAATTGCTGTAAATATTCATGTATAAGTATTTGAATGGAATTGTTGAGTCTGGAGATAATTAACTTTTAAAGAAACTGCAAGTTATTTCCACAAGTGATTTACATTCCTACCAGAAGTCCATTCTCGGTTCAGTCATTCAGACGTACCAGCTTCCTCCTCACTGAAGATGCCTGAGTAAGCTGGCTGAGTATTTGTCATGTGTTTGTAAGATTTTTACATGTTTTCTCTCTTTCATTGTCTCTTCCTATCTTAGAGATGCAGTTATGGTTCAACGTATGTAAACTGATAAATGTCACCCACCATATAAAGAGATGGAAAGACAAAACTGCATGATCATCTCATTAGATGCAGAAGAGGCATTTGACAAGACCCGACACCTCTTCAGAAGATCAACAATTAATAAATGGGACCTCATGAAGTTGAGCTTTTGTATGGCAAGGACATCATTGTTCAGACAAAGCTACAGGCCACAGGATGGGAAAAGATCTTTATCAATTAGACATCCAATAAAAGGTTAGTATCTGAAATGAATAAAGAACTAAAGGTACTGGGCATAAAGAAATCAAACAACCCATTTAAAAACAATGGGGCACAGAACTAAGTAAAGAATTCTCCAAGGATGAAACACAAATGGCTGAGAAATACTTAAATAAATGTTCACCACCCTTCATCACCAGGGAAATGTAAATCAAAACTACTTTGGAATTTTGTCTTATACCAATCAGAATGACCGAGATCAATAAAACAAAAGACAGCCCATGCTGGTGAAGATATGGGGAAAAGAGAACACTTATCCACTGCTGGTAGGAGGGAAAACTTGTAAGGTCACTATGGAGATCAGTGGGCATTTCCTCAGGAAACTGGGAATAGAGCTACCCAAGATCCAGCTAAAATAGTCTTGGTCATTTACCCAAAGGCCTCTACAGCCTCTACAGCCTCTACGGCCTCTACAGCCTTCTCTAGAGATACTTGATCACCAAGTTCATTGCTGCTTTATTCAAAATCGCCAAAAACTGTTAGCAGTATAGACATTTGTCAGCTGGTGACTAACAAAACTGTGGTACAAATACACAATGGAATATTATTTAGCTATTAAAAATAAATTTTGAGATTAGCAGAAAATGAATCAAACTAGGAAAATCATCATGAATAATGTAACCCAAACCTCCCAAAGCAAATACTGTTATGTTTTCTCATATTTGTGAATATTAGCTTTTAAGCATTCAGCAGGCAAACCAGGGCACTCACGGTCAACACCTCAGAGTGGTACTCCTGTTATAGCCCTTGTCCTCATGCTATTGTATCTGCCAACTTTGTTGTATAAATTCAGCGACAATATCTGCATTGCTGACAACTGACTTATCTGGCCAGCCTCAGGTGGATCATCTCTTCGTTAATACGAAATGACTAAACTGGTTAAGTTCTTGGTTAGAAGTACTAAAACCAATACCAGATAACTGAGTGTTTAAAATGACTATGAATACATAGCAGTTTGTTACATAAAGTTAGGAATGCTACTGGATCCCAAGATCTGGCCTCATGTGTGTTTCTGTCTGAGCATGAGTTTTGCAGTTCTGTGTCTCAATGGAAGGTTTCTTCTGATTATCTGTTCTCCGTCATATGTGAGAAATGTCCATTCCCAGGTTCAGGTTAGGAATCTACTCACCCAGAGAAGTCAATCTACTTTGTGTCACAGTTTCTGGTCCCTGGAAAGTGCGAATTAACCCTTGAGACAGCAGGAGAGGGTCTTCGAGCACAGGGCTGCACTGCTCAAAGAGTTTATGATGATCTCTCCACAGGGATGAGATGGCCATGTGCATAAAAACGCAACTGACTTTTGGACATAAATCCAAGAAAATAAATCAGCATATCAGGAAATACCTACACACTCATGTTTATTGCAGCGTAATTCACAAAAGCTAAGATACAGAATCAACCCTTGAACACAGGAAGGGGATCAGGCTGTGAACAAAATGTCCCCTTCCAAAGGCATGCCCCAGTGACCTTCTTCCTCTACTAGGTCTCAACTCCTGAAGTTTCTATCACCTCCCAGTGGACTCATCAGGGCTTAATTCATTCATAAGGGTGGAGGGATCAGACCATGTGATGCAGTTAGGTCCCAAAGGCCCTGCCTCAGGATACTGGTCGCATCAGACACCAAACTTCAAATGTAAGAGTTTTGGGTAGATACCTAGAACTCAGTGAGAAACATCCAAGTGCTACAGGAAAGCACGCTGCGACCTCCTGAGAGATGGAGGAGCAGTGCAGTGTTGTTATGATCACTTCACTTGTTCTAAAATTTGCAAAGCCTCAAAAAAGTCTATTTTCTCCATACCCCTAAAATGCTGTCTACCCATAATTCCCTTTAAGCCCTCCTTTTGTTGTCATAGTCTCGATGTTATTATAGACAGGCCATGCCTTAGTCACATGTGAGGTCCAAGAGTTGCAGGTAGGCTGGGAAGAGAATAGAAGGCATAGAGCAACTGGAAACACTTCTTCAGCCAGGGAGCTCAGCAGTTCTTATCTTGAGGTGATTATGGGGTGTGCATCCCTGAGATCAAGATATGAGTACGTTGTCCACTCTCTCAAGGGCTCAGGGAGAGGTGGTTAAAGTCCATGGCCAGTTATAATCACTTGGAGAATCAGGGCCCAAGTGAGCAAGCAGCAGGGATCCAGGTCAGGCAAGGATCAAGTTTACTCATCAACTTCTGGGGTGCTTTCTGTAACGAGAAGAGGAAAATGCAGCGAGAGTGAAATTAGGCCTAGAAAGATTTGTTCCCCCCAAGCTAAACTGACCAAGGGAGCAGATCAATGGCCAGAAAAGGAAAGAGATAATCCACATGCATAGCCCACAATGATATGGTCACAAACTGAAGCTGTACTCCAAAGGTACAATAGTTATGTCCCCTGTGAGTCACGAACAGCACAGGCCTTCTTCTGCATCCACAGACAATGGATGCCAGCTTCCCCAAGGATGCCAAAATCCACAGGTGGGATAGTCTCTCATGAAGTACACAAAAATTTACAAATAACCCGATCATGCCCTTCTATGTGCTTTAAATCATGTCTAGATTACTTATAACAGCAGAAGCAATACAACTGCGATATAAATAGCTGTCAGGCGCCTTATTAAAGGAATAACAATAAGGTTAATCGGTGTGTTCAGTACAGGTGTAGTTTTGTTCTTCAGATACTTCTGGAATCCAGAGATGCAGAATGCAGGGAAAATATGCTTGACTGTATTCATGCCTGGAGTACATCTGACTTCAAAGTTAATTACTTAAAGCAAAAAGCTCCACACAACCACCCCCCCATCCTGATTCCACAGCTGGGCTACAGCTCTTCAGTTAGTCAGGGGCTACACTTGAATTTCCTCTCCTTTTACCCTTCGAAGAGGCCAATGGTTGAAGACTGGGATCCTGTATTTTCTGACAAGATGCCCACAGGCGTTGTCAAAAGAGCTTTCTGCCAGCCACCCAGCTCTCCTACACACACACACTGGAAACAGGGTTCAGGAAACATAACAGAGTGAGGTCAAGTCACCTCCTACAGTTAGCTCAAATGTAGGGCTTGAAGGTTGGGGTCACCTAAGGGAACTAACCTGGGACAGAAAGCAAAGATTAATCCATTTAGTTCTGCTGTGTGATTTTAAAGTCATTTTCATGGTTTGGCAAACTATTTTCTTGACTTTTTTCATCTTTAATATAAGGATACTGACTGACTCCTATTATTCTTATATTCAATAATTGTATTTTAAAGATATCTCTCCTTGCCCAACACCAACCTCTCCCCCACTCCAAAGTAAAACAGAACTCCTGCTAAGAGCCTAGCTCTAACCCTGGAGGGTGCTCAGAACAGGCTGATGACTACCGCGGCTCTGCAGCCCGGGCGGAGTTACCCTGACCACTAGAGTGCACCTTAGTAGGGCACTAGGACTTACCTGAGCACATCACTGCCACATCTTCCTTGTGGGTACAGTCATGATAGCCCCACAGCCTGTGCTGGCAGGACTCCAGGGACTTCTCCTTTCCTGAGCAAACCACATCATCCAGCCAGATGCGGCCTGCACCAGGTCTGTAGCTTTTTCGGGCTTTGAAGGATAGAGAGAGGGGCTTCCCACAGCCCAGTTGCTTGCATACCACTTGGTCCTCCTCTTCTCCCCAGCTATCATCACAGACAGAGCCCCATGTACCCTTGTGCAGCACTTCCAACCTCCCAGCACAGGGGTTGTCTCCTCCAACCAGTCTCAACTTAAAGGGATCTGCAGGTTGAAGGAGGAAGGTGATAACATAAAAGAGATGAAAGGAAAAGAGAAAAAATAAGATTATGTACATAGTCACCAAAACCTCACCAATAAGTTTGAAGCTCTCTATGTGTGTATTGGTGACAACATCTCCTTCCATTTATTTCCAGTTCCTGTGGCCAAGTCTGTTTCCCTAACTAGAATGTTTTCACTTCACTTTTAAAACAGAATACCTATACATTGTATTCATAAATATATATTGTTTATTTATACATACCATGTATAAGGAATTTTCTAGTGGTTATTATAAACCAAAGGGCACAGCAGATATTCCTATTTACAGAATTCCATATCATAGCTCATAGTATGATTGCACACTGTACAATTTTGTTTCCCTCTACAAAGGCAGTCATTCTTAAGAAAATTGGCAATCTACACAAAAATAAAAATTTACAATGACCTTTAGTGCATGAGTAGCTTTGTAAATATCATTTGCCTGGGTTTCAATTTATGAGTAAAACTAATCTCTGAATGCAGGATCATCAACTTCCATTACCTTCACATTCCATCCACGTATCCTCATCATGGGTACAATTGTTCTCCAAAGGCCGTAAAGGGCAGTCCTGAAGGTTTGCTTCTTGTCCAGAACATGACACCTGTCTCATCCAGATGGGCCCTTTGCCCTGAGTCATCTTGTTGCAGCACCTGTGGGTCAGTAGCGCCCGCCCACACCCCAGCTGTCTGCACACCACCTTTGCAGCCCGTAAGTTCCATCCTGCCTTGCACACAGTGCTCCACTGTTCCTGGTGTAGCACCTCCACTCGGCCCTGGCAGCGCCCCGGGCCATCTACTAGTCGCACATCGCTGTCTGGGTCTGGAAAGAAAGGGATAAGCAATGTCTGTTCCATGTTAGAACATGGTCTTCTCAGAAAATGGAGTCTGGTTACACGGGCTCAGTTCTTGGTGGCCAGAACAAGGCTATCAGAGCAGTAGCACCACATAGTGGATGGTGTCTAAGGGAATGAAGGGGTGGTTTCTCAGTCCCTAAATAAATCATAATCATTTCTGTAGCATTATAGTTTTTCAGATGACTTCCATATTCAACTTATTTTTTCTCATAAAAGAAAGTTAAGAGCTACAGATCTAATGTTAATCTATAGATTTAAACATTAATAAACACAAATATTAACATTAAATGTGAAAATATTTTTGGCTCAATGTTGTCATAAATCAAAGGTCCCAGACTAATGCTCTTAAACCCCGACTTTCCTAAAGGTTTTCATTAAGGCATCTTTTCCTTAATGATGAATCCTGTGGGGAGACAAAAGAAGGAGACAGAGTCAGCCTGGCTTGCAGCGATTCACAGGCTTTGCAGAAAGTACACACACACACTGTTAATTCATAGAAAGCTAATTGTGTAGAACAGTAAACGGTCACATAATGTTGTGTCCATTTATCTGGGCAACTGCGTTGGTTGCATATTTATATGCCTGTGTCCGTCTGTCTGTGAGATTGCTTTGTCTTCCTACCAGTATCTCCTGTTTCCCCAATTAAGAACCACAATGTTCGTAAGAGCACATATTAAATCCCATAAGCTCTTCCATAACTCCATTCAGCTGCAGACACAGACATCGAACACATGTTCAGGTGCTGACAGATCTGTGTAGATTTGTTTGCATGTATATAAATAAGAGAAATTGAACATCATATCTAACTGGAAACTGTGAAAGAAACAATGTGGGCAACATTTGTGGCTCTTATTATATCCACATTTCAGTCAAGAAAGTGTGAAATGTAGATATGACGTTGCCATCTTTCATTGCAGCACCGTGAGAAAGTCAGGACAGAAAACAATGACTAATAGAGTGGCCTCATGTGGTATAGACTACTGGAAGATGTTCCTTGAGCCTCCCATACTTACTCACACACCGTGCTCCAGCATCTTCCGAATGTGGGCAGTTATAAACGTCCTCATTTTGCTCACACTGAGACAATGTATCTTCTATCCCACTGCAGTTGACGTCTTGAATAAGAACTTTTTGTTCTTCTGGTGCTGGTGGCCTATATGATGCACCACTTTGGGTTCTCTTGGCTGCTCCACAATTCAGCTCCCGGCATACCACTACCAAGTCATTCCAGTCCCAGCCATCATCACACACAGTCCCCCACTGGCCATTGCGTTCTACCTCCACTCGTCCTTCGCAGCGGTGAGCGCCTCCTACCAGCCGAACTTTGGATGGAGACTCTACAAAGAGATGACATACTAGCTGGAGGCTTCAGAGAAGCAAATGTGTGCCTAGAGGCATATGCAGTCATTCTGGGGCCCATATACCTTTGACAGACAGGGGGTGGGGGGGGGAGTTGGAGTCAGAACAGGAGAGGTAAAGGAACTTCAGGATGTTTTTTGCTCTTAATTGTATGCAACCCAGAAATGCCATTTCAAAACACACAGACATACTGATATCCTTATCAGATCCACAATTGAGACAAAGAAGCTGGCTGAAGACTTGGCAGAGATTTTAGACCCTCTAGTGGTCGTAATGAGAGGACCAATAAATGTCTACCCTCGATTTCATAGAGAAGGAAAGCTCTCCTCATAGAAGTAGTGGCTCTTACTGTGGGCCCTAGTCCAGAACAAAGCATAAGGATGATATTGTTCAGTTCTTTCAGTTTTCATGACTTTCTCTTGTGGTAGCCAGATTGAGATAGTAGCAACACATTTTCTTCTCTTTGTTCTTGTCTCACCTCTCGCCCTTTCCCTCCGTATTCCACTTCCCCTTCTACCCCCCTCCTTCTTTCTCTTTCCCTCTCCTGCTGTTTCCTATAACACCAATCCTGTCCAAAAACCTAGCTCAGAAGAAATTAGCAAGGGGAGAGTCAGTGCTTCAACTAGAGGTCTATGGGAAAAAGGGAGGTTCTTTGGAGCCTGTCTATAGGTTCTGAGGAATCAAGGATTTAGTTGTATTTTCTTACTAAAACTCTGTGTATGGGAAAAAACATAAATTTTATCCTTCCCACTAGGAAGTAGGGAAGAGAAGGGAGTTAGGGAAATTGACGACAAGCCTTTCAGATAATACATATGTATTGAGAAATTCCATGCTTCCAGTATTGCTTTGGGAACTCAAAAAAGGATGAGGGATTTATTCCCTTTAAGAGATTTTTATTCCAGTTCCAAACAATCTTGCCAAATCACTGTAGCCTCCAAGTAGTACAACAGAGGGCTAAATTAATAACATCTTCAATTAATGACAAAGTCAACTGAGAGGTCAAATGTAGTGGAAGAGACCACATTTGGTCTGGTGTTCTGTGGCTGGATCTGAGACTGACACCTTAGTAAAAATCACTGTGAATGTCTACATGGTCATAGTCTGATTCCCAAAG
Source organism: Microtus californicus (assembly GCA_028537955.1). Lineage (NCBI taxonomy): Eukaryota > Metazoa > Chordata > Mammalia > Rodentia > Cricetidae > Microtus > Microtus californicus. Next base: position 3,427,420 of record JAQJZF010000018.1, on the reverse strand, counting down.
ATTGGATTTCCCACCCTCTACTCTGTTTCAACCTTGCGCAAACTCCCCAAACTTGGAGTCAATTCAGGAACAGCAGTTGACTAAGACCAGTTTGGTCTGCCTATTTTTAAGCTTTATTTGGAAAATTATGTTTTGTTTACTGGTTCATTTAAATTTTTTTGTGGGAAAAGCAGTATTATGAATTGAAACTAAGCCTACAAGTTAAAATGTAACCATTAAAAAACTAAGAAAAGACAGGAAGTGGAATTAACCTAGATGTCTATCAACAGAAAAATGGAGAATGAAAATATGGCACATATACACAGTGGAAACTTACTTGCCTTGAAGAAAAATGGAATTATGAAATCTTCTAGAAAATGGATGGATCTGGAAAATCGTGTACTGAGTCATCCAGACCCAGAATGATGAACAGCACAGGTTCTCTCTCTTATGTGGATCCTAACACGAAATGTTTAGGTTTGTATGTTTAATTTGGAGTGTTTATGAAGAAAGCAAGAAAGACCCATGAGAGGGGAAGAGGAAGAGGTCGTATGGAATGAGGGAGCTAGCAGGATCGACTAAAGGTAGAGTAATAATCCTAGAGGTTTAAATAGGATTAGGGGCTTGAAGACAGAGGAGAGGAAAGTGTGGGGTAACTTAGCCAAAAGCAAGGATCTATGAAGACCTGTTATGGAAACCCAACACTTTGTAGGATAATTAAAAACACAATTGTTTTGAAAGAATGAATTTGAACACAGGTACCCTATGTGGGTGCATAATGCTTCCCACTAGAAGACATGAAAATCCCAGTGTTCAGCCTGAGATACTTCCTTGTGAGTTGTTGGCTAGGGAGGCCCAGAGGCTCCATAAACAACACAGACTACTGTCATTGTTCTTGGTTGCTGACCATAAATAGATGTTAAGGTACTGTTGTTGAAGATGCATCATATGGTTGTAGGATGTGGAGAAATCAAGCTGGAACTGACCTGAAAATTTCCTCCCTGTTCGCTTTTGTAGCATCAAAATTGCTATGCAGGCTGCAGGGGGAAGAAAAGTCACCAGTGGTATACCTAGTAGTGAATTCTGCCTTCTGTAAATTGACTTTGCAGTTAAAACATGGTGCAATACAGTGGCAAGAAAGTGATGGGGGTAATCAACTGCTTTTGGACTGAACTTGAGGCCTGCTCCACAAGAGAGAATTCATACTTGGTACTATAAGCCCTATCAAAAGTTCATGACCGGGGAGGTCATAGGTCATGGGGGGTAACTTACTGCTTTTGTCTTACTAAATGGACATGTTGTCAGACTGTTTTCTAAATATTTGTATTTGTACACGTATATTAGTGCTTTCTTCAATTTTGACCAGAGAATCTTCTCTCTGCAATGGGCATCAGTTAATAAAGAGGATCATAGCTGGCCAAGGTACTGAGAATAAGTGACCATTGAATAAGATATCTATATCAGCATCTCAGGGAACATGGTGGAAGAAGAAGAAGGAGATTAAGAGGCAAAGGATGGGGAGGAGTGCCATGAAGTGCTGTCTTCTGAGCACCATGCAGTAATTTTCCAACTCATAGCAGCTACAGTTAGCAGCATTAGACTTGCACAAGATTACACCAACAAGATCAGCTGGCAGTCCAATAGGCAGCACCAATCGAAATCAGTGCCTCTTTTGGACTTTTAAGGTGGTTTTTGTTTGTTTTCAGGAGAGGATATGAAGAAGGAAGAGGGACATGTTGAGGGTGCCTGGAGAAGTGGGAGGGAGAAGATGAGAAGGGTTATTATCAAGATACATAGTTTACATGTACAGAATTATCAAAAATACAAATAAAGAATGCTCTATTTCTAACAAAGAATGTTTCCACTGTTGTGCACTTGAGTTTCAAGTTTATGAATCTTGGTACAGATATAAACCAAAAGTGTCATGTGGAAGCAATTTCTGGGTCATTAGATCTAAGATTAGAGTCTGGGTTGGCATTATTATTTTGTAGAGCAGGAAAAAGTTGCTATCAGGATCATGCATTGGCTAACTTATTTTATTTTGGACTATAAAAGTCTTGTTCTAATGAATTTTTATATTTACTTATTTTTATGGAGTAGAAGACCTGAGAGCAGTTTCCAGAACACATGACATAAAGCAAGATGTCAGAAAGGATGGATGGAAAGGAATTGACTGGAGATAATCGAGGTGAGGAAATTCAGCTTGAGGGAAGAGGCAGGGAGGGCAACTGCAATCTTGGCAGTGTCCTAACAGTGGTCTTGAAAGAAAGAAGATAGGGTTTGTGGGGAGCAACATCCTTGGTGTGAGGAGACTGCAATGAGACCAGGTAGTGCCGTGTTGGTGACAACCACGGAGGCTAAGATAAAAAGAGTGATCTCATCACCAGGATGGGGACCCAGAAGCAGCACCCTAACATATCAAGATGCCTCTGTGTGGCAGAGGGTCTCACTATAATAACATGTGGATCTGTGATGTGGGAGTGATTTCTTTCTAATCTGTTGCTTTCATTGGTTAATTAATAAAGAAACTGCCTAGGCCCATTTGATAGGCCAACCCTTAGGTGGGTGGAGTAAACAGAACAGAAGGCTGGGAGAAAGAAGCTGAGTCAGAGAGTAGCCATGATTCTCCCACCAGACACAGACGCAGGTTAAGATCTTCCCTGGTAAGCCACCTCGTGGGCTACACAAATTATTAGAAATGGGTTAGATCAATATGTAAGAGCTAGCCAATAAGAGGCTGGAACTAATGGGCCAGGCGGTGTTTAAAAGAATACAGTTTCCATGTAATTATTTCGGGCAAAGCTAGGCAGCCAGGTGGTGAGACATAGCCCCGCCATTCCTATTACAACAGATCTGTCTCTGGTCACGCTTCCATCATCCAGCAAAAGAGAGCATAGAGTGGTAGTGTAAAAGAGACTGAAAGCATCGTCTGTGGTTCTCGCCTTCTCCTTCTCTGCCCTTGGCACCATCACTCTCACCACTGTGCAGGCTCCTCGAGGAGGCAGCTAATGGGGGCTGACCTCTGGGTTCCCCTTTCCTGGACATATGGGAAGCATTGCTTCTTCAAAGCTGTAGATAAGGCTGAAGGAGAAAAAAGGAATCTCTCCCTTGGGCAAGGCCACAAAGGGCCTGATGTGAAGACCTATGTATCCTGTTTAGATGTAGCGTAGATTGCTCTGGCCACAGAGGACTCCTGGCAGGAAAATCACCCTGACCCATCTAGGAGTCTCTGGAGGTGGGAACCCATCCACACAAGGCCAATTGGTTGACGTACACACTATAAAAGTGGTTGTTTGACCTGGTTTCAATCTCTTGACAGTCCAGGAAGCTACAGATTTTCTTCAGTCCTACACCTAGAGGTTTCTCTCTTGAGAATGCAACAAACAAACAAACAAACAAAACAAACTCCCCAAACCCAGATAGACAAAAAAAATCCTTACCTGAGATGCAGGATTCAACAAAAATGGTTGAGATGGCTAAGGAAAGCAAAGGGAAGTAAGGTCAGAGAGTAAATTTCTAAGTCTTTGTTTAAATCACCCTTGCCAAACTTCTTAAGGGAACATGGGAGACACAGCCTCCAAGGGCAGCCCTGTCATGGCCTTCTTCTCCTGGCACCAGCCTCAAAGGAAACCATGGGAAACACAGAGGTCAAACCAGCTGACTTGACTGTCCTTTTCTTTTGACTATAACTCCACTCAGGCACTGGGCCTGGCAGTATTCACTTCTGCTATTTACACTGATTAACTGTAGCTGCCTCAAGTGTGAGTGTGGTGATGTAGCATTTTGGTTCACAGAAAAGAGCACTGGATGCCACCAAGCAGTCACTGGTGGGCAAGGCGCGATCAGCCATGTTTGCTGGCACTGCCTTTAGATGGGAGTAGGCAAACTCCTTTGTATGGAGCCAATAGTAAAAGTTTAGATTTCGGAGGCTGCATGCTCTGCCCCAGTGATGCAGGGAAGCATTGCCTGATTCCCTGGAAACCTTTGTTTATGGACATAATTTTAAATTTCAGGTAATTTTTATGCATTGTGAAATGATATTTTTATTTTGATTTCCCTCTACCATTTAACATTGTAAAAATCACTCGCAGCTTGTAAACTGTGATTCATCAAAGCTTAATTTTAATCAGCAGGCCAGGCCAGCTTTTTATGAATCCCCAAATTCCAGCACACCTTTGGAATATGAGCGACTTTCTAGTCTGTGTATGCTTGGACTCTCCTGTCAGCTTCTTCACACTGTGAAGTCCTGTAACCCTCAGTTGCCCCTGAAGCTAAGCATTTTCAATTATGTAATTTGCCCACCACATATGTTATAGGATTTTCCTGAACAAGCAAATATATTTGGACCAGTCCAGGGTTTTCAAAGCAAATAGCTCTCTTCTTTCCTTCCTTTCTTTCTTTTTCTTTTTTCTTTTTTGTTTATTTTTCAAGACAGGGTTTCTCTGTAGCCCTGGCTGCCCTAGACCTCATTTTGTAGACTAGGCTGGCCTTGAACTCAGAGATCGGCCTCCTCAGTGCTGGGATTAAATGTATGTGCCCCATGCCTGGAGGAGCCTCTTATGCTTCATCTTCACAGTGAGCCCATTTTCAGATGGAGGTCTTGTATATTCCAACTGTCTAGGACTCAGTTATATGATATCTGTGCATTGCATAACCTCTCACACAAAACAGGAGGATATGAGAGGAAAGTGAATGTTGCCAGCTGATACACAGGAGCAGAAGTGGTGTAGCCAATAAAGGGCTTGGACTTTCTGAGCACCATTGACAGGAGCAGGTGTCATAGATCTGAAGGTCTTTGTGAAGGAGGTGAGACTGTAGGTGAGCCTTGGAGGCAAGACTAGTTGTTGATTTCTGCTGGGATGTAAAAATGTTTAAGATATGGTCGGGACATTTTGCTGGACATATGAAATAGAAAGAACAGTGTTGGCTTTGGTGATGTTCTCAGTAATCAAGACACTAAAAATGGATGTGACTTGTTAGGATAGCAGATCAGTAGACATTATTCAATATCACATATTAATTACATTATCAAAGGGCTTCTAGCAGGATATGAATTTGTAGTGCTAGCAGGGGATAGACAGAGACAGGAGACTCCCCAGTGCTCATTGACCAGCCAGCTTAAACTAATTGGCCAGCTTCAGGTCAATGAAACAAACAGTTTCAAAATAAGGCAGCCAACAACACAAGGTTTTCCTCTGTTAAACTTACATACAACACACAAAAGCCTCTTAAAAAATTCTGGGGACTAACTTTATCTTTACTTCATGGATCAGAGAGCAAAGTTTCAGAGAAGTATGGTAACCACAAATTCAGTTAAGAGCCATGACTAAACATAGTATTTCTTTGCACACCAAAACTCCAGATTATTTAATGTCTAGACCAGTGGTTCCCAACCTTCCTGATGCTGTGACCCTTTAATGCATCTCCTCATGTTGTGGTACCACAATCATAAAATTAGTTTTGCTGCTACTTCATAACTATAATTTTGCTACTGTTGTGAATCATATTGTAAATATCTGTGTTTTCCGATGGTGTTAGGTGACTCCTGTGAAGGGGTTGTTCAACCCCGAAAGGGGTTGAGACCCACAGGTTCAGAACCCCTGATCTAGACTAACCTTGGGAAAATTAGAGAAATGTGAGACACACTCAGAGGACACTAGACTAACAGACAAATAAAGGATGATTATCCTGCAGCTCTGCTTTCTTTGTTTCTTTTTCTTAAATAAATACTTTTTAAAAGAACTGAGGTACAGAAAGAAAATACTCCCAAGGGGTAAGTCTGAGCAACTCAAGAAAATCCCCATGACTTTCCCCTTGCTCTGTCTGACTGTTACCCACCATCTAGTCTTCTCCTAGTTATAGTACATTTAGGGAAATGTGTGCACAAGGAAATGCATGTAAGACGTGTAAATACAGGGGAAGAGACAAAAACCTGGCAATTAAGGCAAACTTCAAATATGGATTTGGGGGTTTTCTAAGCTTTAGAGCAAGTTACCATCTACAGAAAGCTATTCTTGAAAGATACCTGAGTCAGTATCAGAGACTACCCTCCTGGTGAAGTTTCCAGAAAGCCCTGAAGTCTAGACAAACAGGAGCAGAGACACTCACCGAGCATCAAGTTTAACAGGAGAGCCATGGGCCAGGCAACTGAAGCCGATGTGCTGTGTGAGGCTGGATCTAGGTCTCAGGCAGCAAGGTTGGGTTTGAATGCTAGGGGAAGGAAGAGGGACAAGTCCTGCATGCAATGGGAGTTTTATCAGATGGCCCAGAGCCAGTGGGCCCAGGGGGCTGGAAGACAGATATGCTGAGCTCAGGGATGATAGAGACAGACGTGCTGAGTTCAGCATGCCTACAGGAAGGGAGGTGACTGAGAGTGGCCTCGTTCAACCTTTTTTCTCATTTGCTTCATTTTCACTTCTATGTAAATGAGTTCTCATAAGGGAAGGTAGGTACCCAAGTATGGTCCTCTTTCATTAGAAGCCTAGGCCATAATTGGCCTCCAAAGGTGAGGTCTGCGGGGGCAAGTACGTCAATTTGAGTGACTTGATTTCCAAATGAAGCACCCAGAGAACACAGGGCCTAAAAGGCAAAGAATATATGTGAATATCTCATCAGTGATCATGATTGGGTATTTATCTCTGCTGGTAGGGTGGGCTTTCCTGCCTTCAACCAGCTTCCCAAGTGCTGAAAAGAAGAAGGCCTAATACTTTGCTGGTGTGTCCACCTTGGGAACCTGGATGGCTACAGGTCCCTATAGTGATGAACAGATAGCCTTTCCCAAACTCAGGAGGCCCTCAGTCTAAATTCTGGATGGCCACAGGTCCCTATAGTGATAAACAGATAGCCTTTCCCAAACTCAGGAGGCCCTCAGTCTAAATTCTGGATGGCCACAGGTCCCTATAGTGATGAACAGATAGCCTTTCCCAAACTCAGGAGGCCCTCAGTCTAAATTCTGATGGAAACAAATTGAGCCACAAATCCCTCTGGCTCCTCAGCCCTCTGCCATCTTTGTTGTTCAGCACGCCTGCCTTTCAAGAGCCATCAGACCAATGTCGTGGGCACGCAGCTTCATGCACTGATGCAGCCTTCTCTCTTTCTAACACAGTCACTATTCCCTGGTGATGGGCTGTCTTAGCTCACTTGGCATGAGACTTGGATTATCATAGGATTTAGGCTTAATGCTAAATTTCTCTGTTTATTTGTTTTAAATATAATAAAAAGATAATACCATGAGGCAGTTCAGGATAGGAGACTAACACATAATTCAGGGTTCCCTTCAGATATGAAGTTTACTAGAAAAGAGAAGACTTTGGGGCCATAATGGGGCCTTGAGGTGGAAGGGAGACCATTAGAAAGTATAATTTGGAGAGCTAAACATGACAGGGCTTGAAAGCGAAAAGGAATTTCATTGTGAGTGAGATTGAGGGGACACAGGGAGAGGGTATTGTGGGAGGAGACCAAAGGAGTCTTCAGAGCACCTCCTGAGAAAATCCCCATGAGGAGTATCAGGTCAATCCCGAGAACAAAGGAAAGGTCTAACTTTTAGGAGTGGCAGGAAGTTCCACATCATATGGTATTGTTCAACACAGCATGCGTGACAAAGAGCATGGAGAGCTATCAGTCACAGCACACATTTTCTTAACTCTGCCAGAGAGTGCTGCAAGGCGTCATTCAGGTCTGTTCTAAAGGAACAGGCCCATATCCTAATATTAATTTTCTTCAAAAACAGTTTTCAGCAGCTGTGAGTGCCAGATAATTTGTTGACTGGAGTGAGTGACTAGGTGAATAAAGGCTGGTTTGTAATACCAAAGGAGTAAGTCTAATAATTACAATAGCACAAAAACATCTGTTGTAAGAGAGGGAAGTAGAAGAACTTTGGGGACACAACGTAGGAAATGACTACTTCTCCTTGGGGAAATTTAAAGTAGGCATCACTTGATCAGGGCTTGAGAAGTGAGTGAGTGGGGTGTTGGGAAGAGAAAAGCTGGGCTGAGCACGTGCAAACAAAAGTACAGTTGTCAATTCATGGAGCAACAGGTAGGCAGCTGAGGTGGCCGGATGGGGGGAGCAGTCGCATTCTATTTTGTAGGACACAGGCCGCTATTAAATGTACTTGCATTTGTTGCGGAACTCTTCGCTCAAGCACAGCAGCTCATTACCATCCTAATCAGAGCAGCCGGAATGACCCATAAGGGGCCTTTAACAAGACTGGCCTGTACACATTCCCTAAGAGAGGCGGGAGAGGGATGATAGTTAGGGCCTCACCTGAGGCCACAACCACCACCTCCTCCCGTGTCGCCCATCCCAGTGGGGGCAGTTCTGTCCCAGCTGCAAATGGGCTCTGCAGGTAGGAGTTTTTATAGGAGATGGAAAGTTAACTGCAACAGGGAGCGAGGCCACACAGCTGTAGATGTGGCCATCATGCTGGAACCTGACTTTCCAGTGATACAGCTCTCTTGGGGTTACCCATGCCAAATAAGCTTGTTGCTTCAGCAGGTTGGATGTGGGTGGGACTATTACTTTGAACTGTTGACTGGGGTAAGACATCAGTTCATGTCTCTCCAGTAAAAATTCCCACAACAGTGTTGTAGAGCATGTGTTCTGGTTTCAGCATGGAGAAACTGGAAGGGAGAACCCATTAATAAATAGAACACTGAGATGGAACTTTGTGGCCCATACCTGTGATCCTAGCATTCCAGAGACTGAAACAGTATCAATCCAGTCTGTCTCAAAAGAGAGAGGGGAGGGGAGGAGGGGAGGGAGACAGTAGAGAGAGAAAGGGATAAAAGGAAGAAGAGGGAGGGAGGGTGGGGGGGTGAGAGAAAGAGAGCTCACTGGACCACTGACCTAGTTCAAAGGAAAGAGTATGTGAACAGAAAGTGTAGTGTTTACAGTGGACAAAATGAATAGGGTGTTTATCATAAATCTGCAAGGCTGTACTGGGCTGGGAGCTTGTAGAAACTCGAAGTCTTGAAACTATTTTATTTAAAATATTTATTTCTCTTTTATAAGGCTGAGTGTTTGCCAGCATTTACGAATGTACAGATACCACATGGGCTGGTGTTCCAGGAGGCCGAAAGAGGACACTGGATTTCCCAGAACCAAAGTCACAGATGGCTGTGGGCCTCCTTGTGGATCCTGGGAACCAAACCTGGGTCCTTCACAAGACCAGCCACTGTGCTGAGCCATGCTTCATTTTCTGTTTCTTTTCTTTGTTTTTTAAATTTTATTGTTAGACCAGCCAGGCTAGTTTGGAGCTTAGAGTGTAAACAAGACTTGTGATAATTCTCCTGGTTTAGCTTTTGAGTGCTGGGATTACAGACAGGCTAGTGAAGTTTTTTTTTTTTTTAAATTTATGAGAAAAACAACTGAAAATAGGTGTCTGTGTTCATACCACAATCAAATGACCTACTAATAAGCCCTCTATTACTTACATTCTTTTCTATCACTGGAGAATTTCATCCATGCCCATAATATGCTTTAATCAAGCCTTTCCCCAATTCCTTTCTCTCTTATTCCCCCAACCACTTTTACCTCTAAAATTCCTGTGCTCTCTTTCTGAGCCCACTGAATCCACTTAGTGCTGTCTGTACATCACGGGTGCAGGATTGTCTATTGGAATCTCTCAGAGAACATATTCCTGACTAAAACTGAATCTCCCTCTCCCGTTAGCCAGGAATTGCAATAGCTCCTCAGCTGGGCTCAGGACTTCATGAGCCCCTCCTCCATCCACAATGAGATTTCAGCTGGTTTGATGCTGTACAGCCAGGCTGTCATAGATGCTGGGAGTTTTATGTCTGTAATATTCCTGTCATATCCAGCAAACACTGTTTCATCGCAGAAACTGTCACAGGCTCTTACAATCGTTCTCCCCCGCCCCAAATGACACCTTATGACTGTATAGTTATGAACCTGTTTGTCTGTTTATTTATTTATATTTATTTTTGTTATTGGGAAGGTTAGGCATGTGCATATGAATGTGTCTTGCCTGTAGAAGCAAGGATCCCTTTGGAGCTGGTGATAGACAGCTGTGAGACACATGATATGGGTACGGGGATTGAACTTGGATCCTCTGGAAGAACAATATATGCTGCTAGCCACTGAAACATGGACTGGAGAGATGGCTCAGCAGTTATGAGCACTAGCTGCTCTTCCAGAGGATCCGAGTTCAAATCTTTCTTGATACCTATGCCATAATAATCCCTGAGGGCTGGGGCTATTGATTGGGTGTACCATAGATGTCACATTTAGAGCAGAACACTACACAGTCATTTTTTTCTCTGTATGTTGTTGACCAGCTGTGAATCTCTGTATTAATTAGCATCGATTACTAAAAGAAGCTCCAGGGGGGTTGGTTCATTATCTATGGGTAAGAACTCAGGAGGCAATTTTTACTATGTCTGCTGTGCTTGCTGATTTTTTATGCCAACTTGACACAGGCTAGAGGCATTTTATCAGAGTGGAGCTCAAGTGAGAAAATGCCCCATTTGCGTTTCCTTGATTGAGTGGACCCATTCCATGAAAGGGTGCAGCTCAGGATGGATGATCCTGGGTTCTATAAGAAAGTAGGCTGAACAAGTGATAAGGAGCAAGCAAGTAACACTCCACTATGGCCTCCATTTCAGCTCCTGACCAGGTTCCTGCCCTGACTTCCCTCGATTATGGACTGTAATATGGAACTTACAGCTGAAATAAACACTTTCCTCCACCAGCTGCTTTTTGTTGTGGTATTTTATCACAGGAATAGAAACCCACTTACCAAAATAATACTATTAGGTGCTCCCCTAGGGCCTATGATCTACATAACTGTGCATTCTTGGCCTAACTAAATCTCCCAGACAAGAGCTCTGTTGTGTGGAACAGGCCTTAAATCCAATTAGAAGTGCTTGGTTATGCCCCTAAGAGTTGGTACCCAGCACATTTTTCAAGCACATGGTTAAAGTAGCTAGCTGAGTCCAGTACTGACTTTTTTCCCCCAGGAATGTGCTTAGAAACTTCCAGCACTATGAAACCTAGTTAGAAGGGATAAAGTTTGATTTCTGTATCCTATGGCTCAAGTATATGATATCTTCAGAATGAGGTCTTTCTATTAAATTCTGGAAAGTAATCAAGACCAGTGGTAACAGCCTATAATGTTTGGGAAGAGCTGCCTATGGGAATCCACTGACCAAAAGCTTAAAAAGAATTAACCCATACCTGTCACTGAGTTTTTGGTTGATAGGCTTTGATTGTCTGGAGGAGTTATTTTTCTCCCATTATAGCCTAACTTCATTTAAACCCCTGTTATATATGTATGTATTTTAAGAAACATCTTGATTTCCCTATGCAATTTCAAAGGTCTTCAGTGTTAGTAAATCATTACCCTATTCCTTCCTCTGCTCTGCCTCCCAAATCCTTCCTATTTCACTATTCACCTTTGTACATTCAGATCACTTACAGTCTATTCTCTTTCCCTTAAAATACACACTGCCATGCTGTGGTTTCCTGTTTTTAAAGGCGCTCCAATTTAAACACACACACACACACACACACACACACACACAGAGAGAGAGAGAACACGCAGCTTCTGTCTTTCAGGGTCTGTATTGCCTCACTCAAGGTGATTATTTCCAGCTCCAGTGAACATTTTTGTTTTGCTTCTTATCATTAAATATAAGTCTGTTATTGAAAAAAAAACAAACAAACCAAAAATCATTCTAATCATTCACAGGAATGAGACCCAAGGATTTATTTTTTTATTTTTATTTTTTTTGAGACCCAAGGATTTAAACCCCAGCAGTGACCCTGTCAGTCTGGGGCACTGTGACAGCTGAGAAATACAAGGACATGGAGGCTGTGGCCTCCCCTGGGGTCACAACAAGGCCACAGTGGTCCCCTTTCCTGCAGGTACACGAGTGAGGCAGACAGGAGATGGCAGTCAAGGGTGGCATCCACAGGAGAAGCCTGCTAGCCTGATTGCCTAGGTCATACCCACTACTGACCCCAAAACTTGCCCCAGAGTTTTTGTGTCCCCACTGGGCTCTCCTGAGCTTTTCTGGACTCTCTGTTAACTGCCCCTAAAATGAAGCATTGTAGCTGAGAGGCTAAGAGCCTGGCTTTGCTGATCAGGGAACCCCAATCCACTCCGCTTTAGCCACATTCCAGCCATGGTGTTGTGAACAAAAGCTATGACAGCCTTTTGGGGGCAGTTTTGCTGGCTAGGATTTGCCCTGCTTTTTGCTAGGGTGATCAGTTTTTCATTCCTGTTTTCCTTTAAATAATGAGTGTTTATGTAATTTGATCTTGATTAACCCACATTCCTGTTCCTCTTTTCAATGGGAATTCAACAGTGACAAGTAGTTTCTGTGACTCCTCAGAGTAGCAACAAGAGGGGAGGCCAGCCACTTCCTAGTGCCAGTAAGTCCTCAGTCTCCCATAGAAGCTTCCCCAGACATCTCTGCTCCAAACCTAGGCCTTGCAATGGACACAGACTCTCATGAGAAAAGGCCCCTCACCTCACGATTTCTGACTAAATGGCTCAGCATAAGCCCATGAGAAAAGAGGAAAGAGGCACAATCCCCACCATGACCGGAGGACCAGGTCCTGATGGAGAAATGCGGTCCCTCTGCAGTCACACTCACAGTTCTGTCCTGGCATTTTGGCCTGCCGTGGGAATGACGCACTGGGAAATCCCAGTTTTCCTCACTAGAGAGGGGATGGTTTACTTTGTGTGACCAAGACTGCTTATTTTCCCATAGGCCCCACCCCCTTGGTGCCTGAAGCATCCCTGCTGCTCATGTTCCAAGCAGGAGAGTGTCCTTTAGGCCAACCCTTTTATTTACTGGAACATGCTGCCTACTCTTGGCAAGAAGGTAAAGGTGTAGAGATGGCTGTACTGTTCAGAAAGGCTAAAGTCATCGAGTAAAGGGAGGAAGAGGGAGAAGAGACCTGGGCATTCTACACATTCTGTCCTCTGCATCCTCACTCATTGCTCTTAGAAATCTCAAGACTGGTGGAAGCAGCTTACTAAAATGCTGTATTCATCATAACTCGCTGCTGGGAGCTCTTCCTGACTCAAGATGGAGGACAGTCAGAGATGAGTTTATAAAAATCAGTGCGTCCATCTTCATGCCGCCTGAGGAATTCTTTCTAACAAATTCTACTCAGGGATTGAAATGGGATTCTTAAGTTTACCACAGGAAAGTATTTGGGGGCAAACAACTGTGAAGTAGAGTTGGAGGTAATTAAGAGTAAATTTTAACATAGATTTGTGCATTGATTTAATAACAAAGGGAAACTAGGGGAAAGAATAAGACCCAACCGAGAGTGTGGATGTGGGGTCTCGAGGAAAGCCTCCTTCAGATGTTTTAGTGTGGATGTGGGGTCTCGAGGAAAGCCTCCTTCAGATGTTTTAGTGTGGATGTGGGGTCTCGAGGAAAGCCTCCTTTAGATGTTTTAGTGTGGATGTGGGGTCTCGAGGAAAGCCTCCTTTAGATGTTTTAGCTGAAGCCATTGGACAGTTTTGGTTGTTCTCGAGTTATAGCTCAAAAGTTTGCTAAGAGATTCTTTTCCTGCTTTTTTGTTTTTTAAATAAAAGAGATTCTAGGGTAACTTTCTGGAGGTGTTTGGCTAGGACTGTAATAGCCACCCAGTTTGTAGAAGGCAGTTAAAACAGGTTTATTTTCATTTTTACCATAAATGGGGTTTCTTGTGACATATCTATAAACTTGAAGATTTGATTTGGGAAAGAGAAAGGCCATACTTAAAAGTTATTAATACTTAGGATCATTGTTATTTGATCACTTTTTGAACTATCACTATAAAAGGAAATAGTATCTCTATGTAGACAACCATCACAGCAGATATTATTTGCATTGAAATTCCCAACTATCTGTTGACATAAGGCTTCATGCAGAATGCAAGTTCAGGGCTTCTTTCCCTGCCTGCATTACCTATGTCCACTATCTTCCTATCTGCATACTAATAACATTTTTTCGAGACCTAAGTATCATAATAAAAGTCTTAATCCTTGCATATAAACAAAGATTCTTATGTTGCTGTATTGTGACCCAGGATTACCTGGAAATCACTGCAGTAGTCCAAGCTCATCTCATATTTGTGGCAATCCTTCTCCCTCAGCTTCCAAGTTCTGGGATCACAGGCATGCACCATCGTGTCTATCTAAAAATAAGAATTTTAAGGGACTCTCTTATTTGTAATTCTGTTGTATCCTTTTGTTCATTCATACAGTATTTATCCTTAACTTGGTCAACATTAATACTTTAACTATATATTAAAAACTGTTATAAATAATAAATGGCTAAAATTTTTATTTAATATTAATATCTTTTTTATTGAGAAAAGGAAAAAAAGTATCCGCCTCCTCCCAGCCTCCCATTTCCCTCCCCCTCCTCCCACCCTTCTACAGGTTGACATCCAGTTGTGCCAGCACCATTTGTTGAAGATGCTTTCTTTCTTCCATTGTATACTTTTAGCTCCTTTATCAAAAATCAGTTGATCATAGGCTTGTGGGTTAAAATTTGGGTCTTCCATACGATTCCATTGGTCGACTTCTCTGTTTTCTATGTTTTTATCTCCCTTGCTCTTGGATTGGGAGGATCAACATAGTAAAAATGGCAATTATACGAAAGGCAATTTATAGATTCAATGCAATCCCCATCAAGATCCCATCAAAATTCTTAATAGATCTTGAGAGGAAAATAATCAACTTTATATGGAAAAACAAAAAACCCAGGATAGCAAAAATAATCCTATACAATAAAGGATCTTCTGGAGGCATTAGGATCGCTGACTTCAAACTCTATTACAGAGCTACAGTGATGAAAACAGTGTGGTACTGGCATAAAAACAGAAAAGTCGACCAATGGAATCATATGGAAGACCCGAATTTTAACCCACAAGCCTATGATCAACTGATTTTTGATAAAGGAGCTAAAAGTATACAATGGAAGAAAGAAAGCATCTTCAACAAATGGTGCTGGCACAACTGGATGTCAACCTGTAGAAGAATGAAAATTGACCCATATCTATCACCATGCACAAAACTTAAGTCCAAATAGATTAAAGACCTCAATATCAGCCCGAACACACTGAATCTGATAGAAGAGAAAGTGGGAAGTACCCTACAAGAGATGGGCACAGGAGATTGCTTTCTATGTATAACCCCAGCAGCACAGACATTAAGGGCAACATTGAATAAATGGGACCTACTAAAACTGAGAAGCTTCTGTAAAGCAAAGGACACTGTCACTAAGACAAAAAGGCAACCTACTGACTGGGAGAAGATCTTCACCAACCCCGCAACAGACAAAGGTCTGATCTCCAAAATATACAGAGAACTCAAGAAACTAGACTTTAAAATGCTAATTAACCCAATTGAAGAATGGGGCACTGAACTGAACAGAGAATTCTCAACAGAAGAAGTTCAAATGGCCAAAAGACACTTAAGGTCATGCTCAACCTCCTTAGCAATCAGGGAAATGCAAATCAAAACAACTTTGAGATATTATTTTACTCCTGTCAGAATGGCTAAAGTCAAAAACACCAATGATAGCCTTTGCTGGAGAGGCTGTGGAGAAAGGGGTACACTCACCCATTGTTGGTGGGAATGCAATCTTGTGCAACCACTGTGGAAATCAGTGTTTCGGTTTCTCAGGAAATTCGGGATCAACCTACCCCTGGACCCAGCAATACCACTCTTGGAAATATACCCAAGAGATGCCCTATCATATGACAAAAGCATTTGTTCAACTATGTTCATAGCAGTATTATTTGTAATAGCCAGAACCTGGAAACAACCTAGATGCCCTTCAATGGAAGAATGGATGAAGAAAGTGTGGAATATATACACATTAGAGTACTATGCTGCGGTAAAAAACAATGACTTCTCAAATTTTGCATGCAAATGGATGGAAATAGAAAACACTATCCTGAGTGAGGTATCCCAGACCCAAAAAGATGAACATGGGATGTACTCACTCATAATTGGTTTCTAGCCATAAATAAGGGTCACGGAGACTACAATTGATGAACCTAAAGAAGCTAAACAAGAAGGTGAACCCAAGGAAAAACATATAGTTATCCCCTTGGCTATGGGAAGTAGACAAAAGTGCCGGGGAGAAAATTGGGATCTTGGGGGTGGGGTGGGATGGGGGTAAGGGCAGATGGGGAGAGAAAAGTGAGAAGGGGAGGATGGGGGGAACTTGTGGAAAAAGGAGGACTGGGGTAAAGGAAGGTTGGATAGGGGAGCACGGAAGCACAATTCTTAGTTAAGGGAGCCACCTTAGGTTTGGCAAGAGACGTGAACCTAGAGTGGCTCCCAGGAGCCCATGGTGATGTCCCCAGTTAGTCCCTTGGGCAGCTGAGGATAGGGAAACTGAAACGACCCTATCCTATAGCAATACTGACGAATATCTTGCATATCACCATAGAACCTTCATCTGGTGATGGATGGAGATAGAGACAGAGACCCACACTGGAGCACTGGACTGAGCTTCCAAGGTCCCAATGAGGAGCAGAAGGAGGGAGAAGATGAGCAAGGAAGTCAGGACCACGAGGGGTGCACCCACCCAATGAGACAATGGGGCTGATCTATTGGGAGCTCACCAAGGCCAGCTGGACTGTGACTGAAAAAGCATGGGATAAAACCGGACTCTCTGAACAAGGCGAACAATGAGGGCTGATGAGAAGCCAAGGACAATGGCACAGGGTTTTGATCCTACTTCATGCTCTGGCTTTGTGGGAGCCTAGCCAGTGTGGATGTTCACCTTCCTAGACATGGACGGAGGGGGGCGGACCTTGGACTTTCCACAGGGCAGGGAACCCGGACTGCTCTTTGGACTGGAGAGGGAGGGGGAGAGGAGTAGGGGTGGGAGCGGGAGGGAAATGGGAGGCTGGGAGGAGGCAGAAACTTTTTTTTCCTTTTCTCAATAAATAAATAAAAAAAAAAAACAAAAAATCTTACTTTGTTCAACTGCTGACTGAGATGAACCTCGCAGACAGGTTATACCATGAAAGACCTAAGTAACAGCACCCCCATACAGCAGGAGCAGTTTGGAGAGAAAAAAAAACTGTGCCCATATTTCCAAATATTATTTATAAAAGTTCTTTTACATTTAAAGGGGGATATGATAGAGACATGAATAATTTTCATTGGTATGGATTTGACTTTATTGATATAAATTTAAGGTCAATCTTATTATATGTATATGTATTTCTGACCTTGACTAAGGTATTGTGATTGTGTAGTTCATGTAAAAATGTAATATATATATATATATATGTGTTGTTAATGGATAATCATTGATAATAGTAAAGCTTGTATTCATGTTAGTTAGATTTTCTAGATGTGCATAGATATATTTCAGATAGGCATTCTTCATATCTTTCAAAGACTACAGAATATGGCATTTAATGTTTTAATAACTTAGGACTGTTCATGACAGTGAGACATGTCTGTTCCTGGCATTACCAATCCACTTCAAGAGGAAGATGAGCATCGAAGAAGCTCCTTATGGAGTTGGTTAGACATTTGGGAAAGAAACTGGTCTTGCCTGGACTGTTGCATAAACTGGACACAGAGAACCCACAGAGAGAGGACTGCTAAACTTGCCTAAAGGTGAGATGATCTTTCGGAGTTCCTGATTCATGCGAGAGTCCACGAGACATTCTATAGAATACAGTAGATAGTGACTGAACTGCCTTTGAAATTTCTTGCTTCATGGAAATGTCTCTGGATACTATGGACCTGAAGGCCAAAGATGGATGCCCCAGCAGTACAAAAGAACTTTGGGTGACTGTCCAGGCAGCGAGATGTCTCTGTTACTTCTAGAGTTTTTGAAGTTTCTTACTTCTTGTTTACGTAGGTAATATTATATCCTTCAGGAGTCTTTGATGGAGTTGAACAATAGATAGATAGTTATAGGTTTCCTTAGTTATGATAAAAGATAAAGTAGATATAAATATTGTAATTGTAATTCTTGCTTGATAACTGTTTTGTTATATGTAATTTTACTATGTTAAAGTGAATGCCTTTCTTTTTTGTTTAAACAAAAAAAGGGGAAATGATGGAGGAGGGCCATCTCTCTATTGGTTAATAAAGAAACTGCCTTGGCCCTGATAGGTCAGAAAATTAGGTAGGTGGAGTAGACAGAACAGAATGCTGGGAAGAAGGGAAATGAGGTCAGACATGATGAAGCCAGCTGCCAGGTCAGACATGCTGAATCTTTCCCGGTAAGACACCAACTTGTGGTGCTACACAGATTATTAGAAATGGGTTAATCAAGATGTGAGAATTAGCCAATAAGAGGCTAGAACTAATGGGCCAGGCAGTGTTTAAATGAATACAATTTGTGTGTTGTTATGTTGGGTATAAAGCTAACCATGTGGGAGCCAGGTGGGACGAAAAGCAGGCCTGCCCACAGCTCATTTCTACAAATGGTGACCTCCACACAACAGTAATTACTACAATACTTGTTTGGGGCATGTGTGAAGCTATGAAACAGGTCAATGCTGCCAATGTTAAGCCATCTCCCACAAACCAAGACTTTATCCAAAGACAAGAAATGGAATCAAACGATGACTTTAAATATAGCTTCCTGAGTACTTGCTTTTACCTTTCTCCTAATAAATTAAATATCTCAGCTATCCCTCTGAACATTTTACATGTGTTAACTGATATTTGGAGGAATGAACATGTCCCTGGCTCAAATCTTCATAGACCTACAGGAGAGTGGCTGTCTGAGCTTGTCCACCAGGTTTCACCTTAGAAATATGGAAGTTTGATGTAGATGCTCATCCATTTAAGGCTGAGCACTTCACAATCTATTATTCACCACATGTTAATAGATTTCTGTTGAACAGCATCCACTGCAAATAGAAGCTCCTCCAATTATTATTGAGACACATAATTGTGACTTGGTTTTGGACTATGTTCAAATAGCAGAATGACAGTAGGAGGTACTCCCTAGGGTCTATAATCTGTCTAGCCATAAATCCTTGGTTCTTGGTATGAGTTTCATACTGTGGAACAGGGCTTAAAATTCAATCAGAAAGTGCTTGGTTACTGAAATGATTTTTTTGAGCCAACATAGTACCAGAGAGCATGTCTTTCCAGATCAGTCAATATTGTAGTTGGCAGGGTATAGTTGATTTCTAGTGACCTGCTTCAGTGGGGTTCAGGTCCCAGTGAGTAAGTGTGGAGTCACTGGGGAGGGAGACACATCTTGATCATGAATTAGTATGGCTACTAGTGCATTTATTGAAAAAAGAATACACTTTTTTGTAAGTCAATAATTTAGTCACAGGTGACATTGAAAGCAGACTCAATGACTCAGGGATGGAAAGGGGCCATTAGCTTTGTTACAACATTTTTCCTGAGACAAGAGCAGTTATTTCAACAAGTATCTAAATGCCTCTTGTCCTCATAGTCCACCAGGAGCCCTCTGAACATCATTGTAAGGGCCACAAGTTTCTCCTATTAGAGCTAAGGAGAATGACTGTTTCTAATGAGCAGGAATTTTCCTTAAGTCCCTGTGGGAATGGAAGCTCTTTTCCAAATGCCTAAACTTGGAGAAAGACCAAACTCTCCACTACAATTTAAGAGCAGTTTTCATTCCTCAAGGGTATGATGTAGTGATGTGGGAGTGTCATATATCAATCTGTTGATTTCATTGGTTAAGTAATAAACAAACTGCTTGGCCTCATAGCTTAGAACATAGGTGGGTGGAATAAGCAGAACAGAATGCTGGGAGGAAGAGGAAGAGGAAGTGAGGTAAGATGCCTCAGACAGAGAGGCCATGCTCCCCTCTCCCAGGTAGACACACAATTCAGCTCCGACCCAGGATGGACGTAGGCTAGAATCTCCCTGGTAAGCCACCTTGTGGGCTAAACAGATAATTAGAAATGGGCTAAATTAATATGTGAGAATTAGCCTAGAAGAGGCTAGATAGAAATGGGCCAAGCAGTGTTTAAATGAATATAATTTGTGTGTTGTTATTTCGGGCATAAGCTAGCAGGCGGCCGGGGTGCTGGGGACGCAGCCCCGCTGCTCCTATTACTACAATGTAGGATGAGAACTGTTGCTCCCTAGTTGCATTCTTTTGTGTTTCAGTCTTACTATATGAGCCTGTTCCCCTCATATGCTCCCCAAAGGGAAGGTAGGTCCTGATGCCTTACTTTTTCCCCCATTATACCGTACTATCCTGATTTCTCTATACTTATTTACTAAACTCTTGCCCTTAATGACCTCGGGTTCTGGATATGGAGTGTAAGTGTTTCATTCTTGGGGTGAGGTGTGTCCAGTTAGTAAATCTCTAACTTCCTGTTCTTGATATAATTAGGAGGGCACAATGGAATTTCTATGGGCAGGCCGAGACTTCTCGTCACACTATATGGTTCCATGGTGGTGGAGTTTTTTTTTTCTAAGAATTATGTTGTTTAAAGAAGCTATGGTTTTATACATTTTCATCCTTCAAAGCCCATATAAAATTTCCCAAAGGGAGGCATAGTAGCGCGAGTCATTAAACACGAAGCAGGGCGCTGGAGAACTGTGAGCTGCTGGAACTGTGTTGGGCAGCAGGGCTTGCCTTGTGGCCCACAACAACTGATGATAATTTTCTCCTCCACCTTCTTGCACTATGAAATCTCATCAGTAGGGACAAAGCCTTCAGCTGAAAACCAGTTTTGTTCTCCATGTTCTGTGACGCAAGTATGTGGTGTCTTCAGCAATAAGGTCTAGCCATCAAGTTCTGAAGGCTAACCAAGAGTAACGGCAATAGCCTGTTATGTCTGGAGGTCTATGGTATCTCACTGACAACAACTTCCAAAGAAGTAAGCTACTTCTGTCCCCGGTCTGCCTATTTGTCAGTCTCTGTGTCCTGTGGGGGTACTGTTGACCCATTATGGGGAAACTCTTCCCTAGCCCTGAATTTTAAATGTTTATATATCTGAAGGCGTAAGTCACAAACAATGCCACACCAGTTTGGAATTATGATTAATAGGGTGGTATTTATTTAAAGGGGAAAATACTTACAGATAACTGTCCCAGACAACAGCCCTCTGCGCAATCAGGAAGGAGTCTAGTCACTGGAAACAGAGCAGGAAGTGAAGAAGAACGAGAAGGGAAGTAGCCGCTTTTTTAAAGGGAGAGAGACCACTCCCCAATGGGTTGGTCTCTCAGCGGCTATAGGCTGGAGGAGTGGAAGGACCTCCTGTAACATATATCTATTTCAGGAAACTTCTACTGTAATAGGCTTCCCTCTGACTTTTTTTTAAAAAGTCTTTTGTGTTTGTCTCTCCCCATACTCCCTCCTCTACCTTGTCATCCACTCTTCCACTCAGATTTAACCCTTCCTATTCCATTATTCCCTTTTAACTCTATGCCAGCATGTTCTATCTCCCCTATCTTGAAAGTCCCTCCAAATGGTCTCTAAATAATTTCCTGCCATCTGTGAATCTTCAAATGAAACATATATCTGAAGATCTAAGCTAGCATTCACAGATGGGAGAAAATGTGATGCTGATATTCTGAGACTGGGTTTTTTCACTCAGAATGAGTGTTTCCAGCTCTATCCATTTAGCTGCAAGTTCCATAATTTTATTTTCCTTGATAACCGAATAGTATTCAATTGTGTAAATATACCAAATTTCATTTACATTACTAGACTGTTTTCATTTCTTGGCTATGATGAATAGAGGAGCTGCAAACATAGAAGAGTGGACATTTCTAGATTGGATTTCTATATAGATCTGGGTTTCTATCCAAGAGTAGTATAACTAGATCATGCAGTAGATTTATTTTTAGCTATTTGAGGAAACTCCACACTTTTATAGGGCCACAGCAGTTTGCACTTCTACCAACAGCGAATAAGTAAGTGTTCCTCTTTCCTCACATCCAGGCCAGCATTTTGCACAATTTTTTGACTTTCATCATTCTGACAACAGTGAAATAAAATCACAAAGATGGTTTAATTTGCATTTCCTTGATGACCAAAAACTGTTAAGCAATTTTCTTTTTAAAATTAACTTTTTATTGCTTCTTTGTGGATTTCATATCATGCATCTAGATCTCCCTGTCCCTTCCCTGTACCATTTACATAGTTCTTTAGTCCATATATTGTCACTTGCTGGTGTTCATTGCTTTGAGCTGTTGGTCTGGCTTGAGGTCTCTGGCTTTTGCTACATCATCAATACTGTGCCCTCACTTGGGCTTCTCTTGGCTATCCTGTTGTCCTGTGTCATGCAGATCCTGTAACTTTGGGTCTCCAGGGCAGGTCCCTTCACATGCTTCAGCAGATCATAGATGGGGTAGCTGATGGGGTGGACCAACTCATAGCTCTGGTTCTGGGACTGGATGGTTGCTGGGTTGGTCATCCTGACAGCTCTTCTTCATCCTTAATGCTAGGATGAGCTCTCCAGTACTGCCTTGGCTAGTTCACCCTACGACTCTAAGCAGCAAGGGGCGAGGGACAATTCTGTTTCTTGCATCCTCAGACTCAGCTTCACCCACACCCACACCACCAGGGCCAGCTCTGCTTTTGCCTAGTTGAGGTAGATGTAGGAGTCACTCTGCTGGTGATGCAGCTGGTGAGAGGCAGGGCCAACTCTCTCACTTTAGTGACATCAGGGATGGCTTTCCCACCTACCACAGGCTTCAAGGGTCATCAGGGGACTTCTCTCTCTTGCTCATACCACCATATGGTAGGTGAGGAGCAGGGCTTGGTCTCTCACACTCATGTTTTCAGGGCCAGCTCCCCTACACCTCCATCAATGGAGTCAACTCTACTCTGTTGCCCAGGCAAAGTGCAGGGCCCACTCTCCCTAGTTCCGCATCTGTTAAGGAGCAGGATCAGTTCTCTCATCTGCCGCAGGTGGCAAGAAACAAGGCAGGAAGGGCATCTTTCCCTCTAGCTCACCACTACATGGCCGATGAGAGGACAGCGTCTGTTCTCCCACTTTTATGGCCTCTGGGCAGGCTTACCTTGCTCTCACCAACTACTATGGTGCCCAGATGAGGTGCAGGACCTGCTCTTCTGAGTGTTGTATGCAACAGGGCATGAGGGGTAAGGAGGGCAAATCTCCCCTGCCCATGCTGCATGACAGACGACAAGTGGATCTAGCTCTCCTACACTTATGGCCTCTGGGTCAGCGCACCTGCACCATCACCAGCAAATCTCCCCTGCCCATGCTGCATGACAGACGACAAGTGGATCTAGCTCTCCTACACTTATGGCCTCTGGGTCAGCGCACCTGCACCATCACCAGCAGGATCAGCTCTACTGAGTTGCCCAGGCAAGGGAACAGGGCCTGCTTTTCCGAGTGCTACAGCTTGTATGATGCTGGGCCAGCTCATCAGTTCTCTTGACCTCAGCACTAGCTCTCTGACCTGCAAGAGGTGGTGAGGGGTGAGGGAGAGGAAGGTATATCCCCCTTGCTCACACCAACATATAGCAGATGAGGGGCAGGACTACATCTCCCACACTCATAAAAACATTGAACAATTTAAAAAAGATTTTCCCAGCCTTATTTGTATTTCATTTTTTGAGAATTCTGTTTAGTTCTATAACTATTTACTTTTTAAATTGATTTTATTGAACCATACATTTTTCTCTGCTCCTGTCCCTTCCTCTCTCCCCCCTTCAACCCTCTCCCATGGTCCCCATGTTCCCAATTTACTCAGGAGACCTTGTCTTTTTCTACTTCCCATGTAGATTAGTATTTCTCCCTTAGGGTCCTCATTGTTGTCTAAGTTCTCTGGGATTGTGAATTGTAGTCTGGTTTTCATTGCTTTATGACTAAAAGTCACTTATGAGTGAATGTGTATGATGTTTGTTTTCTGGGTCTGAGTTAACTTGCTCAGTATGATTTTTTTGAGATCCATTCATTTGCCTGCAAATCTCAGATGTCACATTATTTTTTCTGCTGTGTAGTACTCCATTGTGTAAATATACCACATTTTCCTTATCCAGGGACATTTAGGTTGTTTCCGTGTTCTGGATATTACAAACAATGCTGCTATGAGCATAGTTGAGCACATGTCCTTGTGGCATGATTGAGCATCCTTTGGATATATGTAGTAAAAGGAGCGGTGGGGCTGCGTCCCCAACACCACGGCCGCCTCCAACTAGCTTATGCCCCGAAATAGTTACACAGAAATGGTATTCTTTTAATCACTGCTTGGCCCATACCTAGCCTCTTCTAGGCTAATTCTCGCACCTGGACTAGCCCATTTCTAATAAGGTGTGTAGCATCCCAAGGTGCGCTTACCAGGAAGATTCTAGCCTACGTCCATCCTGGGTTGGAGCTTCATCGCGTCCATCTACCCGGGAGCTGGGAGCATGGTGTCTCTGCTCCAGAGCAGAGCTGTCGAGTCTGAGCTCACTTCCTCTTCCTCCCAGCCTTCTGTTCTGTTTTCTCCACCCACCTATGTTCTAACCAATAAAATGGGCCAAGGCAGTTTCTTTATTATAATTAACCAATGACCTTCCTCCATCATTTCCCCTTTTTTCTGTTTAAACAAAAAAAAGGAAGGCTTTAACTTAACATAGCAAAATTACATATAACAAAACAGTTATCAAGTAAAAATTACAATAATCTTTATCATAACTAAGGAAAACTATAACTAACTATTCTTTAACTCCATTAAAGACTCCAGAAAGATGCAATATTACCTAAGCAAACAAGAAATAAGCAATTTTTAAAACTCTAGAAATGACAGAGATATCTCACTGCCTGGACAGTCACCCAAAGTTTCTCTGTACCATTGGGGCATCCATCTTCGGCCTACAGGCCCATAGTTTCCAGCAGACATTTCCACAAAGCAGGAAATTTCAAAGGCAGTCACTATCTGCTTGTCCTGAAAAATGTCTTGCAGACTCTTTCATGAATCAGGAACCCAAAAGATCATCTCACCTTTAGGCAAGTTCAGTAGTCCTCTCTCTGCGGGTTCTCTGTGTCCAGTTTATGCAATAGTCCAGGCAAGAGCAGTTTCTTGCCCAAATGGCTATCAAACTCCATAAGGATCCTCTTCGATGCCCATCTTCTTCTTGAAGTAGATTGGTGCTGCCAGGAGCAGAGTGTCTCATTGTCATGAAAAGTCCTAAGTTATTCACAATACCTTAATCAAGATCAAGAAATATATATAACAAAATTGACCTTAAAATCCATACCAATGCAAATTATTCATACCTATATCATTTCCCCCTTTAAATGTTAAAAAACATTTGTAAACAATATTTGGGAACATGGGCGCAGGTTTTTCTCTCCAAACTGCTTCCTGCTGAATGGGGGCGTCGTTAATTGGGTATTTCAGGGTATAACCTGTGTGCTAGTTTCATCTCAGTTGGCAGTTGAGCGAAGCTTTCTGAAGGTTCACAGCAACCCTTCAGGAGGGCGTGGTCCATCATGCCATATCGGAATAGAAGAAATGAACAGGCTCTCATCATCTGTGAAAACAAAATAAGAAACTCCTTTCCAAAGTATCATATCCTTAGATCCAAATTTTAAAGTCAAGACATTTTCAAAATATCTATGTGGAATTAGTTCAGCAGCATTTATAAACAAATATCTTTTAGCAGCTGTTGTTCCTTCCTCAGCATTCAAACAATTTAAACAGAGCATAATAGCATACAGTATCAAGATTCTCTGTGTATTTTCCATCTTTGTGCAGCTTTGTTTTAACCTCTATTTTATTTAATTTTACTTTTATTTTTTGTTTTTTGAGACAGGTTTTCTGTATCTTTGACCTGGAATAACTCTGTAGACCAGGCTGTCCTTGAACTCTCAGAGATCCGCCTGTCTCTGCCTCCCAGGCATTGGGATTAAAGGTGTACACTACTACACCTTGAACTCACAGAGATCTGTTTGTCTCTGCCTTCTAGGCACTGGGATTAAAGGCGTGTGCTACCACACCCAACTACTCTCTTTTTTCCTTATTTTTGTTTTTTACTTTAAGAATTTTAACTTTTAGTCTGCATATATTTTTAACACACTATAAATCATTTAGAAATTTTCTTTGTCTTTGAATCTCTCTTTACTGTATATCTCTCTTTTTCTGATCACTTGAGTCTTTAATTTACCAAGCAATATCAGTAGGACTAAAGCCGTGGCTTTGCCAGCTAGATCCAGTCCATTCCTTAGCTTTCCAGCCTCATGGCGGAGATACAGGCTGTCGCCGTGTTTACTGCAACAACTCTATGGCATTTCAAGGTCCCTGCCAGCAAGCAAGCTTCAGCAGCCTGTGCTTGCAAACCACACGAACCGCCTGCGTAAAAGAGTCAGAGTTTGTCCAGGCAAGACAGCCCAGAAAGCTGGCATTTTTAAATGGCGCAGCTTTTTTCCTGCTATGGCTGAAAACCGAAAAGCATGCGTTCAGCTTTTCATCAACACTGTTTAAGTGTTTTGTGGCAGGACCTCTTAAGAGCTGCAGGGTTTTGCAGCTGAAGCTGAGTCAGGAAGCCTCTCTTAGATGAGAGTGTTTGCTTGCCTCTAGCAAGCAGAGCAGACCCAAGAGAGTGCTGCTACCAAGAAACCATGCACAAAGCTGTCATTTTGTTCTAGAATTACTTTCCCAAGCTGTCTCGGGCTTTATATGGATACAGTTGTCCACGTGGGCGCCATCTGTAGTAATATGAGTGGCGGGGCTTCGTCCCCAACACCCTGGCCGCCTCCGGCTAGCTTATGCCCCGAAATAATTACACGGAAATGGTATTCTTTTAATCACTGCTTGGCCCATACCTAGCCTCTTCTAGGCTAATTCTCGCACCTGGACTAGCCCATTTCTAATAAGGTGTGTAGCATCCCAAGGTGCGCTTACCAGGAAGATTCTAGCCTACGTCCATCCTGGGTTGGAGCTTCATCGCGTCCATCTACCCGGGAGCTGGGAGCATGGTGTCTCTGCTCCAGAGCAGAGCTGTCGAGTCTGAGCTCACTTCCTCTTCCTCCCAGCCTTCTGTTCTGTTTTCTCCACCCACCTATGTTCTAACCAATAAAATGGGCCAAGGCAGTTTCTTTATTATAATTAACCAATGACCTTCCTCCATCAGATATATACCCAAAAGTGGTATTACTGGGTCTTGAGGAAGGTTGTTTCCTAATTTTCTGAGAAACTGCCATACTGATATCCAAAGAGGCTGTACCAGCTTGCACTCCCACCAGCAATGCAGGAGTGTTCACTTTTACCCACAACCTCTCCAGCATAAGTTGTCATCGGTATTTTTGATCTTGGCCATTCTTATAGGTGTAAGATGGAATCTCAGAATTGTTTTGATTTGCATTTCTCTGATGACTAAGGATGTTGAACATTTCCTTAAGTGTCTTTCAGCCATTTTAGATTCCTTTGTTGAGAGTTCTCTGTTTAGGTCTGTACTCCATTTTTTTATTGGATTATTTGTTCTTTTGATGACCAATTTCTTGAGTTCTTTGTATATGTTGGAAATCAGACCTTTGTCTGATGTGGGGTTAGTGAAGATCTTTTCCCATTTTGTCTGTGCTACTGGAGTTATATTTAGGAAGTGGTCTCCTGTGCCAATGTGTTCAAGTGTATTTCCCACTTTCTCTTCTATGAGGTTCAGTTATGGCCCATTTTTGATTGGGTTGTTTATTTTCTTGTTTAAGTTTTTGAGTTCTAGTCACTAACTTTCTGTCAGATATGCAGCTGATATTTTCCCCATTCTGTAAGCTGCTTCTTCCCTTGCATGATGGTGTCCTTCACTGTACAGAAATTTTAGTTTTCATGAGGTTCCATTTTTAAATCACTAGCTTTAATTCTGCTGATATTGGAGCTCTGTTCTCTCATCTATCAGGTTCAGTGTGGCCAGATTTATATTTTATTACATTTAGATATGTTTCTTGTATCCCTGATCTCTCCAAGACTTTTGTCATGAAGGGGTGTTGTATTTTGTTGAATGCTTTTTCAGAATCTATAAAAATATTTATGAGATGATCATATGGTTTTTAAATTTTATTTTATTTCTATGGTGGATTACATTGATAGATTTTCATATATTTAACCATCCCTGCATCTCTGAGATGAAGCCAACTTGCTCATGGTGGATGATTTTTTTATGTGTTTTTGGATTTGGTTTGCCAGTATTCTATTGAATATTTTTTTATCTATGTTCATGAGTGAGATTTATCTGTAATTCTTTTTCTTGGTTGAGTCTTTGTATGGTTTCAGTATCAGGGAACTGTAGCCTCATAAAAAGAGTTTGGAAATGTTCCTTCTGTTTCTATTAAGTGGAATAATTTAAGGAGTATAGTTATTAGCTCTTCTTTCAAGTTCTGGTAGAATTCTGCACTGAAACCTTCTGACCCTGGGCTTTTTTTGGGGGGGGGCAGGGCTTTTGATGACTGCTTCCATTTCCTTGCAGAGTATATGTCTATATAAATTGTTCATCTGGTCTTGATTTAATTTTGGTGCATGGTAGCTATCCACAAAATTGTCCATTTACTTTGAAAAGACTCTGGGCCACCTCAGCTAAACTGCCCCTCTCCTCTGGGAACCAGGAACCTGATAATCACCCATGCATGCACTAGAGCTTTGGGTACTTTCCCAGGAACTCTCCATTCCTTTTGAAGTTTTTCTTCAATAGACCCAGGCCCTGGAACTGGGGCATCTGACCTGCAGATGTTTCTCCTTGTTCAACCAACCCAGCAATAGCCATAGCAATGACCCATCATAGTTAGCTAAGCATTCAACAAGCTAGTCACAATGGTTGACAAATGACTTCTGCACTCCCCCTTTTTGGTTCTGCAGTTTTTCTCTTTAAAAGAAGCCTGCAATAGCTTTTTGAGGTCCTTCTCCTCCCAAGGCTGGGGGACCTATGTAGTGACAGAAATAAAAATTCCTCTTGCTTTTGCATCAACTGCGGTGTGAAGATGGTCTCTTGGGGCGACTCCTCGGTGATTGGACTTTAGGGTTCAACAACTCTACATTTTCCAGTTTAGTGGAGTACAGGTATTTGTGGTATGACCAAATAATTCTCTGGATTGCATCAGTGACTGTTGTTATGCACCCCTTTTCATTTCTGATTTTGTTAATTTGGATATTCTCTCTCTGCCTTTTGATTAGTTTGGATAAGGATTTGTCTATCTTGTTGATTTTCTCAAAGAACCAGGCCTTTGTTTCATTGATTCTTTGTATTGTTTTCTTTGTTTCTATTTTATTAATTTCAGCCCTCAGTTTGATTGTTTCCTGTTGTCTACTCCTCCTGAGTGAGTCTGCTTCTTTTTTTTCTAGAGCTTTCAGGTGTGCTGTTAAGTTGTTAATGTGAACTTTCTGCATTTTCTTTATGTAGGCGCTTAGTGCTATGATCATTCCTCCTAGCACTGCTTTCATTGTGTCTTATAAGTTTGGGTATGTTGTGCTTTTGTTTTATTGAATTTTAGGAAGTCTTCTTTCTTTCTTTCTTTCTTTCTTTCTTTCTTTCTTTCTTTCTTTCTTTCTTTCTTTCTTTCTTTCTTCCTTAACCCAGGGGTGATTCAATTAAACACTTCAATTTCCATGAGTTTGTACGCTTTCTGTGAGTAGTGTTGTAGTTAAATTCTAACTTTAAGCCATGGTGATCCAAAAGGATACAGGGGGTTACTCCAATTTTTTGTTATCTGTTGAGGTTTGCTTTGTTACTGAGTATGTGGTCAATTTTAGAGAAGGATACATAAGGTGCTGAGAAGAAGGTGTATTCTTTTGTGTTTGGGTGGAATGTCCTATAGATGTCTTTTAAATTCATTTGAGTTATGACATCTGTTAGTTCTCTTATTTCTCTGTAAAGTTTCTGTCTGCATGACCTGTCCATTGGTGAGAGTGGGGTGTTGAAGTCTCCTGCTATTAGTGTGTGGGGTTTGATGTGCGATTTAAGCTTTAGTAATGTTTCTTTTACATATGTGGGTTCTCTTGTATTTGGGGCATAGATGTTAAGGGTTGAGACTTCATCTTGATAGATTGTTCCAGTTAAGAGTATAAAGTGTCTTTTTCCATCTCTTCTGATTATTTTAGATTTTAGGATAGCTATACCTGCTTGTTACTTTGGTCCATTAGATTGGAAAATCTTTTCTCAATCCTTTACTCTGAGGTAATGTTTGTCTTTGAGATTGAGGTGTGTTTCTTGTATACAGCAGAACGCTGGATACTGTTTTCATATTTATTCTCTTAGCCTGTGTCTTTTTAATAGGTGAATCGAGTCCATTGATATTTAGTGATTGTTAATTCCTGTTATTTTTTAGTGGTAGTGTTTGTGTGTTTCCCTTTTTGGAGGTTTGCTGGTGTGAGGTTATCTGTTGTCTGTGTTTTGTGGCTGCAGTTAGCTTCCTTGGATTGGAGTTTTCCTTCTAGTACTTTTTGTAGGGCTGGATTGTGGGTAGGTATTATTTTAATTTGGTATTGTCAGGGAATATCTTATTTTCTCAGTCTATGGTGATTGGAAGTTTGCTGGGTTTAGTAGTCTGGGATGGCATCCATGGTCTCTTAGTGTCTGCAAAATGTCTGTCCAGGACCTTCTGGCATTCAGAGTCTCCACTGAGAAGTCAGGTATTATTCTTATAGGTCTGCCTTTAAAGGTTACTTGGCCCTTTTCCTTTGTAGCTCTTAATATTATTTCTTTATTTTATGTGCTTAGCATTTTGATTATTATGTGATGAGGGGATTTTTTTTTTATCCATTCTATTTGGTGTTCTGTAAGCTTCTTGTATCTTCATAGGCATGTCCTTCTTTAGGTTCAAAAATTTTATTCTATAATATTTTAAAATTTGGTTTTTGTGCCTTTGAGCTGGATTTCTTCTCCTCCTATCCTTATTACTCTTTTTCCCTTTTTATTGGTTTTTATTGAGCTCTACATTTTTCTCTGCTCTCATCCCTGACTCTCCCCCCTTCCACCCCCTGCAGGGTCCCCGTGCTCTCAATCTTTTCTTTTCTACTTTCTACTTCCTATGTATATTAGATCTATGTATGTCTCCCTTAGTGTCCTCATTGTTGTCTAAGTTCTCTGGGATTGTGGTTTGTAGACTGGCTTTATTTGCTTTATGTTTAAAAACCACCTATGAGTGAGTACATGTGATAATTGTCTTTCTGGTTTTGGGTTACCTTACTGAAAATAATGTTTTCTAGCTCCATCCATTTTCCTGCAAAATTCAAGATGTCATTATTTTTTTCTGCTGTGTAGTACTCCATTGTGTAAATGAGCAACATTTCCATATCTATTCTTTGGTTGAGGGGCATTTAGGTTGTTTCCAGATTCTGGCTATGACAAACAAAGCTGCTATGAACATAATTGAGCATATGTCCTTGTGGCATGACTGAACATCCTTTGGATATATATCCCAAAGTGGTATTACTGGGTCTTAAGGAAGGTTGTTTCCTAATTTTCTGAGAAATCGCCACAATGACATCCAAAGGGGTTGTACCAGCTTGCATTCTCACCAGCAATGCAGAAGTGTTCCCTTTTACCCACAACCTCTCTAGCATAAGTTGTCATCAGTGTTTTTGATTTTGGCTATTTTTATAGGTGTAAGATGGAATCTCAGAGTTGTTTTGATTTGCATTTCTCTGATGACTAAGGATGTTGAACATTTTTTAAAGTGTCTTTCAGCCATTTTAGATTCCTCTGTTGAGAGTTCTCTATTTAGGTCTGTACTTCATTTTTTATTGGATTATGTGTTCTTTTGGTGTCCAATTTCTTGAGTTCTTTGCATATTTTAGAGATCAGACCTCTGTCTAATGTGGGGTTAGTGAAGATCTTTGCCCATTCTGTAGGCTATCATTTTGTCTTGTTGACTGTGTTCTTTGCTTTTCTTAAGCTTTTCAGTTCCAGGAGGTCCTATGTATTAATTGTTTCTCTCAGTGTCTGTGCTGCTATGTTATATTTAGGAAGTGGTCTCCTGTGCCAATGCATTCAAGTGTACTTCCCACTTTCTCTTCTATGAGGTTCAGTGTGGCTGGCTTTATGTTGAGGTCTTTGATCCATTTAGACTTGAATTTTGTGCATGGTGATAGATATGGCTCCATTTTCATTCTTTGACATGTTGATATCCACTTGTTAAAATGTTTTCTTTTTTCCATTTGATATTTTTTGCTTCTTTGTCAAAAATCAGGTGTTCGAAGATGTGTGGATTGATATCTGGGTCTTCTATTTGGTTTCATTGGGCCTCCTGTCTCTTCTTATACCAATACCAGGCTGTTTTCAGTACTGTAGCTCTGTCATAGAGTTTGAAGTTAGGGATTGTGATGCCTCCAGAAGTTCTTTTATTGTACAGGAGTGTTTTTTTTTCTATTCTGGATTTTTTGCTTGGAGGTCTGTTGTTTGGAGGTCTGTGAAGATTTTTGCTGGGATTTTGATGGGCATTCCATTGAATCTCTAGATTGCTTTTGGTAAGATTACTATTTTTACTATGTTAATTCTACCTACTGAAGAGCATGGGAGATCTTTCCACCTTCTGGTGTCTTCTTCAATTTCTTTCTTCAAAGGTTTAAAGTTCTTGTCATACAAGTCTTCCACTTGTTTGGTTAGAGTTACTCCAAGATATTTTATGCTATTTGTGGCTATTGTGAGGGGTGTTGATTATCTGATTTCTTCCTCAGCCCTTTTATCATCTGTGTACTGGAGGACTACTAATTTTTTTAGTTAATCTTGTATCCTGCTACAATACTGAAAGTGTTTATGAGTTATAGAAGTTTCTTGGTAGAATTTTTTGGATCGCTTATGTAAACTATCATACAGTGAGAGTTTGACTCCTTCTTTTCCAATTTGTATCCCCTTGATCTCCTTTTGGTGTCTTGCTGCTCTAGCTAGGACCTCAAGAACTGTATTGAATAGATATGGAGAGAGTGGGCAACCTTGTCTTGTTCCTGATTTCTGTGGAATCTCTTGGTTCTGCTTCAAGTTGGTATGCTAGACTTTGTTGACTTCCTAAGGAGGGCCTTACCCTGTCTGAGGAGTGGATGGGAAATGGGAAGTGGGAGGTGGGGGGTAGAAGAAGGGGAGGGGAAACTGGGGTATGTAATTATGTAAATTGAAAAGTAATTTTTTATAAATCATATAAAAATGAAGCCAGAACTGTAGACAGAGGCTGTTTGTTCGTTCCCTATTACCCAGACCTGAAATAATCACACAGAAACTCTATTATATGAAAAAATGTTTGACCAATAGCTTAAGTGTAATGCTAGCTAGCTCTAATATCTTAAATTAGCCTGTTTCTATTAATCTGTATATCGCTAGTAAGGTTCCATCTAGAGTTTGTCTTCTATGTCTGTCTCCTGTGGCAGCTTGATGGCTTCTCACTGACTCTGTCTTTTTTCCCAATATTTACTTTAGTTTTTCTGCCTAGCTGTACTCTGCTCTGTCACAGACCAAATCAACTTCTTTATTCATTAACCAATAAAAGCAACACATAGACAGATAGACTTCCAACATCATATCACCTTTTCTGTCTAAATAAAAAGGAAGGTTTTAACTTTAACAAACTAAATTAATATAACAAAACAGGTATAAACAAGAATTACAATTACAATATTTATATCTACTTTATCTTTTATCATAACTAAGGAAAACTGTAATTATAACTATCTATCCTTCAACTTCATCAAAGACTCCAGAAGTATATAATATTACCTATGTAAACAGGAAGTGCATTATAAGCAACTATGTAGAATTGACAGAGAGATCTCACCGCCTAGACAGTTACCCAAAGTTCTTATGTATCTTTGGAGCATCCACCTTCATCCTACAGGTCCATTGTATCTGACAGTCTTTCCATGGAGCAGGAAATTTCAAAGATAGTTCGAACTATATTGGCAATTTGTCAATCACTTTCTTCTGTGTCCTGCAGAATGTCTGGCAGACTCATGAAGCAGGAACCCTGAAGGACTGGCTCACCTTTAGACAAGTTCAGCAGTCTTTTTTCTGTGGGTCCTGCAAGTCTAGTTCATATAGCATACCATCAAGCAGTCCAGGAAAGAGAAGTTGCTTACTAAGAAACTGCATAAGAAGCCTCTTTGATGCCCACCTTCCTCTTGAAATAGGTTGATGCTGCCAGAAGCAGATGTGTCTCATGTTATGAAAAATCCTAAGGTATTGAAACATTTTAAATGCCATATTCTTCAAGTCTCTGAAAGATTCAAAGAATACTTATCTAACTGAAATATGTCTCTATATATCTAGAAAACCAAACATGACTAAAAGCTTGACAAGTATAGATAACTATCTATTAACCTAAATTTCTTAACGATACATTACAGTTTTAAATGAACTGCACAAATATAATACTTTAATCAAGAGCAGAAATAAATATAACAAAATTGACCTTGCTGCCACCAACTAACTTGCAGCATGCTGTCCACAAACCCCACTCAAGTGCTTGGCTCCCTGAAAGAGCCAGCGCTGTTTGTGCAACTAGCACGAACCAGGAAGCTGCCATTTCTTAAATAAGCCCTGTTTTTTTGTTGTTGTTGCTGCAAATGCTGAATCAGGAAGACCTCACTTGAAGGAGTCACACAGCGCCCCTGCCCACCACCAGCAAACAAAGCTCATCCATATAAAAAATGCTGGCTACCAAGAAGCTGTGCTTAACACTGTCCTTTTGTGTCAAGAATTCCTTTTCAGGCTTTCTCAGGTCTTACATGAATATAGTCGACCACATTGGCACCAATCTGTTAGTAGAGACTGTTCATTTGTTCCTGGTTCCTCTGACTTGAAATAATCACACAGAAGTTATATTATTTGTTTGAAGAAAGCAACTGATGGGCTTTGCCATTACAAGACAGAAGAGAACTTTAGTTTTCCTGCTTCATGGAAAACTCTGCCAAATATTATGGGACTACTGGCTGAAGATGGATACCCCAACATTACAGAAAAAACTTTGGATGACTGTCCAGGCAGCAAGATGTCTCTGTCAATTCTAGAGTTTTGTAAGTTGCTTATAATGTATTTCCTGTTTATTTTGGTAATATTATATCCTTCTGGGGACTTTGAGAGAGTTGAAGAATAGAAAGTTATAGTTTTTCTTAGTTAAAGTAGATATAAATATTGAAACTGTAATTCTTGCTTGATACTTGTTTTGTTATATGTAATTTTACTTTGTTAAAGTTAAAAACCTTTCTTTTTATTTGAAGGGGAAATGGTGTGGGAAGTCCTTCTGTCTATGTGTTGCTTTTTGGTTAATGAATGAAGCTGTTTTGACCAGTGACCTAGCAGAATAGAGCGAGGCAGGAATTCTAAGCAGAAAGAGGAGAGAGTAGGCACAGTTGAGAGACACCATGTAGCACTGCAGGAGACAGATGCCCAGAACCATGCTGGTAAAGCACAAGCCTCATAGTAAACTATAAAATAATAGGAATGGGTTAATTTAAGATATAAGACCTAGCCAAGACGGCAGAGGCGGCCGGAACCCCGGGACGGCGGAGGCGGCGGGAGGACACCCTCCGCAGCCCCGTCCGCCGCAGCCGGTGGGGATCAGCTGGGACCAGAGCGGCAGCAGAGAATCCAGGCCGCAGGTGGCGGGAACCGTTGTGACAGCAGACGCAGGCTGCAGGGACCGTGCACAACACCAAGAGCAGATCACCCCACTACAATTAAATCAAAGAGGTAGGCCTTTGGGTGGCGAGGTCCCTGGCAAAGGAAGAGCCGGGTTCGGTTCCTGAAGACCCTTCTGAAGGGTGAGAGGGATCTTGGCCCCTGGCAGGAACCAAGAAACAGAGCGAGGGCATTTTGTAAGAGGAGCCCCTGGCCAGCAGGGAAACCTGAACCAGTTTTAAAAGACTCATTAGATAGCATTGATAGGAGGAGATGGGCAGGCGCCAAGGCAAGAATTCACCCAATAATCTGGAAAACAGCATGAAAACAACAGAACCCAATGATCTTACAACAGAAGGTCTTCAACACCCTAACACAGAAGAAGTGGAAAAAATTGACTTTCTGAAAGCAATAGAGTCCCTTAAACAACATGTGAAAAATGCCCTTATAGAAATGGATGAGAAGTATAACCAAAAGTTTGAAGAAATGAGTAAATACATACATAATACCCTGGGAAAGCAAGAAAGAACAATCAAACAGGTAATGGAAACAGTTCAAGAATTGAAAACTGAAATGGAAGCAAGGAAGAAAACACAAACCGAGGACCAGCTGGATATGGAAAATCTAGGTCAACGAGCAGAGCCTACAGAAACAAGCATAATCAATAGAATACAAGAGATAGAAGAAAGAATCTCAGATTCTGAGGACTCCATAGAGAAAATAAATGCACTGATCAAAGAAAACTGCAAAGCCAACAAATTTTTTTTTTAAGCTGTGCATTTACTAACAATAGATAACAACATTGTGGTCTTTTGGTAGTTAAGGAACTGGTTGACAATGAAGCAATGCAGTTTGCATGGCTATCTTCCTTTACTGACTCTCATAGAAAAGACTTCATATCCTCTCAAAGTCTTCATTTGGGGCTTCCAGGTCATGAGCACCTGCACAGCTGGCAGCAACAGGATAAAGCATAGACCAGTGAAAAATGGACAGAGAAAATTAAAGTGGGCACATGCTGGTGATGTTAACCTAAGACTCAGATATGGAGAAACTTAGGCTAGACCCTGAATGAAATCTAAGGCTGCTAAATATAAACGTGTTCTTGAGTCCAAAATGCCAGGAATTACACACAAGTTTTAAGGCATACAAATATAATGTCCTGCGTGTATTTTTTCAAGGCTGTAGAAGTTTTAAGTCTTAAAGCTACTTTGTACTCACTAGAAACACAGTCTCCTGTTCAAACAAAATCAAGGGTTGGTGAACAGATGGAACTATATGTGATGAAGGAAATTTAGAGGAGAGGAGGAGAGTGTTTCCAGGTATGGGGAGAAAGAGTTCCATAGCAGTCATATGCAAAGTGAGACAAGTTTTCTGAGCATGTCCTGTCAATTATTTTTTACTTGAATGCTTTCAGGGTGATTATGAAAGAAACGCATGACCTCTTCATAATCTCCTCCTCATCCTCCTGCCATCACCTACTTTTCTTCTCAGGACAGTCAGCTTCAGAACACCTGGGAATGGTTGAGTTAAAGAAAGCCAGGAATAATATATATTTTCACATTTGAAATAGTCACCAATTATTTGTTTAGGTTTTATACAATATAGAGTTCTCCAATGTTACTTATGCTAT
Source organism: Microtus californicus (assembly GCA_028537955.1). NCBI lineage: Eukaryota > Metazoa > Chordata > Mammalia > Rodentia > Cricetidae > Microtus > Microtus californicus. The sequence goes on along the minus strand of JAQJZF010000018.1, from coordinate 3,390,313 downwards.
GTAGAATTCAAAACTTTTATTATGTTATTGAACCCAGGAGATTTTTCATGAAATGACGGACATTCAAGTTTTCCTATATCATTAGTATTTCTGGGAGTAGAGCCTGATAGGACAGAAGAATAATATGTTGTAACTCAGGTAAGGGGATAAATTTCCACATTGATTTCATGCGGTCTAAGGAAATTATTTTAATTTTTAACAGTAGAAGTGAAAATTTATTTTTCTTGGCTATAGTCATTTGTAGTCTTTAGTATCAGTTATGAATTGAGACCATAATAAGATGATACATTTCCTAAATATCTTTTCTTAAACTACATTAAGACATATTATCTATTAATTGTAGTAGTAATTTGAACTTAATTTCTTTCTCAAGCAAAGTAATTTTATATAAACATAGCCCAGTGGATCACTGGAGATTGATGATCTTCTCTGTAAATAAATAACAAAGAAAAATTCTAATCAGCATGAGAATAGAGACATGTACTAAATAAATCTATAAAACTTTGATCACTAACTGGGAACATCTGCAGCAGTGTGCAAGATAATTCAGTTGGGGCTGATGAATAACTTTAAAAAAACTGCAAATAAGTATAGTTTTGGCATGTGCTTTTACTTTTGCAATATTTATACACCAAGAGATATTGAGAGAAAAAATACCACATATGTAATAAAATTTAGAAAAGAAGCCATGAACACATGCATTTAAAGATCCCTTACCTTTTTTTCTTTTTTTTTATTGAGAAAAAAATTTCCGCCTCCTCACATCCTCCCACTCCACCTCCTCCCCCCCCTCCCCCCACTCCTCTCCCCCTCCCCCAACTCCTCTCCCCCTCCCCCCACTTCTCTCCCCCTCCCTCTGCAGTCTGAAGAGCAGCCAGGGTTCCCTGCCTTGTGGAAAGTCCAAACTCCTTGCCCCTCCATCCTGGTCTAGGAAGGTGAACATCCAAACTGGCTAGGCACCCTCAAAGTCAGAACATGATGCAGGATAAAAACCCAGTGCCATTGTCCCTGGCTTCTCAGCAGCCCTCATTGTCCGCCATATTCAGAGAATCGGTTTTATGCCCTGCTTTTTCAGTCACAGTCCAGCTGGCCTTGGTGAGCTCTCAATAGATCAGCCCCACTGTCTCCGTGGGTGGGGGCACCCCTTGTGGTTCTGACTTCTTTGCTCATGTTCACCCTCATTCTGTTCCTCATTGGGACTTTGGGAGTTCAGTCCAGTACTCCAGTGTGGGTCTCTGTCTCTATCTCCATCCATCGCCAGATGAAGGTTCTATGGTGATATGCAAGATATTCATCAGTATGGCTATAGGATAGGATCATTTCAGATTCCCTATCCTCAACAGCCCCAGGAACTAACTGGGGACCTCGCCTTGAGCATCTGGAAGCATCTCTAGGTCCAAGTCTCTTGCCAACCCTAAGATGGCTCCCTTAATTAAGATATGTGCTTCCCTGCTCCCCTATCCAAACTTCCTTTATCCCAATCATCCCATTTCCCCAAGTTCTCCCCATCCTACCCTTCTCACTTTTCTCTCCCCATCTCCACTTACCCCTCCCACCCCACCCCCAAGATTCCGAATTTTTTGCCCGGCAATCTTGTCTACTTCCCATACCCAGGAGGATAGCTATATGTTTTTCATTGGGTTCACCTTCTTATCTAGCTTCTTTAGGATAACAAATTATAAACTCACTGACCTTTATTTATGGCTAGAACCCAATTATGAGTGAGAACATCCCTTGTTCATCTTTTTGGGTCTGGGTTACCTCACTCAGGATAGTATTTTCTATTTCCATCCATTTGCATGCAAAATTTGAGAAGTCATTGTTTTTTACCGCTGAGTAGTACTCTAATGTGTATATATTCCACACTTTCTTTATCCATTCTTCCATTGACGAACATCTAGGTTGTTTCCAGGTTCTGGCTATTAAAAACAATGCTGCTATGAATATAGTTGAACAAATGCCCTTGTCAGATGATCGGGCATCTCTTGGGTATATTCCCAAGAGTGGCATTGCTGGGTCCAGGGGTAGGTTGATCCCGAATTTCCTGAGAAACCTAAACACTGCTTTCCAAAGTGGTTGCACAAGTTTGCATTCCCACCAGCAATGGATGAGGGTACCCCTTCCTCCACAACCTCTCCAGCAGAGGCTATCATTGGTGTTTTTGATTTTAGCCAATCTGACAGGTGTAAGATGATATCTCAAAGTTGTTTTGATTTGCATTTCCCTGATTGCTAAGGAGGTTGAGCATGACCTTAAGTGTCTTTTGGCCATTTGAACTTCTTCTGTTGAGAATTCTCTGTTCAGATCAGTGCCCCATTTTTAAATTGGGTTAATTAGCATTTTAAAATCTAGTTTCTTGAGTTCTTTATATATTTTGGAGATCAGACCTTTGTCTGTTGCGGAGTTGGTGAAGATCTTCTCCCAGTCAGTGAGTTGCCTTTTTGTCTTAGTGACAGTGTCCTTTGCTTTACAGAAGCTTCTCAGTTTCAGGAGGTCCCATGTATTCAATGTTGCCCTTAATGTCTGTGCTGCTGGAGTTATACCTAGGAAGCCATCGCCTGTGCCCATCTGTTGTAGGGTACTTCCCAATTTCTCTTCTATCAGGTTCAGTGTGTTCGGACTGATATTGAGGTCTTTGATCAATTTGGACTTGAGTTTTGTGTATGGTGATAGATATGGGTCAATTTTCATTCTTCTACAGGTTGACATCCAGTTGTGCCAGCAACATTTGTTGAAGAAGCTTTCTTTCCTCCATTGTATACTTTTAGCTCCTTTATAGAAAATGAGGTGTTCATATATTTGTGGGTTAAAATCTGGGTCTTCTATATGATTCCATTGGTCGACTTCTCTGTTTTTATGCCAATACCACACTGTTTCATTACTGTGGCTCTGTAATAGAGTTTGAAATCAGGGATGGTAATGCCTCCAGAAGTTCCTTTGTTATATATGACTGTTATGGCTATCCTGAGTTTTTTGTTTCTCTATATAAAGTTGATTATTGTCCTCTCAAGGTCTGTGAAGAATTTTGATGGGATCTTGATGGGGATTGCATTGAATCTATAAATTGCCTTTGGTAGAATTGCCATTTTTACTATGTTGATCCTCCCAATCCAAGAGCAAGGGAGGTCCTTCCTTTTTCTGATATCCTCTTCAATTTCTTTCTTCAATGCCTTAAAGTTCACAAAAAATTCAGGAAATTTGGGACACAATAAAAAGACCAAACCTAAGAATAATAGGAATAGAAGAAGGAGAAGAGTCACAGCTCAAAGGCCCAGAAAATATTTTTAACACAATTATGGAAGAAAACTTTCCCAACAAAAAGAAAGATATTCCTTTGAATATTCAAGAAGCATACAGAACACCAAACAGACTGGATCAAGGTAAAACATCCCCTCGCCATATAATAATCAAAACACAAAATATACAGGCTAAAGAAAGAATATTAAGAGCTACAAAGGAAAAAGGCCAAGTAACTTATAAAGGTAAACCGATCAGACTTACACCTGACTTCTCTATGGAAACCATGAAAGCCAGAAGGTCCTGGATAGATGTACTGCAGAAGCTAAGAGACCATGGATGCAAGCCCAGACTACTATATCCAGCCAAGCTTTCGTTCACTATAAATGGAGAAAACAAGACATTCCAGGATAAGAACAAATTTAAACAATATGTAGCCATGAAGAAAGCCCTACAGGAAGTAATAGAAGGAAAATCGCAACCCAAGGAATCCAACATTGCCAACATTGCCTACAATAACTGAGGCATCTAGTGACCCTTCACCAGCACAACTCAAAGACGGGAGACACACAAATTCTACTACCAAAAACAATAAGAATATCCGGAGTAAACAACCACTGGTCATTAATATCACTTAATATTAATGGTCTCAATTCACCTATAAAAAGGCACAGGCTAAGAGATTGGATACGAAAACAGGATCCAACATTCTGCTGTTTGCAAGAAACACATCTCAACCACAAAGACAGGCATCTACTCAGAGTAAAGGGTTGGGAAAAGGTATTTCAAGCAAATGGTCCTAAGGAAAAAAGCAGGTGTGGCCATATTAATTTCTAACAAAACTGACTTCAAACTAAAATCAATCAGAAGAGATCGAGATGGACACTTTATACTCATAACAGAAACATTTCGTCAGGATGATGTCTCAATCCTGAATATCTATGCCCCTAATATAAAAGCACCCACTTATGTAAAAGAAATATTACTAAAACTCAAGGCAGACATCAAACCACACACACTAGTAGTAGGAGACTTCAATACACCTCTCTCAGCAATGGACAGGTTAATCAGACAGAAACCTAATAGAGAATTAAGAGAACTACTGGAGGTAATGAAGCAAATGGACTTAACAGACATCTATAGAACATTCCACCCAAATAGGAAAGAATATACCTTCTTCTCTGCAGCTCATGTAACCTTCTCGAAAATTGACCACATACTCGGAAACAAAGGAAACCCCCAGAGATACAAAAAAAATCAGAGTCCACCTGTGTCTTATCAGATCACCATGGATTAAAGTTAGAAGGCAACAACCATGCTACCCCCAGAAAGCCAACAAACTCATGGAAACTGAACAGTCAACTACTGAACCACACCTGGGTCAAGGAAGAAATCAAGAAAGAAATTAAAGTCTTCCTGGAATTTAATGAAAATAAAGTGACAACTCAAACATATGGGACACTATGAAAGCAGTGCTAAGAGGAAAGTTCATAGCACTAAGTGCCCACTTAAAGAAAACAGAGAAAGTATATATTGGAGACTTAACAGCACACCTGAAAGCTTTAGAAAAAAAAGAAGCAGACATGCCCAGGAGGAGTAGAAGACTGGAAATAATCAAACTGAGGGCAGAAATCAATAAAATAGAAACACAAAATCAGCCCAAAGAATCAATGAAACAAAAAGTTGGTTCTTGGGGAAAATCAACAAGATCAAAACTAATTAAATGACAGAGAGAGAACACGCAAATAAATAAGATCAGAAATGAAAAGGGGGACATAACCACAAACACAGAGGAAATTCAGAGATCATTAGATCTTACTACAAAAGCCTGTATGCCATAAAACTAGAAAATGCAAAAGAAATGGACATTTTTTTAAAGATAAGTACCATATACCAAAGCTAAACCAAGACCAGGTGAATGATCTAAATAGACCTGTTAGGCGCAAAGAAATAGAAACTGTTATCAAAAATCTCCCTTCCAAAAAAAGCCCCGGACCAGAATGCAGAATTCTACCAAAACTTCCAAGCAGAGCTAATACCTATACTCCTTAATGTATTTCACAATATAGAAACAGATGAGTCATTGCCAAATTCCTTTTATGAAGCTACAGTTACCCTGATACCAAAACGACACAAAGACCCAACCAAGAAAGAGAATTACAGGCCTATCTCACTCATGAATATCGATGCAAAAATTCTCAATAAAATACTGGCAAATCGAATCCACGAGCACATTAGAAAAATTATCCATTATGATCAAGTAGGCTTCATCCCAGAGATGCAGGGCTGGTTCAACATACGAAAATCTATCAATGTAATCCACCATATAAATAAACTGAAAGAAAAAAACCATATGATCATTTCATTAGATGCTGAAAAAGCATTTGACAAAATTCAACACCCCTTTATGATAAAAGTCTTGGAGAGATTAGGGATACAAGGGTCATACCTTAATATAATAAAAGCTATTTACAGCAAGCCGACAGCTAACATTAAATTAAACGGAGAAAAACTCAAAGCCATCCCACTAAAATCAAGAACATGACAAGGATGTCCACTCTCTCCATACCTCTTCAATATAGTGCTTGAAGTTCTAGCAATAGTAATAAGACAACATAATGGGATCAAGGGGATTCGTATCGGAAAAGAAGAAGTTAAGCTCTCGTTATTTGCAGATGATATGATAGTTTACATAAGCGACCACAAAAACTCCACAAAAGAACTCCTACAGCTGATAAACACCTTTAGTAATGTGGCAGGATACAAGATCAACTCCAAAAAATCAGTGGCCTTCCTATACACTAAGGATAAGGAAACAGAGAGGGAAATTAGAGAAGCATCACCTTTCACGATAGCCACAAATAGCATAAAATATCTTGGGGTATCTCTGACCAAGGATGTGAAAGATCTATTTGACAAGAACTTTAAGTCTTTGAAGAAAGAAATTGAAGAGGACACCAGAAAATGGAAGGATCTCCCTTGCTCCTGGATTGGGAGGATCAACATAGTAAAAATGGTAATTCTACCAAAAGCAATCTATAGATTCAATGCAATCCACATCAAAATCCCAACAAAATTCTTCAAAGATCTGGAGAAGACAATAATCAACTTTATATGGAAAAACAAAAAATCCAGGATAGCCAAAACAATCTTATACAACAAAGGATCTTCTGGAGGCATTACCATCCCTGACTTCAAACTCTACTACAGAGCTACAGTATTAAAAACAGCTTGGTATTGGCATAAAAACAGAGAAGTCGACCAATGGAATCGAATAGAAGACCCTGACATTAACCCACAAACCTATGAACACCTGATTTTCGATAAAGGAGCTAAAAGTATACAATGGAAAAAAGAGAGCATCTTCAACAAATGGTGCTGGCAAAATTGGATGTCAACCTGTAGAAGAATGAAAATAGATTCATATCTATCACCATGTACAAAACTCAAGTTCAAATGGATTAAAGACCTCAATATCAGTCTTAACACACTGAACCTGATAGAAGAGAAAGTGGTAAGTACTCTACAACACATGGGCACAAGAGACCACTTCCTACGTATAACCCCAGCAGCACAGACATTAAGGACCTCATTGAATAAATGGGACCTCCTGAAACTGAGAAGCTTCTGTAAAGCAAAGGACACTGTCGCTAAGACACAAAGGCAACTCACTGACTGGGAGAAGATCTTCACCAACCCCGCAACTGACAAAGGTCTGATCTCCAAAATATATAAAGAACTCAAGAAACTAGACCGTAAAAGGCTAAAAGGCTAATGAACCCAATTATACAATGGGGCACTGAGCTGAACAGAGAATTCTCAACAGAAGAAGTTCAAATGGCCAAAAGACACTTAAGGTCATGCTCAACTTCCTTAGCGATCAGGGAAATGCAAATCAAGACAACTTTAAGATACCATCTTACACCTGTCAGAATGGCTAAAATCAAAAACACCAATGATAGCCTTTGCTGGAGAGGTTGTGGAGAAAGGGGTACACTCACCCATTGCTGGTGGGAATGCAAACTTGTGCAACCACTCTGGAAAGCAGTGTGGCGGTTTCTCAGGAAATTCGGGATCAACCTACCCCTGGACCCAGCAATACCACTCTTGGGAATATACCCAAGAGAGGCCCTATCATACAACAAAAGTATATGCTCAAGTATGTTCATAGAAGCATTGTTTGTAATAGCCAGAACCTGGAAACAACCTAGTTGCCCTTCAATGGAAGAATGGATGAAGAAGGTATGGAATATATACATATTAGAGCACTACTCAGCAGTAAAAAACAAAGACTTCTTGAATTTTTCATACAAATGGATTAAAATTGAAAACACTCTCCTGAGTGAGGTAAGCCAGATCCAAAAAGAGGAACATGGGATGTACTCACTCATATTTGGCTTCTAGCCATAAATAAAGGACATTGAGCTCATAATTCGCGATCCTAGAGAAGCTAAATAAGAAGGTGAATCTAAAGACAAACATATAGGCATCCTCCTGAATATTAACCTTCATCAGGCGTTGAAAGGAGACAGAGACAGAGACCCACACTGGAGCACCGGACAGAAATCTCAAGGTCCAAATCAGGAGCAGAAGGAGAGAGAGCACAAGCAAGGAACTCATGACCGCGAGGGGTGCACCCACACACTGAGACAATGGGGATGTTCTATCGGGAACCCACTAAGGCCAGCTGGCCTGGGTCTGAAAAAGCATGGGATATAATCAGACTTGCTGAACACAGTGGACAATGAGGACTACTGAGAACTCAAGAACAATGACAATGGGTTTTTGATCCTACTGCACGTACTGACTTTGGCGGAGCCTAGGCAGTTTGGATGCTCACCTTACTAGACCTAGATGGAGGTGGGTGGTCCTTGGACTTCCCACAGGGCAGGGAACCCTGATTGCTCTTCGAACTGATGAGGGAGGGGGACTTGATTGGGGGAGGGGGAGGGAAATGGGAGGCGGTGGTGGGGAGGAGGCAGAAATCTTTAATAAATAAATAAATAAAAAGACCTAGCCAAAAAGAAGCATGAGCTAGTAGGCCAAGCAATGTTATAATAATAAAGTTTCTGTGTGATTATTTTGGTTCTGGGTGACTGGGAATGAATGAGTAGCCTTTTCCAACACCAGAACCTGATGAAAAGAAAAGAAAAAGGGAGATATCTCATGTTTATGGATTGGTGAAATTAATATTGCGAAAATGACCATTTTACCAAAATCTATTTACAGATTCAGTGTAATCCCAGTCATTCTTCACAGAAATGTCCATTATAGGTTAGGCAATGTAAACACACACCTTTAGTCCCAGGATTTGTGAGACAGAGTCAGGTGGATCTCTATGAGTTCAAGGCCACCTGGGCCACACAAAATCAATGTAGAAACAAATCCAGATGGGGTTGGCTCACACCTTTAATTCCAGTCCTAGGGATTCACACACCTTTAATCACAACACTAGAGGGAATATAAAATGGGAGGAGAGAGAAGCTAAGATGGCTTAGTCTGCAGTCACCCAGCCTTGGAAGAGGTAAGACTTATTAGTGGCTTGGCTGCTTCACTTTTTCTGGTTTTTGAACTGAACCCCACTTTCTATTTCTGGGTTTTGTTATTCATGCTGCAATTAACCCTTTACAAAAAAATCTTATAATACACACAAGTCTGTGTATAAACATTCATAGATACCTTAAATAAAAATTTTTATTTGAGCTGACGAATGCTTTCTTAAAAACCACCTAACAGAACCCTAATGAGAAACATTTTGAGTTGTTGGCCAGGGTTGTCCAAGACACTCCCCAAACACTACTGCCTTTTACTATTGCCCTTGGTTTGCTCCCAGAGGTGGGCATTATGTCCCTATTGCTAAAAATGTCATGCACTTAATATAAAGGACCCAGAGGTCTTCTGACCTGGAACTGACCTGAATGCCTACTCCCTGAGGACTAGCTTTCCTGTTAACAGGTAATATGCCAACTTCCAAAGCAGGGAATTCCTACCTAGCTATGCTGCCTGTGCACAACCGCAATGACCAGGCTCGATAGTGCTGAGGGAGAAGTAGTGGTACACATTCCTTCACAGTAATCAACAGTTCTCTAATTCTACTTAAGGCCTGCTCAACAAGAGGGAGAACATGCATATCCACTTCTGGAAGCCTAGTCAGCTGCTCAGGACTATTGAAGGCATGAGTCTTGAAAAAGAACCTACAACCATGACTTTACTAACCCAAGATAATCTACAACAACATTCTAAATATTTTTTCTAATACTCACAGGTAAGTGTTGTCCTTGCCCTCTTCAAAAAACTTTTCTTTGTAGCAAATAGAAATCATTAAAAATCACAACCTCTCAAAATGTAGAGTTGTGGAGCCTAGTTCTAGTGTATATATTTACAATGTGACTTCTGCACCTGAGGCAGACATTGTGTGGAAAGAGTGTAAGATCTAGAGGACCTGTAAGTTTGCTGTGAGACTATGTGTCCTGGTAGTGTCAGAAGCTGTGATGGCTAGTTTTATGAGAGGAAGGAACCTCAATCAGGTCATTTTATAGGCAGGCTATAGGGCAATTTCTTAATTAGTGATTGATGTGAAGGGCCCAGTGTAGCACAAATAAAAACCTAGAGACAGTGAAAGACTTTGAGGCACCTTAGCATTACTGCACCCACCTTCCTGGATACCAGGACCCTGGTAACCAACCACGCGTGCACTGGAGCTTTGAGTACTTTCCATCCCTATTGTAGTCTTTCTTCAATAGACCCGGACCCTGGAACTGGGGTGAGACGACCTGCAGGTGTTCCTCCTTGAAATCGCCATAACATTGATCAAGTAGAGTTAGCTGACCATTGAATGAACTAGTCAAAATAGTTGACAAATGATTTTTGGACTTTCCCTTTGATTCTGTACTACCCCCTCCCTGATTTTGTGGTTTTTCCTTTAAAAGAGCTTGTAATAGACAAAGCGGGTGTCCTTCTCCTCTCGAGGCTGAGGGACCTCTGCCGTGGCAGAATAAAAATTCCTCTTGCTATTGCATCAACCGTGCTGAGAGTGTCTCTTGGGGTGACCTCCTCCTTGGTAGGGCTTTAGGGCCCAACAACAGATATTGTGGTTCAATATGAAGATCAGAAAAGCAAAGCAGCTAGCCACTGGCTCTTACATCTACTTCAGACCAAAAATGGACGAGATACTGTCTCCATAAATCCCGAAGACTCCATACCCTACACTCCACACTCTGCTAATTTTCTGTCTCTTCCCCTTTATATTCCTCTCTCTGCCTAGCCAAATCATTCCTGTCTCCATCTCCATAGTGCTGGGATTAAGGCATGTGATTCCAAGTGCTAGGATCACCTTCATGTGAGCTCTGTTTCTCTTTTAGACAGATTCAATCTTGTAGAGCCCAGGGTTGACTTTAACTAACAGTGATCCATCTGCTTCTGTCTCCTGAGTCCTGGGATTAAAGGTGTGTGCCAACACTCCCTGGCCTGTTGGTGTTTCATTATAACAATAGTAACCCTAAGACAGAAGCTATAGTCAATCATAAAATCTCACCAACATGACTGCCTAAATGTGAGCTGAACAAGGAAAATTGTCAGCTCAGTCCCATACAAACAGTTTGGACTCATAAGGAATGCTGAGAGTGGGAGATACGATCTTTTCCATGAAGGAACACACCAGTTGGTTACCCAAACCTTATGGTCAGCTTTAAATACATACAGATAAATAACATCATACAGACTGAACAGGTTATATTTAGTAATACATGCATATATGTGTGTTTGCAAATATATATATATATATATGCAGCAACAATTAATGATAAAGGGTGGCCATGAATTTGGTAGCGAGCAGGGAGGGGTGTATCGGAGGGCTTTGGAAGGAGGAAAAAGAGGGCATAAATGATGTGATTGTATTATAATGTCAAAAATAAGAGAAATAACTTAAAAATTAGAACTAAAAAAAATTTTAAAGGAAGCCCCATCATTTAATGTCAGTGAGTCTTCAGAGGAACAGATAGTGCAAACAGAAATTTTGCATCATTCAAATGCATAATAAAGAAGGATATTTGATGTATAATAAAAAAAAGATTGAAAGTTTGGAGAAACAGTACAAGGGTCTATATCCCAGAGCCTCCCTTTCCCTTTGCATAGTTGTCAGGCTGTAATGTTGAGCTCCCACCACTAGGATGCACTGTAGTCCCCACATATGTCAGGGGTAAAAGATAGAGGCCATGTTGGCAGAGTTTTTTCGGTAGCCTGGCTTGGATTCTGGCACACCTCTTTTTCAAAAAGAAGTTGCCTTGTTGAGATACTTTTGCTTTGTTTGTGTGTTCTTTATATGACACCAAGATTATTATTTTCCAGTAATATAAATACACCATTTAGGACCAATAACTCATTCTCTGCAATACCACCACCCACTGGGGAAAAAACAGCTTCTCTGATCAAAGTTGGAAACAGTATTACTTTGTGGCTCCAAGCAAACATGACAATTTGACGAACTGGGATAGATTCCTTCCTGCTTTGGGCCTGTGCCATTCCCCGCAATGGGCTTTTGGCCATACTTACAGTATCAGGCATGAAGTGGCTCCTGTGGAGTGATTCTCAGATCCATGAGGGGTTGGTCGCCCCGAAGTAGTCATGCACTATGACATCATTGGGTGTATGTCGCCTTGCAGGTGTGAATTACAGCATGCAGAAATCTAAGTCATCATTACTTTGGGGCTCTATAACTAGTAATTAAGCAAATTCCTAATGTTTAAAATTTAGCATTATCTCAAAATATTAAAATTATTTTTAATGATAAAAATTTTTGGTTGAAAAAAATATAAATAAGAAAGGAGAGGATGAAGTAAGAAAAACATGCATCATTAATATTTTTACCTGTCTAGAAACAATTTTTATTTTTAATGTTTTTAATAACTGCAATATATTCAAGAATATGTGGCATATTGGAATACTTAACACAATGGTCAAGAATTCCAATGCTACAATGTGCAATAAATATGTGAGAAGTTTTTGAGTGAAATATTGGAGTTTTGAGAGTATTTGAGTACTCATGTACATTTTGCACATGATTCTCTAAAAATTTTCCAATTATGATAATACTTCAACTATATTCTAAAGGAACACCCCCAAGTTGTTAACCTATCTTGAAGGTAGTGGCTTTTTATCTAACATCTTATGGTTTCAATCTGTTCATCTTGTGTGAATAATTGGTAATAAGTGTTGTTTTTTTCTTTAATTCTGATTCTCAGTTTTTTCTTAACGATTTATTTAAGTGTAATAGCACAAATAACCAATCCCAATAAGATCATAAGCCTCATCTCTGTTTGTAACTATGATATGCACAGCACCAGCTCTCCAACTGCTCTAAACACCAACAGCCCATGTACACTGGGAAACACCCTCCATACAGAGGCAGAATGGTCCAGGTCTGGCAGGAAACAGAGTGAGTGTGGGAGCGGGTCTAGCAGTTGGCAGCAGCACAGTACTCTTCAAACAAGCATTCACATTGCTCTGCATGTGGAGGACTCTAAGTTATGGGATGGTGTCTAGCCCTGTAATTAGATAAACCAGACCACTAAACAGTTAAGTGCTATGTGTCCAAAAGAACTGTGATTTTAGATGAGATAGAGCATTTTACTGTTCGAAAGCAAAAATTTATAACTTTTATTAAGAAAAACTTAAGTTACTGCATACATAAATGGAATTAACTTGCTTTGTAATTAAGTACATAGAAAGATGTTAGACAATCGGCCAAAAGACTCAAATTATGATGTGTTACTTTTATAAAAGTATTTGAAAATGTCTAAAAAATTTAGTTAACTAAACAACAAAAGTACCACTGTTTAAAAGTACTTACTGAGGCTGAAGAAGTGGTTGAGTAGTTGAGAGTGCTGGCTGCTCCTGCAGTGGGCCTGAGTTTAGGGCTTACAACCCCCTGGAGATCTGATACCCTCTTCTGTTCTCCAAGGGCTCCTGACTTGAATGTGTGTGCACACACACCACACCACACACATACATGTTTTTTACACACATACATAAACATATTTTTTAATCTTAAAATTCTAAATACTGCTTTTTATGTTCTGTTTCTACTCAAGACATTGAAAATATTAAACTTATGAGCCTCTGAGAAGTCCTGTAGTGTCCTCAAGCCAAAGTTATCCTCAAATATACTCCATCAGTCCCATTGGCACGATCCTTAGGTGGTTTTAAAATTTTTAATTAATTAACTTAATGAATGTATCTCACGATAAAACAACAAATTCCCTATAAAAGGATGGGGGCATACTGAATATGTTACAAATTGGTTTTTGTCCCCATTGACTTCTCACACATTAAAATTAATGAACACTTGCAAAGATTTTCAAAATCTAATTGAGGCGAAAGTCTATATTAATGTACCTTAAAAAGTCTTTTTCCCCTCCAAAACTGATACAAACTGAGCATGCCCAGAGGCACCCCTGTTTGTTATCTTCATGATGACAATCTGAACATGCCAAAATGTTTCTTTTCTGCCATTTTAACCTTTCAAACACTTGTTGCAATACCTTGAGCTGAACATGTCTAACATCATGTCTAATATCCCCACTCTTTGAACTGTTCTTAAATAATGAATACCTGACAATGAGCTCCTTAACTAGCAATATTCAGCAGTGTCCCTGCCTCTAAAACAGTCTCCAATGTGAGTTATCCTAATAAATTTGAATTATCCCTATAATTCTTTTGTTCTAGAAGGGGATGCTTTAGAAATAACCAGCATGGTCTCCTTGAGTGGTCAACTAATATATCTTTCTCCACTCTTATTTCTTAGCTGTTTAGATTGTTTTGGCTTTGCACACACTCACGTGTTTGGTTTCAATATGAATAACTATTGGCTCTATTGTACTTTTCAAGGCAGCAGGAGCTTTTCCTTAGTTAATACCACCAGATGTCACTATTCTGATGCTTAATTGGGATTAATACTAGGATATTTCTTGTGAAATCCTGGAACACCCCAGTGGGCAGTGTAGGTGATGGGTTGGTGACACTAGCCTCAGGTAGACGGGGAAGCTCTGTGCAGGAACTCTGGCCTCCCTGATAATACCTGTGGGCTGTTAGACTCTGGGACATTTCTGATTAGAGGACCAATATACCTCTTTGGGTAGTATCTACCACTTTGAGATTGTTGGGGAACTGACTTGCAGGTAGATTCTTCCATCCCAACCTTTTTCTGTCATATGAATCCCCCCACACACACACCAAAAGTTTTATAAGATCCAAAAAGGTGTGACATTTATCCCTGTTGCAGGCATTGATCTGTGTCTGGAAGACAGCTGCTGGAATTTCCAGGTTCTTGTGCCTTTTCATAGTGAATTGTACAGAATTGTATAGGAAAGAAAACTGTTTACTGAAGGATGATAACAAACTTGGAGGTGAGCCAGCCCTAGACTTTGCTGCAGCTCCAAAATCTGAACAGATGTGGGCTTGGTGACCTCTGAGGAGTCGTTTACATAGTATCCACTTTACCCACATTCTCATAGCTGGCTCACATGCTGCATGTCACAGGTGAACCTTCCGTATGTCCTCTTCCACCCCGGGATGCCCTCTATTCTTTTACCTATCTCTTCCATCAAACAGGAAATCACTTTCATAGCAGTGGAAGCCAATCGAATAGCCTCTAATCTGTCTGAGTTCTGACACTGTCTGTCTGGAAATAGCATCAGATCTCAGAACTTGAGGATTCAGTTCCTAACTTCTGCTAGCCTACTTTAGATATCAAACAGAGGCCATAGGTTTCTTAATTTGTGCTTCTGAACACTCAGATATATCAAAATTCTCAAATTCTTTTCTTGATTTTGAGTAATTTGCAAAAGTTCTCCATGGCATTTAAGAAAACACATTTACTGGATTATTTTAAAACTCATCACAAAGAATATAGTTGAAAAATGAATATTATCAAGGTAGAAGAACAGAGTTACAGAGTTACAACACTTGTTCTAACTCCATGGACCCTGTTTGGGGGGGTGTTAAGTTATTTTAATTATATAAGCATAACTGTTTTAAACATAGCCCACTGGTGATCGGCTAACACTTCAGGTTTACTCCTCCCTGACACTATGGGTGGGGCTCCAAGTCCCAACATTCTAATGCTGCCTTGGTGTTTCTAGTGACCAGATTCCAGCTACAGAGGAGCTTCCAGTCATCAGTCAAATCATTGTCATATACAAGATGCCATCAATTCAGAGACTTCAGGCGGTGGTAGATTAGCAGCAGATATAGAAGACACAAGTTTTCCACAGGATCACAGTGCATGAATTTTTCTCCTTTTAGGAATGACACCCATTCTCTAAAAAATTGTGAGGTGGGATAGAAAGGCAGGGAAAATTGAGGGGACTGTTGTTGGAAATTTTGATAAAACTGTGATGCTCCTGAGACTGCCCAATAAAGTTATATTTTGCATAAGGGGGAGGAGCCAGTGACTAGCTGACCCAAATTGGCCATAGAGAAGCCAGCAATTTGGATAGAGAAGAAAGAGGCACAGGAAGGAAAAAGCAGGGACTAGAGTTTGAGCTCTCTTGATTGTCTCTGGTCAGAAAGCAAGGTCAATTGCTACTCAGCCTCTTTGAGCCAGGAAGTTCTTAGCCCTGCCTTTGACTTCTGAGTTTCATTGATAAATAGAATGATAAAGACAATTTAAATGTAGGGGTAGCCCCAGCCAATCACCTTGATTGTAGGGCGGGGTCGCCTGAGGATATTTTTTACTAATAAATATTGCTGGTGTGCTCTCCCCTGTCCCTTCCTGAAACCACAGGTTCTGAGAGTCTTTCTCTAATTAAAGCTGAATATATTCTTATAATTTCTGTCTGCCCTCATTTACACCACTACATTTGGCGCTCTAACGTGGGGCTCTTTGCCCCCGCCCCTGCACAGCCCGGGGGCACAAGCTCGATCTTTCCCAGCCTTTGAGAGCAAGTCAGCTAACAGAGCTCAGGAAGCACAACTGGGCTTGAGTGAGCGTAGCCCGCTAGCTTTCACAGCGTGCTCCTGGCTGGCTTTCCCTTCCCCCACTCCTGTCCAGCTGCACATTCATAGGTGACTCGACCGGCCACAGTACAGTGGCAGCTTGGCAGATCGGCTACTCGCCCCCGTACACCATAGCCTGCTGGCCGGCCCGCCCTGCCCACCAGACTTACTCAGGCCAGAGCACGTTAACCCCTCCTTGCCTGCCTTGACTGAGTTTGCAGTGGAACCCCGCTGCCTGAATAAGCAGAAGCTCAGGTGCCTGTGGTTTTGCAGCACCAGGGCAGTTCCCCATTTGCACCGCCACAGCCACCACAGCAGATTTGGTCTGACCTCCTGCCATCAAAGTCTGAGTAGCACGCCAGCCTGCAAGAAGTAATACAAAGGGACCGCCTCTGTGGCCACTCTAACCCCTCAGGCGGAACCATCCACGTCTAATTCAAGGCTGAGTCTGGCCTTGGCTCTGCCGGGCTTCCTGGCCCTCCCCCCCAACTGCTATTTATCAGCCTGGTTCCTGCTCTAATTCACACAGCACACAGTCTGCTTTAACTTTCGGTTTTGAGTTAATTGTTTCAGACCGGCTCTGTCTTCTGCCACGTGGACTCAGGTGCACTTCACCACCACAACCATCTGCTGGCAGGAAATGGTCATTACAGGTAAAAGTTTTCTTTTATAAATAAAAATAAATACAGATTTGATTAAAAATGTCTGAAAACGTTACCATTCAAGACTTGAACAGCCTTTTTGATTGTACCATGTGGGAGATTTTACAAGAGGTGTCTGTCACCCCACATCTATGGATCTTTCTGGGATTCATAGTTTTCCTTGGTACTATATGGTTTAATAATAGAAATATGATAAAGTCCTTACAAGACGAATCCAGGATTCTTTTTTTTTTTTTTGGTGAGAAATAAAGGTTATTTTTCTCTACCCAGAAGAAATCATGGGTACCTATAACAACATCTTATAACTTTATCCTAAAATAATTGAGTAATTACAGATACTGCTTTAGAACCATTAGTCATCCCATTGATATTTATGACTTTCCAAAGAACCTCAGTGATCTTCCTTATAGGCATCAGATGTTTTATGGCAGCTTAGTAGGAAGATAGCCTCATTTCAGATAGCAGGATGTGGTTCTCTGCTCTTTGTTGGCTAGAGAGCCTCCCCATTTCCTTGACACGTGGTTCTTCCCATAGTGAATTTGAGGATGCAACATTGACTTCCCTCTGTACAAATGAGAGAAAGAGCAAGACAGAACGAGCTTCCAAAGTAGAGATTGAAGGCGTCTTTAGAGGTGGGAATCAGAATCATTCTCCAACTACTGTTGGAGTTCTTAGCTTTTGGAAACATGAGGACAGATGTCCTACTGCAACCAAGAAGTTGGGTCATGTGATACTGAAAAAACAGAAAAACTTCATGATGAATGAAATGTCATCATTTGAAGGCTTTCAGATAGTTAAATTAAAATGTTTAATCATTGAAATAATGAATAAAATCTTTATCATTTGCACTTTAGATGTGTATATTATTTTTTTTATTAAGGAAAAAAATTTCCACCTCATCCCATCCTCCCACTCCTCCCCCCTCCCCCCACTCCTCTCCCCCTCTCCCCACTCCTCTCCCCCTCCCCCCACTTCTCTCCCCCTCCTTCTGCAGTCTGAAGAGCAGCCAGGGTTCCCTGCCCTGTGGAAAGTCCAAAGTCCTTGCCCCTCCATCCTGGTCTAGGAAGGTGAACATCCAAACTGGCTAGGCACCCTCAAAGCCAGAACATGATGCAGGATCAAAACCCAGTGCCATTGTCCTTGGCTTCTCAGCAGCCCTCATTGTCCGCCATATTCAGAGAGTCCGGTTTTATCCCCTGCTTTTTCAGTCACAGTCCAGCTGGCCTTGGTGAGCTCGCAATAGATCAGCCCCACTGTCTCCGTGGGTGGGTGCACCCCTTGTGGTCCTGACTTCTTTGCTCATGTTCACCCTCATTCTGTTCCTCATTGGGACTTTGGGAGTTCAGTCCAGTACTCCAGTGTGGGTCTCTGTCTCTATCTCCATCCATCGCCGGATGAGGGTTCTATGGTGATATGCAAGATATTCATCAGTATGGCTATAGGATAGGGTTATTTCAGGTTCCCTATCCTCAACTGCCCCAGGAACTAACTGGGGACCTCGCCTTGGACATCTGGAAGCACCTCTAGGTCCAAGTCTCTTGCCAACCCTAAGATGGCTCCCTTAATTAAGATATGTGCTTCCCTGCTCCCCTATCCAAACTTCCTTTATCCCAATCATCCCATTTCCCCAAGTTCTCCCCATCCTACCCTTCTCACTTTTCTCTCCCCATCTCCTCTTACCCCCTCCCACCCCACCCCCAAGATCCCGATTTTTTGCCTGGCAATCTTGTCTACTCCCATACCCAGGAGGATAACTATATGTTTTTCTTTGGGTTCACCTTCTTATCTAGCTTCTTTAGGTTAACAAATTATAGACTCACTGACCTTTATTTATGGCTAGAACCCAATTATGAGTGAGTACATCCCTTGTTCATCTTATTGGGTCTGGGTTACCTCACTCAGGATAGTATTTTCTATTTCCATCCATTTGCATGCAAAATTCGAGAAGTCATTGTTTTTTACTGCTGAGTAGTACTCTAATGTGTATATATTCCACACTTTCTTCAACCATTCTTCCATTGACGGACATCTAGGTTGTTTCCAGGTTCTGGCTATTAAAAACAATGCTGCTATGAACATAGTTGAACAAATGCCCTTGTCATATGATCGGGTATCTCTTGGGTATATTCCCAAGAGTGGCATTGCTGGGTCTGGGGGTAGGTTGATCCCGAATTTCCTGAGAAACAGAAACACTGCTTTCCAAAGTGGTTGCACAAGTTTGCATTCCCACCAACAATGGATGAGGGTACCCCTTCCTCCACAACCTCTCCAGCAGAGGCTATCATTGGTGCTTTTGATTTTAGCCAATCTGACAGGTGTAAGATGATATCTCAAAGTTGTTTTGATTTGCATTTCCCTGATTGCTAAGGAGGTTGAACATGACCTTAAGTGTCTTTTTGCCATTTGAACTTCTTCTTTTGTGAATTCTCTGTTCAGATCAGTGCCCCATTTTTTAATTGGGTTAATTCGCCTTTTACGGTCTAGTTTCTTGAGTTCTTTATATATTTTGGAGATCAGACCTTTGTCTGTTGTGGGGTTGGTGAAGATCTTTTCCCAGTCAGTTGGCTGCCTTTGTGTCTTAGTGACAGTGTCCTTTGCTTTACAGAAGCTTCTCAGTTTCAGTAGGTCCCATTTATTCAATGTTGCCCTTAATGTCTGTGCTGCTGGGGTTATACCTAGGAAGCGATCGCCTGTGCCCATCTGTTGTAGGGTACTTCCCAATTTCTCTTCTATCAGGTTCAGTGTGTTCGGATTGATATTGAGGTCTTTGATCCAATTGGACTTGAGTTTTGTGCATGGTGATAGATATGGGTCAATTTTCATCCTTCTACAGGTTGACATCCAGTTGTGCCAGCACCATTTGTTGAAGATGCTTTCTTTCCTCCATTGTATACTTTTAGCTCCTTTATCGAAAATGAGGTGTTCATAGGTTTGTGGGTTAAAATCTGGGTCTTCAATACGATTCCATTGGTCGACTTCTCTGTTTTTATACCAATACCATACTGTTTTCATTACGAATCCAGGATTCTTAAGGCAGAGGCTGAATGCTTAAAAACAATTGAGACTGACAACAATCTTCTCAAGAATCAGTTTGAAGTTATCCAGAAAGAAAATAGATCTTTGTCTAACATGAATATGATAGTATACATAAGCAACCCCAAAAACTCTACCAAAGAACTCCTACAGCTGATAAACATCTTTAGTAATGTGGCAGGATACAAGATCAACTCCAAAAAATCAGTTTCCTTCCTATACACTAAGGATAAATGACATTTTTATTACTGGCCTGCTGGACACAGGTGCGGATGTAAGTATCACCAGAATCTTGGCATCCGTATTGGCCTCTTCAGGATGTAAATGTTCAGTTCTTGGGAATTGGAACCCTATCTCGAGTAAGGCAGAGCACGAGATGGGTTGAATGCATAGGGCCAGAGGGACAAATAGGAAAACTAAGGCCATATGTAGCCAATATTGCAGTGGATTTATGGGGTCGTGACCTATTACAGCAATGGAATACCCAAATTAACATTCCTGCTACTTCTAGAGCCCATATTTCTGAGAATAATATTAAAAGATATTACAAACGGAGAAAACTGGCCATTAGGGCTGTACAAGAACACAAAGCAATTGATGTCCCTTCAGAGATACCAACAGCCTTGCCTCTAAAATGGTTGACTGAGAAACCAATATGGACAAAGCAATGGCCTTTAGCTGAGGAAAAGTTACAGGCTTTAGAACAGCTGGTACAAGAGCAATTAGATGCTGGACATATAGAAGAATCTACCAGCCCTTGGAATTCTCCTGTATTTGTGGTTAAGAAAAAATCAGGTAAATGGAGAATGGTGACAGATCTCAGGGCATTCAACAAGGTTATTCAACCTATGGGCCCTCTGCAATCTGGAATTCCTTTGCCCTCTTTATTACCAAAAGGATGGCCTCTCATAGCTATTGATTTAAAAGATTGTTTCTTCACTATACCTTTACAAGAACAAGATAGAGAAAAGTTTGTCTTCACAGTACCTACTTATAATAATTTTCAACCTTCGAGGAGATACCAATGGGCCGTTCTTCAACAGGGCATGTTAAATAGCCCCTCCCTGTGCCAATATTTTGTAAATCAACCATTGCGAATGATACGCAGGGTTCTTTTCTTATCTCCACAGGAAAACACTCCTCTTCAAAGAATTTAAGGGACCCTGAATATTTAATTACTGATGGATGGAAACTAGTTATGACCCACTGAGGATCAGCAATACAACTAAATATGTGCTGTAAGTATTAATTTTTTATACATGTCTTACTAAACATTTCTTTATAACTATGTAGAGATGGTTTTGGAGTTGGACTATGGCTCAGTCCCTCTTCAATACCAAGCCTGTTGATAAGAGATATCTCAGAGTTTCTGTCTCAGGTCAGGAGCCATGAAATGGGACAGAATAAGAATAATTATATACTTGATAAACTTTCTTTGCCTTTCCTCTTTTCTGTGTCTTTCTTTATATATCAGTATATGTCTTTGTTGTTAATGTTTAAATTTCCCATAACAAGCAACAAATTTTCCTACAGTAATCTTTGAAGTTTCCAGGATGAAGTTGGGGCCCCACGACATCATCTCAA
Source organism: Microtus californicus (assembly GCA_028537955.1). Classification (NCBI taxonomy): domain Eukaryota; kingdom Metazoa; phylum Chordata; class Mammalia; order Rodentia; family Cricetidae; genus Microtus; species Microtus californicus. The sequence continues at coordinate 3,368,804 of JAQJZF010000018.1, read as the reverse complement.
TCTGATTATTATGACGTCATGAAATTTTTTTAGCACTAAAATTAGACCTGTTTTTTTGGTACCAACTGCACAAGACAATTTCGAATGGTGCACATTTTTTGACAACACTCTGGCCAGACCTTTTCAAAACGCTCAGAGGCTAGTTATAATTTTCTTAGGTCAAAGGTTATTTTGGGAATTTTACCATCATTTGCTTTCACAGGACCCCCTAAGAAGAATGTCACCCCAATGTCAGCTGGAAGCAATCTTAGAGGACGATGTCCCCTCTCCCAACAGAGTTTGCCCTCAGGGTTAGGGACATCATTTAGTGGTTGGTATAGCATTGAGGGGATGGGGGAGATATTTTATGGAATTAGGGGTACTTTCAAAAAAGGGGGGGATAACTGGTTTGATGGGATGATTGGTATTTGTGAATTACTGTTTTTACAAATTTGTATTGGTACTGTTTCTTGTATATTGATATATTGAATGTAAGTGTTCCTACCTCTATTTTTGTATGAGTATGCTTATAACTTTATCTATATTGTACTGATACATTTACCATATTACAATATACATTTCTACCTCTGATATTATTTATATAATAACATTGTTTACATTAGATATGTAATGACATTGTTTACAGTTGGAGATCATTGTCTTCATATATTGCACAGTTGTTTATTTTCTTAGTCTTCAAGTTAGATAGGTATTGAGAATTATATGTTTGTCATATTTATTTTTAGGATAATCAGGTTTTTTAAGATACATAGAGATTATATTTAGTATAGATAATATAATCTTCAGCCTCTTCGAAGAGCTGTAGAAAATGGCCTTTAACCTAGAATTCCATGCCAACGAGACACAATCACTCCTGGCAACACCACTCTACTCCCTAGAGAACGTTGAGCACCAAAGACACTCCACTGGGAGCTTGTCTTCTTGGCAGAACTGGTCTTTGGGTTAAGAAAAGCCCATACCTCAACTACTGACAAAGATACAGAATATCCATAAGTGGATGAAACAGGATTGTCTTATCTTGCCAAGACAGGATAGCATAGTTCTAAGAAAGTTCCTTGCCTTTAATAATGGTATGTCAGTTATGTTAGGCCTTAGCCAAAGTTGGTTGACTCAACATTACAAACGAGACTTTGGGTGATTGCCCAGGTAGTCAGTTGTCTCTGTCATTTATTGCACATTTTGGATATCTCTCATTTGTTAAGTAATATTATTTCCCTTCTCAGATCTTTGACTGAGTTGAAGATTAGATAATTGTAGTTACTCTCTACATTATTTAGATTATTTGTTCCTATTGTCTAAAGTTGTATTTGGTTTGGCTCTATCTTATTTAGACAAAAGGGGGAGATGTAGGGGTAGCCCCAGCCAATCACCTTGTTTGTAGGGCGGGGTCGCCTGAGGATATTTTTTACTAATAAATATTGCTGGTGTGCTCTCCCCTGTCCCTTCCTGAAACCACAGGTTCTGTGAGTCTTTCCTTAATTAAAGCTGAATATATTCTTATAATTTCTGACTGCCTTCATTTACACCGCTACATTTAAACCTACAAATGACTGTGGCAAAGTTAGGGCCTTAGGACCCAAAGCCCTGCCAGACCGTGGGGCACTGACTGAGGGGCTGGGTCATGACGGACAATAATTAAAATACCAGTAGCTCCACGTGCAACTGCTAAGCCTATAGGAAAACATCAGGGAGCATAGGAGGGAGAAAGAAATCCCTCACTCTGGAATTCTGTCACAGTTAAGAACTTCTCAGCCATAGGAACACAGCTTTCTAGGAATCTCATCAGAAACTCCACTTACAGGGAAATGAAATACACTAAACTCTTTGTGCAAACCTCCTGGCTTCCGGTTTCACTTCATCATATTGTAGTTCTATCCAAGGAATCTACAGAGCCACTTTGTCTAGTCACTTATCATACAGTGAAGGAGATGGTGTGTGTGTGTGTGTGTGTGTGTGTGTGTGTGTATGTCCTATCCCTTTAAGACAGCAATCATTCTTAGAAACTGAATCTCACAGGCAGAAGAAATCAGATCACTTCCTGGTACTGAGCGTTAAGAAGGATCCGACACCCTCACACAGACATACATCAGGCAAAACACAGTTGCACATAAAAACTAAAATGAAAAAAGAGAAAAGCTATTTTGTGCTGTGGTTTTGTAACTCCTAATTTATAGTCCTTTCTTAACTAGCTCCTCCGTGTTCCTTTGTTATGTAGGCTATCCCAGACCAAATCACATAGTATAAAATTTCCATCAGCCCTGGAAAATAGAAAGCCATATATTTCCTATGTTCATGGGATTTCTCCAAAGGTTCCTCTGGGATGACCACCCTACCTCCCATCTCTCCTGTATTGGTTGGTTTTTTTTGTTGTTGTTGTTACTGTGATAAAATCATGGCCATAAAAAAGGAAGAAGAGATTACTTGTACGTACAGTTCCAGAGGGACAAGAGTCCATCAAAGCAGGCAGAAGGCATGGCAGCAAGTGGCAGCCTTGGTGGCAAGATCAGGACACTGAGAGATCACATCTTTAACCACAAACATGAAACAGGAGAAAACTTTAAGTAGGGCAATGTTATATAGTCTGAAAGGCCACCCTCATGATATTCTCCCTCCAGCCAGGCTGCACTTCCTAGATCTCTGCAGACGCCCAGCCCTACCGGGACATTCTCATCCAACCTCTGCTTATTCTCCCCTCGTCTCATTTTCACTTTCAGCCAAACTCCTCTACAGGAGTAGCCTCTCCTTTCCTCTCTGCTTTTCAAACATCCTGTTTCTTTCCAATGTTCCCTCCTCGCCTAAAGCCCTTGCTCCTAATAAACCTCGTTAGTAAAGCATGATTGTATGCCATTTCTTTTCATGGACCAACTCTATTCTTTTATTAACAAAAGGTTTCTTAGCAGCCTTCAGAGATGGAAGGACATAAATGACTAACACCGAGACACTCACTGTGTCAGAGAAGTCTATGCCCACATTTGGGTACACTGTACTTTCCCCTACTTTCCTTCAGAAGCACATACCTCTACCTAAGCATACTGCACTTTCTTCTACCTACATCTTTTTCTTTTGAAACTCATTTTTAAGCCTATATTAATATGCCCTTATAAAATCACAAAGCTGGATAGTTCTGAAATTCACTTCAGTGTCAAAGCTATAACCCCTAGTGTGTCCTGACCTAAGATCCCTAAAAGTCTAAGGGAATATCCTGGGCTAGTGGGGGCGACAGTGTGGATCTGCATCTCCATCCTCTCGCTGCTGTCAGCTAGATTTTCACAGAACACAAGTAAAAAGAAAAATGATTTACTTCACATCAGTGAACGCACCTAGATCTCTATAACAATACCAGGTCTGATCAAACTGCATCCTTCTTCCAGTGAATATTATTAATACCCTGGAGTTTTCTTCACAGTATCTCTACAACTTTGAAAGGATCTTTAGAAGGTTGTAACTTCTATGGTTCACTATTTACACATAAGTCAGAAGTTATGACCATCATAATGAAAACGACCCCTTTCCTAACTTCACTGATAAAGCAGAGAAATTTCATGGCACAATGCAAAACCAAATGTCCTCTGCTGAAAAGTGGTTCTCAGCCTTGGAGCTGTCACTTCTAGCACTGTTTAAAACTCTTTTCTTTCCTGGCGCATCCACTGTGTAGGCAGGTTAATTGTGGGGACATAGGAAAGGGCGGGGTCTCAGTCTGGAGTCAGGTTGGGGCCTCTCACCAGCCCGAGGCTCAAGAATCTTAACACAATGACCTTTTTCTCAAGGGTTGCTGACAGAGTATATTCCTTTCACATCTAGATATTCTAAAATAGCAGTGAATTTGATCTAATGACAATGTATGTGACTTGGGGTAAGGGCTCATTCCTTTCCCCAGACTTTGGGTATAGCAAAAACACTCTACCTTTCTGTATGGCTGTGTTCTAGACTTCACCTTATTGACTGCAATTCTGTCAGGTGCCCCGCAGGTATCAATCAACAATCTCATTTAAGTATCTTAGCAAACATATTAAAACAGTAGCCTCAAAACTATGAATATATTAGATAGCTATTGTAAAATGAAGAGAAGTGCCTGAAAAGAACTGAACATTTCACTGAGCCTTCTGCAAACTTCAGTGATGTGGAGAGGTTGAGATATTGCAAGTCCAGAGCCAAATTATCTTGGAGCATCCTTACCAGCCCCTTAATAGCCATTTATTGTCATCTTCTGTACACAAACTAAATCTTTGTGACCATTAAGTTAATCCTTTGGTGTGTAGGGTCAGACCCCTAGTCTCCAAGTATCCAATGGGCCAAGAACACTGTCAGACAACATCCAAGTGTAGCTTTACTAGATCCACATACCTGATGTTTGTACCATTGTATGAAAGTGTCTTGATTTGTAACGTTTTTGTTACTATAAAATTTCCATGAAACTGTTACAAGGTTGGAATATGGAACTGGAAGTAACCTAAATCTGTGTTCCTGGACTATGATTACTCATATGTGGTCCTGGAATAGACTCTCTCTTATCCCTTTTGGAGTGAGGGTTGTGTTTTATCATTGAAATAAATAAAAATTGATGCTTTGTTTTCAAAAGTGCCTCAAGCCAGCTTAAGTACAAACACAGATAAATGCACTAGTCTAGCTATCCCCCCAACACACACACACACACATACACACACACACACACTGCCGGTCTTCATTCCATACACTCAAACTAAAGTTTAGAGAAGAGAGTTACTAACAACCATGCTTGTCTGCAAGGTTATGCACCTAATAAGCTTTAAATTAAACACGATATAGAATGTAGAGGTATAAAGTCATGGATTTGTTCTTGTTGATGCTGAAAAGAGAGGCATGTGAGCAACAAATAGAAAGGTAAGACCTAGCTGACATGAGAGCAACTCTCTGGTTCCTCAGAAAGAGTGGGCAAGCTTGTTTGCTTTAGGATTTAAAAGCTGTTCTCCATGCTCACTCAGAGCTAACACCCCACTTTGTAAAGCTGTAATATAAACTGCCAGGCATTTGACACTCCACGTCTCTAGTGAACTTATTATGAAGTGAGGATCGTTAACATGGACAGTAAAAACCGGGAGCTAGTGAGCTTGGACTCTGTATTGTTTTCTTTTGAGACAGGGTTTAAGTATCCCCTGGCTAGCCTGGAACTCAGAAGAGATCTCCCTGCCTTTTGTCCTGAGTGCTGGGATTAAAGGCGTGGGCCAACACACCCAACTCCAACTCTTTTTTTTTTTTTTTTTTTTTGGAAATGTGTATGAGTGTATTAGGGTTTCTTTAGGGTTTTTATTGCTGTGAAGAGACACCATAACCACATCATCTCTTAAAAAGAAAACATTTCACTGGGATAGTTCACTTACACTTTCAGAGGTTCAGTCCATTAGCATCATGACAGGGAATATGGCAGCGTGTGGTGTTGGAGTAGCTGAGAGTATACATCTTGCAGGCTACAGGAAGTTGACTGAGACATAGGAAACCTCAAAGCCACAGTGCCACCCTTCCCCCAACAAGGCCATACTCACTCCAACAAAGTCATACCTCCTAATAGTGCCACTCCCTATGAAATTACGGGGGTCAATTACATTTAACTACCACAGAAAGTGTTTTCCCTATATGTAAGTCTGTATACTGCATGTATACTTGTGACCACATAGCCTGGAAACCAAACCCAGGTTCTCTGCAAGAGCGGTAAGCACTCTTACCTCGAAGATATAAGCATCAACAATACAATTTTAGAAGTACATCATAAAGAGAAAAGTAAATGTCTTAATATACAAAGATGCTTCAAGCAATACATGATGAGCTTAGCTGAAGAAACATAAATAATGGCCCCTATTCACAGCAAAAGTCAGAAAGCCTCACAATGGAAGACACAATAGAAAATGTCTGACTGGGCAGTCATCCAAAAGAATGATTTGTTCTAGTAAATCTTTATAACTCCATTCCCATCAGGGATCTTACAATTTAGTAATATGACCATCAGTGGTAATCCTGCAAGGTTTTGGTTTTAAAATCCAAGATATTCATTTCTCTGATGACTAAGAATGTTGAGCATTTCCTTAAGTGTCTTTCAGTCATCTTAGATTCCTCTGTTGAGAGTTCTCTGTTTAGGTCGGTATTCCATTATTTTAAACAACTCTGAGATTTCTGGCCAAGATTAAAACAACAACAAAAAAAAACGATGACAAATTATGCTGGAGAGGATGTGGGGTAAAGGGAACACTCCTGCATTGCTGGTGGGAGTGCAAACTGGTTACAGCACCTTTGGATGTCAGTGTGGCGATTTCTTAGAAAATTAGGAAACAACCTAACAAGACCCAGCAGTATCACTTTTGGGTGTATAGCCAAAGGATGCTCAATAGTACCACAAAGACACGTGCTCAACTATGTTCATAGTGGCTTTGTTTGTCATAGTCAGAACCTGGAAGCAATCTAAATGCCCCTCAGCTGAAGAATGGATAAGGAAAAGTGGTACATTTACACAATGGAGTACTACACAGCAGAAAAAATAATGACATCTTGAAATTTGCAGGAAAATGGATGGAGCTAGAAAACATCATGCTAAGTGAGGTAACCCAGACCCAGAAAGACAATTATCATGTGACCTCACTCATAAGTGGCTTTTAGTCATAAAGCAAAGAAAACCAGTGTAAAATTCACAATCCCAGAGAACCTAGACAATAATGAGGACCCTAAGAGAGACATACATGGATTTAATTTACATGGGAAGTAAAAAAAGACAAGATCTCCTAAGTAAATTGGGAGCATGGGAACCGTGGGAAAGGGTTGAAGGTGAAGGGAGGGGAAGGAGGGGAGCATGAAAATGGAAGCTCAATAAAATCAATAAAAAATCCAAATATACTGTCAGTGGTTTTAAACCTTCTCACTCTGACCTTTGATGGGAAGCATTTACTCCAATCATCTACAAAGTTCACTAAACCCGGAGACATTTGTATCAATTAGTTGAATGCCATGAGTGAATAGGATATTAAACAAACAAAAAAGAGAAGAGAGCAAATTATTTTCCTTGTGTCTCCAAGACTTGCACTTGGAAAGCTTCACTTTCTTCACAGATTCTGATGAGTGGTTATGGTCACACACCTTAACTTCACTACCAGCTTTCTTGAGCCATAGTGAATCGCACTATTCTAGTATACATGTATCTCCAGCACCTGCTACAAAAACTGTTCTCCACCCCCATAGACAAAGGCACCAGAGAGAATAATGGCATTCCTCCCCTGTGGGCTTCGCACATCATTATTTATGTAATGTTTTTGGGCAATCTGGCTCAACCTGAAGGCAGTTGAAAGCACAGGGGAAGTGATTGTGGGTAATAAATAAATGATAGGGATTTCAGCAGCTTCATTCATCACCATCATCTTAACCAATGCAATTCTCCCATAGCTTACATTACAGGTCCTTTACTCCACTACTAAGCATGTTAAACATTCCAGTGCTTGGATGTGGCACCAAACTCAGGACACGCAGAGCCACATAGACTCTACATTCCTTCTAGACCACATGGACTATTCTGAGGAAGAGTGTCACTGCAAACTCCCCAGAGAAGTCTATTTGATGGCCTTGTTTTTCTTCTCAGGTCAATAGAATGCTACCCATCACAGGTCTTCTCACAGCTCCTCCATATACCACAGGTCCTCCTCTCACAGGTCCTCCATACACCACAGCTCCTCCTCTCACAGCTCCTCCATACACCACAGTTCCTCCTCTCACAGCTCCTCCATACACCACAGTTCCTCCTCTCACAGCTCCTCCATACACCACAGGTCCTCCATACACCACAGCTCCTCCTCTCACAGCTCCTCCATACACCACAGCTCCTCCTCTCACAGTTCCTCCTCTCACAGCTCCTCCATACAGCACAGCTCCTCCTCTCACAGTTCCTCCTCTCACAGCTCCTCCCTACATCACTGTTTCTCCTATCACAGCTCCTCCATACACCACAGCTCCTCCTTTAACAGCTCCTCCTCTCACAGCTCCTCCTCTCACAGCTCCTCCTCTCACAGCTTCTCCATACACCACTCACAGTTCCTCCTATCACAGCATCTCCATACCCCAAAGCTCCTCTCACAGCTCCTCCTCTCACAGCTCCTCCTATCACAGCTCCTCCATACACCACAGCTCCTCCTATCACAGCTTCTCCATACACCACAGCTCCTCCTATCACAGTTCCTCCTATCACAGCTCCTCCATACACCACAGCTCCTCCTATCACAGCTTCTCCATACACCACAGCTCCTCCTATCACAGTTCCTCCTATCACAGCTTCTCCATACCCCAAAGCTCCTCTCACAACTCCTCCTATTGTCACAACTCCTCCTATTTGTTACAAATTAGGTCAGTACAATAAATAACCAGGCCAGCTCAAGAATAACAATTATATTTTAATGGTTATAAGAGGAAACTCACGCTATAATAGTGGGAGGGCCAACTTCCTATCTATCTAGTGGGAGCCACACAGAGAGAGGGGGCACACCTGGGTCCTCCAAGTTTTTCTTCCTGGGCTCCAGGTAGCCATGCCTTAACTAGACGTGATTGATTGGTGACAGTTTCCCCATCATCTCCACCTTTTGTCCAAACAAGGTCGATCCAAACCCAATACAACTATATACAACAAGAATAGATACCAAATATAAAATTACAAACAATAAACAATATTAAGTGAAGAACTCATAACAAAAGTTTTACTAAATATTTTATTTCAGGAGTCTAAATATTGTATTGAAATTAAGCTTGGCTAAATCATGAGGACAGTAACTACAATTATCTAATCTTCAACTCCATCAAATATCTAAGAAGAAAACAATATTACTTGAGTGAACAGAAAGCGCAATTGAGAAACTTCCAAAATGTGCAACAAATGACAGAGACAACTGACTACCTGGGCAATCACCCAAAGTCTCGTTTGCAATGTTGAAGCAACCCACTTTGGCTAGGCCTAGCATAACTGACAGACCATTTTTAAAAGAAGGAAACTTTTTTAAACTATCTTACCCTGTCTTGGCAGGATATGACAGTCCTGTTTTATCCATTTACGGATACTATGTGTTTTTGTTAGTGGTTAAGGTATGGGCATTTCTTTGCCCAAAGGCCAGTTCTGCCAAGAACAAAGGCTCCAGGTGGAGTGTCTTTGGTGTTCAACATTTTCTTGGGAATAGATTGGTATTGCCAGGAGTGATTGTGTCTCACTACCACAGAACTCTAAGTTAGATTAAATGCCATTTTTTACAGCTCTTTGAAGATGTTGAAGATTATCTCTCTATACTGAATATAATCGCTATGTATCTAAAGAACCTGATTAGTCTAATTACAAATATGACAAACATAGATGACTATTGACCTATAATTTTTAATACATATCTAACTTAAAGACTAAGACAATAAATAACTGTGTAATAAATGAGGACAATGACCTTCAAATGTAAACAATGTATAAGTATCTTGATCAGAGGTAGTAATGTACACTGCAATATGGTAAATATATATATATTTACCATATATTTACAATGTTTTAAACAGAGGTAGAAGCATACATGCATACAATATTCAATATAATTTAACTTTGTATCAATATACAAGAATATATACCAATATAATTGTCTAAAAACAATAACTCCCAAATACCAATCTATTATCCCATTATCCAATTTTCATTTTAAAAAGCAAAGATCCCTGAGCTTATAAAGTTCCTTCCCCAACCCTCAACCATATACCAATTCTGTCCCTAAGCCTGAGAGCAAAATTTGCAAGGAGAGGGGACTCAGTCCTCTAAAATTGCTTCCAGCTGTCATGGGGGTGACGTTCTTTCTAGGGGATCCTGTGAGAGTAAACCTTTTGTATAAGAAGCCTGGGTTCAGTCTGGAAAGGCTGCATCATTTTCCTATTGTCAAACCATACTTCTAAGAAAAAATACATAGGACAAAAACCAAACCCTAAGAATACCAGTGTAGGAGGGACGTCATATGTGTCTTTTAAGACCTCACACATGGTATAAGTGAAAAGGCTCTTGAAAACTTGGACGGTTAGATTGTCTGACATATTGTCCTTTTAAGAATCAGTAATGTATTAATTATATTTAAAAAATAATAAATCTCACCTGTGGTTTAATCAGTTGGAGTAGGTGCAATAACTATTGCCTGCCAGTAGGTGTCACAGTGCACTTGAATTCAGCTGTTTGGTTTAGATCTGAATTTGTGTGGAATAGCTAAAAAATATACTCAAATCAAGAAGTTTTTTAGTATAAATCACAGACCATGTGCTCTGTGAAGATCTTTGGCTGTCAGTAGCCACACTAGACAAATCTGCTCTGGCTCCAGTGTCGGCTCTGGCAGTGGCAGCGATGGGAGCCGAGGGGAGCCGAGAGGAATCAGGGGAGCCGAGGAGGGAGTGTGCGGGGGATGGTTATGGGGCTCGGAGCTGAGTGTTGAGCTGGTACAGTCTATGCCCAAATGAATGCGGCATGGCTGCGGCTGGCCAGAGCTACCAGAGACTCTAGTGGCCCCACGTTGGTAAGATAACCAGGCAAGCTCAAGAATAACAATTATATATTTTTTTTTTACTGCAAATTGATCAATTATTTTATTTTTTTCTGTTATATATTTTTTTTTATTGAGGAAAAAATTTCCGCCTCATCCCATCCTCCCACTCCTCCCCCTCCCCCCACTCCTCTCCCCCTCCCCCCACTTCTCTCCCCCTCCCTCTGCAGACTGAAGAGCAGCCAGGGATCCCTGCCCTGTGGAAAGTCCAAAGTCCTTGCCCCTCCATCCTGGTCTAGGAAGGTGAACATCCAAACTGGCTAGGCACCCTCAAAGCCAGAACATGATGCAGGATCAAAACACAGTGCCATTGTCCCTGGCTTCTCAGCAGCCCTCATTGTCCGCCACAAAGAAAAACATACAGCTATCCTCCTGGGTATGGGAGTAGACAAGATTGTCAGGCAAAAAATCGGGATCTTGGGGGTGGGGTGGGAGGGGGTAAGGGGAGATGGGGAGAGAAAAGTGAGAAGGGTAGGATGGGGAGAACTTGGGGAAATGGGATGATTGGGATAAAGGAAGTTTGGATAGGGGAGCAGGGAAGCACATATCTTAATTAAGGGAGCCATCTTAGGGTTGGCAAGAGACTTGGACCTAGAGGTGCTTCCAGTTGCCCAAGGCGAGGTCCCCAGTTAGTTCCTGGGGCAGTTGAGGATAAGGAACCTGAAATAATCCTATCCTATAGCCATACTGATGAATATCTTGCATATCACCATAGAACCCTCATCTGGCGATGGATGGAGATAGAGACAGAGACCCACACTGGAGCACTGGACTAAACTCCCAAAGTCCCAATGAGGAACAGAAGGAGGGTGAACATGAGCAAAGAAGTCAGGACCACAAGGGGTGCACCCACCCACAGAGACAGTGGGGCTGATCTATTGCGAGCTCACCAAGGCCGGCTGGACTGTGACTGAAAAAGCAGAGGATAAAACCGGACTCTCTGAATATGGCGGATAACAATTATATTTTAATGGTTATAAGTGGAAACTCACACTACAAGAATGGGAAGTCCAACTTCCTATCTGTCTGGTGGGAGCCTCGCAGAGAGAGGGAGCACACCTGAGTCCTCCCAGTTTTTCTTCCTGGGCTCCAGGTAGCCACGCCTTAACTAGACGTGTTTGGTTGACAGAGTTTCCCCATCACCTATTGTAACAACTCTTAATATAGCTACTCCACTATAGCTTCTCCTGTTACTAATTCTAATTACTATTCTTCTCTGACTCCTGCTCCTTTACCTTTTTGGGGTTACCAAATGAATTGTCAACAATTTAACTCCTATCTGAGGCTCTAGAAAATCCAGTCTTATAGCTATTATACTCCCTCTTGTGTTTTTTTTTCAAGCTAAATTTGGGTTTCTGTCTGTTATAATTAAGAATCATAACTACTTAAGGCCAAATATAAATGTCTACCTCATTTTATGCTCATAGCATTTTATATTTCTTTGAATTAATATTTCTTAATAGCTATTTCTTAATAGCTGTTCTTCTTGCATTAAATTATAACTCTAGAAATAAGGACTGCATATAGATTTGCATGTCATTCAAAAATCAAGAATTTGGTTACAACAAAAATGGGTAAGCAATAAATAAATGTTTGAGTTACTAAATGAATAAATGAGTGAATGAATGGCCTCTAATTGTTGCAATAATAAAAAAGAGCATTGTCTATAATTAATCAATAGTTTTGAGACCTAAGGAACAGTGAATGAAACTTTTAATATTTAAAAAACGTAGCCTCTGAGTTTATAAATGAGTCTTTAGTGCATCTATATAAATATTTAGTTCAGCAGTGTCATGATTCTGTGAAAACTGGGTTGCTAAGTCTAAAATATAGATTAATAGTCTCTAGTGGTTACTTGTTATGAGATTTGAGTATGCTACTGCAAGTCTGTTATCTGATTTTTCATTTATCCATTTATGATGAGTGTTTCCCCATGCCTTCCTTCCTTCCTTTCCCTTTCTTTCTTTCTTTCTTTCTTTCTTTCTTTCTTTCTTTCTTTCTTTCCTTCCTTCCTTCCTTCCTTCCTTCCTTCCTTCCTTCCTTTCTTTCTTTCTTTCTTTCTTTCTTTCTTTCTTTCTTTCTTTCTTTCTTTCTTTCTTTCTTTCTTTCTTTCTTTCTTTCTTTCTTTCTTTCTTTCTTTCATGTGCAAGAAATTAAGCCCAGCGTCGATGCTAAGCACATTAACTCTTTCTGTTTAGCTTGCAGGTGGTTTTGAGGAGTCATTCTGCAAGTGATATGATGCTCATTATTCCAGTTAGGGGCAGGCAATGTGCTCTGGAGTTCTTAGGAGGGTTCTGAGTGACAGCCCCAGACAAGACAGTTCCTGTTGAGTATAATCTGCAACTCTATTCTCTAGCCATGAGTCTTGGGAATGTTTCCCATGCCCCTTAGGCTCTTTATTAATCAGAAGAACTTTCTCGTTCTTCATCTTATCATTACTGCTGAGGCATGACTATGACGAAGATGGAGGCACTGCAATTCTCAGTCTGACATGGAGCACATTTCATGTTCTTTCCTTTAAGAACAAATTGGTTGCTTTCCTGAAATAAAATTTCTTTGTAATCTCTAGATTAATTTACACAGATTGATGTTGATATTTAAATAGAAACATTTAGAGACATTTTTGTAATAGATCTTATGAGAATTTCATTTTATATTTTAATTTTATTTCCATTTATCCTTCAAGCATAGTGTCCATCTCAAATAGGTCATCTAGACCTGCTTCCCAGCTTGTCTACCTATCATTCAACATACCGCCTGGCAAAAGCACCTCATGGAGTTCAAGTGAAATCCCAGGAAGGTTGTCCATATCCATTCAATCACCTGCCTGATGGACAGGCACCTCATCTTCTGGCATAGGCACCATGTGGAGACCAATTAAAACTCTAAGTGGGTCACTCAGACCTATTTTCCCAGCCCTTGCCTATCAGTTACTCCATCCACTACCCCTCACAGCACCATCACTGCATGGAATCCAGCCCAGAGCTGTCTATGCTATTCAAGGATCACTAGCAGAACACAGAACAACATTTACAAAATTATGGATGTCCACAGAGAGAATCTTCTAAGGTTACAGGGGGTTGTCTCCAAGGCTCAGGACTTGCACATATATCTAGCTAAGATGAGACCACCCGTGGCACTCCATTTACAAACCAACAGAGAGTGGTCTGAAGACTGAATACCAAGTATAAGCCTGCTAGTCCTCGACCTAACAAGTTGGGATCCAAACAGCACTTGCCAAAGATTAAAATAAATATCCACAACAAGAAAACTATCAATAAACTAATTCCAGATGCCCAGGTCCCCATCACAAAATTAATTAATACAACTATTACTAAAAAATTTTACTTTATATAACATTTCATTTTGTGAAAGTATTGCAATCTAACAATTTCTCTAACATCAGTAGTTTCATTATTTTCAATGTAATTAATACTTCAGCAATAAATTTTCTTTTGCAGATAACTTTGCATAATAAATTTTGAACAAAGCAATTTGAGGTTGAATTTCAAACATAACTTAGATTTTTAAATTATGAGTTTCTAAACACAGAGGTTGCATATGGTACCCACCATTCAATCATTATTTTCTTGTTAACAGAAAGCAATAATAAATACCTAAGTATTTTTTAGGAAACTCATTCCTGGAAGTCTTATCCATCCAGGTCCTCAGGCTAGTCCTAAGTGATATGCATTTGTCCTGGAAACAGTTGGAAAGGAAATGGATCAGCGCTGCACTAAGTTCCCCATGAACATCTTCTGCTCCTGTAAAGAGGAGGTAAGAAGTGAATGGAGAGCTCTTTACACAGAGAATGGGGCTTCTCCCTTCTGAGACTCCTTGCCATCTTTATTCAGAAACAACATTTTAAACAGGTCCTGTTTTCAGACATTTACATCCTGTGGGAGACACAAAAGTAAATTATTTCAGCAGAATTCTCTGATATCTGTGAGTATAGACTGAACATTCTGTACACGTGACCCTCTCTTTGCCAGGTAATTCTTTCCTACAATTTTCTCTTTTTTCTGGGCATAGAAATATTGCTAATTCAGTTACTTTCTATTGCTGTGAGAGAACACCATGACCAAGGCAACTCATAAAAGAAAGCATTTAACTGAGGTCTTGTGGTTCCAGAGGGTTCGAGTCCATGACTATCACAGCAGGTAGCACGGCAGCAGGAAGGCAGTCATGGGAGTGGAGCAGTAGAGGAGGGCTTACATCTGAATCAAAAAGCGTAAGGCAGAAAGCGCTAACTGGAAATGTATTGCTTTTTTGAACCTTCAAAGTCTCTGCGTGGTGACACATCTACTGCAATAATGCCAGACCTTCTAACTCTTGGAGACCAAGTAATCAAATATACTAGCCTATGGAGGCCATTTTCATTCAAATCACCACAACTTTTCAGGTGGATCTGGAACATCATAAGGATCCTGATCAAAGCTAACCTGTGATTCCTTTGCTTTCCAGGAAGTTAGGTGCAAAACAACCACGCTGCCAATGCTAAATGTTTTCAGGTCTTGGACATTGAAATACGGATGACAAAACAACATACAAGGAGTCTTTGCTTCTGTGTAACTTGCATTCTAATGAGGAGAGAAAAGGCAAACAAATATAACACATATTTCACATATTGTTCATTGATACATTAAGGAAAAATAAAGATGATGGCAAATAGAACTGCAGGCCTTTATATCGAATAACCACAGGGAGACAAAAAGCAGGCAGAATCTTGAAGACCTACTGTGCTAATGTCTGAAACTTTTTTATTGTTTTTATTGAGCTATATTTTTTTCCATTCCCTTCACTTCCTCCCCCTTCATGCCCTCTCCCATGATACCCATGCTGTCAATTTACTCAGGAGATCTTGTCTTTTTCTACTTCCCATGTAGATTAGATCCATGTATGTCTCTCTTAGAGTCCTTTTTGTAGTCTAGGTTCTCTGGGATTTTGAGTTGTAGGTTGATTTTCTTTGCTTTATGACTAAATGCCACTTATGAGTAAGTACATGTGATAATTGTCTTTCTGTGTATGGGTTACCTCACTCAATATGATGATTTCTAGAGCCATCTATTTGCCTGCAAATTCCAAGATGTCATTTTTTTCTGCTGTGTAGTACTCCATTGTGTAGATGTACCACATCTTTATCCATTCTTTGGTCCAGGGGCATCTAGGTTGTTTCCAGGTTCTGGCTATGACAAACAATGCTGCTATAAACATAGTTGAGCACATGTCCCTATGGTATGATTGAACATTTTTTGGGTATATACCCAAAAGTGATGATGCTAGGTCTTTGATGAAGGTTGTTTCCTAATTTTCTGAGAAATCACCATACTGATTTCCAAAGCAGCTGTACAAGTTTGCATTCCCATCAGCAATGGAGGAGTGTTCCCTTTACCTCACATCCTCTCTGTCATCAGTGCTTTTTTTTTATCTTGGCCACCTTACAGGTATAAGATGGAATCTTAGGATTGTTTTAATTTGAATTTCTCTGATGGCTAAGGATGCTGAGCATTTCCTTAAGTGTTTTTCAGCAATTTTAGATTTCTTTGTTGAGAGTTCTCTGTTTAGGTCTGTGCCTCAATTTTTTTGGACAGTTTGTTCTTTTGATAACCAATTTCTTGAGATCTTTGTATATTTTGGAGATCAGACCTCTGTTTGAGGTGGGGTTGGTGAAGATCTTGTCACATTCTGTAGCCTGCTGTTTTGTTTTGTTGAATGTGTCCTTTGCTTTACAGAAGCCTCAGTCTCTGGAGATCCCATTTACTAATTGTTGTTCTCAGTGTCTGTGTTACTGGGGTTCTACTTAGGAAGTGGTCTTCTGTGCTAGTGCATTCAAGTCTACTTCCCACTTTCTTTTCTATGAGGTTCAGCGTGGTTGGTTTTATGTTTAGGTCTTTGATCCATTTGGACTTGAGTTTTGTACATGGCAATAGATACAGATCTACTTTCATTCTTCTACATGTTGATATTCAGTTATGCCTGCACTATTTGTTAAATATGCTTTCTTTTATCCATTGGATATTTCTGGCTTCTTTGTCAAAAATCAGATGTTTGTAGGTATGTGGATTGATATTTGGGTCTTCAAATTGGTTTCATTAGTCCTCCTGTCTGTTTTTATGCCAATACCAGCCAGTTTTCAGTACTAGAGTTTGAAGTTAGGGATTGTGATGCATCCAGAAGTTCCTGTATTGTACAGGATTGTTTTGGCTATCCTAGGTTTTTTGCTTTTCCACATGAAGCTGAGTGCCATTCTTTTGAGTTCTACAAAGAAATTTTCTGAGATTTTGGTGGACATTGCATTGAATCTGTAGATTGCTTTTGGTAAGATTGCCATTAACAGTAAGATTTTTACTGTTAATTCTACCTACCCAAGAGCATGGACAGCTTTCTACTTTCTGGTGTCTTCTTCAATTTCTTTTTCCCCCATTTTTTATTGATTTTTTTATTGAGCTATACATTTTCTCTCTGCTCCTCTCCCTGACTCTCCCCTTCCCCTTCTACCCTCCCCCAAGGTCCCCATGCTTCCAATTTACTCAGGAGATCTTGTATTTTTCCACTTTCCATGTAGATTACACCTATGTAAGTCTTCTTTGTGTCCTTATTGTTGTCTAAGTTCTCTGGGATTGTGGTTTGTAGGCTGGCTTTCTTTGCTTTATGTTTAAAAACCACTTATGAGTGAGTACATGTGATAATTGTCTTTCTATGTCTGGGATGCCTCAATGAAAATAATATCTCTATCAATTTTCCGGAAAAATTTGAGATTTGTTATTTTTTTCTGCTTTATATTACTCCATTGTGTAAATGTACCACATTTTCTTTATCCATTCTTCTGTTGAGGGGAATTTTAGCTTGTTTCCAGGTTCTGGCTATGACAAACAATGCTGCAATTTCTTTCTTCAAAGACTTAACATTCTTGTCATACAGGTCTTTCAGTCCTTTGGTTAGAGTTACTCCAAGATAGTTTATGTCATTTTCAGCTTTTGTGAAGGGTGATGTTTCTCTGATTTCTTTCTCAGTTCATTTATCATATGTACAAAGGAGGGCTGCTGATTTTCTTGAGTTAATCTTGTATCCTGCTACATTACTGAAAGTGTTTATGAGTTGTAGATGTTCCTTGACAGAAATTTGGGGGTTGTTTATGCAAACTATTATATCATCAGCAAATGGTGAGAGTCTGACTTCTTCTTTTCTAATTTGTATCCTCCTTGATTTTCTTTTTTGTCTTATTGCTCTAACTAGAACCTAAGTACTATATTGAACAGACATGGAGAGAGTGGATAACCTTGTCTTGTTCCTGATTTGAGTGGGATTGCTTTGAGTTTCTCTCCATTTAGGTTGATGTTGGCTGTTGGTTTGCTGTATATTTCCTTTATTATATTTAGGTATGTTCCTTGTATCCCTACTCTCTCCAAGACCTTTATCATGAAGAAATGTTGTATTGTTGAAGGCTTTTTCAGCATCTAATGAAATGATCATGTGATTTTTTTTTCAGTTTGTTTTTATGGTGGATTACATTGACAGATTTACACATGTTGAACCATCCCTGCATCTCTGGGATGAAGCCTACTTCTGATGTGTTCTTAGATTCGGTTTGCCAGTCTTTTATTGAGTATTTTTGCATCAGTGTCCATGAGAGAGGTTGGTGTGTAATTCTCTTTCTTAGTAATGTCTTTGTGTGGTTTGGGTATCAGGGTAATTATAGCCTCATAAACCAAGTTTGGCAATTTTCCTTCTGTTTTTATTGTGTGGAATTAGTTCTTTGAAAATCTTGTAGAATTCTGCTCTAAAACCATCTTATCGTGGACTTTTTTGGGTTGGGAGACTTTTGATGACTGTTTCTATTTCCTTATCAGTTATAGGTCTATTTAGTATGCTTATCTGATCTTGATTTAATTTTTGTAAGTGATATTTATCCAGAAAATTGTCCATTTCTTTTTAAGTTTTCCAATTTTGTGGAGTACAGGTTTTCAAAAATATGACCTGATGAATCTCTAGATTTCCTCAGTGTCTGTTGCTATGTCCTCCTTTTCATTTCTTTTTTTTTCCTCCTTTTCATTTCTGATTTTGTTAATTTAGATATTCTCTCTCTGCCTTTTGGTTAGTTTAGAGAAAGATTTATCTATTTTGTTGATTTCCTCAAAGAACCAATTCTTGATCTCATTAATAATCAATATTGTTTTCTTTGTTTCTATTTTGTTGATTTCAGCTCTCAATTTGATTATTTCCTACCTTCTAGTCCTCCTGGGTGAGTTTGCTTCTTTTTGTTCTAGAGATTTCAGGTATTCTGTTATCTTACTAGTGTGATATATTTTTAGCTTCTTTATGTAGTTATTTAGTGCTATGAACTGCTTTCATTATGCCCCATAAATTTGGGTATGTTGTATAGTCATTTTTGTTGAACTTTATGAAATCTTTAATTTCTCCCTTTATTTCTTCCTTGACTTATTGGTGATTCAGGTGAGCATTGTTTAATTTCCATATGTTTGTGGGCTTTCTAAAATTAGTGTTGCTTGTTGAAATAGGAGTGGCAGGGCTGCGTCCCCGGCACCCGGCCGCCCACACGGGTAGCTTTACCGGAAATAATTACACGGAAACTGTATTCTTTTAAGCACTGCCTGACCCATTAGTTTTAGCCTCTTAACCCATTTCTAATAATCTAGGTAGCACCATGAGGTGCGCTTACCAGGAAAGATCTTAACCTGCGTCTGCCTGGAATGGGAGAATCATGGCGACTCACTGACTCAGCTTCTTTGTCCCAGCATTCTGTTCTGTTTTCTTCACCCACCTAAGGGTTGGCCTATCAAATGGGTCTAGGCAGTTTCTTTATTAATAAGAAATCACTCCCACATAATTTCCCCTTTTTCTGTTCAAACAAAAAAGAAAGGCTTTAACTTTAACATAGTAAAATTACATATAACAAAACAGTTATCAAGTAAGAATTACAGTTACAATATTTATATCTACTTTATCTTTTATCATACCTAAGGAAAACTATAACTATTACTAACCATTCTTCAACTCCATCAAAGACTCCAGAAGGATATAATATTACCTAAACAAACAAGAAATCCAAAGCTCTAGAAATGACAGAGACATCTCACTGCCTGTACAGTCACCCAAAGTTCCTCTGTACCATTGGGGCATCCATCTTCAGCCTTCAGGCCCATAGTATCAAGCAGACATTTTCTTTCTTTTTTTTCATATTTATTTATTTATTAATTAAGGATTTCTGCCTCCTCCCCGCCACCGCCTCCCATTTCTGTCCCCGGATCAAGTCCCCCACCGTTATCAGCTCGAAGAGCAATCAGAGTTCCCTGACCTGTGGGAAGCCCAAGGACTGCCCACCTCTATCCAGGTCTAGTAAGGTGAGCATCAAAACTGCCTAGGCTCCACCAAAGCCAGTACGTGCAGTAGGGTCAAAAACCCACTCCTATTGTTCTTGAGTTCTCAGTATTCCTCACTGTCCGCTATGTTCAGCTAGTCCGGATTTATCCCATGCTTTTTCAGATCCAGGCCAGCTGGCCTTGATGAGATCCCAATAGAACATCTCCATTGTCTCAGTGTGTGGGAGCACCCCTTGCTGTCCTGAGTTCCTTGCTCGTGCTCCCTCTCATTCTGCTCCTGATTTGGATCTTGAGATTTCTGTTTGGTGCTCCAATGTGGGTATCTGTCTTTGTCTCCTTTCATCACCTGATGAAGGTTAATATTCAGGAGGATGTCTATGTGTTTGTCTTTGGATTCACCTTCTTATTTAGCTTCTCTAGGAATATGAATTATAAGCTCAATGTCCTTTATTTATGGCTAGAAACCAAATATGAGTGAGTACATCCTATGTTCCTCTTTTTAGGTCTGGCTTACCTCACTCAGGATAGTGTTTTCTATTTCCATCCATTTGTATGCAAAATTCAAGAAGTCCTTGTTTTTTACTGCTGAGTAGTGCTCTAATATGTATATATTCCATACTTTCTTCATCCATTCTTCCATTGAAGGGCATCTAGGTTGTTTCCAGGTTCTGGCTATTACAAACAATGCTGCTATGAACATAGTTGAGCATATACTTTTGTTGTATGATAGAGCCTCTCTTGGGTATATTCGCAAGAGTGGTATTGCTGGATCCAGGGGTAGGTTGATCCCGAATCTCCTGAGAAACCGCCACACTGCTTTCCAGAGTGATTGCACAAGTTTGCATTCCCACCAGCAATGGGTGAGTGTACCCCTTTCTCCACAACCTCTCCAGCAAAGGCTATCATTGGTGTTTTTGATTTTAGCCATTCTGACAGTTGTAAGATGGTATCTTAAAGTTGTCTTGATTTGCATTTCCCTGATCGCTAAGGAAGTTGAGCATGACCTTAGGTGTCTTTTGGCCATTTGAACTTCTTCTGTTGAGAATTCTCTATTCAGCTCAGTGACCCATTTTATAATTGGGTTGATTAGCTTTTTACGGTCTAGTTTCTTGAGTTCTTTATATATTTTGGAGATCAGATCTTTGTCAGTTGCGGGGTTGGTGAAGATCTTCTCCCAGTCAGTGGGTTGCCTTTCTGTCTTAGTGACAGTGTCCTTTGCTTTACAGAAGCTTCTCAGTCTCAGGAGGTCCCATTTATTCAATGTTGCCCTTAATGTCTGTGCTGCTGGGGTTATACGTAGGAAGTGGTCTCTTGTGCCCATGTGTTGTAGAGTACTTCCCACTTTCTCTTCTATCAGGTTCAGTGTGTTAAGACTGATATTGAGGTCTTTAATCCATTTGGACTTGAGTTTTGTGCATGGTGATAGAAATGGATCTAATTTCATTCTTCTACAGGTTGATATGCAGTTTTGACAGCACAATTTGTTGAAGATGCTCTCTTTTTTCCATTGTATACTTTTAGCTCCTTTATGAAAATCAGGTGTTCATAGGTTTGTGGGGTAGAGTCAGGGTCTTCTATTCAATTCCATTGTTCGACTTCTCTGTTTTTATGCCAATACCAGGCTGTTTTCAATACTGTAGCTCTGTAATAGAGTTTGAAGTCATGGATGGTAATGCCTCCAGACAATCCTTTATTGTAAAAGATTGTTTTGGCTATCCTGGGTTTTTTGTTTTTCAATATAAAGTTGATTATTGTCTTCTCCAGGTCTGTGAAGAATTTTGATGGGATTTTGATGGGGATTGCATTGAATCTATAGATTATTTTTGGTAGAATTGCCATTTTTACTATGTTGATCCTCCCAATCCAGGAGCAAGAGAGCTCCTTCCATTTTCTGGTGTCTTCTTCAATTTCTTTCTTCAAAGACTTGTAGTTCTTGTCAAATAGATCTTTCACTTCCTTGGTCAGAGTAACCCCAAGATATTTTATGCTATTTGTGGCTATCGTGAAAGGTGATGCTTCTCTGATTTCCCTCTCTGCTTCCTTGTCCTTAGTTTATAGGAAGGCAACTGATTTTTTGCAATTGATCTTGTATCCAGCCACATAACTAAAGGTGTTTATCAGCTGTAGGAGTTCCTTGGTAGAATTTTTGGGGCCGCTTATGTATACTATCGTATCATCTGCAAATAACGAAAGCTTAACTTCTTCTTTTCCAATACGAATTCCCTTGATCCTTTTATGTTGTCTTATTGCTATTGCTAGAACTTCAAGCACTATATTGAAGAGTTATGGAGAAAGTGGACATCCTTGTCGTGTTCCTGATTTTAGTGGGATGGCTTTGAGTTTTTCTCCGTTTAATTTAATGTTAGCTGTCGGCTTGCTGTAAATAGCTTTTATTATATTTAGGTAGGACCCTTGTATTCCTATTCTCTCCAAGACCTTTATCATAAAGGGGTGTTGAATTTTGTCAAATGCTTTTTCAGCATCTAATGAAATGATCATATGGTTTTTTTTCTTTCAGTTTATTTATATGGTGGATTACATTGATAGATTTACATATGTTGAACCAGCCTTGCATCTCTGGGATGAAGCCTACTTGATCATAATGGATAATATTTCTAATGTCTTCTTGGATTCGGTTTGCCAGTATTTTATTGAGAATTTTTGCGTCGATATTCATGAGTGAGATAGGCCTGTAATTCTCTTTCTTGGTTGGGTCTTTGTGTGGTTTTGGTATCAGGGTAACTGTAGCTTCATAAAAGGAATTTGGCAATGACTCATCTGTTTCTATATTGTGAAATACATTAAGGAGTATAGGTATTAGTTCTTCTTGGAAGTTCTGGTAGAATTCTGCATTGAAACCATCTGGTCCTGGGCTTTTTTTCGAAGGGAGATTTTTGATAGCTGTTTCTAATTCTTCGTGAGTAACAGGTCTATTTAGATCATTCACCTGGTCTTGGTTTAGCTTTGGAATATGGTACTTATTTTAAAAAATGTCCATTTCTTTTGTATTTTCCAGTTTTGTGGCATACAGGCTTTTCTAGTAAGATCTAATGATTCTCTGGATTTCCTCTGTGTCTGTGGTTATGTCCTCCTTTTCATTTCTGATCTTATTTATTTGCGTGTTCTCTCTCTGTCGTTTAATTTGTTTGGATAGGGGTTTGTCGATCTTGTTGATTTTCTCCAAGAACCAACTTTTTGTTTCATTGAATCTTTGGACCGTTTTTTGTGTTTCTATTTTGTTGATTTCCACCCTCAGTTTTATTATTTCCAGTCTTCTACTTCTCCTGGGTGTGTCTGCTTCTTTTTTTTTCTAGAACTTTCAGGTGTGTTGTTAAGTCCCCAATGTATGCAGTCTCCATTTTTTTAAGTGGGCACTTAGTGCTATGAACTTTCCTCTTAGCACTGCTTTCATTGTGTCCCATGGGTTTGAGTATGTTCTCTATTTTGATTAAATTCAAGGAAGACTTTAATTTCTTTCTTAATTTCTTCCTTGACCCAGGTGTGGTTCAGTAGTTGACTGTTCAGTTTCCATGAGTTTGTCGGCTTTTTGTGGGTAGCATTGTTGTTGCCTTCTAACTTTAATCCATGGTGCTCAGATAGGACACAGGTGGACACTGATATTTTTTTGTATCTGTGGAGGTTTCCTTTGTTTCCAAGTATGTGGTCAATTTTCGAGAAGGTTCCATGAGCTGCAGAGAAGAAGGTATATTCTTTCCTATTTGGGTGGAATGTTCTATAGATGTCTGTTAAGTCCATTTGCTTCATTACCTCCAATAATTCTCTTAATTCTCTATTAGGTTTCTGTCTGATTGACCTGTCCCTTGGAGAGAGAGGTGTGTTGAAGTTTCCTACTACTAGTGTGTGTGGTTTGATGTCTGTCTTGAATTCTAGTAATATTTCTTTTACATAAGTGTGTGCTTTTATATTAGGGGCATAGATATTCAGGATTGAGACGTCATCCTGGTGAATTGTTTCTGTTATGAGTATAAAGTGACTGTCTCGATCTCTTCTGATTGATTTTAGTTTGAAGTCAGTTTTGTTAGAAATTAGTATGGCCACACCTGCTTTTTTCTTAAGACCATTTGCTTGAAACACCTTTTCCCAACCCTTTACTCTGAATAGATTCCTGTCTTTGTGGTTGAGATGTGTTTCTTGCAAACAGCAGAATGTTGGATCCTGTTTTCGTATCCAATCTCTTAGCCTGTGCCTTTTTATAGGTGAATTGAGACCATAAATATTAAGCGATATTAATGACCAGTGGTTGTTTACTCCGGTTATTCTTATTGTTTTTGGTAGTAGAGTTTGTGTGTCTCCCTTCTTTGTGTTGTGCTGGTGAAGGGTCGCTAGTTGCCTGAGTTATTGTAGGCAGTGTTGGCAATGTTGGGTTCCTTGGGTTGCAATTTTCCTTCTATTACTTTCTGTAGGGCTTTCTTCATGGCTACATATTGTTTAAATTTGTTCTTATCCTGGAATGTCTTGTTTTCTCCATTGATAGTGAACGATAGCTTGGCTGGGTATCATAGTTTGGATTTGCATCCATGGTCTCTTAGCTTCTGCAGTACCTCTATCCAGGACCTTCTGGCTTTCATGGTTTCCATAGAGAAGTCAGGTGTAAGTCTGATCGGTTTACCTTATACGTTACTTGCCCTTTTTCCTTTGTAGCTTTTAATATTCTTTCTTTAACCTGTATATTTTGTGTTTTGCTTATTATATGGTGAGGTGATGTTTTTCTTTGATCCAGTCTGTTTGGTGTTCTGTATGCTTCTTGAATATTTAAATGAATATCTTTCTTTATGTTGGGAAATTTTTCTTCCATAATTTTGTTAAAAATATTTTCTGGGCCTTTGAGCTGTGACTCTTCTCCTTCTTCTATTCCTATTATTCTTAGGTTTGGTCTTTTTATTGTGTCCCATATTTCCTGAATGTTTTGTTTTGAGAATTTGTTGGCTGTGTTGTTTTGTTTGATCTGTGCATTTATTTTCTCTATGGTGTCCTCAAAATCTGAGATTCTTTCTCCTATCTCTTGTATTCTATTGATTATGCTTGTTTCTGTAGACTCTGCTCGTTGACCTAGATTTTCCATATCCAGCTGGTCCTCAGTTTGTATTTTCTTCTATTCCTTCATTTCAGTTTTCAATTCTTGAACTGTTTCCATTACCTGTTTGATTGTTTTTTCTTGGTTTCCCAGGGTATCCTGTACGTAATTACTCATTTCTTCAAACTTTTTGTTATACTTCTCATCCATTTCTATAAGGGCATTTTTTACATGTTGTTTAAGGGACTCTATTGCTTTCATAAAGTCAATTTTTTCAACTTCTTTGTTAGGTTGTTCAAATACTTCTGCTGTAAGATCATTGGGTTCTGTTGTTTTCATGTTGTTTTGCGGATTATTGGGTGAATTCTTGCCTTGGCGCCTGCCCATCTCCTCCTATTGATCCTATCTAATGGGTCTTTTAAAAACCAGATCAGGCTTCCCTGCTGGCCAAGGGCTCTGCTTACATAATGCCCTCGCTCTGTTTCCTGGTTTCTGCCGCAGGCCAAGAACCCTCTCACCCCTCTGAAGGGTCTTCAGGATCAGGACCAGGCTCCCCATTTGCCAGTGACCTCACCAACAAAAGGACTATCTCTTTGATTTAATTGCAGTGGGGCGATCTACTCTTGTTATTGCGCACCAGTCCCCGCCGCTTGCATCTGCCTCCATGCCGGTCCCCCCGCTTGCGTCTGCCTCCGCGCCGGTCCCCGCCGCTTGCGTCTGCCTCCGCGCTGGTCCCTGCCGCTTGCGTCTGCCTCCGTGCCGGTCCCCACCGCTTGCGTCAGCCTCCACGCCGGTCCCCCAAAGCCTATTCCTGATTATGGCGCCCCTCTGCTTCTGCACGTCTGGATGCCACGCCTCTCCGCTTCGGCTCCAGCAGACATTTTCATCAAGCAGGAAATTCCAAAGATAGTTCAGTTACTTTCTGCTGTGTCCTGCAGAATGTTTCGCAGACTCTTTCATGAGTCAGGAACCCCGAAAGACCATCTCACCTTTAGGCAAGTTCAGCAGTCCTCTCTCTGTGGGTTCTTTGTGTCCAGTTCATGCAACAGTCCAAGCAAGAGCAGTTTCTTGTTCAAATGGCTTTCAAACTCCGTAAGGATCCTCTTCGATGCCCATCTTCCTCTCGAAGTAGATTGGTGCCGCCAGGAGCAGACATGTCTCATTGTCATGAAAAGTCCTAAGTTATTAAAATATTTTAAATGCCATATTCTGCAGTCTTTGAAAGATATGAAGAATGCCTATCTGAAATATATCTATGCACATCTAGAAAAATCTAACTAACATGACTACACGCTTGACCATTATTGATGATTATCCATTAACAACCTATATATGTTACATTTTTAAATGAACTGCACAATCACAATACCTTAATCAAGATCAGAAATACATATACATGTAACAAAATTGACGTTAAATCTCTATCAATAAATCAAAATCTATACTAATGCAAATTATTCATACCTATATCATATCCCCCTTTAAATGTAAAAGAACATTTATAAACCATATTTGGGAACATGGGCACAGTTTTTTCTCTCCAAACTGCTTCCTGCTGAATGGGGGCGTCAGTAATTAGATCATTTAGGGTGTAACCTGTGTGCCAGGTTTATCTCAGTTGGCAGTTGAGTGAAGTAGTTTTTTGAGGGTGTTCACAGCAACTTTTCGGGAGGTCGTGGTCTATCATACCAAATTGGGATAGAAGAAATCCACACGGTCTGGTCCTCTGTGAAAACAAAAGAAGAACCTCTCCAAAGCATCATATCCTTAGACCCAAATTTTGAAATCATATTACCCTTATGATATCTGTTCTGGTTCCATTTGGCAGTCCATATAATGAAATGTCTGTCTGTACTTAGCTCCTTTACAGTCAAAAATTTTAAAGAAAACACAATGTACATAATTCAGACTCTCTGTGAATTTTCCATTTTTACGTGGCTTATTTTTACTTTATTTCTCTTAATCTATAACTATCTGTACTCTGTCTCTTTAAAGACTTTACCTTTTTTTTAAACCATTAATTTTATTTTCTATATTCTTTTTCTTCTCTCTCTCAAGCCTACGTACATTCATCCAACAGTGTGGTCTTTTATGTCTGGATCTGTTTTAGTGTGAATCTGTAATTTTTTTTACTATCCAGGAGCATTTCTTAAAATGTCAAGCAGTTCTTAAAAACTTAAGTTGCACCATGTAGGGGTAATACGGTGCCGCCTGTTTACTGCCAAGTCTAAACCTTAACTGAGCTATTATCACAGTAATTACGGTAGTTCCTGCTTGAGACCAGCACAGTTCAGCAAGGAGCAGCAGCTCCTGCCTCAGATCCATTTGGTGCCCCTGAGCCGCACACAGTTCCAGGCACACAGCAAGTCCACATTGGAGTCGCAGTCAGCAGTTTAATTCTGAGATTGAGCGTGCAGCACAGAAACTCTTTTCATCCAAGTTACAGCAAAATCTGACAGGCAGAGCACTGCGTAGTCTGAAAACATGCTTTTCCACCTGCCTAAGCCTGATTCTGCAGTCTGCCCAGGTGCAGGTGGGGAGCACTGAGCCATCAGCATGTTCTCAGAGCACTCTCCTTCCGATCCCAAGTGGGAACAGAAACATCCAGTCCCATAAAATCCATTGAAATGCTTTAAAGCCAGAGTTCACGCTGGCAGCACAGCCCCAAGAAGCTGCACTTTAAAATGACGCAGCATTTTTTTCTGCTGCTGTTGCCGAATCAGGAAATCTTCCTACAGCATGCCACCAACAAAGAGCAAAACTCTGCGTTAAACTCTGTTTTTTCTCTGTTTAAAATTAAGCTCTCTCAGGTTTTTAAGTGGATTTAGCCCCACGTTGGGCGCCACTCTGTTGAAATAGGAGCGGCGGGGCTGCGTCCCCGGCACCTGGCCGCCCACACGGGTAGCTTTACCCGAAATAATTACACAGAAACTGTATTCTTTTAAACACTGCCTGATCCATTAGTTTTAGCCTCTTAACCCATTTCTAATAATCTAGGTAGCACCATGAGGTGCACTTACCAGGAAAGATCTTAACCTGTGTCTGCCTGGAATGGGAGAGTCATGGCGACTCATTGACTCAGCTTCTTTCTCCCAGAATTCTGTTCTGTTTTTTCCGCCCACCTAAGGGTTGGCCTATCAAATGGGTCTAGGCAGTCTCTGTATTAATAAGAAATCACTCCCACATCAGTTGCTGTTGAATTTTAATTTTAAGCCACAGTGATCCGATAAGATACATGGCATTATACCAATTTTTTGTATCTGTTGAGGTTTGCTTTGTTACTTAGTATGTGGTCAATTTTGAATCATGACATCTGTTAGTTACATTATTTCTGTGTTAAGCTTCTGTCTGGAAGACCTGCCCAGTGGTGAGAGTGGGGTGTTGTAGTCTCTCACTATTAGTGTGTGGGATTTAATGTGTGATTTAAGCTTTAGTAGTGTTTCTTTTACATGAGGGCATAGATGTTCAATATTTAGATTTCCTCTTGATGAATTTTTCATGTGACTAATATAAGATGTCCTTCTTTGTCTCTTTTGCTTGATTTTAGTTTGAAGTCTATTTTGTTAGATATTAGGATAGTTACATCAGATTTTTTTTTATGTTCATTTGATTGGAAATTTTTTCTTAACCCTTTACTCTGAGGTGATGTCTGTCATTTGAGTTTGAGGTGTGTTTCTTGAATTCAGCAGAAGGATGAATTCTGTTTTTCTATCTATGTATTTTTACAGGTGAATTTAATCCATTTATATTAAGGGATATTAATAACCAGTGATTGCTAGTTACTGTTATTTTAGTTTTCATTGCTGGTGATATTATTGCATGCATTTTCCCCTTCTTTGGGATTTGTTGCTGTGAGATCATCTATTGTCTGTGTTTTTGTGGATATAGCTAACTTTCTTGTGTTGGAGCCCTCTGGTACTTTGTGTAGGGCTAGGTTAAATTTGGTTCTCTCATGGAATATCTTGTTTTGTCCATCTATGGTGATTGAAAGTTTTGCTGCATATAATAGTCTGAACTACTATATCCATGGTCTCTTAATGTCTGCATAGCACTTGACTAGGACCTTCTGGCTTTTATTATTTCCACTGAGAAGCCTGATAGGCCTGCCTTTATATGTTACTTGGCCTTCTTCCTTTGCAGCTCTTAATATTCTTTGTGTATTCTCTATGTTTAGTGTTTTGATTATATGTGGTGAGGGAAATTTTTATTTTGCTCCAGACTATTTGGTGTTCTGTAAGTTTCTTGTATCTTCATATTCATATCTTTATTTAGGTTGAGAAAGTTTATTTCTATGATTTTGTTGAATATGATTTCTGTGCTTTTAAGTTGGACTTCTTCTATCCCAGTTATTCTTAGGTTTGCTCTTTTCATGGTGTCCCAGATTTCTTGGACATTTTGTGTTAATCTTCTGTTAGATTAATGTTTTCTTTGGTGAGTCTAATTCTTCTGTCATATCTTCAGCACTTGAGATTCTCTCTTTTCACTCTTGAATTCTGCTGTTTATGCTTGAACTTGTGGTTCCTCATTGTTTTTCCATATTTTCCATTTCCAGGATCCCCTTGGTTTGTGTTTTCTTTAATATATTTATTTCAGTTTTCAAGTTTTAATCATTTCTTCACCTGTTTGATTGCTTTTTTAAAGGATTTTGTTGATTTCTTCTAATATTTTTGTCTTTTCCTCCATTTCTTTGAGGGAACTTTTCATTTCCTCTTTAAGAGCTCAAACATTCTCCTAATGTTATTTTTTAGGTCTTTTTCTTCTGCTTCATCTGTATTGAGGTGTTCAAGTTTTGCTGTTTTAGAGCCACTAGATTTTCTTGGTGTTGCGCTGCTCTTTGTGGTATGTCCTTACCTTGTCTACCCATGTTTGCTTCTGATTTGGTCTAATTGGGGCCATGTGATCACTCTTTCAGGTGCCAGTGGATCCAAGGCTCAGATGGTTGTTCTTCATGGTGGAATCGGGACCAAGGTTCCAGTCAATCTAGAGATCACTTAGTGTTCCTGGGGGTTGCTCAGCACTGCCAAAGGTCAGTCTGGCCTGCTCCTATGGTTGCTGAGTCCGGCCTGCTCCAGAGGAGGTCAGTGGCTTGGGACTGCTCCAGAGTAAATTGCTGGCTTGGTCCTGCTTCCAAGGATGTCCCTGGCTTTGGCCTGATCCCACGGAAGTTGCTGGCCTGAGCCTGGTCCCTCTGAGGTTGCTCCCTTGGGCTTGCTCTTGTGGAGGTCAATGACATGGGCCTGGTCCCACAGATGTTGCTGGCTTTCTAATGTCTAACTCTTTAGTGTAAGATGGAACATTCACGGAGGAGTTAGAAGGACTAATGTAATTTTTATATATTCAAGTTCAACTGCTTGAATGTCAACATGTAGTTAAATAATTTTAAAATATGGATGAAATCTTTAAATGGCCAATGCTAACTGGTAATTAAAAAGTAATAGAACAAAAATCTTATTTGCAAATATAAAAATATGTAGTTTAGAATGAGTTAAGCAAAAAGTACACCTTATTTAAAAAATTCATCTTTAATGAAAAGATAGCATGAGACATATGGCAGTGTAAATCCTGTTCTCAGAGGACCAATATTACAAAATATTTATGTAAAATTTTCATGTGCTCATGTAGTTTTTAGTCATCATATGTATAGATATAGTGCAATCCACGTAAATATTTTTTAAATGATCTTTCATACTAAACAAGTTCTTTTACATTTATTTGAGACAATAAACTGCCATCAGTTTGAACACAGCAATAATAAACTGTGTCAGCAACAATGATGCATCAGTGTCCCATGAAGGGAAGAAATTAAAATACATACTTTTCCTTGATGTCATTTCACAAGAGTGAGCCCAGATTTGAGTTCTTTATTTCACTTTCTCTTTGTCTTCCATCCTTTTGTCTGTCTGTTGTGTGAGTCTTAATCTGTGGCTGTCACATGAATCTGTCCCTATGTCTGTCCCTGGCAAAGGGTCTTGCTCTGTCTTCACTGTCCCAGATAACAATAAGTACCACAAACATCAATATCCAAATGTTGTGTGCAATATTTATGATGAATATTCATTTTATAAGATTGCTTCCAAACTCTATTTTTTATGTTTTCATCCAATGATGCAATGCATTATTTTGGGTCAGGGGCATGGGAAAATACATATTTTAAGATTACAGATATGCATTAGTTTAGGTTCATTACACGGGTAATCCAAAGCAAGTAGGGCGAATTGTTGTGTTTTTCTCTTTAAGTTAGATTATATGAACAGGACAAGACACAGTAGGGTATCAGTCTTGTCTTAAGTGATCTTGGGGTATGTTGTTAAGTCTGGTTGAAGGTATCAGTCTTGTCTTAAGTGATCTTGGCTTAAGTCTGGCTGAAGGTCCAGCCAAAGTTCAAGTCTCTTAGAAATGAAAAGATCTTTTTATCATATGCATTGACACAATAAACCAATAAGGAGAGTCAGGTAAAATATAAGCACTGAAACATACAAGTCCTATAACACATGAAAGATTTCTGCTCATCCCACTCTTTTTCAACAACATATTTCTAAAAACTATAATAAGACAAAGAAAAAAGAAGAAACACAGATAAGAAGTAAAACTTTGGCTCCCACCTCTATTGGCAAGTAGCCAAGAATCCACCATGAAAGTCTTAGGACTAGCCAGTTCCAAGATCAAACAATGTGAGATCAGTACAGAAAAATCAACTGTTTGTATATACTGCCAACAAATGGGTGAAAGTTTAAAAAATCATTCATAGTAGCGTCAAAGAAATGGAATACTTAAGAATTACTGTATTAAAGTATTCATAATTCATATACTAAAATTCCCAAAATGCTGGTGACATAAATCATAGAATAATGGCTTGGTTACTTCTTTTGTTGTTGTTACCAAATACCTGACAGGAAATACTTAAAAAATGACAGCTTTTGACCTATAATTTAAGAAGGGGTACAGTCCTCTGTGGCAGATAAGGCATGGAGGCAGGAGAATGAGATATTTGGTCATGGCATCTGCCATCAGGAAGTTGAGCTAGATTTCCAGGCCTCAAGGTCTGTTTCCAGTGACTCACTTCTTCTCACAAGACTTAAATGTCCCACAATCTCCCAAAAGCATTTGGACTATGTGGGTACCAAGTGTTTTAAACACAGTCATTATGGAGGACATTTCATATCCAAATCACAGCATTCTACCTCCGGCTTCCATGGATCAGGGCCATCCCATGATACAAAACGTATTCCTTCCAATTTCAAAAGTCCCTCCAGTCTTTACAGTGCTAACAACATGAAAAGTAAATCCAAGAATGGTGCATGAAGCTCTGTTCACATCCAGTAAGAAAGACACTGAGCTAGTGTAAGAAGCAAAGAGCCTCCTATAGATCTAGGGTGGAATTGTTGTAAGGCAGAAATAGGAAAAAGGGAAGGCTACTGAAAGTTTTTCCTTTTCAGTCTGTAGTTGGTAGTTGATAGGGAAGAACAGTGAGTCATCGGTGAAAGAATGTCAGGTGAGCCAGGTGGTAGTGGGACACACCTTTAATCCCAGTTCTCAGGAGGCAGATCTCTATGAGTTTGAGGCCAGACTGGTCTATAAGAGCTAGTTCCAGGACAGTCAGGGCTGTTACACAGAGAAACCCTGTCTTGAAAAACCAAACCAAACCAAACAAAATGAAAGGCTGGGTAAACGTCTCCTGTGGTCAGCCATTACTGAACAAAGAGAGGGTATGGAGGGCATCTAGAAAAACAAGCTAATTTAGCTCTGGGAACAAAGTTACTTTAGTTTGAGAATTGTCATTGTTTAATGAAGGAACTTTACAAAATGCATTTACTATGGCTAACAAGCATTCTATTACTTTTATAGGCTAAAAATACAAATTCTTCCACATTCCTCTAGTAAACCAGTTCCAAAGGCCTACAAACAACATGGGGTAGCACAATAATCACCCACTCTCTATACATGTTTTCTGAATTAGTTCTGTTTCTCATTGCTGTGATCTGACACAAAGCAAATTAAGAGAACAAAGGACTACTCTGGTTTACAATTCAAAAAGATACAGCCCACCAGGGAAGTTACACAGGAAGGGGAGTGAGGTAGTTATTGTATCCAGTCTGAAGTCAAGAACAGAAATTAAGGTCTACCCCTACTGACCCACTTATTCCATCAATGCTCTATAACCTAAAGTTTCCATTGTTTTCCAGAAGAGCTCTACCTGATGGGGACCAATTGTTCAAACACATAAGCCTATGGGAAATATTTTACAATCAAAATATCTAAATTAGGGCTGGAGAGATGGCTCAGAGATTAAGAGCACTGGCTGTTCTTCCAGAGGTCCTGAGTTCAATTCCCAGCAACCACATGGTGACTCACAACCATCTATAATAAAATCTGGTACCCCTTCATCTGTAATAAAATCTGGTACCCTCTTCTGGTGTGCCAGCAGAACACTGTATACATAGTAAATAAATAAATCTTTAAAAAAATCTAAATTCTTGGGAAAAATAACGTCCTTGTGGACTAGAGACTCAACCTTATAAAAGTTTTAATTCTTAATAAATTGCTATCAAAATCTAGCAAGAAAATTTTTAAATTTATTTTTTTACTGCTTTATAAATAATACCGTTCAAAATTTCCATTTCCTCCCCTCCTCCCATTTCCTTCCTGCTCCCCCACTCCTCCTCCCCCTCCATTCCTAAGAGAGGACAGAGTACCCTGCCCTGTGGGAAGTCCAAAGCCTCCCTTCCATCCAGGCTTAGGAAGGTATGCATCCAAATAGACTGGGATCCCAAAAAGCCAGTGCATGTAGTCGAGACAAATCCCAGTGCCATTATCATTGGCTTCTCAGTCTGACCCAATTGTCAGCCACATTCAGAGGGTCCAGTTTGATCCTATGCTCATTCAGTCCCAGTCCAGCTGGCTTTGGTGAGCTCCCATTAGATCAGACACAGTGTCTCAGCGGGTAGACCAACCAACCCCTCATGGTCCTGACTTCAGTTTCCATGAGTTTGTAGGATTTGTGGGAGTGGAATTGTTCTTAAATTCTAACTTTACTCCATGGTGATCCGATAAGACACAGGTGATTACTCCAATATTTTTGTATCTGTGAATGTTTGCTTTGTTATTGAGTATGTGATCAATTTTTGAGGGGGTTCCATGAGATGCTGAGAAGAATGTATATTCTTTTCTGTTTGGGTCAAATGTTCTATAGATGTCTGTTAAGTCCATTTGATTCATTACCTCCATTAATTCTCTTATTTCTCTGTTAGGTTTCTGGCCATTGGTGAGAGAGGAGTGTTGAAATCTCCTACTATTAGTGTGTGTGGTTTGATGTCTGCTTTGAGTTCTAGTAATATTTCCTTTACATATGTGGGTGCTTTTATATTAGGGGCATAGATATTCAGGATAGAGACTTCCTCCTGATGAATTGTTCCCTTTATGAGTATAAAGTGTCCATCTCCATCTCTTCTGATTGATTTTAGTTTGAAATCAATTTTGTTAGATATCAGGATAGCCACACCTGCTTGTTTCTTAGGTCCATTTGATTGGAAAACCTTTTCCCAACCCTTTACTCTGATGTAGTATCTGTCTTTGAGGTTGAGGTGTGTTTCTTGTAAACAGCAGAATGTTGGATCCTGTTTTTATAACCATTCTCTTAATCTGTGTCTTTTTATAGGTAAATTGAGTCCATTGATATTGAGTGATATTAATGACCAGTGGTTGTTAACTCCAGTTATTTTTTTGGTGGTAGTGTTTGTGTGTTTCCCTTCTTTGAGTTGTGCTGGTAGAGGGTTGTCAGATGTCTGTGCTATTGTGAGTGTTGTTGGCTTTCTTGGGTTGAGGCTTTCCTTTTAGTTCTTTCTGTAAGGCTGGGTTTGTGGATACATGTTGTTTAAATCTGTTTTTGTCATGGAATATCTTGTTTTTTCCATCGATGGTGAAAGAAAGCTTTGTTAGGTATAATATTCTGGGCTTGCATCCATGGTCTGTTAGTGTCTACAGCACATCCTGGCTTTCATGGTTTCCATAGAGAAGTCAGGTGTAATTCTGATAGGTTTACTTTTATATTTTACTTGGCCTTTTTTTTTCCCTTTGCAACTCTTAATACTCTTTCTTTATTCTGTATGTTTTGTGTTTTGATTATTATATGGCAAGGAGATCTTTTTTTTTTAATCCAGACTACTTGGTGTTCTGTAAGCTTCTTGTACCTTCATAGGAATATCCTTTTTTAGGTTGGGATAGTTTTCTTCTCTAATTTTGTTGAATATATTTTCTAGGTCTTTGAGCTGGAATTCTTCTCCTTCTTCTACCCCTATTATTCTTAGGTTTGGTCTTTTCATGGTGTCCCAGATTTCCTGGATGTTTTGTTTTAAGAATTTGTTGGTGTTTTTTATTTTAGCCATTCTGACAGGTGTAAGTTGGTATCTTAAAGTTGTCTTGATTTGCATTTTCCTGATCGCTAAGGAAGTTGAGCATGACCTTAAGTGTCTTTTGGCCATTTGAAGTACTTCTGTTGAGAATTCTCTGTTCAGCTCAGTGCCCCATTTTATAATTGGGTTGGAACATAGCGGACAATGAGGCTTACTGAGAACTCAAGAACAGTGGCAGTGGGTTTTTGATCCTACTGCACATACTGGCTTTGGGGGAGCCTAGGCAGTTTGGATGCTCACCTTACTAGACCTGGATAGAGGTGGGTGGTCCTTGGGCTTCCCACAGGTCAGGGAACCCTGATTGCTCTTCGAGCTGATGAGGGTGGGGGACTTGATCGGGGGAGGGGGAGGGAAATGGGAGGCGGTGGCAGGGAAGAGGCAGAAATCCTTAATAAATAAATAAATATGGAAAAAAAGAATTTGTTGGATTTGATGTTTTCTTTGATCAATGCGTCTATTTCCTTTCTAGACTCTTCAGTGCCTGAGATTCTTTCTTCTTTCTCTTGTATTCTGTTGGCTATACTTGCCTCTGTAGTTCCTGTTCTTTTACCCAGATTTTCCATATCCAGCCATCCCTCAGTTTGTGTTTTATTTATTATTTCCATTTCAGTCTTTCAGTCTTGAACTGTTTCCTTTACCTGTTTGATTGCTTTTTCTTGTTTTTTTTGGATATCTTTGAGGGTTTTATTAATTTCTTCTAACTTTTTGTTTGTCTTCTCTTCCATTTCTTTAAGGGAGTTTTTCACTTCCTGTTTAAGGGTCTCCATCATTTTCATAAGGTTACATTTAAAGTTGGTTGTTTTTTTAACTTCTTCTGAGTTAGGGTGTTCAAGTCTTCCTGTTGAGTGTTTGCTGGATTCTGGTGTTATCATGTTGCTTTTCAGGTTGTTGGATAAATTCTTGCATTGGTGCCTGCCCGTCTCTTCCCTTAAATGAGGCGGGAGAGTCTTGGCATCTTGGTCCAATCTTTGCTGTGGCTGCCTGTGTACTTGGGAGTTTTTCTTGGTCTGCCCTTCTTAGGTCCCCTTAGCACTGGAGCAGGCTGTGCCAGGGAATGTAAGGAGCCCACAGGTGAAAAGAAATGCTTGGGGGCAAGGTGGAAAGAAAGCCAGAAGCAGGGAATATGCCCCGTTGGATGGCCAGAAAAGTTTAGGGAATTGGAGGGGGCCTTGACTCAGTTTCCCCGGGACTGTCCAGCTGGGCAGCCACTCACTCACCACTCTGGATCTCCTCAGCAGGACCTCTTTCTGGGCTCCAAGGACCTCACAGACAAAAGGGTGGGCTTGAGGGGCAGGGTAGTGTGATACAAGCTCCAGCAGCAGGACCATTCACCACTGGCTCCCCAGACCCTCAGCCCCTAAGCAGACTGAGTTGGGGGATCCAAGGACGTCACAGATGAAAAGGAGTGCTTGGGAGCAAGATGGGTTAGGGTAAAGAAAGTCAGTAGCAGGGAACACGCCCCACTGGATGGCCAGAAATGTTTAGGGAATTGGAGGGGTCCTGGGCTCCATTCCCTGGGTCTGGCTGGCGGGCAACCAGTCAATCACCACTTCAGATCGCCTCAACAGAGGAGCAGGGCCTCTTGTTGTGCTCCAAGGACCTGGCAAGAACTTTTAAATTAATTTTAACTACAACATAAAATCATGAAAATTGAACATATCATTTCGGCATTTTAATGCATACATACATGTCTTTTGTCTCAAGTATTTATCATTTCTTTGTTGATGGAAACTTTCTAAATTTCTTCTTCCATTTCTGTGATGTGTGTAGTACATTATGTCATCCAATAACAATTTGTTGCCTTATTATACATCACAATATTACTACTAAGTCCTTCAAGTTATTCTTGTAGATAAAGTTTGTTGTAAAGTTTGAATGCAATGAGAAAGTATGACCATACACCAAATGCATGTAGAGACCAGAAGATGGCATTCTATGTCTGAAGATTGCTTTTTACCTCCTGAGACTGTAGCTATAGAGAGTTGGGAGCTGCCATGTGGGTGCTGGGACTCAAACCTTAGTCCTGTGGAAGAACATCCAGTGCTCTTAACAGCGGAACCATCTCTGTAGCCCTAAAGGCAAGTTCTAACAGGAATAAAATGTAATGAATTACTGTTCTTGTGGTTAAATGTGTTTACCTGCAACGGCTCACCCCAGCTGAGAAAGTCCCATGCCTATCTTCCCAAATCCTGCCCTCTCAGAGAAACTGCCGAAAGTAGGATGCATCATTGCCCTGTGCCTACAGCTCACTCCACTCCTCCCTCTTCAAGCCCCACCCTCTCAGAGAACCCACAAAAAGCCCAGTTCTCAGAGTGGAAACCCGAGACCCTACCCAAAAGCTTACCAGAGCAGGAACCCACCTTGGGGCATGCCATTG
The DNA here is from genome assembly GCA_028537955.1 of Microtus californicus. Classification (NCBI taxonomy): domain Eukaryota; kingdom Metazoa; phylum Chordata; class Mammalia; order Rodentia; family Cricetidae; genus Microtus; species Microtus californicus. The sequence goes on along the minus strand of JAQJZF010000018.1, from coordinate 3,331,092 downwards.
CCCCACACCCCTACAGGGTATTTAAACCACCCCCTTTAGAATGGCCACATGATTTCTCTCCTGTTCCCTTTCCCAAGAGTCACTGGGGTGTTGTGATTTTTAATTCAGCTCAAGTTGGTGCACTGCATTGGTGGAGAAATCTGCTGCTGGGGATACAAAAATTAAAGGAAAATGATGCTGTAGTTGTGTAAAAAGACAGCACTAGCAGGATGGTAAAACACAAACTTGTGGGACAGAACAGAGAACCCAGAAATGGGACAGTACAAAGATGTCCAGTTAACAGTTTTCACATATTCATTTTCTATGTGGTGTGTTAATGTACCATGTCACTTGTGTGAAGGTCAGAGAACAACCTACAGGAGTTATTTCTCTCCTTCTACTACATGGATCCTAAGGATTGGTCCAACCCTCAGTTAATTTCTATAAATAAGTAAAAATGACTCAATCATTAGACATAATCTTAAACAAATGGATTAGAGTAATCAAACATTCATGGGCAAAAACCATGTAAATAGTAAAACAATCTTATCTGGTAGGATGGATCCTATGACTAAGGGGTTTTTCCTAGTGTGAGGCTCACCCATTGCAGGCTGAGTGTGTTGAGTTCTGTGAATTCCGAACACAGGGAACTTGACTACATTGACTACACATTTGTGAAGTAGAGGATTACTTTCCAACCTCAGAACAAGAAAGAAAGAAAAACTCTATGCATCTTATATAAAGCTAACTTCAATGAACAACTGCTTAAACATAAAAAAAAATTAAAATGATGATTGCTGAGCAGAAAGCGGCAAGAAGAGACAGGAGCCTGGTCCTTTTTGGTCTGAGAGCCATAGAAGCACCAGAGGCCCCTGGCAGGCTTAGGCCTTGGCAAAGACAGGAGAAGGGCAGAGAAACCTGGGTATCCAGTACTACTTGTACAAGCTGGAGCCACAGTTGTGTAGAAAAGGAAGAATCTCGACGGACATTTACAGAAACAAGATTGAGCCAGTGACCTTGGCTGGAGCAAGCCTGAGGCAGCAAACTCCACAGGAGCAGGAGTGGTTCCAGACCAGGGACATTTGTGGAAATAGGACTGAGACAGCAAATTCCATAGGAGCAGGTACAGAGGAGTAGCCACTAAGGGAAGTGGGCTTGAGCCAGAGACCTCTGTGGGTCTGGGTGTGAGTCTGGCACCTCCATGAGAGTGGCCTGAGCCAGAACCTATGTAGGTCTGGGTATGAGTCTGGGACCTCTGAGGAAGTAGGCAGGAATCAGAGACCTCTGCCCATCTAGGCATGAGTCTAGGACCTCCGAGGAAGTCAGCCTGAGCTAGGACCTCTGTGGATCTGGGTATGAGTCTGGGACCTTTGAGGGAGTAGGCCTGAGCCAGGACCTCTGTGGTTCCAGGTACACCCAAATCTGGGACCTTGGAGGGAGTAGACTGAAGTGAGAGACCTTTGAGGGACAAACTCCAAGAAGCTCCACAGGAGCAGATCCAGACCAGGGACATTTACAAAACAGAACTGAGCCAGCAACCTAGGATGGAGAAGGCCTGAGACAGAAAAATCCACAGGAGCAGAGCAAATCCCAGGAGAACCAAACGACCTCCAAGAACATGGAATGACCAACAGGGTGACTGGAACCGTGACACTGACTGCACCATGAAGAGCAACCATCTGAGCCTTGGATCCACTGGCACCTGGAAGATAGATCACCAGGGTCACAGACAGTCCCAACTACACCAATTAGAGGAAAAAATGAGTAAACAAGGTAAGAACACACAACACCACAAAGAGTAACATGACACCAGTAAAAACTAGTGACCCTACAACAGCAAGACTTGAACAACCAAATATAGATAAAGAGAAGAAAATGACACAAAAAATAATTTTAGGAGAATATTTGAGGCCCCTAAAGAGGAAATTAAAAATTGCCTCAAAGAAATGGAGGAAAAAACAGACAAAATACTGGAAGACATCAACAAATTCCTTAAAGAAAACCAAGAAAAATGAATTAAATATATGAAAGAAACTATTTAAGACTTGAAAACTAAAATAGAGACAATAAAGAAAACACAAGCTGGGGGAATTATAGAAACAGAAATAAGGAAAAAACGATCATGAACCACAAATGCAAGCATAAACAACAGAATACAAGAGATGGAAGAGAAAATCTTAACTGCTAAAAATACAGCAGAGGAAAGAAAACATTAAATCTAACAAAAGCTTAACACAAAATATCCATGAAATATAAGACACAATAGAAAAGACCATAACTAAGAATAATAGGGATAGAAAAAAGAGTAGAATTTAAATTCAAAAAACATAGAAAATATATTTAGCAAAATCATAGAAGAAAACTTTCTCAACCTAAAGAAAGATATGCTTATGAATATACAAAAAGCTTACAGAACACCAAATAGAATGGATCAAAAAGTCCCCTCACCACATAATAATCTAAACACTAAACATACAAAATAAAGAAAGAATATTAAGAGCTACAAAGGGAAAAGGCCAAGTAATATATAAAGGCAGACCTATCAGAATTACACCTGATTTCTCATTGGAGACAATGAAAGCTAGAAGGTCAAGCGTTATGTAGACACTAAGAGACCATGGATGCCAGCCCAGACTACTATACACAGCAAAACTTTCAATCACCATAGAAGGACAGAACAAGATATTCCATGACAAAACTAGATTTCACCAATACCTAGCCACAAAGCCTGCCCTACACAAAATACTAGAAGGAAAACTCCAACCCAAGGAAGTTGGCTACATTAACAAAAATACAATTGATTATCTCATAGCAGCAAATCCCCAAAAAGGGGAAAACACACAAAATAACATCACCAACAATGAAAACTAAATTAACAGGAGATAGCAATCACTAATCATTAATAACAATTAATATAAATGGACTTAACTCACATATAAAAAGACACAGGCTGACAGACTGGATATGAAAACAGAATCTATCCTTCTGCTGCATGCAAGAAACACACCCCAACCTTAAAGACAGACATCACCTCAGAGTAAAGGATTGGGAAAAAATTTTCCAATCAAATGCACCTAAGAAACAAGCTGGTGTAGCTATCCTAATATCTAACAAAATAGACTTCAAACTAAAAATCAATCAAGAGACAAAGAAGGACATTTCATATTAGACACAGAAAAAAAAGCATCAAGAAGAAATCTCAATACTAAACATCTATGCCCTAAGTACAAAGGCACCCTTATATGTAAAAGAAACACCTCTTAAGCTTAAATCATATATTAAACCCCACACACTGATAATGGGAGACTTCAACACTCTGCTCATACCACTGGACAGGTCAGTCAGATGAAAAATTAACAGAGAAATAAGGGAACTAACAGATGTTATGACTTAAATGGGCTTAACAGACATCTATAAAACATTCCATCCAAACATAAAATGTTGTAAGGAGGCCGCTAGTGTGTTCCCAGCCACCCAGATACCCTGAGATAATCACACAGAAACTGTATTGATAAAATCACTGCTTGGCCCATTATCTTTAGCTTCTTATTGGCTAACATTTATATCTTAGTTTAACCTATTTCTAGTAATCCGTGTATCACCACATGGCTGTGACTTACCGAGTAAAATTCCCAGAGTCTGTCTCTGGTGTGGCTACATAGCTTCTCCCTAATTCTTATTTCTTTCCCCCATCATTCAGTTTAGTTTTCCCCGCCTACCTCTATTCACTGCACAGGCCCAAGACAGTTTCTTTATTAATCAATGGTATTCATAGCATTCAGAGGGGAATCCCACATTAATAAAAGAATATACCTTCTCCTTAGCACCTCATGGAATGGTCTTAAAAATTGACCACATATTCAGTAACAAAACAAACCTCAACAGATACAAAAATTGAAATAACCCCATGTATCTTATCAGATCACCATGGCTTAAAATTAGAATTCAACAGCAACAGTAATTCCAGAAAGCTCACAAACATATGGAAATTAAACAATGCTCACCTCAAGCATAAATGGGTCATGGAAGAAGTAAAGGGAGAAATTAAAGACTTCCTAAAATTCAATGAAAATGACCACACAACATACCCAAATTTAAGGGACGCAATGACAGTAGAATGACAGTATTGTTAAGAGGAAAGTTCATAGCACTAAATAACTACATAAAGAAGCTGGAAATACACCACACTAGTGAGATAACAGAACACCTGAAATCTCTAGAACAAAAAGAAACAAACTCACCCAGGAGGACTAGAAGTCAAGAAATAATCAAATTGAGAGCTGAAATCAATAAAATAGAAACAAAGAAAACAAAACCAATAATTAGTGAGATAAAGAATTGGTTCTTTGAGGAAATCAACAAAATAGACAAACCTTTATCAAAACTAACCAAAAGGCAGAGAGAGAATATCCAAATTAACAAAATCAGAAATGAAAAGGAGGACATAGCAACAGACACTGAGGAAATCCAGAGAATCATCAGGTCATATTTTGAAAACCTGTACTCCACAAAATTGGAAAACTTACAAAAATTAAATCAAAACCAGATAAGCAAAATAAATAGACCTATAACTGATAAGGAAATAGAGGCAGTCATCAAAAGTCTCCCAACCAAAAAAGTCCATGATCAAGTGGTTTTAGAGCAGAATTATACAAGATTTCTGAAGCAGAACTAATACCAATATTCCTCAAATAGTTCCACATAATAGAAACAGAAGGAACGTTGCTAAATTCTTTTTATAAGGTTACAATTACCCTGATACCCAAACCACACAAAGACATTACTAAGAAAGAGAATTACAGATCAATCTCACTCATGAATATTGATACAAAAATACTCAATAAAATACTGGCAAATTGAATCCAAGAACGCATCAGAACCATCAACCACCATGATCAAGTCAGCTTCATCTCAACATAATCCACCATATAAACAAACTGAAAAATAAAAAACACATAATCATCTCATTAAATGCCAAAAAAGCCTTTAACAAAATACAACATTTATTCATGATAAAGGTCTTGGAGAGAGTAGGGATACAAGGAATATACCTAAACATAATAAAGGAAATATATAGCAAGCCAACAGCCAACATCAAGCTAAATGGAGAGAAACTCAAAGTGATCCCACTGAAATAAAAAACAAGACAAGGTAATCCACTCTCTCCATATCTATTCAATATAGTTTTTGAGGTCCTAGCTAAAGCAATAAGACAACAAAAGGAGATCAAGGAGATACAAATCAGAAAAGAGGAAGTAAAACTCTCACCATTTGCTGATGATATGATAGTCTACATAAATGACCCAAAATTTCTACCAAGGAACTTCCATAACTCATAAACACTTTCAGTAGTGTAGTAGAATACAAGATTAACTCAAAAAAATCAGTAACCCTCCTTTGTACACATGATAAATTGGCTGGGAAAGAAATCAGAGAAACATCACCCTTCACAAAAACCACAAATAGCATAAAATATCCTGGAGTAATTCTAACCAAACAAAGTATGACAATGTAAGACTTGTATGACAAGAACTTTAAGTCTTTGAAGAAAGAAATGGTAGAATTAACATAGTAAAAATGGCAATCTTACCAAAAGAAATCTACAGATTCAATGTAATACCCATCAAAATCCCAGAAAAATTCTTTGTAGAACTTGAAAGAATGGTACTCAGCTTCATTTGGAAAAGGAAACAAAACAAGATAGCCAAAACAATCTTGTATAATAAAAGAACTGCTGGAGGCATCACAACCCCTGACTTCAAACTCTACTACAGAGAAACAGTACTGAAAACAGCCCAGTATTGACATGAAAACAGACAGGAGAATGAATGGAACCGAACTGAAGACCTGGATATTAATTCTTACACCTACAAACACCCAATTTTTGACAAAGAAGCCAGAAATAATCAATGGAAAAAAGAAAGCATATTTAACAAGTGGTGCTGGTTAGAAGAATGAATATAGACCCATATCTATCACCATGCACAAAACTCAAGTCTAAATGGATCAAAGACCGCAACATAAAGCCAGCCACACTGAACCTTATAGAAGAGAAAGTGGGAAGTACACTTGAACGCATTGACACAGGAGACCACTTCCTAAATAGAACCCCAGCAGCACAGACACTGAGAAAAACAATTAATAAATGGCACTTCCTAAAACTGAAAATCTTCTGTAAAGCAAAGGACACAGTCAACAAGACAAACTGGCAGCCTACAGAATGGAGAAAGATCTTCTCTAACTTCACATCAGACAGAGGTCTGATCTCCAAAATAGGCAAAGAACTCAAGAAATTGGTCATCAAAAGAACAAATAATCCTATAAAAATGGAGTACAGACCTAAACAGAGAACTCTCAACAGATAAATCTAAAATGGCTGAAAGAGGCTTAAGGAAATGCTCAACATCCTTAGCCATCAGAGAAATGCAAATTAAAACAACCCTGAGATTCCATCTTACACTGGTAAGAATGACTGAGATCAAAAACACTGATGACAACTTATGCTGGAGAGGTTGTGGGGTAAAGGGAACATTCCTGCATTGCTGGTAGGAATGCAAGCTGGTACAACCCCTTTGGATTTCAGCGTGGCAATTTCTCAGAAAATTAGGAAACAACCTTCCTCAAGACCCAGTAATACCACTTTTGGGTATATACCCAAAGGATGCTCAATAGTACCACAAGGACACGTGATCAACTATGTTCACAGCAGCATTGTTTGTAATATCCAGAACCTGGAAACAACCTAAATGCCCCTTGACTGGAGAGTGGATATGGAAAATGTGGTACATTTACACAATGGAGTACTACACAGAGAAAAAAATAATGACATCTTGAAATTTGCAGGAAAATAGATGAAGCTAGAAAACATTATTTTGAGTGAGGTAACCCAGACTCAGAAAGACAACTATCACATGTACTCACTCATAAGTGGTTTTTAAATATAAAGCAGAGAAAACAAGCCTACAAATCACAATCCCTGAGAACCTAGACCACAATGAGGTGGTGACCTAAACTGGTGCATTCAGGAAAGCTATGTGGCGATCCTATGGCGGGAGCAAGCTGTGTAGTGCAGTGGAGACAGAACAGGAGGTGGAGGAGTTTTAAGACCAGCTACACAGGGATATTTATCTCAAAACATCCAAAGAAAAACAAAACAAAGGCAAAACAGACTTAGCCTACAATCTAACATGTGTATCTTATCCAAAGAAATGAAAATTTGTCTTTAAACAACATCTTTCACGCACTTTTATAGTAGTTTTATTCATAACAATTAAAACCTGAAAACCACTTAGATGCCCTCAGTGGGTTAAATAGCTGGCATGTTCCTCAAGGAAAGTGGGAAAACTATAGATATGAACAAACCTTAAAAAATTACACTAGATAAGGGGAAATGCCTAGCATATGACTCTATTTGTAAAGTGTTTGTGAAAAGGCATACATCACAAATAGAAATTAACTTAAGGACTAAGGAATGGGTGTGGAGGGTGTGGTATGATTAGGACAGAATAAATACTGGGAATCTTGCATCTTTAGTCTAACAATATGATTGAATATCCTGTTTGTAACTATGAAAATCAACAAAGATGTACTTGATACATTCATACAGATAAACACACAAATAATCAAAATAACTGCAAGTATAACTGGAAAAGTCTTAGGAAAGTTCTGTGGGTTACTGTTAGATTTTCAGGGAGGGAGAGGAAAAGGAAAAAGTCAGTAGGTTGGAGAGAAAAAAGCTGAGATGAATCTTTTTGACATATAGTGTGTGTCTGAAGGAAGAGGCTTCAGTCTCAGCAGACAGATATACCCATTCTTAAAAGTTCCCAGGGGATGGGGAGGACCTACATCACAAGGCTTGGTTAATGTGTGGTCTTTGTCACTGATTCCCAGATGGTGAGTGTGTGTGGATGTGTGTGGATTCAGCTCTTTCTGAGAGCAGCGAGTGACCTATTAGTGATCCCTAGCAGTGTCTGGAGGGAAAGGAGGCTACAAGGGGTGCTCCCAGACTGTTGAGGCTCTCTAAAATGTAATATGGAAGGCCATGGATCTAACAGTCACATCTATAGCAGTGTTCTGGATTTGATGTGTACTCTAGTCATATAGAATACTATTTGATACTCAGGGTACTGAACAGAAGATATATAGGACTTCTTTGTGATTTTCTTTGAAAATTCTCCAAAATTTATAAGTATGAATTAAAAATAAAAATAAATGTACAGCAATTAAAAGATTGGCAACCAAGTATGAATAAGCACACCAGCGACATTAAATAGGAATTCTAGAACTCCCTAGTATCAACAAATAGTTAACATCTGCCAAAACACTTTGGTTTAATAGAGACAGTGGGATAAAATCATAATCAATTCAGAAGACTCACAAATCACATTATCATAATGTCAGAATGCAAAACTTTCAAATTTCTAGTATGAAGAATACAAGTCAGAATGATCACTAGTTAGTTATAGACACAAGTTGTATAGTAGTACACATATAAAAAGATGTAAACTAACATATAAAGTGATTTATATGTAGATAATTCTATAATATTTGAATGCAGCCAATGCTAAACTATGACCAGATTAAACATATACTACAACTACAAGATCTTCAAATGTGAGTTGCACAGTAAAAAACAAAGTAATTACAACAGATAAACAAATGAGAGAGGAAACATTTTAGCACTTCCCCAGGCCACAAAACCACAGAGACAAGTGACAAAAAAAGAAAAACAGGAAGAAAGGAGATACAAAACTGTCAAAAAGGCAGTAGTAGGTTCTGAGAGTAACACCAACCTCTACCTAAAAGAAACAAAATCAGCTAAATGGACTAACTATATTGTCTGAAGAGAATAATTTTTGCTTGAAAATACACATAAACTAAAGGTAAAGGCATGAAAAAAAGATATTCCATGCAAATGAGAACCAAACTTGAGTTTGGAGACTTATATCTGATGTATCATACTTTACATTTTACACATACTTTGTTAAAAGAGTGGGAAAAGATCGTCATGTAACTGTAAAGGTGTCGATTCATTAAGAATAGAGAATGCAACAATAATTAATAAATTTAACAATGATAAGCATGTATTACTTAATGTTAGAAGATCCAAGTATTCACAAGGAATGTTAGAACTAAAGGAAGGTACAGGTTGTAACAATGCATGTAATGGTCCATTTTTTCCCAGCTTGACACAATCTTGAGAAGGAACCTCAAATGAGAAAATGTCCCATCAGATTGGCTTGTAGGCAAGCTTGTGAGGGCGTTTTCTTGACTGGTGATTGATTAGAAAAGCCTAGTCCATAGTGTGGTGCTGTTGCTGGGCAGGTGTGCTGGAGTGTATAAGAAAGCAAACTGAGCAAGCCATGGGGAGCAAGTTAGAGAGCAGCATTCTTCTGCTGCCTCTGCTCAGGTTCTTGTGTCTAGGTTTCTGTCCTGAGTTCTTACCCTGACTTTTCTTCATGAAGGTTGTAGGCTATAATGTTAAATAAACCCTTTCCTCCCCAAGTTGCTTTTGGTAGAAGTGCTTTATCACAACAATAGAAAACTAAGTAAGATAGTAGGGAACTCCAACATCCTCCTATCGACAATCGAAATAGTATCCAGACATAAACAAAGAAACCATATATAAATATAAATTGTACCCTAATACTATGTAACAGACATTTATAGAATATTTCACCAAAGCAGAAAAACACATGCTCTTCCTAAGTGCACATGAAACATTCTCCAGAACGGAGCAATATAAGGCCAAAAAGCAGTCAACACATTTAAAGAGATCTAATTCATTCCAAATATATCTTCTGATCACAATGGTACAAAATTTGAGAATTGTAAAAAAAAAACTATCAAATGTACAGGCATCAAGGAATATGCTTTTGAGTGGCCAACAATTTAAAACTTAAGAAATAAGTGGAATAGAAACAAAACCCATCAAATCCGGTGGGAATCAAAACAAAATAATTCTAAACACTGTCTCAGCACTAGACAGACTAAGACAAAATGATCACAATTCTGACTCCAGTCTGAACCATGGTAGTAAGACACTGTCTCAAAACAACAGGGAAGAAGTTCTAAGAGGGGAATTTGTGCTAAAGGAACACCTGCTTTTAAAAAAGGAAGAAAAATGAAGCTGAGGCTGGAAAATTGCAAGGCTGGGGACAGTCTAGAGTGCATGGTAAGATCTTGTCTCAGAAAAAAGGGAAGGGAAAGACGAGGAGGAGGGGAAGGGAGAGGAAAGGGGACAGGAGAGGAGGGAAAAAGGAGAAGAGGCAAAGATCACAAGCAAATAATCAAAGACTGGACATCAAGGAAGAAGAAAATTAAGAGAAAAAGAGCAAAATATAAGTCTTGTAGAAAAAAAGAACAATAACAGAATGGCAGTAAGTAGCAGATTAAAAATTTTGTGTAAATGAAATAAAAAGTTGACATTTTAAAAAGATAAATTACACCTTTAGTTAAATGCAGAGGGGAAAACCCAAACAAAAATCATAAACAAAAACGAAGTAGTTTCAACAAGTATCACAATTTTGTTTTTTAATAAAGATTTGGCTGTGTAGCACAGGTTGGCCTGGAAAATACATAGCCCAGCTGCTGTTGAACTTGCACTCTTCCTGCCTAGGGCTATGATTACAACTGCAGTGTGTGTTTCTATGTACTAAAGATGAACAATCCAGAGGTGAAGTTAAGAAACAATTCCCATATCACTGAAAAGAATCAAATATTTAGGAACAAACTTTACTGGGAAAGTAAATGAAAGACACTGAAACCTATAAAATAACAGTGAAATAAACTAAATAAAACTCAAAAGAGTGGAAAGACATCCATGTATACCCTGGAAAACTCATCGTCATTAACATGTCAAAAGTGTCCAAAATTACTCACAGATCTGGTACACTCTGTCACAACCCCAAAGATAATTCTGCAAATATAGAAACGTCTATATCAAATTCATGTGAAATCTCAAGAGACCCTGAATAGACAAAAATATCAAGACACAACAAAATTAGAAGTTTTATGTATTCAGATTCCCAAAAATTACTACACAGTGTAGTTATCAGAGTAATGTTATTCTGGAGTAAAGACAGCCACACCGGTTCGTGGAATAGTATAGAGTCCAGAAAATGCAGTGACATCCAACTAAAATGCCAACAATACTCTGATTTAAAAAAAAAATCAGTCACCTGTCTGCGGCAATCACTAGTTGTCTAGTTGGAATAAAAGTTCTTCTGCACAGCAAGGAAATCCTGTCTGGTGCTGGAAATCTAGCAAGGTCCAGAAAGGCCAGTGAAGTCATAGACCTTAGGAAAGAATCTACTTTTACCACTTTGTTAGTACATTCCATCTCATCCTTATACCCACAGGAAGTGTGTCACCACTCCTCGTCAAAGAAATCTCTTTACAAATGGAAGAGGTATGTATGTATGTATGTATGTATGTTAGAAATCCAAATATTTGAAATGCAATGGCCATTGTAATGGCACACACCTTTAATACCAGTGCTCAGGAGACAGAGGCAGGCAAATCTTTGTGAGAACGAGGCCAACCTGGTCTAAATAATGAGTTCTAGGCCAGTCAGAGATACGAAGAGACCCTGTCTCAAAAAGAAAAAAAATGAGTGTGTGTGTGTAACAAGTCTTTCTCTGCCCCTCAAAATTCTTGTTAATTATGAAAGCTTGGCGTATAGCTTAGGCTTGTTTCTAACTCACTTTTATAACTTATATTAACCCATTTATATTAATCTATGTTCTATCACATGGTGCTAGCTCTCTTCCACCTTGCACCTTCTGTTTCCTCTCCATGTCTCCTGGCTTCTTCTGCCCTTTGCTTCCTCTTCCTTTCTCTGCCTATACCTCTTGCCTAGCTATTGGCCATTCAGCTCTTTACTAAACCAATTGCAGCACACTATATGTTCACACAATGTACAAATTTCCCACAACATGTGTGTACATGTGCGTGTGTGTTTATGTGTGTCTGAGTGTTTCTCTAGACTGTGTGGTCCTGAATCTGATTTACTCAGAATTTGGAAGATTCCATAAGACACTAAGCATTCTTTACATTGGTCATGTCTAAAACTCTGGCTGGCAGAGGGAGTTGGGGAAATGTCCTAGAGGAGATGATGCATGTGGAACATCCGGAACTATTAGAAAATGGGTAAAGGGGAGCAGGGAAGGATGCGGGAAAGAACCATGACAAATGCTGGCACTGTGAGGGAATATGAATTTCAAAGCAGAAAATCAACGCCTGCGAAGTTTAACCTGGAAAACCTGGCAGAAGACAGATAATGTGGATCCTACACATTATATTAAAAAACTTGAACTTAAAAAAAAGAAATCTCTTTATAGAAAATGGAGAGCCACAATTGAACACATGCAGAGATCAAGAGGTTGTGGGGAGCCCAATCTCAGTCAGTTCTGCATCTATGAGTCAGAGGGTGTCACTACTCAGAATACTAGGAAGTCTGCTGCGAAACAGTCTTTCCTAGAATTGTCTGTATAAACAAGACCAGAACAATAGCAAGATCAAGACATGTTAGGGGGGGAATTTTTATGGGGACTCATTCCTAGGCAAAAAAAACCAAACAAACAAACAAAAAAACAACTATTGACTTGTGGGAGAAAAAGAATTAGCCTCATCCAAGGATGGCTGTCCTTAAGGGGAGTCCTGAACCATATATACACAAACAACAAAAGAGTTTGAGCAGTTGTATATATATATTTGTGCATGTGTGTGTGTGTGTGTGTGTAGGTAACAAATAAAATCAAATAAAAACTATCAACTTGAGGGGGAATAGAAGGATTTTGAGGGAGAGTAGTTGGGAGGGACTAGAGGCAGTAAAAGGGGAAGAAGTAATATAATTGTATTTTAATTTAAAATGTTGCTAGGAAAAAACTGGATCTAAACATGTAAAAGAGAGAAAAAAGTCATTATCTCATACAAATATTAACTCAAAATAGTTCAAAGACAAATAAAAGATAGAACTATTAAATTTTTAAAAACATAAGAAAATGCTAATGACATTATATTTGATGATAATTTCTTGCTCTGATACCAAAAGCATAGTCAGTGAAAGAAAAATAAATTTGTCTATAAAATATTTAAAATTTCTTCATATCAAAAGGTGCAATCCACCAAGTGAAAATCTGATTCAAGGAAAAATATTTGCTAAACACATAGGAAACATTAATATTCAGAATATCTAAAGAACTCTTAAAATATGAAAATGAACTCAATAATAAAAATTAATTTGTAACAATTCTTTGAGAATTTCTTTTTTTGGTACTACAACCATTTTAATATAATTATACATATCTGCCAAATCCAGGGTGAAAGGGTTTATGCATATATAACTTCCAGTTAACATCGGCAAGCATAAATGACAATGATCTTGGTTTAAAATTCATCACGGTCAGAGCAATTGATAGATGTTTTTTTGCTGCCAGGCTTACCAACGTTAAATTATGGATGAATCAGGGTCCTTTTGCTTCTCCTCGATCCTTGACCTGATACAGCAGGGCAGCTCACCTCCAGCCAAAGGTAATCTTTCTAGAACAGTATTCAGTTGCTCTGAATTTTGCTTACAATTTTAACCCCTGCATAGGTGGAGTTCAAGGTTGCATACAATAACAGGAGATCACAGTTTTGAAGTCTAGCACAGATTAAAAACCACAGATGTACCATTTATATAAGACAGACACTGATTGTCTCTTAAGCTACATATTAACTCCTTATGAACATTGTTTTTTTTTTTTAATAAAGTAGTGCATCTAGGACAATCAGTCACACAATTCACACAGCCCTGAAAAGGTTTTCAGTGCCAACTGCCAGTTGGTCATGAACCGTGAATGAGTCTGGGACACTGTCCATTTCTGAGATTCAACCAAAGATTGGCTAAAACCTATGCTTTGAAGGGTTGGGCCTTCTCTCTCTTCCCTCATAACCTAGCTTTGATTGATTTCTATTTTGGGTGGTGTTTGGTTGCATGTGACTAGAATATATTTGAACAATCATTTGCGAACCAGAACACCAATGGTCTAGACCTATGGCAGAATCTCATGGTTGGTTTGTCCATTTCAGGTTGCTAGTTGATAGGATCCTCTAAGGCCCTTCATTTTTCCTTCTATGCCTCTCGGGAACTTTGATCAGGAGTCTGAGCATCATCCCGTCTAACTCTTTTAACCAATGCCTGGCTAAAACTGGAATGTCCAGCCCAGCATATTTAAAAATCACCCACAAAAGTAGGTTCTACAGGTCTTCACAAAACCTGGAATTTCCACGAGGATGTCTGATCTTTATAATCCAAGCAGTCAGCATTGAAGTTAAGCTTCCAGGAGGCAGTTTGGTCCTTATAATCCAAGGAATCAGTGGTTGAGTTAAAACCCAAGCTTGAAGCTCCATATCCCTGGGTGGGAAGAGAAGCTGGGGACTGATTGAGATGGCTGGTAACTGCATTGGTACCCATGGGACTGAGTGTGGTCCCCGGTCCAGGAACTGGTAATGCATAGGGGTCAAATAAGATCCACACTCCATGCTCCCAAAGTAGGAGGTTGAGCCAGCATATCCTTGACTATAACCTGAAGCATGAGTGTAGGTCATGGGATAGGACTTTTGCATGCAGGAGGAGGAGGTGGACAAGAGGTCTGACAGTGGGGAGATGGAAGCCGGGCTCCAGATAGACGCAGGAGCACTGCTGCTGGCAATGGTTGGGACTGAGGTACTAGAGGAGGGAGTGAACTGGCCACTGGTTCCACTCTCAGAAGTCACTTCTCGAGCTGGAGGGGTCTTCTTTTTGGTAGGTCTCACTTTATTTTGACCTCCATTCTGTTGTTGCTGCTGTTGTTGGCAGCATTTGGCTCTTTGGTTCTTAAACCACCTGTACCCTGGACTCGGGCAAGTTGATTTTCAGCACCACCTCTTTCCACATGAAGATGTCTGGGTACCAGGTCTTGGCAAATAGAGCTTCCAAAACGTCCAGCTGTGCCCTGGTGAATGTAGTCCTTTCTAGCCCCTGTTTCCCGGGGGTGTGCTGGAAAAGATGCCCAGGGCCCCGGGTACCAGACAGAGGGATGCAGCAAGTCCATAACCCGAAGTGGTCAGACTCAGCCCATTGACTGTGAAAGGCGGTTGCTTTAGATAAGACATCATGCTAAGGTTGTTTGGAGGTGCAAAGTCTACCCATATTGGGGGGGACTCAGCCGGATGGTCTCAATTCGCCTGGAGTGGACAGGGTCAGGGTCCTTGGTGGGTAGATTTGAAGCAATGGAACTAGGAGGAAACGGCTGTAGCATGGCGAGTCCCCAAGTGCCCTCACCTCCAAGCAACTAGGTCTGGCATCCCTGTCCTGCAGCCCCTGAGAATTTCTTTTTTTTAAGAATATTTTTTATTAGATTTAAAAAAAAAACAATTCAAATTCCCACTCCCTCTTCTCCTCCCATCTCCTCCACACATCTTCCCACCACCCCTCCCCGCTCTAATCCTAAGAGAGGGTAAGGCGCTTTGCTTTCTGGAAGGTCCAGAGTCCTCCCTACTACATCTAGGCTGAGCAAGGTATACATCCAAAGAGAATAGGATCCCAAAAAGCCAGTACATGCAGTAGAGATAAATCCTGGTGCCACTGCCAGTGGCCCCTCAGTCTGCCCCAGCCATACAACTGTCAACCACATTCAAAGGAACTAGCTTGGTCCTATGCTTGTTCCTTCCCAGTCCAGCTGGAGTTGGTAAGCTCCCATTAGCTCAGGTAAACTGTTTCAGTGGATGAACCCTTCATGGTCTTGATCTCTTTGCTCATATTCTCATTCCTTCCACTCTTCAACTGGACCTTGGGAGCTCAGTCCAGTGCTCCGATGGGGGTCTCCGCCTCTGTTTCCATCTGTTGTGTGATGAAGGTTCTATAGTGATATTTAAGATAATCATCAGTCTGACTACAGGGCAAGGCCAGTTCAGGCACCCTCTCCTCTACTGCTTAGGGTCTAAACTAGGGACATCTTTGTGGATTCCGGGGAATTTTTCTAGAGCCAGGTTTTGTGCTAAGCCCATAATGGCTCCCTCAATCAAGATATCTCTTTCCTTGCTCTCATATCTGTCTTTCCTCCATCTCAAAATCCCAATCCCTCAAGTTCTCCTCAACCCTCCCCTTCTCCCCTCCTTTTCTCCTCCTCCCCTACCTTCTACCTCCTGCCCCCTTGCTCCCAATTTTGTCAGGAGATCTTGTCAATCTCCAATTTCCAGGTGGGTTTATGTATGTTTTTCTTTGGGTTCACCTTATTACTTAACTTCTCTAGGATCATGAACTATAGGCTCAATGTCCTTTGTTTATAGCTAGTACCCACTTATGAGTAAGTACATACAATATACATTGTTTTGGGTCTGGGTTACCTCACTCAGGATAGTGTTTTCTAATTTCATCCATTTGCATTCAAAATTCAAGATGTCATTTTTTTTTACCACATATAATATCTAATGTGCAGATGTGCCACACTTTCTTTATCCATTCTTCAGTTGAGGGGCATCTAGGTTGTTTCCAGGTTCTGGTTATTACAAATAATGCTGCCATGAACATAGTTGAACAGATGCTTTTGTAGTATGATTGAGCATCTTTTGGGTATATGCCCAAGAGTGGTATTGCTGGATCCCGAGGTAGGTTGATCCCCAATTTTCTGAGAAACTGCCCTGCTGATTTCTAAAGTGGTTGTACAAGTTTGCATTCCCACCAGCAATGGATGAGTGTTCCCCTTACTCAACATCCTCTCCAACATAAGCTGTCATTGGTGTTTTTGATCTCATACACTGTGCTTCGATCATATTCACCCCTTCTCCCAGGTCCATTCTTCCTCCCTACTCAACCAACTTCATTTCTTTTTCCTCCTCCTCTTTCCAGCCCCCTTTTCACGATGATTCCTGAGTCTTGGAAGGAAGGGTGTGATATAGATGTCCTATTGAGAGCTAAACATTTCACTGTCTCTTATTCTCTGCACACTGAACAGTTGTGAATCTCTATATTGATCACCATCTACTGCTGAAGAAGCTTTTCCAGTGAGAGTTAAGAGATCTGCTGACCTATGGGTAAAATCATGCCATTAGAAGTTAGTTTAATATTATGTCCACTTAGTAAAAATAATAGTAAGTTCTCTCCTAGGGCCTATGATGGGTTCTTAGACACTTCCTAAAATATATACCCATAAAAATAGTTTAAATGGAGTTAACTTACAACAAGTACCTATCTCTACTAGACACTACAAACTAGCAAACAAAATGCCATGTGCTGCAAATAAGTTGTCTCTTTTGGAGCTGTTAACCACTGGAGTCTCAAAAGCAGCCCCAAGCATGGGTTATTGCCATTCTTCTTGGCTACCTCCAGAATTTGACAGTAATAATCTATTGCAGAAGACATATATTTGAGTCATAGAACACAGAAAAATTGAGCTAGTACTAGCCTTGAAGGTTCTTCCCTAGTGGCTAGCTTTCACAGTATTGGATGATCTTGTGTATACTACCAGCAGAGAAAACTAATTATCAGTTTTATCCAGCTGTGAACTCTACAAACTACAACAGTGACTGGTGAGCAACATACGGTCACTGGCTCAGTGACAGTACAAATGTTATGGGAGTCAATCAAGCACTTTCTGATTGTATTTAAATTATGTTCTATAAGGAACCAAGTTATTAATGAAAAAGATATTTGAATAAATACTTCTTCATATAAAATACAGATGTCCAATGATCACATGGAGCGGTAGTCACTGTAACTACTCATTGGGTGGAAAAGGAACTGACATATCTAGCAACACATGGCACACACACACACACACGCACACAACAGAACATTGTTTGGCCTTTAAAAAAGAAGAGAATTGTGACACTTCCTCCAATACAGATGAATTCTCAAGGTATTATGGCAAGTGAAATAAACCATGCACACAAACAGAAAACAAACACTGTACAATTACACTTGTATAAAAATCTTTATTAATGGTGTTATATGATCTAGAGGAGGAGCCATGGAAAGTTAATGTTTAATGGGTAGTGTTTCATTTAGGGAAGATGAAACACTCTGGAAATGGATGGTGGTGTTGAATGCATCAATGTGCTCATTACTAAAGAGCCATCCACTAAAAAATGGTTAAAATTGTAATTTAGTACTATGAATTTTTTACTACAATATGAATGGCCACTAAATTAAGTCACCATGCAATAGCAGAAACAAAGAGGAGAGAAACCACTTCATTACCTTTGGGGAGGGGAAGAAGCCCAACTCCTCACACGGCCTCCAATTAACCAGCCAGGAAGCTCTTCCCCAGCCTTCACCGACTACAACACTTTAATAGAGAGAGTGGACAGCCATTGACTCATCAAGGGGAGACCTAGACTTCCCTCTTTACTTCTGTGGGTGTAAGCCACTGCTTCTTCTGTGGTGTTAGCTAAAGTAGCATGGCTATTGCTTCACAATGTGTGTCTTAAGCTGCTATGTATGCCCATGTTCACTAGCTAAGAGAATGCCAGCCTTCCTTGGGGCTGTCTCTGAAGATTTCAGCCCTAAAGGTTTTTTATTCAGGTTCAACTGTAGTATTTATGAGTCCAAAAGAAAGTTACAAGGCTCCATATGAGTTTCAGACAACTGAGGTCTTTAGTTTGTTCACCTTTTTTTTTCTGAGTCTGATATCCAGATAGGTCCCTCAGAACCATGAAATACTACATTTGGCACACACTCATTGCTAACAACAGGAGAGTTGCACATATGAACATAAAAGTTATGACAGCATGTACTATGTCATACCAGATAAAGCCCATGCATGGAGCATGGAGGTGAGGAGCTATTGGCAACCAATGGCCATTGAGAGGAGAGTCTGTTTTCAGCAAGGATGCAGCCCCTGAGATTCTGCACCTATACATATACAGAGCATGAATGGACTCCTGGGTTAAAAACAAAAAAGAACACATTAGGTTTCTAGAAAATAAATAGTAAGGGGTGGTATAGCAGAGGGACTGGAGTGCAGGGAAAAGGAAGTTTGGATTTGATCAAAAAACCATAGTATGAATGTGTAAAATTATCAAACAATTTTTTAAAAATATATCACCCAAGGGAAGCTTTGCTTACTCTTCCCAGATACCCAGAGCCTGGCATGTAAGTCTCTCTTTGGGTTCTGAGTCTTAGCTTTAAAAGTTGGCCACTTAATTTACTTTGAAAATCACTTCACAGGCCTCCAAATTCACAGAAATGGAGCTTGGGCTAAGAGAGCATTATTGCTTAATTCTTTTTTAAATTTATTTATTTATTAAAAATTTCCGCTCCTCCCATTTTCCTCCCCCTCCCCCCACCCCCTCCGTCACCAATCCTAAGAGCAGTCAGGGTTCCCTGCCCTGTGGAAAGTCCAAGGTCTTCCCCCCCCTCCATCCAGGTCTAGGAAGGTGAGCATCCAAACAGGCTAGGCTCCCAAAAAGCCAGTACATGCAGTAGAATCAAAACCCAGTGCCATTGTCCTTGGCTTCTCAGTCAACCCTCATTGTCAGCCACGTTTAGAGAGTCTGGTTTGATCACATGCTCGTTCAGTCCCAGTCCAGCTGGCTTTGGTGAGCTCCCATTAAATTAGTCCCACTGTCTCCATGGGTGGACACACCCCTCGTAGTCCTGACTTCCTTGCTCATGTTCTCCCTCCTTCTGCTCTTCATCTGAGCCTTGGGAGCTCAGTCCAGTGCTCCAATGTGGGTCTCTGTCTCTATCTCCATCCATCACCAGATGAAGGTTCTATGGTGGTATGCAAGATATTCATCAGTGTTGCTATAGGATAAGGCCAGTTCAGGAACCCTGTCCTCTGCTGCCCAAGGACCTAGCTGGGGACATCTCCTTGGATGCCTGGGAACCCCTCTAGAGCCAAGTCTCTTGCCAACCCTAAAATGGCTCCCTTAGTTAAGATATCTTCTTCTCTGCTCCCATATCCACCCTTTCTCCATCCCAACCATCCCATTCCCCAAGCTCTTCCCAATCCTCCCCTTCTCCCTTCTCTCTTCCCATCTCCCCTTCCCCCCACCCAACCCTCACCCCTGTGCTCCCAACTTTTGCCTGGCTGTCTTGGTGCCCCTCAATAGAAGAATGGATAAAGAAGGTGTGGCACATATACACTTTAAAGTTCTACTCAGCGGTAAAGAACAATGACATCTTGAATTTTGCATGCAAATGGATGGAAATAGAAAACACTTTACTGAGTAAGATAACCCAGATCCAAAAAGATGAATATGATATGTACTCACTCATAATTGGTTTCTAGCCATAAATAAAGGACATTGAGCCTATAATTCATGATCCTAGAGAAGCTAAACAAGAAGGTGAACCCAAAGAAAAACATATATTTATCCTCCTGGATATTGGAAGTATTACTTAATTCTTAAAGCCCTAAACTTAGGTCTTATTTTAGAGCCCAATCAGATGCTAATGGCAGAGGACATGGCAAGTTATTGTAATCTAATTTTCAATTCGCATTATCATGTTTCCTGGAGTGTGTGTGTGTGCACATGTATGTATAAATCAGAGTTTAACATCAGATGTCTTTCTTACTCTCCACACTATGATGATGATGATGTTGATGATGATGATGAGATGATAGAATCTCCCACTTGAAACTGGAGCTTATGGACTGATTAGCAAACCTGCAAGCTTTAGAGGCCCACTTGTCTCCACACCTGTGGCCCAGCACTGGGATTACAGGCCCACACTGTCACACCCAGCATTTTAAGTAGGTGTTAGAGCTCTTAACTCAGCTCCTCACACTTGTGTGACACTTTCCCTACATTTCTCCTGAGCCCATTTCCTGGAATCTTTATGTTCATCTGCCCATAGTCCTGTCAAACAGGTAAGGAGAAGCTTCTGTCCTGCCTGAGCTGGCCTTGTTTTGTTTTTATTTTGTGAGTCTAGATTGACTGACTAAAATATTACATTAGAATTGCTATGGAACTGATTGATGTCAAGGTCCTGAGTTTTATCAGAGAGAGAGGAAGGGAGGGGAGAGGAAGGAGAGGGAGAGAGAGAGAGAGAGAGAGAGAGAGAGAGAGAGAGAGAGAGAGAGAGAGAGAGAGAGAGAGAGAGAACTGTAATTTACCTGTTCAGATGTTAGGTTTTTCCAGGCAGGAACAACTTGCTGACATGTTTTCATTTTCCCTCCCTTGTAGCAGAAAGATTCACAATGTCAATTTAGAAGCTTGGGTATCTCCATTCTTGCGACTGGTGCTTGGGCACCTGATAGTTCAAAATGGCTTCTACTTTCCTGATAATTCCACATGCCATCTATTTCTAGAGTTGAATAGGAGCCTTTGTGCTTGTACGTGTTTATTTCCCTGGCTGTTTAGTTCTAGAGAAAGCCAGGAGTTCCTGCCGGAGGAAGGGTGCTTTGGAACAGTGATCCTTTTGTGTCTATGACTAGCCCTGAGTCCCCATGCACTGAAGGCTTCGGCCAGACCTAATATAGAGCCAAAAGGTGCTCACTGTGGCTATCACCTACTGTCCAGGTCTGTCATATATTCCAAGCTTGACTTCACAGCCTGTGCTAGACTTAGAGTAGCAGTTCTCAACTTGTGGGTCACAATCCCTTTAGGAGTCAAACAACCCTTTCACAGGACAGGGGTCATTTAAGAGCATCGGAAAACACAGAAAATTACATTGCAATTTTTAACAGTAGCAAAATTACAGTTAGGAAGTAGCAATAATTTGGGGCCATTACAACATGATGAACTATGTTAAAGGGTCTCAGCATTAGGAAGGCTGAGGACCACTGCATGAGAGAAACCACTGTATTCTGCTCTTTGAAAATCATCCTATGACAGGGTCAGTGACTTAGGTTTGGTATGGTGCAGGGCACCAGTATAAGAGATGAACCACTGGAAGCTGAATGCATAGAAATCTGCCCCCTAGAATGTTGCCAGAGAAATGACTTCTCTTCCAATTATAGGTCCCAGTGGGCTGAGAGGGGGATTATTTTACATTAATTGGGTCTGCTCCATGAAGTTCTAAATATCATTCAACACAGAGAAAATTACCATTTCTCTTGTGATTCTTCCCATTCTCCTAGTGGTGTTCTCCAGACTGAGGCAGTGAGTTCCATTAAAACTGTAGAGAGGTAGGGTGTAACACTGGGGAAACATAGCCTTACACTAATTTCAAAATCCTTGCATGCACGCACGCGGTTGCAAGTGTGTCTAGTATCTTGGTTAGAGATTCTATTGCTGCAACAAAACCCCATGGTCAAAAGCAACCTCAGATCTCCAGGTGACAGTCGTCATGAAGGGAAGTCAGGGCAGGAACCCGGAGGCAGGAACTAAGCCGAAGCCATGAAGAGCACTAGTGACGTGTTCTTGTGGCTTACTTGGTGTGTTTTCTTACATTATCCAGTACTACCCGTCCAGAGGTAGTACCGTCCCCGGTGATCTCTGCCACCCACATTAATCAAGAAAGTGAGCTACTCATTTGCCTACAGGCCATTCTTCTGGACGCACTCTCAGTCTAGCCCCTCTGTCCAGACAACTGTAGTTTGTGTCATGATAATTTCCCCCTCTTCCTCACCATCCCACCACCCCCACACATGCAACTATGTCCTTCCATGTTATTTGGAGTCTAAGAAGAATCTTTCCTGTGTGAGTCAAGGCCTTTTACACCACTCCACTACAGTTCAGAGATAAAGCCTCAAGCAGCCATGCTGTGTTCATCCTGCTTCTTACCTGCTATCTGGATCAGGCTAAATGATCTCCTGAACAGAAGTGATGAGCATAAATGAGTCTTTTTGGATCCCTAGAACACGCATACTGCCCCACAATAACATGTAAACCTTGTCATTGTCTCTTTTCTCTACTGCCAAGTCTAGCTTGACCTCTGAAGAGCAGTCAACCCAGGACTGGCAATGGTGTCACTTATTAAGAACTGCCTTTTGAGTGGTAACGGATATTCACGCTTTAAAACTACTCAGAACCTGATTTAATCTTAGTGGGCCCAGAACTCCATATTCTCTGTAAAGTCACACACCATGGAAAGCGTGTCTGGAAAAGGAAGGCACCCTGTGCATTCAGAGCTATTTTACACCAGTGCACAGACATCTTACAAACTGGGTAAAGAGGAAGGACATTTGCTTTTGCTGCATCCAATGGGTTGGGGTATGGACTGGTTGACAGACATTTTTGCCACTTCCCTTTTTCTGTTTAAGTAAGATCCCTTCTGGATCAGTGCTCTATCCTAGATCCACAGTTCAGCTGCCCTGACACGAGCTGCACCTGTCACGAAGGGAACTGCTTGTCTCTAGCCTCATGCTGCTGTGGTCACTGCTTCTGGCCCTTGGTACGTAGGATGCTGAAAAAGACCTGGGGTGGTACAGGGTGGAACTACCTCCATTGGGCACCCTAGATACTCTTCCTGAGCATATGTCTCTCTGGTGGGGTGTGGAGAGATGGGTTTCTGCTACTGATCCAGTACTGGCAGGAATGTTGCAAATGGGAGCTGAGCAAAGCAGGGGTCTCAGAATAAGGAACAGACTCGTGTGTGTGTGTGTGTGTGTGTGTGTGTGTGTGTGTGTGTGTGTGTGTGTGGTGTCCTTACTAAAGGCTGGTGTTTTGTCTCTATTATTTCTGTTTGGTCTCTATGAAAACAGTAAATTTTCATTGAAAGGGCTTCAAAGAAGTTTTCTGTTGGACTGGATACCATGCACAGCCTACATAAATTTGACACCCTGAGGCTCAGACTCGACTTCAAGAGTAGACATTTTTAGCTGAACTTTTAGCTCCATAGACTTAGATATTACATAGATTTTAAGCCTGATTAACCATAATGGATATCATAAACCTCCCCTTCCACAGTAGTATGTCTACAATGCTGAAAAAAAGGGGAACTGATGCCAACGAAATATCAGCAGATCCTGTGTTTCTTTCGTGGCCTTTCCTGGTGTCTAGGATGCCCCTGTGTACATGATTTCTCTTAAGCAAAATAGTCTGGACA
Source organism: Microtus californicus (assembly GCA_028537955.1). Taxonomy (NCBI): domain Eukaryota; kingdom Metazoa; phylum Chordata; class Mammalia; order Rodentia; family Cricetidae; genus Microtus; species Microtus californicus. The sequence continues at coordinate 3,307,151 of JAQJZF010000018.1, read as the reverse complement.
GTTTAATGATAGAGCCCCCAAACTGGCTATCCAATGCATACTGACCAGCCCTGAGATTATGTAATACAGGTTGTATTATGTGTGTGTATAATTATATATATATATAATATGTATCATATATGTGTATAAATGTGTATGTACATACATACATACTTACATATACAATTAGAAGTTATAAATTTGAAAAAAGCAGACACACACACACGACCATTAGAAACCATAAATTTGAAAAAGAGCAGAGAATATGTGGGAGGAGTTGGGGGAAGGAGAGGAAAGGGAGAAAAAGATGCAGTTATATTTTAATTTCAAAAAAATAAAAATATTTAAATATTTAAAAGAAGGTAGAAGAGGAGATAATAAATGAAACTCTTGAAATACAAACTTCTGGGACTACTTACAATGTTCTAGGAATATAAAAATGAATATTGGGTTCCATATGAGTATCATTTGTGAGTGGGAGGGAGGTATAAAATAAAGATGGGGAGAAATGATAGAGGAAATGAAGGAGGGGAGTTGAAAGGGGTAATGGAAGGAGGAAGAAACAGGAAGGAAAAGAGGAGGCAACACTTGGGAATCCTCAGAGGGTTATAGCGATTTTACAAAGTGTTAGGACCTTGGTCCATGTAATCTCTCTGACTCTGTTCCCTCACAGCTCCTGTCGGAGTCCATTCCGGTAAGCAACTCTTCTCTTAATTCCTCTAGCTCTCTGGGACTCTTGGGCATGGGTGGTCTTGCCTGGTGAAACCTCTTAGCAGAAAGCTGCAGGGGTCTGAGCCAGAACTGGAATGAAGAGAAGTGTGGAGAGATGGGTTTCACTGCCCATTGATCAGATGTGGTAGGGCGCACCGTGTCCCCACCATGTCCTGACCCATTAAAACAATGAATTAGTTCCTGTTTGCTGCTGACCCCTCAGAAGGAAAGAGAGTAATTGTGAAGGGAAAGCCATCTGTGTAGTCACTGGGGAGAAAGTCCCCATCCTCAACAGAAGCGATGACTGAAAAGGTATTTATATCAGAGGGGCAGCAAAAGGCTGAGGAGGTGTTCTGCAGAGGACATGAACACCCCTAGGTCTCTACTGGGATGGAAACAACCCAGTGTCTAATGTATTTTCTGTTTTTATTGGAATTTTAATATAATGAAATTAAGAAAACACTTAGTTTCACGGTAGCCTGGGAAATTAGACTTTCACCTTTGGTTAAGCCTTTGAGAACACATTCATTCTACGATATGCAGAGAAGATGCTGTGTACCTAGGTTTGTAATTTTAAACAAGAATGTTTTTAAATTACTTGGTGGGAGTGGGGGAAATCTCTTGAGCAATTTTGTCGGATCCAGTGAACTCTCAGAATTAGGATAAAATGTGCACATGTACACGGTTGCAGTCAATTGGAGGAAATACAGCTCTTAGGAAAATCTCAGAAATCAAGACCACTAACCCAAGTGTCTTGCAGTTAAATCCTTATTTCAGTCCCAAGGAAACCTGTTGTAACTTTTCTCTGTCATTTATCTACCTACTCCTTGGATCATTCTCAATTTGTTCTCATGAATTTTACATCTCACATATTTCTTTAATTAAACTGATTTTATTTCTAAAATATTCACCTGAACCTATTGTCTGGCCTCACCATGTAGGAAAAAGAATATTGGTCTGTCACACCTGTTTATCAATCTTTGTGCCCAACCATCCACTTCTGTTTCCATTGTCTTTCAAAGCCAGCGAAAGTTACACAGAAGTTATCATTGCGTTAGCTTAGTCACTTTGCCCTACTGAAACCATCTAAATGAGCATTTCCAACATGTCATATAGATATAGAGATGTGAACAAGGAAAAAATGCATATGTAAGCAGAACATTTTGAAGGATGAGAAGGTGAAATGAGGATTTAGAGTACTGGACTGGATAGAATGGGCAAGATCCTGAGTTTGAGCCCCAGAATCTCTCTGAAAGAGGGGGGCAAGCAGGGAAAGGAAGGAAGAAAGGAAGGCAGGCTGGCTATTAATTAAGATTATCATCTTTATGATTTATGTTTTAGGAATATGTGCTTTCTTGTGACATATGCTTTAAGAAGTTCTCAGCATTTTTCATATACATCCTTATCTGTGTCACTCTAGGGATTAAAACCCTTAGCTATTTCCAAATGAATCTGGCCCCTGGGAGACAGAAGGACAAGCTGGGCAGGCATCTAAACATCACTTTTGTACTTATCTTCCCCCTACACCTTGTTTCCTAGTGATGGATAGTGTCTTGTGAAGAGGAGCCAATGTTCAGAGCAGGGCTTATTCTTTTGTGTTTTCTCCTCCTTTTAGGCGCAAATCCAAAATACTGAGCTAGTCATCAATACCGATAATGGTTGTCCTATAGGGGGAGTAACAGCTCAGCTTCTTCTTTATGGGGCTCCTACAGGACCAAGCATGACAATGATTTGCAGATGCCTCTGAGTTTTTAGTAGACTCCAGAGACTTGGAGACAGAGATTTCAGAGCCCCGTTAGTTTCATCTTGGGAGAATGACATGCAAGGGAAGGACTTTGAGTTTCTGTAGTACCAAACAGGGTTTCTAAAGTATGAGACAAGCAGAGGGAGTTAACCATGCCTGCCATGAACCCTGAAGCCATGTCACTAGGCATGAGGAGACACAATTGGAATCTTCTAGTCAGGAGGTGAGGAGAAAGAATGCTGAGGCTTGCACCCAGGGTCTTGTACATGCTAGGTGAGGAATTCCACCACTAAGTTGTCTATACACGGCCCTGTTTATTGTTTATTGTGAAGTTTAAAGTCTTACTAAATCACACAAGCTCACCCTAAACTTAATCTGTAGCTTTGAAACTGTGACTTACCCACCTCAACTTCATTAATAGCATTAATTCCAGACCTGTGCTATCTTACTTAGCTAGTAGACTCATTTTAAATCCATATTTAGTACAGCTGTTGGGAGCTGAAGAAAACAACATAAAATCTATTAACAGACATCCAAATGCTTGTTTGGGGGAAAGTGTCACTTAGTGAAATAGAGCTCACTCTTCTGAGCCAGAAAGTTAGTAAAGCCAGCAGGTCCCCAGACGCAGCAGATCCCCAGACACAGCAGGTCCCCAGACGCAGCAGGTCCCCAGACGCAGCAGGTCCCCAGACGCAGCAGGTCCCCAGACGCAGCAGGTCCCCAGACGCAGCAGGTCCCCAGCTTCTAGACATATGTAGAGCCTCTCCCTTCCCAGAGGCATCCAGACAGGGTCAGCGTTATTAACTCTGCCTTCTTGTTTTCTTTGTAGACTGGTTGAGCATCAGCCTGCCACACCATGCGTATGAAGGAGACCATGTGACTATAAGCTGCACGGGGGAAAAGAACCATGATATAAGGAGACTAAAGTATTTCAAGGACGGATCTCACATAGCCACTTACAGAAGTGCCTCGAGCTACACCATTTCAAACGCAAGATTCAGTGACAGTGGCTCCTATTTCTGTAAGGCAGATAGGAAACTTTTCCTATTCATAGACGTAACAGAAGAAACAAGACATGTGGGGCTTGATATCCGAGGTAGGGGATCACTCCTTGAGAGGATATGTCTAGGAAGGAGAATGCCTGTTGTAGAAAAGCTAGGGTAAAAGGCATGTGACAACTACCCAGGGATGGATAAATGGGGGTGGGCTGCCTGTCCTGGGGTATGAATATGTGTGTCGTACTCATTGGGCACTTCTAGAGGACTGTGCAGTCGGCTAATAACAAGTGGTCTCTTTGGATTTTTCCCTCCAGAGCTGTTTCCAGCACCAGGGCTGACAGTCAGCTCCCTGCAGCCCATAGAGGGGAGGTCAATGACCCTGTCCTGCAACACCTGGCTCCCTTCAGATAGGGCAACGACCCAGTTACGCTATTCCTTCTTCAAAGATGGCCACGCTCTGCAGTCGGGTGGGAGTTCACCAACATTTACGATCTCAGCAATATGGAAAGAAGACTCAGGAAATTACTGGTGTGAGGCAATGACAGCGTCACACAGTGTCTCAAAGCAGAGTCGCCGGTCCTATATAGATGTGGAGAGTGAGTATCATTGAATTGGGCCGATGGGGCTAAGTCAGGCAGGGAGAGGCAGGTCCCCATCAGAGTGCAGGCTCTTCCTTATCCCTGAGTTGAAAGCTGCTGTGACTCACTGGGGCCCTTGAACACTAATTTTCCAATGACTTTCCCCTCCCCTTCAGAAAAGTAACAATGGTAATTTTACTCAGAAAACCAAGAGGTCAATGAAGTAGAACCTCTGTCTATGAGGAGAGACCCCTAGTTAACAGGTGGTGCAAAGAAGGCACGAATAACAACATTTGAAACGACAATAACAGCCTGCTACTTATAAAAGGAATTGCTATATTTCAGATCCGAGCTAAAGCTGCTGTGATGTTTTAGCTCTCTCAGACTTTCACAATCAGAAAACAGGAGACAGAAAGATTTACCATGTGCACGATGCTGTGAACGCTTTGTCCTCACAGTGGCCTGGGGAACAGTTTTATGAGTAGCGCCTGTAAAATGGTACTGTGACTCCCCCCACTTTACAGACGGAGACTTACCTGGTCAACATGGCCCTGGGATTTAAATGTGGTTGCTCTAGCCCCAGGACATGTACTTTTAAGTACTTTGCAGCACTTCCTCTCAAGCGTCACTAGTTGGCACTGCTGAGCAGTACTGGGGAGAGAGACTGCCTGATGGCTACATCTCATGAGAACTCTGTGAGGTTACTAGGATTATCCAAACGCTAGTGAGAAAAGCAGAGGATCAGAAATCTAGATTTAGATTCTGCAGCTACTAAAGGGCAAAACTTAATTGTTTCTCAGGTTGAGAACTTCCTCCTTTATGCCATTCCAGTCTCTCTCTCTCCTACTGCCTCAAGTCACAGGGAAGTCAAGAGAAGGCAGAACACTGTGGTATTCCGACACCAGAGCAAACAGGGAAAAGGACAGGAAGTGCGGGATAGGATTGTTATTAAGCATCAGAGTAGCCCTGTGAAATGCTCCTCCGTATGCTCCATTCCTGGCAAGCAGGGTGGACTCTCAATCCCATATATAGACCTGATGTAATTCCCAGCAGGAGGTACTGGACTCCTCCCATCCTGAATTTCCCCACCAAGTCCTTAACAATTGTCTTCTTCTGATCATAGGGATCCCTGTGTCTCAAGTCTCCATGGAGATCCAGTCTCCAAGGGGCTGCGGAGTTGAAGGGCAGACACTGGTCCTTGTTTGTTCTGTGGCTAAAGGGACCGGGCTCATAATATACTCCTGGCACAGAGAGGATACAGAGGAAAGCGTGGGGAGGAAAAGCCAGCGTTCCCAGAGAGTGGAGCTGGAGATCACTGCTGTCAGAGAAAGTCACGCAGGGGGTTACTACTGCACTGCTGACAACAGCTACGGCCTCGTCCAGAGTGCTGTAGTGAACATCACAGTAAAAGGTAAGCAGCCTTCCCATTAAGGACCTGGTAACTCTCAGCTGGGGAAGTTCGAAGATGTGACAAGGTACAAGGAAGGCATGAAGAGGCTGGGAAGCCGTGGGAACACAGCGGGGGGGGGTTGGTGGTGGAGGTAAAACATGGCAACAGTGACAAAGGAGCTGAGAGAGGGCATGGAGATAGAACACGAGGCAGATTGTGTGGTATAGTTAGAGGCTTGCCCTCCAGAATTGCCATCAATGCATAGCTGCTCTGCTGGACCCTCCCCTGGAGGATTAGAAGACAAGTTAGGCTGTGAGTCATACCACCCTCTGACGCTCTACTGTGCTGCCAGTTCCAGTGTGGCACCCTCTCCTCTCCATCAGTGTTCCTGGGGTGCTGCCCTTCATTGGGGATGTGGTGGAGCTTCAGTGTGAAGACAAGAGAGCATCTCCTCCCGTTCTGTACCGGTTTTATCATGAAAATATTACTCTGGGCAACATCTCAACACCTTCTGGAGGAAAAGCATCCTTTAAGCTCACTCTGACTGAGGGACATTCTGGGAACTACTCCTGTGAGGCTGACAATGGCTGGGGGACAAAGCGCAGTGAGGTGGCACTACTCAATGTCACAGGTAGGACAATGTAATGTCTCATTCCAAGGTGCAATTTGCAGTATGCCAAGCCACGACTTTCTTCCTTTTCCTTGTACTCTCCCACTCTCCTGGGCATCGCAGCGTCACCGTCTTTACCCCCAGTTTTGCTTTCCAGTTTTAACAAATAGCGTCTCTGGTCGCTGCCTGTCTTTCCTGTCTGCTCTTCTTGAATCACATGTGTGTAAAATTGGGGGTCGGACTAGAGTAAGGGGCAGGCTAGGTGAAGCATGGTGAGAGAAAACAAATGTCCACAGAAAAAGAGAATGTTCCTGTACCCTCGAGCTCAGTGGGTCTTTCTCTGAGGACCCTCTGACTGCGTAGCTCCCTCCAGCCCTGTAGTTAAGAACAAAAATAAAAAGCCCACAAAAAAAAGACTCCTAGATTTTCTTTCTTTCTTCCTTCCTTCCTTCCTTCCTTCCTTCCTTCCTTCCTTCCTTTACTAAGATTGCATCACTTAATTTTAGTAGCAACATAATTATTACACAAATAAAGAAATAAAATTTAAATTAAGCAGCTTGTCCAAGGTTACTTAGTGGGAGTGCCTTGAGCAGATACAAAGATGACACTAAAGCTTTGTAAGACTTTGCCACTGTGCAAATAGGTCTGGATGGTTGTATGATCTTTCTTCTTCTTTAATCCATTGTTGGAGAGAATTTGCCACTGTGCAAATAGGTCTGGATGGTTGTGTGATCTTTCTTCTTCTTCTTTAATCCATTGTTGGAGAGAATTTGCCACTGTGCAAATAGGTCTGGATGGTTGTATGACCTTTCTTCTTCTTCTTTAATCCATTGTTGGAGAGAATTTGCCACTGTGCAAATAGGTCTGGATGGTTGTATGACCTTTCTTCTTCTTTAATCCATTGTTGGAGAGAATTTGCCACTGTGCAAATAGGTCTGGATGGTTGCATGACCTTTCTTCTTCTTTAATCCATTGTTGGAGAGAATTTGCCACTGTGCAAATAGGTCTGGATGGTTGTGTGACCTTTCTTCTTCTTCTTTAATCCATTGTTGGAGAGAATTTGCCACTGTGCAAATAGGTCTGGATGGTTGTGTGACCTTTCTTCTTCTTCTTTAATCCATTGTTGGAGAGAATTTGCCACTGTGCAAATAGGTCTGGATGGTTGTATGACCTTTCTTCTTCTTTAATCCATTGTTGGAGAGAATTTGCCACTGTGCAAATAGGTCTGGATGGTTGTATGATCTTTCTTCTTCTTCTTTAATCCATTGTTGGAGAGAATTTGCCACTGTGCAAATAGGTCTGGATGGTTGTGTGACCTTTCTTCTTCTTCTTTAATCCATTGTTGGAGAGAATTTGCCACTGTGCAAATAGGTCTGGATGGTTGTGTGACCTTTCTTCTTTTTTAATCCATTGTTGGAGAGAATTTGCCACTGTGCAAATAGGTCTGGATGGTTGTGTGACCTTTCTTCTTCTTCTTTAATCCATTGTTGGAGAGAATTTGCCACTGTGCAAATAGGTCTGGATGGTTGTGTGATCTTTCTTCTTCTTCTTTAATCCATTGTTGGAGAGAATTTGCCACTGTGCAAATAGGTCTGGATGGTTGTATGACCTTTCTTCTTCTTCTTTAATCCATTGTTGGAGAGAATTTTTACTCACAAGTTTCCTAATGTGGAACATTACTGAGTTTCCCTTAGAAGCCCTTCTTAGTTTTCATAGGCAGTAGCTTTATATGACTTGCTAATATTTTATTTCAAGTGTTTGCACCTGCGTGTTAGTGCTAGCTATCAAACTCAGGACTTCAAGCATGCTAAGCTTTATCCCCTTGTATCCTATTAATACATTAGTTTTTTTTTTTGTTCTTAGTTAGGGATGCATTAGCTTTGTAAGAATGGTTTTCAGGGAGGTTCCACAAATTCTGTGTTGAGAAATTTATAACAACATTTAAATTATCTACTACTTGAAGTCTTTGCAACTAGCCAAGGATTCTGAGTCCAATAGACTATTGCTTCTATTGTCAATTTTTTTCATTAATTAGCTTTTTCAATTTTTTTTGCTTAAATGTTGCCTTTTATTTAAAATGTTCAGTTGCAGCATTTTTTTAAAATTAAATTTTCTTAAATTTATTTATTAAAAATTTCCACCTTCTCCCCTCCTCCCATTTCCTTCCCACTCCCCCCTTCCTCTTCCCCTCCCTCTCCAGTCCTAAGAGCAGTCAGGGTTTCCTGCCCTGTGGGAAGTCCAAGCTCCTACCCCCTAGATCCAGGTCTACGAAAGTGAGCATCCAAACAGACTAAGCTCCCACAAGGACAGTCCATGCAGTAGGACCAAAACTCAGTGCCATTGTCCTTGGCTTTTCAGTCAGCCCTCATTGTCAGCCACGTTCAGAGAGTCCAGTTTGATCACATGCTCCATCAGTCCCAGTCCAGCTGGCCTTGGTGAGCTCCCATGAGATCAGTCCCATTGTCTCAGTGGGTGGACTCACCCCTCGCGGTACTGACTGCCTTGCTCACGTTCTCCCTCCTTCTGTTCCTCATTGGGACTTTGGGAGCTCAGTCCGGTGCTCCAGTGTGGGTCTCTGTCTCTATCTCCATCCATCGCCAGATGAAGGTTCTATGGTGATAGGCAAGATATTCATCAGTGTGTCTATAGGATAAGGTTAGTACAGGCACCCTCTCCTCTGCTGCCCACAGAACTAGTTAGGGATATCGCCTTGGCCATTTGGGAACCCCTCTAGAGCCAAGACTCTAGCCAACCCTAAAATGACTCCCTTGGTTAGGATACCTTCTTCCCTGCTCCCATATCCACCCTTCCTCCATGTCAATTATCCCATTCCCCCAAGTTCTCCCCAATCCTCCCCTTCTCCCTTCTCTCTCCCCATCTCCCCTTCCCCCCAATCCACCCCAACATCCTGCTCCTAACTTTTGCCCGATGATCTTGTCAACTTCCAATACCCAGGAGGATAAATATATGTTTTTCTTTGGGTTCACCTTCTTATTTAGCTGCTCTAGGGTCACGAACTATAGGCTCAGTGTCCTTTATTTATGACTAGAATCTGCTTATGAGTGAGTACATACCATAATCCTCTTTTTTGGGTCTGGATTACCTCACTCAGGGTAGTGTTTTCTATTTCCATCCATTTGTATGCAAAGTTCAAGATATCATTGTTTTTTACCACTGAGTAAAACTCTAAAGTGTATATGTGCCACATCTTCTTTATCCATTCTTCTATTGAGGAGCACCTAGGTTGTTTCCAGGTTCTGGCTATTACAAATAGTGGTGCTATGAACATAGTTGAACAAATGCTTTTTAGTATGATTGGGCATCTCTTGGGTATATTCCCAAGAGTGGAATTGCTGGATCTTGAGGTAGGTTGACTCCCAGTTTCCTGAGAAACCTCCACACTGATTTCCAAAGTGCTTGCACAAGTTTGCATTCCCACCAACAACCTCTCCAGCATAGGCTATCATTGGTGTTTTGGGTTTTAGCCATTCTGACAGGTGTAAGATGATATCTCAAAGTAGTTTTGATTTGCATTTCCTTGATCGCTAAGGAGGTTGAGCATGACCTTAGGTGTCTTTTGGCCATTTGAACTTCTTCTGTTCAGTTCAGTATCCCATTTTTTAATTGGGTTAATTAGAGTTTTAATGTCTAGTTTCTTGAGTTCTTTATATATTTTGGAGATCAGACCTTTGTCAGTTGCGGGGTTGGTGAAGATCTTCTCCCACTCAGTAGGTTGCCTTTTTATCTTAATGACAGTGTTATAACTTTAAAACAAACACTGTTTTATTACAGGGCTGTTATTGTAGGGTTAGGAGATGACTGAGTGGGTAGGATCCCATGTAGCATATATATGAGGACCTGTGTTTGGGTCCTCACTGCTCACCTGGGCATAGCTGTTTCAGGGAATGCAGACACGATGACCATGGGGGGTTGCCAGCTGCCAGACTAGCTGAAAAAATGCCAAGGCAGAGTTCCTGTGGAAGACCCTGTCTCCAGAGAAGAAGTAGGAAGAAGAATGTGGAAGAGACTCAGTGTCCTTCTCTTGCTTCCTTATGCACACATACACTGTATACACACATTCAGCTCCCCATAAAACAGCTTATGTGTTTTGTCCCCCAAAGATGAGCAAAATATAGGAAAGCCTATATTTTCAAATTTATCATAGACTCTTGAGCACTATGTCTGCTTTTAGTTTCTACTGTGTGACTATGTTCTCTCCTCATTTTCAATATGCCCTTTTCTCACCAGATTTACCAGTGGTCTTTCTATGGTATGGTTCTTTATTAAAAGTTCAGATTTCTTTTATATCTTTTACTTTTCTTTTTTTAAATATTTATTTATTATTTATACAGTATTCTGACTGATTGTATGCCTGCAGGCCAGAAGAGGGCACCAGACCTCATTACAGATGGTTGTGAGCCACCATGTGGTTGCTGGGAATTGAACTCAGGACCTTTGGAAGAGCAGGCAATGCTCTTAACCGCTGAGCCATCTCTCCAGCCCCTATCTTTTACTTTTCAAGTCAATATCATTTTATTATTTCAAAGTATTTTTCTAATTCATTTGCTTCTTTTTCATCTTAGAAACAAATGTACTTAAAACTAAGTGCAACTTTTATCTCATTAAAAAAATTGGCATATGATGTCTTCATTTGCTTATTGTCTACATATGTGTAACATGGTTTCTTAATTATTTTGTAAAAAAGAACTTAAAATTTCTTATAAATGAATGTATATCAATCCTTTATTTAGATATTCCTTTGTTCTTATATTTAGCATTTATTAAAATCCTATGTTCTTGTATTTAGTATTTATTAAAATGTAGCCTGTAGAAATTTTACTTCAGAGAAATTACTGAAACTTGGTTGATGGGCTTACATGTTGTCAGCTAATGCATATTTTCTCTGTGAAACAAAAAAAAATGTCATTTTTGTGTTTTGGGAGTATATTAAGGGTTTTTTCTTTTATTTCAATTACTTTCTTCATTTAGTCTTATGCTTCAGTCTCTTTAGTCTTATAGGCATTTGGACTCATTACTCTATCAAGTTTTGAGAAATACTTTTTTTTAGACAGGCCCTCGCTATTCAGCCCTGACTGACCTGGAACTCACCATGTAAACTAGGCTGGACTCAAACTCACAGAGATCATCTAGCTTTTGCCTCCCAAGTGCTGGGGTAGAAGGTGGTGTCTAGCTTAGGAGAGCATTCTTGCTATTGCCTGTAACTTTCCTGGTCTGCCTGCCTGTTTATTACCTATATTGCTGTCTTCCTTTTTCAGGGATCTCACCAAGTATCTGAGTAGTTGTAAGATGGGATATGCTGACTGCAAATGATGAAAATTCCCTCTGATTGACCTACCTACTTCTCAAAGTGATGCCAACAGGAAATCAGTAGTGGGTGTAATTTTCTGTAGCCTGGGATCCATGCACTCTCCTCTTCATCCCTCCACCATCTTCTTTCACAGACAAGCAAAGTTGGCCACTGATAGTGTTAAGCTTATAGCTAAACTTTTTCCTAGAGATCTCAGAAAAAGAACAATCCTGAGTTTAAGGCCCCTCTGGACTATGTAAGAGATCTTGTATCAAAAGAATCTAATGGACATGGCTATAACCCCAACATTTTGTGGGAGGCTGAGGCAGGAAAGTCACTGTGAGTTCAAGGCAAGACTGGGCTTCATTAGAAGGAGAGAGACAATGAGAGAAAGAGAGAGAGAGAGAGAGAGAGAGAGAGAGAGAGAGAGAGAGAGACCCTTTCTAATTTCTAATGGCTTCAATTTTTTATAAAGAAGACTGGGCATGATGGATAACATATACCAAAGGCAACAGGATTGTTTGAAGTTCAAGATCAGTCTGGGAAATATAGTGACTCCCCAGTCTCAACAAAGGAAAATAACAAAGTAAGCAGAGACAGGCTGCACCAATATGCTTAGTCTACCCTCTGCAGAGAAAATGAAATGGGCCTTTGACTGGCAAAGTCATCAATGAAGTATGGAACATTTTTTTAAAGCCACAAAACAAGCAAAGTAGGCCATTTTTCATTGTAGCCCTCAGTCTCTATCATTAGGGAAGATTTAATTATATCTCTCTGTGCTTTTAAGATTTTTTTTTTTTAGTTCATGCATCTCTGTGTTTCAGAGTGTGAGCAAAAATTCATTTCCAGGCCCACTTAATGGGAACATTGGTGATGTGAGATGGTGGGAAGGATAAAAGGGCAGCAAGGCAAAACCAGACTCTAAGATCTCACCTTTAGCAACTCCTTACATGACTTAGTTTCCTTTCCTGTTGCCATGACAAAAACACTTGATAAAAGTGACTTAAAGGAAAAGGGTTTCTCTTGGCTAACAGTTCAAGGATCATGGTGGAGAATCAAGGCAGGGGGTACTTGAAGCATCTGGTCATATCATGTCTATGAACACTTGTACATAGTCAACTTTCTCCTTTTCATACAGTCAGGGATCCCAGCCTGGTGAATACTAGAACCTACAGTGGGCCAGTCTTTCTAGTGCAATTAACCTAATTCATAGCATTCCACAGTCATGGTCACAAGCCAACTTAATTTAGATAATCCCTGATGGATGGGGCCTGAAGACTTTTCTTTTAGGTGACCGTACCCCTGTCCTACTCCCCACCTGCTGTGGAGACTGGGGTACATGGAAGCTGCCTGACTACCGTATGCATGCTTTTAATGTACTTTCACCCATTCTGTTTACAGAGCCCCCACCCAAAGTACGTCTAGTGAATGGTCCCCACCGCTGTGAGGGACGTGTAGAGGTGGAACAGGATGGTCGCTGGGGCACAGTGTGCGATGATGGCTGGGACATGAAGGATGTGGCTGTGGTATGCCGAGAGCTAGGCTGTGGAGCAGCCAAGCACACACCTATAGCCATGTTGTATCCACCAGTAGTCGATGAAGCTCTGCCTGTGCTCATCCAGGTAGCCCTGTGCAATGGGACAGAAAAGACTCTGGCTGAATGTGACCAGGTGGAGACCTTTGATTGTGGACATGATGAAGATGCTGGAGCTGTGTGTGAAGGTGGGTGATGATGGAGCTGACGTGGGCCTGAGCCCCCTCCTTAGGCTACCATCTTCTGCTTTCCTTTCTGTACCTATTCTCCAGTAGAATGCACCAAGGGCAACATGGTCAGATCACATTAAGTTGTCCCTGAGCTATTATAAAAAGACTGTCTTGAGTGCTGGTGCTATTTGTCCTTATTGGCTGTCTTAAAAGATAAAATCATTAGTATTTTTATGGTTGTGAGTTGGAGCAAAATATGAAGAATCAATTTTTACAGTTTGGGAGGTTTTAGTCAGGGTGACACTGCTTCCATTATTGTGAAATCTTTTCAGCTCTTCTGAGTTCTTTCCTTAGCAGCCCTATCCATTGGAGTAAAGCTCTGGATTCTGGGAGGACAGGCTGATGGGTCGTGTTGTAAAGATATTGGCCACAAAGTCAGACCAGGAATCAGGCCATTAAAAGGCAAAGATCCAGAGGGTCAGAGCAAAATGAAATCTGAGGACTGCTGCAAATGTCCATATCTCCATAGAGCCTGTGACTAGAGAGGAAGTCGGGGACACTGTCCTCCTCAGCCTTAGCCCGCTGAGCTAGAGTAGCTTTTTGTAAAAAGAGAATTCCTTAGAACTACTGGGTCCATGCCCATTGCAAGGCATTTGTAAAGATCTCAGATCCTTCAAGGAAATGAAATCAGGACCAGGTTCTGCAGAGCCCATGGGACCTGGAGTCTACTACACAGAGCCTTTGAGGTTGGCATCCCCCATGTACCAGCCTAGAAGTAACAACTCCTCTATGGGTCATCGTCAGAAAAGTGTGACTTCTAGTCCAACACCCTTTCTGAGTCAAGATAAAAGCAGGATTTCACACATTCAAAAGGCTTTTTGGTAAAAGTCCATGTGTAGGAAGAAGAAACCTCAGGAGTTGATTTGGGATGGTTGCAACAGGATGTAGGGTGGCTACTGTGGTTCAAGCTGGCTTCTGTCCTTGTTCTCACACATTTCCTTAGAAAATCTGGTGAATGTGTCTGCACAGTCCTTTGCTGGGCCTCTGCATACTGACCTCCTCTCACTCCCTCTACACAGTGGTCTTGCCTAGCATTTCCTGAAGATCTAATGAGACAACATTGGACCTCCTATTTTCTGCGTTTGGGCTTCACCATCCTAATAGTCTGTAGTTTCCACTGGACTTCAAAACTTCATCTACGACTCATTTGACTTCAAGAGAACTCAAAATGATTCTGCTCTGAGCCAGTTCTGCTCTAAGTTCTAACAGCACTAAAGAAAGTCCAAGTTCTCAAGGTCCTGGAAGTCAAGTTTCTTCTATATTCCTCCTTGGGCATATGAAGAGGTGGGCACAAGTGAGAATCACATGTGCCTGGGCCTTCTGTCTGATATGACAGAATGTGGTCAAATAAAGTACATACAATAAAATAAACTGTCAATGATTTCATTTCTTAATTTGGGAAGAAACTAGCTTTTAAAAATCTTTATAAGCCATTTGCTTAAGTTATAGATATAAATCAAATTTTTTTTATTGAGAAAAAAATCAAATAATTTTTAAGAGGGCGCAGGCAGATGGCGCAGGTGGACAGCACAGACTCTGGGGACCTGCGCGGAGGCAGACAACGCGTGGGGGCCGCATGCGGAGGGGAACAGTGCGCAACACCGAAAGCAGATCGCCACACTAAAATTAAATCAAAGGGGCAGGCCTTTGATTGGCGAGGTCCCTGGCAAAAGAGGAGACGGGTTCGGTTCCTGAAGACCCTTCTGAGGGGTGAGAGGGATCGTGGCCCCTGGCAGGAGCCAGGAATCAGAGCGAGGGCATTTTGTAAGAAGAGCCCCTGGCTAGCAGGGAAACCTGAACCAGTTTTAAAAGACCAATTAGATAGCATTGGTAGGAGGAGATGGGCAGGCACCAAGGCAAAAATTCACCCAATAATCTCAAAAACAACATGAAAACACCAGAACCCAATGATCTTACAACAGAAGGACTTGAACACCCTAACACAGAAGAAGTGGAAAAAATTGACTTTCTGAAAGCAATAGAGTCCCTTAAACAACATGTGAAAAAATGCCTTTGTAGAAATGGATGAGAAGTATAACAAAAAGTTTGAAGAATTGAGTAAATACGTACATGATACCCTGGGAAACCAAGAAAAAACAATCAAACAGGTAATGGAAACAGTTCAAGAATTGAAAACTGAAATGGAAGCAAGGAAGAAAACACATATGGAGGACCAGTTGGATAGGGAAAATCTAGGTCAATGAGCAGAGCCTACAGAAACAAGCATAACCAATAGAATACAGGAGATAGAAGAAAGAATCTCAGATTCTGAGGACACCATAGAGAAAATAAACGCACTGATCAAAGAAAACAGCAAAGCCAACAAATTCCCATCACAAAACATTCAGGAAATATGGGACACAATAAAAAGACCAAACCTAAGAATAATAGGAATAGAAGAAGGAGGAGTCACAGCTCAAAGGCCCAGAAAATATTTTTAACAAAATTATGGAAGAAAACTTTCCCAACATAAACAAAGATATTCCTTTGAATATTAAGGAAGCATACAGAACACCAAACAGACTAGATCAAAAAAAATTCCCTCGCCATATAATAATCAAAACACTAAATACACAGGTTAAAGAAAGAATATTAAGAGCTGCAAAGGAAAAAGGCCAAGTAAATTATAAAGGTTAACCAATCAGACTTACACCTGACTTCTCCATGGAAACCATGAAAGCCAGAAGGTCCTGGATAGAGGTACTTCAGAAGCTAAGAGACCATGGATGCAAACCCAAACTACTATACCCAGCCAAGCTACTGTTCACTATCAATGGAGAAATCAAGACATTCCAGGATAAAAACAAATTTAAACAATACGTAGCCACAAATCCAGCCCTATAGAAAGTAATAGAAGGAAAATCGCAACCCAAGGAACTTAACATTGCCAACACTGCCTACAATAACTCAGGCATCTAGCGACCCTCCACCAACACAACACAAAGAAGGGAGACACACAAACTCTACTACCAAAAACAATAAGAATAACCGGAGTAAACAACCACTGGTCATTAATATCACTTAATATTAATGGGCTCAATTCACCTATAAATAGGCACAGGCTAAGAGATTGGATACGAAAACAGGATCCAACATTCTGCTGTTTACAAGAAACACATCTCAACCACAAAGACAGGCATCTACTCAGAGTAAAGGGTTGGGAAAAGGTGTTTCAAGCAAATGGTCCTAAGAAAAAAGCAGGTGTGGCCATACTAATTTCTAACAAAACTGACTTCAAACTAAAATCAATCAGAAGAGATCAAGATGGACACTTTATAATCATAACAGGAACAATTCATCAGGATGAAGTCTCAATCCTGAATATCTATGCCCCTAATATAAAAGCACCCACTTAGGTAAAAGAAATATTACTAGAACTCAAGGAAGACATCAAACCACACACACTAGTAGTAGGAGACTTCAATACACCTCTCTCTCCAATGAACAGCTCAATCAGACAGAAACCTAATAGAGAATTAAGAGAATTATTGGAGGTAATGAAGTAAATGGATTTAACAGATCTATAGAATACTCCACCCAAATAGGAAAGAATATACCTTCTTCTCTGCAGCTCATGGAACCTTCTCAAAAATTGACCACATACATGCAAACAAAGGAAATCTCCACAGATACAAAAAAATATCAGTGTCCACCTGTGTCTTATCAGATCACCATGGATTAAAGTTAGAAGGCAACAACAATGCTACCCCCAGAAAGCCGACAAACTCATGGAAACTGAACAGTCAACTACTGAACCACACCTGGTTCAAGGAAGAAATTAAGAAAGAAATTAAAATCTTCCTTGAATTTAATCAAAATAAAGAGACAACATACTCAAACCTATGGGACACGATGAAAGCAGTGCTGAGGAAAGTTCATAGCACTAAGTGCCCACTTAAAGAAAACGGAGAAAGAATACATCGGGGACTTAACAGCACACCTGAAAGCTTTAGAAAAAAAAGAAGCAGACAAGCCCAGGAGGAGCAGAAGACTGGAAATAATCAAACTGAGGGCAGAAATCAACAAAATAGAAACACAGAAAACAGTCCAAAGATTCAATGAAACAAAAAGTTGGTTTTTGGAGAAAATCAACAAGATCGACAAACCTCTATCCAAAGTAATTAAACAACAGAGAGAGAACACGCAAATAAATAAGATCAGAAATGAAAAGGGGGACAAAACCACAGACACAGAGGAAATTCAGAGAATCATTAGATCTTACTACAAAAGCCTGTATGCCACAAAACTGGAAAATATGAAAGAAATGAACATTTTTTAAGATAAGTACCATATACCAAAGCTAAACCAAGACCAGGTGAACGATCTAAATAGACCTGTTAGTAGCGAAGAATTACAAACTGTTATCAAAAATCTCCCTTCGATAAAAAGCCCAGGACCAGATGGTTTCATTGCAGAATTCTACCAGAACTTCCAAGAAGAGCTAATACCTATACTGCTTAATGTATTTCACAATATAGAAACAGAAGAGTCATTGCCAAATTCCTTATATGAAGCTACAATTACCCTGATACCAAAACCACACAAAGACCCAATCAAGAAAGAGAATTACAGGCCTATCTCACTCATGAATATCGACGCAAAAATTCTTAATAAAATACTGGCAAACCGAATCCAAGAAGACATTAGAAATATTATCCATTATGATCAAGTAGGCTTCATCCCAGAGATGCAGGGCTGGTTCAACATACGCAAATCTATCAATGTAATCCGCCATATAAATAAACTGAAAGAAAAAACCATATGATCATTTCATTAGATGCTGAAAAAGCATTCGACAAAATTCAACACCCCTTTATGATAAAGGTCTTGGAGAGACTAGGGATACAAGGGTCATACCTAAATATAATAAAAGCTATTTACAGCAAACTGACAGCTAACATCAAATTAAATGGAGAGAAACTCAAAGCCATCTCACTAAAATCAGGAACACGGCAAGGCTATCCACTTTCTCCATACCTCTTCAATACAGAGCTTGAAGTTTTAGCAATAGCATTAAGACAACATAAGGGGATCAAGGGGATTCGAATTGGGAAGGAAGAGGTTAAACTTTCATTATTTGCAGATGATATGATAGTGTACATAAGTGACCCCTAAAACTCCACCAAGAACTCCTACAGCTGATAAACACCTTCAATAATGTGGCAGGATACAAGATCAACTCCAAAAAATCAGTGGTCTTCCTATACACTAAGGATAAGGAAACAGAGAGGGAAATCAGAGAAGCATCACCTTTCACGATATCCACAAATAACATATCTTGGGGTAACTCTGACCAAGGAAGTGAAAGATCTATATGACAAGAACTTTAAGTCTTTGAAGAAAGAAATTGAAGAGGACACCAGAAAATGGAAGGATCTCCCCAGCTCTTGAATTGGGAGGATCAACATAGTAAAAATGGCAATTCTACCAAAAGCAATCTATAGATTCAATGCAATCCCCGTCAAACTCCCATCAAAATTCTTCACAGACCTGGAGAAGACAATAATCAACTTTATATGGAAAAACAAAAAACTCAGGCTAGCCAAAACAATCTTATACAATAAAGGATCGTCTGGAGGCATTACCATCCATGACTTCAAACTCTATTACAGAGCTACAGTATTGAAAACAGCTTGGTATTGGCATAAAAACAGAAAAGTCGATCAATGGAATCGAATAGAAGACCTGGACATTAACCCACAAACCTATGAACACCTGATTTTCATAAAGGAGCTAAAAGTATACAATGGAAAAAAGAGAGCATCTTCAGCAAATGGTGCTGGCAAAACTGGATGTCAACCTGTAGAAGAATGAAAATAGATCCATATCTATTGCCATGCACAAAACTCAAGTCCAAATGGATTAAAGACCTCAATATCAGTCTGAACACACTGAACCTGATAGAAGAGAAAGTGGGAAGTACTCTAGAACACATGGGCACAGGAGACCACTTCCTACGTATAACCCCAGCAGCACAGACATTAAGGGCCTCATTGAATAAATGGGACCTCCTGAGACTGAGAAGCTTCTGTAAAGCAAAGGACACTGTCACTAAGACAGAAAGGCAACCCAATGACTGGAAGAAGATCTTCACCAACCCCGCAACTGACAAAGGTCTGATCTCCAAAATATATAAAGAACTCAAGAAACTAGACCGTAAAAGGCTAATCAACCCAATTATAAAATGGGGCACTGAGCTGAACAGAGAATTCTCAACAGAAGAAGTTCAAATGGCCAAAAGACACTTAAGGTCATGCTCAACTTCCTTAGCGATCAGGGAAATGCAAATCAAGACAACTTTAAGATACCATCTTACACCTGTCAGAATGTCTAAAATAAAAAACACCAATGATAGCCTTTGCTGGAGAGGTTGTGGAGTAAGGGGTACACTCATCCATTGCTGGTGGGAATGCAAACTTGTACAACCACTTTGGAAACAGTGTGGCGGTTTCTCAGGAAATTCGGGATCAACCTACCCCTGGACCCAGCAATACCACTCTTGGGAATATACCCAAGAGAGGCCTTCTCATACAACAAAAGTATATGCTCTACTATGTTCATACCAGCATTGTTTGTAATAGCCAGAACCTGGAAACAACCTAGATGCCCTTCAATGGAAGAATGGATGAAGAAAGTATGGAATGTATACATATTAGAGAACTACTCAGCAGTAAAAAACAAGGACTTCTTGAATTTTGCATACAAATGGATGGAAATAGAAAACACTCTCCTGAGTGAGGTAAACCAGACCCCAAAAGAGGAACATGGGATGTACTCACTCATATTTGGTTTCTAGCCATAAACAAAGGACATTGAGCCTATAATTAGTGATCCTAGAGAAGCTAAATAAGAAGGAGAACCCAAAGAAAAACATATACGCATCCTCCTGAATATTAACCTTCATCAGGCGATGAAAGGAGACAGAGACCCACTTTGGAGCACCGGACAGAAATCTTAAGGTCCAAATCAGGAGCAGAAGGAGAGAGAGTACTAACATGGAACTCAGTACCGCGAGGGGTGCACCCACACACTGAGACAATGGGGAACTCACCAAGGCCAGTTGGCCTGAGTCTGAAAAAGCATGGGATAAAACCAAACTTGCTGAACATAGCAGACAATGAGGACTACTGAGAACTCAGGAACAATGGCAATGGGTTTTTGATCCTACTGCACGTACTGCCTTTGTGGGAGCCTAGGCAGTTTGGATGCTCACCTTACTAGACCTGGATGGAGGTGGGTGGTCCTTGGACTTCCCACAGGACAGGGAACCCTAATAGCTCCACGGGCTGACAAGGGAGGAGAACTTGATTGGGGGAGGTGGAGGGAAATGGGAGGCGGTGGTGGGAAAGAGACAGAAATCTTTAATAAATAAATAAACGGGAAAAATTTTTAAGATGATATATAGAAAAGTTAGACAAAAGTCACATTTTCAGAAGTAACTGATATTTACCAAAAGGGATTGTGTAAAATAATATGTACAGATGGATGATGTGGGATTCCCCTCTGTATGCTG
This sequence comes from Microtus californicus, assembly GCA_028537955.1. Classification (NCBI taxonomy): domain Eukaryota; kingdom Metazoa; phylum Chordata; class Mammalia; order Rodentia; family Cricetidae; genus Microtus; species Microtus californicus. Next base: position 3,286,556 of record JAQJZF010000018.1, on the reverse strand, counting down.
TGAATATGTTTTATTGCCATTGGTTAATAAAGAAACTGCTTTTGGCCAGTGGCTTAACAGAGAAAGGCCAGGTGGGAAATCCAAACAGAAATGTAGAGAGAGAGGAGGCAGAGTCAGAGAGAAGCCATGTAGCTGCTGCAGGAGACAGATGCTGGACACCAGACATAACCTTACCCATATTCCACAATTACATGGCAATACACAGACTAATAGAAATGTGTTAATTTAAGATGTAAAAGCTATCTATAAATATGCATAAACTAATAGGCCAAGCAGTGTTTTAATTAATACAGTTTCTGTGTGATTATTTCAGGTCTGGGTGGCTGGGAAACAAATGAGCAGTTTCTGTCTACAGATGAATGAATGAATGATTAATTTAATTGATTGTTCTATATATTGCACATTATGTTATTGTTTAATTAAATCCAACAACTTAATGGTAAAGAATTTCTGTAGCAAAATATGCATTAACACAACCCACATATATGTGTACAAGTTTCTGGAAATTATTGTAAAAATTTTTACATTGGTGTTTTCTTATTTTAAATTTGTCTTCCCTTTTTTGCTGATTTTGTTTTCAGATGGGCTATCACTGTAGCCTAGGATGCCCTCAAACTTGAGAGATAACCAAGGAGAACCTTGAACTTTTGTGATCCTCCTGCCTCTACCTTCTGGGTGCTTGGATGACTGGTGTGTACTATTGTACCTGGTTTTGTGCAGTGCTGGGGTTAGGACTTAGGATCTTTTGCGTGTTAGGCAAGCATATAACTAAATTACATACCTGTCCTATTATGGCCTTCTCAAGAAAGGAGATCTTGATTCAGAAAGACCCTTTAATTTTTTTGTTTATTTATTTATTTGGTTTTTTGAGACAGGGTTTCTCTGTGTAACCCTGTCTGTCTTGGAACTGACTCTGTAGATCATGCTGGCCTCAAACTCGGAGATCGACCTGCCTCTGCCTCCCAAGATCTGGGATTAAAGGCGTGTGCCACCACACCCAGCAACCCTCTTTTTCTTATGACCTTTATTGTCTTTCAGAGTGAAAAAAGCCACATTCCCCACACAGTCACCCACCCTACATATCATCACTTATGCCTTAGCAGTGTCTAGGGCTCAAGACATAGTCATGGGAAGAGCTTCCTTTTAGAAGTTAGCAATTAAGCTTTGGACCTGTGTATGTGGAAAGAAGAAAAGTGGCACACACTTTTCTTCCAGGTCAGACTACAATACTGATAATTGATTGAATATATATTATGTTCTATATTTATGTTAGATTACATCGTTAGAAAAGCTTTAAAAACTATTGTAATATATTTTAACTGATGTTTTATTGGGATGTATTGTTATCATACATTAATTTTAGGGTCAACAATATTTTTGCACCCTGTAATCTTTCAATATAGAAACGAGATATATTGGCTCATTTGTTTTCTTTGTGAATCTCTCAACAGTTTCTTAAAATTCAATTCTTATAAATGCTTCCTGATTCTTATTGTGATGGCTGCTCTTAGTTGTAAACTTTGACTACATCTGGAACTAACTAAAACTCAAAATTAGAACACATCTGTAAGGATTTTTGCTTAATTTGAAGTGGGAAGACAGATTTCTAATCCGGACCATACCTTCTGCTGAAAGTTTATATAAGGACATGGAAGAACAAAGTTTTTTGCTTTTTGCCTGCTTGCTCTTGCCCTACTAAAAATCCATTACTTCACTGGCATTAGAGCCTACTTCTTTGGGATCAAAAATTTAACTACTAAGCCTATCTTTTCGTTGAAGATTAAAAATTAATGTAGAGACATCTGGATGACCTGAGCTGTATGGACAATTTTTTTCATGACAGTCATTCTCTTTTATAAACTATCTCTTCTTTCATACAGTTTACTAATTCATATCATCCTAGAAAACTGGCTATTCAGCAGACCAAATTAAGGGCTGTATGGCCAAGGAGATTTAATGGGGGTTACTAATTAATAGAGGTCTGTGTAAGTTAGTCAGAGGAGCAAGGTTGATTCAGAAGTAGCTGCATTGCTGAAAATCCTACCCCAACATTACTGACAGCTGTCAGAAGCTGTAATCCTGGAACTTTCTACACAACTTGCTGCTGGAAAGTCTGAGAATCCCTCTTACCCATAATTTGGCTGGTCTGAGTCTTCTCCCCAGTTTATTCCATCTGTAAAGCTGGGAAAGAGCCTTTAAGAATCTCAAGTCTTATACTTTCCTAAACATGTGACATCTTGTTTATCTAGTGAGACTTCCTTCCTCCTATAGAGAATGTTTCAATTCAGAGGAAAACATTATATAACAGAACTTCATAGGGACTCCATCGAAGCCCAGCTCCTACTTCTATACTGCATATTCTCTTCACTTTTTATAGCTTCTTTTAAATGATAAAATCACTCTGTAATAAATTTTCTGCAAGATATCATGGTGTCTGCTTTCCTGGAAACTCAGCCTGTGACTGGTCATTCAATGGTGTCAGAATCAACAATGATAATTGGCCTTATTCTGTTCTCCATACCAAAGTGAATGATCAATATCTAAGATTCCAGGGATATCACATTTTCTTAGCATGGACCCAACAGATTATTCCCCAATGATCTATGTTGTAAGATCTGAAGACAGTGACACATTCTGTCACCTAGTAGCCAGTAAAAGAACTAGACCTACTGGGCAATATAAGTTATATGTTCCTTGTAAGCAGTTAGCATTATGTAATTATGAAAACCAGTTAGTTTGAAAGGCTATTTCTCCTGTCTCATGCAGCATCCTGAAACAAACCAGGAAGCAGTTGGAAGAAACAGATATGGCAATGGCCAGAATGAGTGGAACCCATGAGAATGAGCTTGGCCTTGTATCAGTCTCTTGGTGCCTCCAGATGGCAAAGACAATAAAATGCTCTAGAGAAGAAGGTGTCATCTTTCACTAATTTAAGCATAAAGGAGCTACAAGAACTGGAATTTCTATGGGCTACCATGTCACACCATCAAAGCAAGTAAGTGGCTAAGCTCTAGGAGCAAATTGCAAGAAGGCATTGGGTATTCATGATCCTTCAAGCAAATCAAGAGTATAACTGCTAGTTTACAAATATTGTACAAAGTATCTCTTGTGAATCATGCTAACCAAAAACTATTCCAGGCAGAGAATTTTGAAGAATTCAGTTCTAATTCAAATAGTTAAAACAAGAAGGTCACTCAACTTCCCAGCCTGCTCCCACCCGCCTGACTGCTAAGCTAAGGAAGAAACATGCTATGATGGCAGTGTCATAAATCTCTCTATCAAATTACTACCAGGTTTAATCCTTTCAGGAAAAAGTTAACTACCCTTGCAGATTTTCCTCTTTTAGAAAAGCATTTTATAATAGTATTTTAAATTAATTTTTTAGGTTAGCAAAGTAACGATTTCCTTATGGCACTTTCACACACATGTGAAAATTCACACACATGTGAATCTTTGTCCTATGCTGCCTCTCCTTCTAGATGGCTCTTGTTTCTCCTTCAGCTTTTCTACCACATGTATTCCATTATCTTCTCTATTTACACCCTCCTCCAATCTCATGATCCCTTTCTATTTTCTTGGTATAAGTATGTCAATATTATTTTCTTGAATAGGAGTTGAACTTGGAAGTAAAAACCCAAACTTCCCTTGACAAACATTACTTCAGTATCTTGTCCATGAATCATTAACCCTTTCAAGGCTCAGAAAATATTGAACAATATCTTTATAATTCCATCTACACATGTCTTCTCTTCCTTCTAATGACTTCTCAAGAGTTGGTCATATTCTGGGGACTAATAAGAATATGTCTTATCTTGTACACAAGTCCATCCTGTGCCACAGGCCTTCTTTGTGAATCCCTAAGGCAATCCAAGAAAACTTACCCTATAATGTGTACAGAACTTTCCTCTGAGATGAAGTGTTCTATCCTGTAGAGAGTCTTGTTAAAGACACAGGCTATTCTAGCAGAAGATGAAACATTTTATTCTGTAGAGAGTTTCATTAACTTCAGGAATTAAGCAACTCAAAAGCTTTAAAAAGACCCTGAAACTGGAAAGACCCACTGGGTCCTAGGTCTATTTGAACTCTTTTATATTCAACCATCAAATTTGACCAGCACTATTTATTGAAAATGCTGCCTTTTTTCCTCTGTATTTCTGGTTTCTTTGTCAATATCACATATTCATAGGTAATGTAGACTTTTCTGTCCAGATCTTCACTTAGATTCCATTGTCTGTTTGTTGATAATACTATGCTATTTTTATTACTGTAGCTTTGTAGTACAACTTGAGATTGGGGATGGTGATACCTCCAGCAGTGCAAATAGTACCAGGTTTTTATTATACTACATGAAACTCAACTCCAAATGAATTAAGGACCTCAACATAAGACAAGAAGACATCCTAAGTCTGATAGAAGAGAATGGAGGAAATAGTCTTGAACTCAGAGGCACAAGAAAGACTTTTTGAACAGGACCCCAATAGCACAGGTACTAAGAACTCAAATTAAAATGACACCTCATAACACTGGAAAGTTTCCATATGGCAAAGAACACCATCATTCAGACTGTATGTTGTGAATACGTTTTATTGCCATTGGTTAATAAAAAATTTGATTTGGCCTATAGCAAGGCAGAATATAACCAGGCTGGAAGAGATAGATAGAGAGAGTAGGTGGCGTCAAGGCAGATGCCAAGTAGCTGTTGAAGGAGAAGGAAGCTGGAACCTTACTGGTAGGCCACCATCATCTCATGGTGATGCACAGATTAGTAGAAATGGGCAAATTTAAGATACAAGAGCTATCTAGGAATATGCCTAAGCTATTGGCAAAACAGTGTTGTAATTAATATAGTTTCTGTGTGATTATTTGGGTCTGGACAGCTGGAAAACAAAAGAGAAGTCTTCATTTACAGTTGATACCTAAAACATATAAAGAACTAAAAAGGATATAAAGAAATCAAATAATCCAATTAGAAAATAAGGTATATAACTAAATAGAGAGTTCTCAAAAGATAAAACACAAATGGCTAGAAACACTTATAAAAATTTTCAACATTCTTAGTCCTCAGGGAAATACAAATCAAAACTGCTCTGAGATTTCATCTTACAACAGTCAAAATGACCAAGATCAAGAAAACAGATGACAGCTCATGGTGTCACTTATTGAAACACTCATCCACTGCTGGTGGAAATGTGAACTTGTGTAGTCACTATGGAGATCGGTGTGAACTGAAAATAGATCAAATTATACCACTCTAGGGTATAATGTTCATTAAGATACAGAATGTTTTAATATAATGTCAAACATTTTATTTATTTATCTATTTATTCATAATACCTAGAAATTGAAAATAGTCTAGATGTCCATCACCAGATAAATGAATGGATAATAAAAATGTAGTACATTTACACAATGGAATATTACTCAGCTGTTATAAAAAATAAAAGCATGAAATTTTCTTTCTTTTTTTTTACTATTTTTAACTTAAATTCTTTTATTTTTTTTATTGAGAAAAGGAAAAAAAAGTTTCCGCCTCCACTTCCCTCCCCCTCCTCCCTCCCTTTTCCTCCTCCCCCCAGTCCTCTCCCCCTCCCTCTCCAGTCCAAAGAGCAGTCAGGGTTCCCTGCCATGTGGAAAGTCCAAGGTCCTTCCCCCTCCATCCATATCTAGGAAGGTGAACATCCGAACTGGCTAGGCTCCCACAAAGCCAGAACATGAAGTAGGATCAAAACCCCGTGCCATTGTCCTTGGCTTCTCAGCAGCCCTCATTGTTCGCCATGTTCAGAGAGTCCGGTTTTATCCCATGCTTTTTCAGTCACAGTCCAGCTGGCCTTGGTGAGCTCCCAATAGATCAGCCCCACTGTCCCTGTGGGTGGGTGCACCCCTCGTGGTCCTGACTTCCTTGCTCATGTTCTTCCTCCTTCTGCTCCTCATTGGGACCTTGGGAGCTCAGTCCAGTGCTCCAGTGTGGGTCTCTGTCTCTATCTCCATCCATCACCAGATGAAGGTTCTATGGTGATATGCAAGATATTCGTCAGTGTGGCTATAGGATAGGGTCATTTCAGGTTCCCTATCCTCAGCTGCCCAAGGAACTAACTGGGGACATCGCCTTGCTAAAACTCAAGGCAGCCATCAAACCGCACACACTAATAGTAGGAGACTTCAACAATCCTCTCTCACCAATGGACAGGTCAATCAGACAGAAACCTAACAGAGAAATAAGAGAATTAATGGAGGTAATGAAGCAAATGGACTTAACAGACATCTATAGAACATTCCACCCAAATAGGAAAGAATATACCTTCTTCTCTGCAGCTCATGGAACCTTCTCGAAAATCGACTACATAGTTGGTAACAAAGCAAACATCCACAGTTACAAAAAAATATTAGTAACCACCTGTGTCTTATCAGATCACCATGGATTAAAGTTAAAATTCAACAACAATGCTACCCCCAGAAAGCCTACAAACTCATGGAAACTGAACAGTCAACTACTGAACCATACCTGGATCAAGGAAGAAATAAAGAAAGAAATTAAAGTCTTCCTGGAATTCAATGAAAATAAAGAAACAACATACTCAAACTTATGGGACACTATGAAAAGCAGTCCTAAGAGGAAAGTTCAAAGCATGAAATTTTCAGGTAACTAGATGTAGGTATAAAAAAATCATCCTAAGTGAACTAACCATAGCTTCTAAGACCTCAACAATCATCCTATAACCTGCATAAACAGACATGTTGGGCACAGAGCAAGGGAATAGGGGGCAGGGGAGCTCCCAAGGAAGTGGAACTAGAATGTAAGATGGAGTGACATGGGTAGACTGGAACAGGAGGATTAAATGGAGAGTGGGAGGGAATAGAGGAAAGAAAGGGAGGTACAGCTAACACTAAGGGGGCATGTGGAAATCTAATACAGTACGATCTTCTTAAAATATATACATATATGGAAGAAATCTAAATGGAATCACAAAATCATTGGAGGCTACAAAGCTCCTACTAGACGTATTTCTCACCAAGTGAAACCTTCATGGACAAGAATAGATTACATATAATTTAGTTGAGTTGTTGGCCAAAAGGTACCTATAGAATCCCCGAAACAACTGAGGCTATTGTCAGGACTATTGGTTGCTCTTCACAAACTTATGGTAAAGCTCCACTGTTATAGACAACACATATATCTCATCAAACATGGAGAAGTCTTGCTAGTGCCTATTTAAAGCCTTCACCCTACTGACTAGTGTTTATTGTACTGGAGTATACTGTGCCTGCGACCAGAGGAGAAAAGTAACCATCAGCCCAGATACAAACCCTTTGATCCACCATGGTGATCTGTCTGCATGGTATACCGGTGCAATAGTGGTACAAGTGTTGTGGGGTAACCAACATTTAAGGCCCCACCCATGAAATGGAACCCCTTCCTGACAATGCTCTGGTTTCCAAGAATGTGAGACTAGATAGGCCAGTGACTTATGGGAAATCCAAATACCATTGATCTGTTAAGGGGGAGTAGCAATAAAGTTACTCCTAATGACATTCTGCTACACCCAGAGATCAATGTCTTGCTCGGGCAGATATGCTTTCTCCTGCAGTAGATGGGAACTAATACAAAAATCCTTGGAACACCCAGTTGTAAATGGAACACATTCATTGCTTCCCTCCCCTCAGAGCTCAAGGAGCTATGCGAAACTGATGACAGAAAAGCCGTAAGAGGCAGAGGGGATGGATGACTCCAAGAAAATAGTGTACTTTGGATACAACAGTACACTGCACATAAGGACTCCCAGAGTCTGTAGCAGCAATTACAAATGCAGCCCTTGCTCAAGCCACACAGTGTCCCGGAACAGAAAGGGGAGAGTGGATATGAGCTCCCATCCCCGTCCAATGAGTGCTACACCAAACAAACATGCTTATTGCTTTTCTGTGTTTCCCTCTCATTCCTTGTTCCTTTCTCTTTCTCTGTCTCTTTCTTTGTTTTTATTAGAACACCCAAAATCTACATTTGGAAAATTTTAAACATATAATACAATGTTACAGTTAATTACAGTTAATCAGCATGTTGTATACTAGATCTCTATATTGTGCTTCAAGTCTAAAAGTCCTTTTCAGAAACTGGAGAAATATCTCTGTTGTTAAATGTATTTATGGTTTTTCCAGAGCACCCCAGTTCCAGCACCCACATCAGTTTGGTCACAATTGTAACTCTAGCCACAGAGAGTCTGACACCCTCTTTCTGCCTCTACAGGCACCTGCACACATGTGGCATGCACACACACTTGCGGACACAACACACACACTAAAATAAAACTTTAAAAGACTTTCCACACTCGAACTTACGGCACAGTCAATTCCTACTTACTTTTGCCATCACACTTGGGAGTCACAGTCTGTATCCATCAGGTCTGACTACCTATCCTCAATAAGTCCGTAAGAAATACAGTGATTGCTTTTAGGTAAATTTATTCAATTTGGTTATACTTTAAAGTGAGGCAAAGAGATCTTCTATATCCTCAAGTCATTCCTCAGGGTCCTAAAGTGAAATTGAAGTTTAAATCAGGGCCCAGTGTAGCAGAGCTAAGCAGTCCTGGTCACAGTGCAGTCCTGCCCACCACTGACCCACCCTTGTCTGGGCCTCAGTCTTAGTCTATAAAGAGGTCTGACAAGTTAGGACCCTGTGGAATCTTTCCAGGAGGCATGTTCCCCCTCTAGTTGCTACTTTAATGCTTCTTCCAGTGTGGGTTTCCTGGGGGAATTTACCATTTCTTGGGGTTTGTAGTCTGATAGTCAGATTGAGAGATGCAGATTATCTCTTTCAGTAAGGCCAATTCCACTTCAACTAAATCTATCTCAGAGAAACACCTCTTCTCCCGCATAAATAGTTCTCTTTATCCCAATTTTTTTTTTTTTTGGTTTTTCGAGACAGGGCTTCTCTGTAGCTTTGGTGCCTGTCCTGGAACTAGCTCTTGTAGACCAGGCTGGCCTCGAACTCCCAGAGATCCGCCTGCCTCTGCCTCCTGAGTGCTGGGATTAAAGGTGTGCGCCACCACCGCCCGGCTCTATCCCAATTTTTTGACTGAGACTCCTGCATTCCCTTTTGTTTGTCACCAACAAATAGAGACAGCATTTAATCATTACTTCCTTATTATTATCTCCTTTTCCTTAAGTCATACTTTGCCCAGGCTTCTTGTATCGTTACCACTCCATAACAGTGTTTCCATCAGTAGGGATTTTGAAGTTCTGTGCTCGATGACCAGAGCTCCCCTGTAGTGTCTGTAATGCTAAGGTTCACTGGATCTGGTCCCCTGGAAACTGCAGGTTAGAGTTGCTGAACCCCTAGGCTTCCAGGGCACAGTCTCCAGTTCCTTCCACAGAAGCTTGCATGCTGACTCAAACCTAGATATTGTAGGCAATTTCTCTCTGCTTGTAAAGTATGCTTATGTATTGCCCACACCTCTCAATACTGCTTGCAGTCTCATAGACTGAGAATCAACACTCTCATAGAGAAGAGGCAAGCCCCCCTTGCTCTTTTTTTAAAATGCTAAATGTTAAAAGTAAGCAACGAAGCACTGAAGAGAGTTTGGATTGCAAAGGCACCTGTTTTCTCAGTTTACAAAGGTCAGGCTGCCTTTTCATCTCAGCTTAGCTTACAGTACTAGATGCTGGGGCTACCCTGAATAGATCTGGGGGAACATTCCTGTAGGGCCCGGGTCTACCCTTGTTCCTGGGGTGCATCTTAAGGACAGTTTCTGGTCAGCTAACTAAGCATCCTGTTTGTTCCTGTGCTCCCCCTGCCCCACCTGGTGATTAGCTGCAGGGCATTGACTCCATCATTGGTATGGTAATTGCCCACCTGCCTGGGCAGAAATCCTTGTGCAGCAGCTAGGTATTTAAGGATTTACCCAAGTTTGAATAAACAGCATTTGGCTGATCTCCTCTCGAATGACCCAGGTCTCTTTGTGTGTTCTTTCAATCTCCAGGCCCTTGCCCAACTCGCCTACATGGTACAGTGGCGCACGAACTGTACCGAGGGTGTAACACAAAATCGGGTGTTACACATTCCTAACCAGATTCTTATTCCTTACAATTCTGCAAATAAACTGCAGCTGGGTAGAATCCAAAGGCAAAGCCTTTGGGACGGTACTAAACTGGCTTTGCTTCAAATATGTTGTTTTCTAAAGACAGAGAGAGAAAGAAGGTGTGGTATGGGATGAGTGAGGCTCTGGGAAGGATCTGGGAGGAGACAAGGGAAGGGAAAGTATAATCAGAATATATTATATGAAAAAATATTTTCAATTAAAAATACTCAGAGCAGTCATTTTTATAATAATTAGTGTATAATATGCATGGCATATGGCATATTGAGATAGAAATGAGTCTCACATAGTCCTCCATTAGGAGAGAATTTTAGAAATTTGATATAAACCTATAGAGAGAGGATTATTTTAAAGCATATATCCAGTGCAGGGATGAAAATATAGTCTTATAGCCGGGCGATGGTGGCGCACGCCTTTAATCCCAGCACTCGGGAGGCAGAGGCAGGCGGATCTCTGTGAGTTCGAGACCAGCCTGGTCTACAAGAGCTAGTTCCAGGACAGGTTCCAAAACCACAGAGAAACCCTGTCTCAAAAAACCAAAAAAAAAAAAAAAAAAAAAAAAAAAAAAAGAAAATATAGTCTTTTTTATTTTAGTAAATGACTTTGTTGGGTTATTGTTTCTTTCTTAGACAGGTCTTACTGTGTATCTCAGGCTAACCTAAGAACTGGTGATACTCTGTCCTTAGCCTCCTGAGTGCTAAATTTCTGGTGTATGCCACCAAGCCTTAGTTCTAGCAAGTTTTATTGAAATTTACTACAGGTTTAATGTTTCTTTTCTCCCAAATTGTGTTGAAATTCCAACTTCCAAATGATGGTTTTAGGGGTGTGGTGGCAGGGGGTGATTAAATCATAGAGAAAGAGGATTTGTGAGTGGATCAGTGCCCTATGAAGGGGACCTTTGAGAACTCTGCTGCCCCTTCCACTCTGTAAGATACTATGAGAATGCTGTTGTTCCTTTGCGGAACTACAGCTCCCAGCGTTCCCCTGGGCTATGGACACATTTCCCAGAAGCCTTTGCATTCCTCGTTAAAAGGAGAGAGTCGCCACAACCCCCTCCCTTTTTCCCTTTTTTTCCTGCCTCTCCTTCTGTGTCGCACACCTGTACCTACCTTTCGTTACCCCTCCCCCCATTAAAGTGCATCCACGTGGGACCGCCGCGTGTCTGTGTCTCCTTTCCCGCATAATGTCTTTACCCTTTAACCCCGCAGACAAGAAAGCCAGCCAGAAATTAGGAACAACAATTTGGTGCTGCTGTTGACTCGGTAACTCCCAGTGCCTGAGGCTTTGCCTCTGGGCTTCACCAGCACAAGGTCTGAACCGGCTACCTACAACCACCTCCACCTGTTTACCATGGCCTCTACTACCAACTGATTTCGTGAGTTAACCTAAGTTGGCTTCCTTCCCCCGGGGGCACTCAGAGACTGTCCGGCTGGCTTTCTTTGGCGCATCCTGGGCAAGGTCGCCGACCTCCCTCCCCTTTCCCCCCCAGCTTTCTGCCCTTGGCTAAAACCTGCCTCTGTCCACGCCTGGAAGTTCGGTGCTTCCAGCTTCTCTCTCTCTTTTTTTTCTAATCTTCCCTGTCTTCTTTTCGGCCCGCTACGGTGCAGTTGCCCCGGGCTGTAACTCAGCCCCAAAAAGCTTAATTGTCTCCTCCCAGCTGGGGTTTTTCCTCATAGGTAGCTGGGCTCGGGCCAATTGAACTCTAACACGCCCCTTGAGTCCACGGACGCCTGCACTCAAGGCTGCCGTGTTCGTGGTACCCCGGTACCTTTTTGCGGACAGGTTTACGTTCTTAGTCATGGGTTCCAAGCCTTCAAAACACCTCCCCTATCCCTCCTTCTTCAAAAGTTTCTTCTAGGCACAGAAAGGACTCGCCCACACCTTCCCCCCCATGACGCCTCTAAACGTTCCATTCCTAGGTCTCCAGGAGTTCTGCATAAATATCCTTCTGGGTCACCTTCCTGCTCCTCTAAATCCCAAAAAAGTCCCATTCCCCCCGTTTCATATATCCCAGTCTTTCTGATCCAGTTTCACCCAACTTCTCCCGCAGCCGGACACAATCGCACAGGCAGCTAACAATTTCCTCTCGCCACAGGACGCGCAGGCTGTTGGAATCATCTTCGAATTCCTCCGGGTCATTTCCCCACCCTACCCCGCCCCCTCGATCCTCCAAAACCCCCTCAGGCTCTAACCCCACCCGTCACCTTGCGCCTTCCTTCACCCCGCCCTTCACACGCTCGCGTGCCGTGCCGCAGCAGTGGAGTCTGACCCTGGCCAAGTCAAACCAGTCGCTGTTCACATTCCTTGGAACTTTCACATATTTCTAACTTCTCTTCAGTCAGATAACGGTCCAGAGTTTACTTCCCAGATTTCTCAAAATCTGTCTACCCTTTGAACTCATGTATGGGCGGCCAGTCTTAACCCCCGGCCTCTCATCGGGGACCTCTCCCCTTCCTGACCACCTGATCACTCCCCTCCTTTTCCACTTACGTTCGCTACTGTGGGACTTCACAAATCACTCATTACCTCAACCATGTGCTAATACATGTCCACCGCCGGTTAAAATAGAAGACAAGGTATTACTCTCACCTCCAGGCCAGCGTCCCTCACCTCTTTCCCCTAAATGGCAGGGCCCTTTCAGAGTAATTCTTCTAACTCCCTCAGCTGCCAAGCTTGAAGGAATTCCTCATTGGATTCACCTGTCACATCTTAAACCGTTCATCTCCACGGCTCAAGATAATCCTTCATACACAGTAACTCAGACAGAACCTTGTTCTCTTAAGTTCCAAAGGACACTGGATTCAGCCCTCTCTACTCCAGTCTAAGGAAAACAGTAGTCCCATCCGTCGCTGTGTTAACACACCCTCCCCTCTTTAAATTCATAAATAACCATCCAGCTGTCGTTACAGGTACCATCATCAAATACAGAGTCAAGGGCTCAGGTGGCAAGCAGATTCTCAACAAAGCTCCTTGGCATAACAGGCCAGTCGCTGACTGCAGCAGTGGCCCCTAAAATGTTAAGGAATATACAGTTAAAATCTATTTCTTTTAAGATACTTTCTTAAGCTCCAGGATGCCAGCCCAACCCATCTAAACAAATCAAACACAAGCGGATCATTAACGAAATAAGTATCATTTAATTTTTTTTATATTTATGGTTGTGAGCCTAGCCTTTAACGGCTGAGCCATCTCTCCAGCCCCATTTAATTTTTTATCATTCTTAATCCCAGACCTCCTAAGACTCCCTCATCCCAGACCTCCTCTCTCCTTTAATTTTTTTCTCTCTAATGCAACTTTTGTCTTCCGGCATCTTAACGATGACCCAGCTACTCAAAAAGCCAGACAGGTGCGATTTCTACAATCAGCCACCCCAGACACCAGCGATCTCAAGGACACCACCCCGGACACCAGCGATCTCAAGGACACCACCCCAGACACCAGCGATCTCAAGGATACCACCCCAGACATCAGCGATCCCAAGGACACCACCCCAGACACCAGCAATCCCAAGGACACCAGCCCAAGGACACCAGCGACCTCAAACGCCAGTGGGACATCGCCAGAATAATCGGACACTCCCTGGATCCCTCGACGCCCAAAGCCAGCAGGAAGCAGTCATGAGAGACCGGGCTATGCCCCCATTCCCTACCCTTTAAGGTCCCCCCAATTTTTTTTAATCAAACGAAAAGGGTGAAATGTTGTTCCTTTGTGGAACTACAGCTCCCAGAGTTCCCCTGAGCTATGGACACATTTCCCAGAAGCCTTTGCATTCCTCGTTAAAAGGAGAGGGTCGCCACAACCCCCTCCCTTTTTCCCCTTTTTTCCTGCCCCTCCTTCTGTGTTGCACACCTGTACCTACCTTTCGTTACCCCTCCCCCCATTAAAGTGCACCCACGTGGGACCGCCACGTGTCTGTGTCTCCTTTCCTGTGTAATGTCTTTACCCTTTAACCCCGCAGACAAGAAAGCCAGCCAGAAATTAGGAACAACAAATGCTATGAGCAAAACCAGGTCTTCAGGGGCTGGAGAGATGGCTCAATGGTTAAGAGCATTGCCTGCTCTTCCAAAGGTCCTGAGTTCAATTCCCAGCAACCACATGGTGGCTCACAACCATCTGTAATGAGGTCTGGCGCCCGCTTCTGGCCTTCAGGCATACACACAGAATATTGTATACATAATAAATAAATAAATATTTAAAAAAAAAAAACCAGGTCTTCACCAGACACCTGAAGTCAGCACCTTCACCTTAGACTATTCAGCCTCTAGGAGTGTGGGGCAGAAGTCTTTGTATTTGTAATCTGCCTTGCATGCAACTTATAACAGTCTATGCTTGCTGAGGTTAGACGCCACAAATGTACTAGACTTGCATTCTTCCTGACTTGATTATCGTCCACTCTAAGCTATCATTTCAACTGCATGTTCACATTGAATGCTCAGAACCCCAAAGGGAGATAATGTTCTCTCCATTTTATAAAGAAAGAAATTGGTAACTCACTCAAGCTCCGTTCTAGGTGGCCAGGCTGGAGTTCACGGTCTGATTTGTATGGATAATCCACTGCTGTGTTTGTTCTCCCACGAGAGTGAGTTCAAATTGACTGGAGCAGGTGAAAGCTCAGCAGGTAGAAGATAGAAGCAATGCTTTGGATTGGAGGAGGGAAAGTTATATGGAGGACACTGCTTAGAGACAGTGATGAGCTAGTGGGAAGGCACTGGAAAATAAGAATGAACACACTTCTGTAAAATGTTGTTATTTTGTCAGTGATGGAGATACATTGAAGGTTAGCAGGAGGATTAGGAAATATAGTCTGCTGGGCAGTAGTGATGTTTGCATCTTTAATCTCAGCACTTAGGAGGCAGAGGCAGACAGATCTCTGTCTTTAAGGTCAGCTGGCCTACAGAGTGATTCAGAACAACCAGGGATACACAGAGAAACCCTGTCTTGAAAAAACAAAAACAAAAAACAAAAAAAAAGGAAAAAGAAAGAGAAATCGCCTGGCACTAATGAGAAGGAAACATGGAAAATGTAACAAACCTGCTTAGGAGTTTATTAGAGGGGACGTGTACAGGCCTGGGGAGTCAGTGTGCAGAGAGAGAGGGGAAAATGGTGCATCCATCTTTTAAAGGCTGCCTAGCGCATGTGCACAGGGGATTGATGTGGCTACGTCACACACAGGTATGCTACAGATGCAAAGGAAGGTCCCGACTGATGTCCTAGGATCCCAAGGGCATGTCCCTCCTTCTCTGTTACATAGAGGGAGAAAGGATGAGTTAAATCTGGGAGATGAAGAGCTGGGGCCTGGATAAGGGCTTGTTGGAGTCTCTGGAAGGGTTTAGTAATGGGATGGAGATGGGGCTCATACAGAGAGCCGAGAGCTGCCTTGTATAGGGGCAGGCAAGGAGAGAAAAAGGGAATCCAGAAATGCAGGAAGCCAGCTATTTCTAGGAACGATAAAACCTCTTCTTTTGTGGAAGGAACTGCAAGGGACTGAATTAGCTTTTTCTGTCTAGGTTAATAGCTTTTTGGTTGGGGTAATAGTTAATCCCAAGTAAATGACCTGAGAGGTAGACAGTTGGGCCTTAGAAAGTGAGACTCTATAGCCTTTTTTGGATAGGAAATTTAAAAGAGTGGAGGTATCAGTTTTGCTGATCTCCAATGATGGAATACAAGTAAAATATCATCTACATACTGTATGAGTTTAGACTTAGGGAGAGACAGTGAGAGTAGATCAGAAACTAAAGCCTGACCAAATAGGTGTGGGCTGTCCCAGAATCCCTGGGGAAGGACAGTCCAAGTGAGCTGTGTGGAGAGATGAGTGCCAGGGTCAGTCCAGGTGAAGGTGAAGATATTTTGAGACTGAGAGCTGAGAGGAATAGAGAAGAAAGCATCCTTGAGATCTAGAACTGAGAAGTGGGAGGTCCCTGGAGGGATAGTGAAAAGAATTGTTTAAGGATTAGGCACTACCAGATGAAGAGGGACCACTGTGGAGTTAATGTGCCAGAGGTCTTGAACCAGGCGATAGGTTCCATTAGCTTTTTTAACAGCAAGTGTGGGGGTGTTAAAGGGAGAAGAGGTGGGGCAAAGTAGCTTTTTTCTTAGAAGATCAAAGATAATAGGCTTAAGTCCCCTAAGGCTCTGGAGAGAGAGGGGGTACCGAGCTTGGATAATGTACTTAGTAAGGTCTTGTAATTGAATAACAATGGAGGGATGGTGTTTAGCAACAGAGGGGGTTTGGGTGTCCCAGACTTGGGGGTCCACCTGAGAGGGTGGTAGAGGAAAAGAGCTGGGAGGTTAGGAGGCTAGGAGAAGGAGGAGGAGGGGAGCTAATGGCGAGTCTGGGGGAAGGTGAAAGGAAGGAGCAAATGAAATGGAAGCTCCTACTTTTGCTAAAAATATCTCTTTCCATAAAGAGGTGCCTGGCAGGTCGACATGACTAAGAATGAATGAGTGAGATGAACACCCCTAAACACAGCTAAGTGGTGGGGTCTGCTGAGGGAGATAAACACCCTAAAAACACAGCTAAGTGGTGGGGTCTGCTGAGGGAGACAAGGCTGTCCCCCTGCCCCAACAGTAGGGAAACTAGGAGAGGTAGGATCCCAGAATTCCCTCAGTACCGAGTATGTTGCTCCAGTGTCCAAGAGAAAGGGGATAGGCCATCCTGATACTGTGATGTTTACCCATGGCTCCCTGTTACAGATGATGGTTGTGGTTGGGTCAAAGAAGCCCGGGCAACCTCGATTGTCCATGGCCAGACCTAGAAGGTCAACTTGGGAATTTTCTGGGTTTGATGTCTCCATGCCACTCTGTGCATGAGGACAATCAACTGCCCAATGTCCTTCCCTATGGCATCTTGGACAAGGTCTCGCAAGACCAAGATGAGGATTAGGGCATGCTCGGGCCCAGTGACCAGTTCTACCACATTTGAAACACGGACCTGGCAGTTCTCGAGCCCCGGGAGGCGAGGGAGCAGCACAGACAGCATGGATGGGGCAGTCTGTCCCCTCGGCCATGCTTAGCATGTGACAGTGATTGCAGACTTTTTTAAGATGTACCTCGCATGGTACATCTTAAAAGCCAACTCTAAGATTTCTGCCTGTGGGGTCAAGAAACCGTTCTCCAAATGTCTAAGTTTAGCCTTAATGTCAGGGTAGCACTGAGAAAAAAAATGAGTCATGAGGAACTGTCTGCCTTCCATGGTTCCTGGATCTAAGTTAGTATGTTATAACAGAGTTTTAGTGAGGCGTTCCAAAAATGCAGAAGGATTTTCCTTCATATCTTGAATGACCTCTGAGAGCTTATTATAGTTTACTGGCTTGAGGGCAACTTTATGGAGACGTGCCAGGAGGCAAGTCAAAAACTGGTCCCTAGCTAAAATTCCACCTATAGTATTATAGTGAGGTTCCTGCTTGGGGACCGCCTCTACCCCGAGAGGGTGTGTTGCATGTGTTTGGTGAATATGGTCTCCATGTAGTTTGGTCTGCTTCCAAACTTGCCTGCTTTCTTCAGGAAGTAGGTTATTAGATAGGATTATGTAGCTATCACGAAAGGTGGGATTATAAACTGGGTAATATATAGGAACTGCTTTATGAAAGTGGTAGAATTAGATGTATAGGACCCCAGTTGTGTTCTGTATGGGAGAGTTCTGAGACGGAGACAGGAACATGTACTCTAGTCAGTCCATCTAAACTGCCACCTCTCGCAGTGGGAGAACTGTAGCTAGCTTGGCTTGGTCAGGGTTGGGTTCCATTCAGCATATGAGCGTGTGAGAGGAGGGGTAAAGGTGGGTGCCAGAGCCGGGTGGCTGCTGCGGCCAGGCACCAGAGGGAGGAATCACTGTCTCTCCGGGATGCCCCTTCTGGACCCCTGCTCTCAGGGGGGCTGAGCCCAGACTCCAAACTGAGGGGTACCCCCCTCCCTCCCAACACTGTCTACTCAGCAGCCCAAACTGGGGGGGGGGGGGGAATGGAACCTGAAGACTGGATGGGAGGCAGAGTCCCGAGCTATTTCTCCCCGCATCCTGGCACCAGCAGCTGAAGGTTCAAGGTGGTGCCTCCTCCACGGGCTCCCAGGCCTTTCAAGACAGTGAAATGTGAGGCTAGCTTGGAACAGTGCTGTTGCTGCTCAGGGCTTTCTATCTTGAATCCAGGTAGAGCTAGGGATTACCACTAGTAGAGCCAAAGCTGGCGGGGGCAAGGGTGCGGGTAACTGCCTATCATGACCTGAAAGTGAGGGCAAGCCCAGGGTCAAGGGGTCAAAGCCCTAGTCCTCTACCCAGACCTCCAGGCTTGTCTTCCAGCAGCAGCTCCAGGGAGCAGCTGGGTGCAGAGCTATACACATCCCTTAAGGCTGTGGTCAATAGCCAGGAATAAACTTTGAGCCACTCAATTCCCAAACTGTGCCTGGGTGTGCTGGGTGATGTCAGAAGTGAGTGGTCATCCCTCATCCACAGATTCCTCATGGATTCATACCAGGTGCTGGAGAAGACTGAGAGTGAGCAGTACAAGAAGATGCTAGTGGCTGGGCAAACTCATCTGGTGCTGATCTGAGAGGAAGCAGGAGCACCTGATGCCAAGCTCTCAGGCTGGGCAAATGCTGTGATAAGAGCACCTGGCCCAGGGACCATCCTGATTGCCTTGTGGCTTGACTCCTTCTGAGAGCTCAAAAGCCTAAACCCCCTTTGCCTGTTGGTGGTTTTGTCAAACATCAGCATGACGAGAACAGCAGGTCTTTGCTTTCCCCCCGGACCACAACCTTGTTTTCTCCTGTGCCCTTTGGCTATCCTGAAGTATAGACACCGGGGAGATAGGTATGAATCCTGGTGTTGACTGAGGACCAGGTGCTAACCATCACCTCTTGCTTAGAAGGTTCCAGGTGCTGCTGCTGGTCCTTGTCAGATGCTCACAGATGAGGCATTTCAGCCTCCTTAGGCAGAAGGAGTTAATGGCACTAAAACATTCTCAACGCCTCTTCTATCTTGCCCTTGTCTTCCATGCCCTGTTCTTCAGCTGCTCCCATAAGACAACTGTCCTAGAGTTGGGGGGCAGGGGACTTGAAGGTAGCGTTGGTTCAGTGTTTTCTCTCAAGATCCATGACTTTGAGTCACAGACAGCTGCGAGCAGGCCTCCTCAGGCATCACAGCCCTTGTCTTCCTGAACAGGAGGATTGTAGCTGCTTGGCTTAACGGTCCCCTTGATTTCTTTTCCTTGGAGACTCACACATCCCTCAGCCCGCTGCAGTTCAGAGGGACCCCAGGACAAGGCAGTTCTCCTTCATAAAAACAAAAGGGGGAGATGTTGGGCCTCTTGAGCCTGGGCATGAGTAACTTCCAGTGTAACTTCCTAAACCTGAGGAGTTTGGTGAGGCCTAGTGTAACTTCCTGAGCCTAGCTCGAGTTTGGAGACCTGTCTCTGGCTACCCAACCTAGGCCCACCCTTGTCCGGCTACTGTTAAAGTGGCAGAATATTATTGGCCCTTGTTTCTTGCTGCCACTCTGGCCAAACCAGGCATGTAAGTTCCTGCCTAATACCATTAAATGAGATTCTGCTTTGACAGACACTGGACTCAGTGGGTGTGTTTCTCCCTCGTGGCCAGGGGGAGGGCTGGGTCATTCGACATTCAGCATCCCACTCAGCCCCAGGGAGAGTCCAGCGGTTCTGGCTCTGTCCCTGCTCTTTCTGCCAGAGAACCCAGCAGATTGGTGCTGAACGGAAGACTCGCTGATGGGCCAGTTGGTCTGCGGGAAAGTGTACCACCATTGAATATGGGACACTTCTTTACTAAACAAAATCCTGCTTTGGAACCCAGTTCAGTGTAGCCGCCCCTAGACCCCTGTGACAGCTCCCCTTGGCCCTCAAGGGGTCCATCACCTCCACATCCTCCTATAAACCCCTTTTGAGTACTCTCCGCCCTGCCACTTTGCTGCGGGAGGGACCTGCCCTATAGGGGAATCCCCTCTGCCTCCAGCTTCAGATTGGGGAGGGAGCATTAGGAGGGGAAGTGCCTACTTCCAGATTGCAAGGGGAGATAGCTACTTCCGGAGCCACAGAGGGAGGAGCGGCACACCTGTTTCCTAAATGGGATGCCTACTTTAGAAAAGAATACCGGGTCCAAGCTGAGCACAATTGGGCAGTTAACCCTGCTACCCCCATCACTTATGGGGTGCTCTTGGGTAAAGCTGACAAATTTGCCACAGCTTTCAGCAGGCAGCCATCCCCCGTATCAAGATCAGGTTAGGGACTAGGTTTGGCGGCTTGGAAGAAGCTTAAGGAGGGTCCCACTGAAGCCCCAGTGTCAGAGATTGTCCAGAGCCTGGACAAGGACCTCGCATCCTTTATAAAAAGGGTTAACAAAAGCCTTCAGAGAAAGATCCCCTCTGGGGAATTTAAGGACTGGTTTGTTTGAATGCTGGTGTGGGGCAGAAAGAATGCCAACCTTAACTAGCATGTGCGGGACTTGGGGAATCACAGCTTGGGAAAGTGGACCCTGGGATGTGGGTTTAATGTCTCACCAAGCAAGGACTATGGCCGCTACCACGCAAGCCGTACATAATGAAGAGATGGTAACTTTGATCAATGCCCTACAGCAAGTAACTATGGGGAAAGCGGATATGTTTTGCATGTGGAAGGGAAGGCCATTTCAAAAGAGAAATGTCCTAATAAGGCTAGAGTCAGTCTGTTAGCTCTAGTCAAGTCTGGTGTGCCACGCACCCCACGTCCCCAGTACAAAAAGAGATTCCATTGGGCCAGAGATTGTAGGTCCAAGTTCAATCTCCAGAGGAAGCCTTTAAACTCCCCCGGGGTCCATCCCTAGTCCCATTAAATAAGAGGGAAAGATCAGTGCTTTTGATACCCAGACTAAGACCAAAGATGGCCCTAACAATTGGAGATAGAACCTTGAGGTTTCTTATAGACGCTAGGGCTGATCCCACGGTCATCAGAAAAGAGGAGCCCCCACCCCCTTGGCCTCTGGTCCCAGGACGAACTCTACTTGTTGTGGGTGGGCAATCTACATCATGGGAGACATTACCTGGCTGCCCCGGACTGATTCCAAAGGTAATCACGGGAAGATGCGCCCCCTGGTGGTCTTTGGCCTAACTGCCAACCTCCTTGGGCAAGACATCCTTAGGAAGGCTGAGGCATATATTACCACTGACCATAATAAGGCTTTTACACTGAAGAATATGAGTTACAATTTAAACAGGGACAAGCTGCCCACCTAATTCTTAAGTTCACCCCCAATCCTAAGGGCCACTGATCACTCCCTGGTGCCAAAAAATCCAATGGGCATCTGGTGACCCCCTATGGGTTGAGCAGTGGCCTCTACCTTCTTTTAAGTTACAACTTGATGACCTGGTTAAACAATTGTTAGTGGGGCACATCCGGCCATCCATGAGCCCTTGGAATTGCCCTGTTTTTGTTATAAGAAAGGCTACTGGCTCCTGGAGACTTTTACATGACTTAAGAAAAATCAATGAGAAGATGATCCCATTTGGGACTCCCCAGAGGGAACTCCCTTGGATACCCGTCATTCCTAACACTTATTACCTAACAATTGTTGATATTAAAGGTTGCTTCTTATCCATTCCATTCCATCCAGATGACATGGAGAAGTTTACATTCTCACTGCCCTAAACTAACTTCTGGGGCCCAGATCAGTGGTTCAAATAGACTGTGTTATCCCAGGGATGGCTAACAGCCCACCCATATGTCAGTATTATATGTTACATATATTTTCCTCCTTAATGAAATGCCCCAATATTTTATTCTATATTTATATGGATATTATTTCGGGAAGCCCCACTTCATTAGGGCTTTATGACCTCACAGTTAGTTGCCTTACCATTTTAAAGGGTAATAACTTCAAGGTGGCTCCAGATAAAATTCAGTCTTTAAAATCTTAGATTCCATCTTGTACCTTGATTAAGTTCCTCCAGTCAAACCCCAATTACACATTCAGGATTCCTATACCCTACCTCAGTTCCAAAAGGTACTAGGAGAAATAAATTGGATGAGGCCGTGGATATCTGTTTCCACAGAAGAGCTGGCTCCATTGTTTGAACTCCTAAAGGGCCTTGACTTCTCACCCCAGGTTACTATATCTTCTCATCATTGACAGATCTGATGCCACATCAAACAGGCCACGTCCAACAGGCCACTGACACACTGACGCTGAGAGCTTTGTTCCTGACCTGCCTGTCTTCCTAGACATCTTTCCTGGGGAAACCTTGTGGACCGCATTATTAGCACAGGAGGGGGAGCTGATTCATTGGATTCTCCTCTCAGTGGGCAGAGTTCCCAGGGTCTAGTCCATGACCAATAAGGTAGTATCATTACAGGCAGGGATATTTTGGTCAGGGCATTTGGCACAGAACCTTATTGTTCCATTCTATTGCCTGAGGTTTTCTGTTCTGCCTGGTCCTGCAGCCATTAAGTCCCAATTAATCACACAGAGGTCTACATTAGATATAAAATGATTGGCCCATTAGCTCAGGCTTCTCATTAACTAATTCTTATAACTTATATTAGACCATAATTCTTATCTATGATAGTCACATGGCTTGGTACCATTTTTGGCGAGGCAGTCACATCTTGCTTCCTCAGTGGCTGGGTCATGACAGAAGACTGCAGAATCCTCTTCCCAGAATTCTCCTGTTCTCATTGCCTTGCCTCTACTTCCTACATGGTCACTCGGCTATACTTCCTGCCTGGCTACAAGCTACTCAGTATTTCATTAAACAAGTACAAGAAACAAATGTTTACAGAGTAAAACCATTGTACCACAGCACTTCCCTTCTTTGTTTTTAAGGAACAAGAACTCTGAATCTAATATTCTTTGTTTAACTTTTCTCCTGAACATTATCTATAACAACTTGTAACCAATATTCTAAACAAAAATATTCATAGTCCATTTTTGGGGAATGTGGGCATAGTTTATCTAGGGTATTTCCTGCTGGTAGGGGGAACTGATAATCTTATGGGGACCTAAAAAAATTTAGAATTATGATCAAGTCATGACTGGGTAAGGCTTGATTACCTCAGGCAGCAGTCTTGAATCTGTTCTGGATGTAGAACTCAGACATCTGGGTCCTCTGTTCCTACCAGAGATTTCTCAGGTGGTCTTCCTTGATCAAAACTGATTTTTCTTAACTCAGAATAAATCCACAGCCTCTCATTTCCTGTGGAAACAAAAGCAAAACTTCTTCTCCAAATTAACATACCTTTTGATTTCAATTTTGAAGTCAAGGCATTTACAAAATATTTATGTTTTATTAATTCAGCAGCATTTATATTCAAATGTCTTTAGCAGTTTTTGCTCCTTCCTCAGATTTCAAGTAACTCAAAGGCAAAATAATAATATACTGTATCCTGATGCTCTGTGTATTTTCCATCTTTACATGGCTTTACTTTAAATTCTATTTCTTTTATTTCTACTTTTAATTTTTGGCTTTTTGAGACAGGGTTTCTCTGTGTATGTTTGGCCATCCTGAAATTCACTCTGTA
Organism: Microtus californicus; assembly: GCA_028537955.1. Lineage (NCBI taxonomy): Eukaryota > Metazoa > Chordata > Mammalia > Rodentia > Cricetidae > Microtus > Microtus californicus. Next base: position 3,262,972 of record JAQJZF010000018.1, on the reverse strand, counting down.
GACCAGGTTGTCCTTGAACCCAAAGAGATCTGCCTGCCTCTGCCTCCCAAGTTCTGGGATTAAAGGTGTGTGCCACCATACCTTGAACTCACAGAGGTCTGCCTACCTCTGTCTCTCAAGTATAGGGATTAAAGGTGTGTGCTACCACACCCAACTATTTTCTTTCTTTTTCATTTTAAGAACTTTAATCTTTTTTCTTTTCTCTCCCAAGCCTATATATATATTTAAAACACACTGTAAACTGTTTAGAAGCTTTTTCTTCTGAAACCATCTTTACTGTATCTCTCTTTTTCTGACCACATGAGTCTTTAATTTGCTAAATGATATGGCTAGGATTAAAGCCATGGTTTGATGTCTGGATTCAGCCCATTCCTTAGCTTTATGAGATTTCAGCCTCATGGCAGAGGTACTGGCCAGAGCCATGTTTATTGCCACAACTCTATGATGTTTCAAGGTCCCTGCCACCACTAAAATTCATGCAGTCAGCTTTTCATCAACACCATTTAAGTGTTCTATGGCAGGACCTCTTAAAAGAGCTGCAAGGTTTTGCAGCTAAAGCCGAGACAGGAAGCCTCCTTTAAATGGGAGTGTTTGCCTCTAGAAGCAAAGCCTACCTGATAAAGTGCTGCTATCAATAAGCCATGCTTTACTCTATTCTTTTCTGTCTAGAATTCCCAAGCTCTCTCAAGTTTTCTGTGGATGAAGTTGTTCACATATTGGGCACCATTCTGTTGTCTGAGGTTTTCTGTTCCATCTGGTCCTACAGCTGTTAAGTCCCAATTAATCACATAGAGGTCTACATTAGTTATAAACTGATTGGTCCATTAGCTCAGGCTTCTCATTAACTAATTCTTATAACTTACTTTAGCCCATAATTCTTGTCTATGTTAGCCATGTGGCCTGGTACCTTTTTCAGCAAGGCAGTTACATCTTGCTTCCTCAGTGGCTGGGTCACAACAGCAGATTACAGAATCCTCTTCCCAGAATTCTCCTGTTCTCATTGCCTTGCCTCTACTTCCTGCATGGTTGCCCCACCTATACTTCCTGCCTGGCTACTCGCCAATCAGTATTTTATTAAACAAGTACAAGAAACAAATGTTCACAGGGTAAAATCATTGTAACCGCACCATTTAAAATCACTGATTTCACCTGGCTTCATAGCCCTTGATGGATTCTCAGGAAAAATTCCTTGCCATTATGGCCCTCACAATGGATGAGCTCCTTTTCTCTACTGGACTTGAGGTCCCCTAAGCTTTTTCTGTCTCAACCCAACCCCAATTTTCTTACAGTGTTTACCGATGGGGTGCTTTGGGGCCTCCCTTGCTGTATCCCACCTCTCCTATGAGGAGAGGAGCCAATGCCTATAAAATCAATTTCCCATGAGGTGGAGGGACCCTCACAACTTAAAAAATTATTTATCATCATTATGGCATTGTATTCCATACCAGAGCCATTCAATCTATTCTCTGATAGCCTCTATGTTGTGAACATTTTGCCCAACCTGGTTGAGGCCCATATTAAACTAGATTCCAACCCTATATCCCCTCGTATGATTCAAGCTTGCCTTTTACTTAAAGGATTAATCCTATCTTTCTACAGTATCTTAGAGGTCACGAAAACTTACTTGGATTTCTCTCCAGGGGAACTCAGCTGGCTGACCACCTGGCTTCCATGCCTCATCGCAATCCTGCCATGGAAGCCACACATTTCCACCTTTAACCCACGTTAACCAGAAGGGCCTAAAACATAGGTTCCCACAGGTACCAGTTAAAGACCTCAAAGAAATTGTTTGGACTTGTAAGTCCTATCAGCTTTTCCTTCAGATTCCTCCCCTGCAAAATGTGGGGAGCAATCCCCGGGGGCTTCACCCCAACCATCTCTGGCAGATTGATGTTACACATTATTCTCCATTTGGAAAGCTTAAATACATTTTTCTTTCAGTGGATACCTTCTCCTGGGCCTGTTGGACCTCAGTACATGCTGGAGAAAAATCCAAACATGCGATTAGCCATGTGCTACAGTGCTTTGCCATCCTTGGCTTACCTAGCCAAATTAAACCAGATAATGGCCCACATTTTATCAGTAAGGTCTTTATAGACTTTCTACAAGCCTGGAAAATTTCTCTTTCTACTGGCATTCCATATAATCCAAGGGGACAGGCCATTGTGGAAAGGAACAATCAAACACTAAGTATCACCTACAGAAGCAAAAAGGAGAGTCCTTATCCACACATGAGCAACTGGGAAAGGCATTATTGACGCTAAATATTCGAAATTTCTCTAGAGAAGATAAATATCTGTCTCCTTTTCGGAAACATTGGTCCTCATCAGTTACCTACAGTTCTATTTGGGTCAAATGGAGGGACCCCTTGACTGGGGCCTGAAGAGGACCAGACCCACTCCTCACTGCAGGAAGAGGGTTTGGATGTATCTTCCCTCAAAATAAAAAGAGATCCTGCATCATGCTCTGGCTTTGTGGGAGCCTAGCCAGTTTGGATGTTCACCTTCCTAGACCAGGATGGAGGGGCAAGGACTTTGGACTTTCCACAGGGCAGGGAACCCTGGCTGCTCTTCAGACTGCAGAGGGAGGGGGAGAGGAGTGGGGGGAGGGGGGAGGAGTGGGAGGATGGGATGAGGCAGAAATTTTTTCCTCAATAAAAAAAAAATAAAAATAAAAAAAATAAAAAGAGATCTTAAATATTTACCCCAACAAGAGGATAATGATAATGATGTTTCCAAGGAGTGTCCAACCCCCGAGGAGTGCCTTTCTGCTTCTTCCTGGAAACAATCGAAGACACGGATGCTGTCACTTATCCTGATGAGACATAGAGAAGAGACGCGAGACCTGCAGGACAACCCCCTGTGGGCAGACTGTTGTGGATTCTTACCCTGCTTCCTTCCCCTGCTCTGACCCTTCCTTATCCTTATTCTCCTCCTTACTGTTGGGCCTTGTGTATTCAGTGAGATCACAATTTATTTACCAAAGGTTGGCGGTGGTTGAATTACATCAGGTCAAGGTATACTATTACAGGCTGGCTACTCAGGAGTCTGGGGCCCTCGTATGACTGTATGGCTGGTAATCCTCATATAAACGCCCCTCCTCCACCCTCCACAGTGACAGTAAGATCTCAGGCAGGCTGGGACAACCGAAGGCAGGTTATGGAGAGCGTTCTTCATAAATGAGGTACATGGTACTCATGTGTTCTTCATAAATGAGGCCCATGGTACTCAGTGTGTCCTTCATAAATGAGGCCCATGGTACTCATGTGTTCATAAATGAGGTCCACGGTACTCAGTGTGTTCTTCATAAATGAGGCCCATGGTACTCAGTGTGTCCTTCATAAATGAGGCCCATGGTACTCAGTGTGTCCTTCATAAATGAGGCCCATGGTACTCATGTGTTCATAAATGAGGTCCATAGTACTCAGTGTGTTCTTCATAAATGAGGCCCATGGTACTCAGTGTGTCCTTCATAAATGAGGCCCATGGTACTCAGTGTGTTCTTCATAAATGAGGTCCATGGTACTCATGTGTTCATAAATGAGGTCCATGGTACTCAGTGTGTCCTTCATAAATGAGGCCCATGGTACTCATGTGTCCTTCATAAATGAGGCCCATGGTACTCAGTGTGTCCTTCATAAATGAGGCCCATGGTACTCAGTATGTCCTTCATAAATGAGGTACATGGTACTCAGTGTGTCCTTCATAAATGAGGTCCATGGTACTCATGTGTTCTTCATAAATGAGGTCCATGGTACTCAGTATGTCCTTCATAAATGAGGTCCATGGTACTCAGTGTGTCCTTCATAAATGAGGTCCATGGTACTCAGTGTGTCCTTCATAAATGAGGCCCATGGTACTCAGTATGTCCTTCATAAATGAGGCCCATGGTACTCAGTATGTCCTTCATAAATGAGGTACATGGTACTCATGTATTCTTCATAAATGAGGTCCCATGGTACTCAGTGTGTCCTTCATAAATGAGGCCCATGGTACTCATGTGTGTTCTTCATAAATGAGGTAGATGGTAGTCAGTGACAGGTAAGAGCTCCATGTGGAAGACGACCTAAGACAGGGACCATGTCTTCCACTGTCATGACAAAAACAAAAGGGAGAGATGTTGAGCCTTATGAGGTCCAAGTGTGAGGCCCAGTGTAACTTCCTGAGCCTGGCTCGAGTTTGGAGACCTATCTCCGGCTACCCAACCTAGACCCGCTTCTACCCAGCCACCACTAGCGTGGCAGAACATTATTTGCCCTTATTCCTACTCCGCCCCATAACAACCCTATATAAGTTCCTGCCTGATACCATGAAACAAGATCCCGCTTCAACAGACTCCCGACTCAGTGGATGTGTTTCTCCCTGGTGGCCCGAGGCGAAGGTTGGGTAGTTTGACACTCACCATCCTGCTCAGCCCCAGGGAGAGTCCAGCGGCTCTGCCTGCCCCCCCCTTTCTGACAGAGAACCTGGCAGGCTACGCCAAGCAGAAGTTCAGAAAACAGCAATCAGCTGCCATCACCAACAATGATTGATGGCTCACACGTTACTGAGAAATGGACTGTCCATGCCACCATTTGACAGCCAGAGCCCAGGAGTCCTTTACTGTGACACTGTCCTCGTCCGTCAGCAGTGACTTTCAAGGGCTCTTTTGGCCACAGGACTTGACAATTAAAAGTGAGCTCAAAAAACAACACAAGCTGTTCAAATAACCACTGTATCTTGATAGACAGGTGAAGTAACAAAGGTATTCAAACTTCCAGCAGGAAACCTGAATCCCTAAACCTGGGAGGATTTGGAAAGCCTACCTTAATCCAAGGTTCCTTCTTCATGGGCAAAAAATAGATGTCTCTAAAAGCATCATAAGAAACCACACAGTTGATGGTGGACTTGGAAGTCTGTGGAACTTGCTGCGATGGGCTTCTGAATTGTCAGGCAGATCTGAGGGTGTCATCATCACCGTGGCTACTAGGCTACAACACCATCATGAGCAACATCAGAGGGAAGCTGATCTTTTCCCCCTCCAGATGCAGAAACCAAGGGCCAGAGAGAAAAAGTAAACATCCTAGGCTCACATTGCTGTATGAGAACAAAGCCAACATAGCTCCAGGAAAGCCCATGATTCTCTTTATCATTTAGAACAGTGAACTTACTATATGTCTGCTTCTTACTGTACACCTTGTGAGTTCTCTGCACGGGTGCTGTCTGATCTGTTTTTATCACACACTTCCTGGAATATAACGTGATGCTTTACAAACATCTGTTGACAGGCTTCTGTGACTGCAAGTTTCACGTGAACAAGAAGGGCAGCCGTCTTTTATTGAGAATATCGTGGTTCCAGATAACATTCAGAACTTCTTAATAGTATTGGATTATTTAGATTTGGGATAATCCAATCAGTGTCATTCTTTTTCTTCTTTCAAATAAAAGCAATGCATCCTGAAGAAATTAAATAAATGACGGAGGAACCGGCAGACCAATGACGGAGGAACACCCCGGAACCGGCAGACCTATGCTCCAGTCCACGGTACTTTACACTGCATCTTTTCTATGTCAAATTAAAAAGGGAATTTCATACAATAAATTCCTTATAGATCCCCCAATTCCTTCCAGATCTTACCCACCTCCCTACCCGCTAACTTTCTGTTCACACACACTCCACTCTCTCTCTCTCTCTCTCTCTCTTTCTCTCTCTCTTTCTCTTCCTCTCTCTCTCTCATCTCTCTTCCCCCTCATAAACAACAAAATAACACACAAAAAAACCATGAAAAAAAAATGGAAATCAAGCTAAACAAACAAAAGACTGAAAGGACAAAATTTACCAAACAAAGCAAAATGAGACAAAATCTTCATAAATATCATTCATTAAATTAATTTTGTGTTGATCAACTACTTCTGCATGGGACCTAGTCTGATATGTGGTTAATTACAGAAACCTAATTTATTCTTTTTAAACAGGTATGAGTTGCAGATAGAATCTTGGTTGGAGGTAAGAAACTGTGTCCACTTTTCTCTCCCAGCCTTGCTGTATTTGGAAGACACTGTTTCCTTGCAGTCAACCATCATCTTTGGCTCTTACAGTTCTCCCACCTCCTTTTATGAATGCACCTCTGAGTTTTAAGGAAAGAATTTTGATGAAAGCATCCCATTTAGGACTGAGTGCTCCAAAGTCTCTTACTCTACACATTGTCACTTGGGGTCTGGGTTAGTTCCCATCTTGCAAGAGGAAGCTTCCCTGATCTGTGGATATAGCAGTATGTCATTAGAAGTCATTTTGTTGCTATGTTTCCTTAACAGAGTTTTCTGTTGTTGTTTTCTCTAGATCTATGACCTATTTAGCTTCAGGTTCTTGGTCATTTTAGCAGTGTCACATAGTTCCTCCATGTCTTCAAAGTTTTATTGTCACGGTTAGAGTTAACATAAGCTGTTTAGTTTTAGGCTGTGGCACATCATACCTTATTAATCACCACATATCTCTTCATCTACCTAACCTGGAATAACACTTTCAAGGCACAGTTCTCATTGTGTACTTACAGATTAGATGGTGGGTAGCCGGACAAGACCCCAGGTATATGACTTTGGTCTAAAGTCAGGGGTTTCTGTTGGCCGTGTTGCACAGGCAGCAGTATCCCAGCTTGTGACTCCTGCAGCTGAGAGGAGGGTCAGTCTGGTTTGCTTTTGGTTAAACTACACAGTCTGTTAGGAACGAGTGCTCTCTTATGACACAGATGGGGTTCTGCAAGCTCAAGCCCTCTAGTAAAGACTTCAGGAACTGCAGTGTAGGCTGCAAAGAGGCTAGCTGGTCCCAGGACCAGCCCTTATATACTTCTTTACTTTCGTTGAAACCTAATCTTATGTCAAATCAGATGTAGAATTGTCATTATGACTGACAAACACCTATTTTTAAAATTGATTTTTGTTGAGCTCTACATTTTTCTCTGATCCCATCCCTGCCTCTCTCCTCCCCACTTCAACCCTCCCCCAAGGTCTCCATGCTCCCAATTTACTCAGGAGATCTTGTCTTTTTCTACTTCCCATGTAGATTAGATCTATGTAAGTCTCTTTTAGTGTCCTCATTGTTGTCTAAGGTCTCTGGGATTGTGGTTTGTAGGCTGGCTTTCTTTGCTTTATGTTTAAAAACCACCTATGAGTGAGTACATGTGATAATTGTCTTCCTGTGTCTGGGTTACCTCACTCAATATTCTGTTTTCTAGCTCCATCCATTTCCTGCAAAATTTAAGGTGTTATTATTTTTTTCTGCCGTGTAGTACTCCATTGTGTAATTGTTCCACATTTTCATTATCCATTCTTCAGTTGAGGAGCTTTTAGGTTGTATCCAGGTTCTGGCTATGACAAACAAAGCTGCTATGAACATAGTTGAGCACATGTCCTTGTGGCACAATTGAGCATTCTTTGAATATATACCCAAAAGTGGTATTAATGGATCTAGAGGAAGGTTGTTCCCTAATTTTCTAAGAAATCACCACACTGACATTTAAAAGGGTTGTACCAGCTTGCATTCCCACCAACAATGCAGAAGTGTTCCCTTTCCCCACAACCTCTCCAGCATAAGTTGTCATCAGCGTTTTTGATCTTGGTCATTCTTACAGTTGTAAGATGGAATCTCAGAGTTGTTTTGATTTGCATTTCTCTGATGACTAAGGATGTTGAACATTTTTTAAGTGTCTTTCAGCCATTTTAGATTCTTTTGTTGAGAGTTCTTGGTTTAGATCTGTCCTCCATTTTTTTATTTTTTTGATGACTAATTTCTTGAGTTCTTTGTATATTTTAGAGATCAGACCTCTGTCTGATGTGGGGTTAGTGAAGATCTTTTCCCATTCTATAGGCCTTTGTTTTATCTTGTTGACCATGTCCTTTGCTTTACAGAAGCTTTTCAGTTTCAGGAGGTCCCATTTATTAATTGTTTCTCTCAGTGTCTGTGCTGCTGGGGTTCTATTTAGGAAGTGGTTCCCTGTGACAATGCATTCAAGTGTACTTCCCACTTTCTCTTCTATAAGGTTCAGTGTGGCTGGCTTTATGTTGAGGTCTTTGATCCATTTGGACTTGAGTTTTGTGCATGGTGATAGATACAGGTCTATTTTCATTCTTCTACATGTTGATAACCAGTTATGCCAGCACCATTTCTTTTTTTTCTTTTTTTTTAAATTTATTTATTTATTAAGGATTTCTGCCTCCTCCCCACCACCGCCTCCCATTTCCCTCCCCCTCCCTTATCAACTCGAAGAGCAATCAGGGTTCCCTGACCTGTGGGAAGCCCAAGGGCCGCCCACCTCTATCCAGGTCTAGTAAGGTGAACATTCAAACTGCCTAGGCTTCCCCAAAGCCAGTACGTGCAGTAGGGTCAAAAACCCACTGCCATTGTTCTTGAGTTCTCAGTATTCCTCATTGTCCGCTGTGTTCAGCTAGTCCGGATTTATCCCATGCTTTTTCAGACCCAGGCCAGCTGGCCTTGGTGAGATCCCGATAGAACATCCCCTATGTCTCAGTGTGTGGGAGCACCCCTCGGGGTCCTGAGTTCCTTGCTCGTGCTCCCTCTCCTTCTGCTCCTGAATTGGACCTTGAGGTTTCTGTCCGGTGCTCCAATGTGGGTCTCTGTCTCCTTTCATCGCCTGATGAAGGTTAATATTCAGGAGGATGCCTATATGTTTGTCTTTGGATTCACCTTCTTATTTAGCTTCTCTAGGATAGTGAATTATAAGTTCAATGTCCTTTATTCATGGCTAGAAACCAAATATGAGTGAGTACATCCCATGTTCTTCTTTTTGGGTCTGGCTTACCTCACTCAGGATAGTGTTTTCTATTTCCATCCATTTGTATGCAAAATTCAAGAAGTCCTTGTTTTTTACTGCTGAGTAATACTCTAATATGTATATATTCCATACTTTCTTCATCCATTCTTCCATTGAAGGACATCTAGGTTGTTTCCAGGTTCTGGCTATTACAAACAATGCTGCTATGAACATAGTTGAGCATATACTTTTGTTGTATGATAGGGCATCTCTTGGGTATATTCCCAAGAGTGGTATTGCTGGGTCCTGGGGTAGGTTGATCCCGAATTTCCTGAGAAACCGCCAAACTGCTTTCCAGAGTGGTTGCACAAGTTTGCATTCCCACCAGCAATGGATGAGTGTACCCGTTTCTCCACAACCTCTCCAGCAAAGGCTATCATTGGTGTTTTTGATTTTAGCCATTCTGACCGGTGTAAGATGGTATCTTAAAGTTGCCTTGATTTGCATTTCCCTGATCGCTAAGTAAGTTGAGCATGACCTTAAGTGTCTTTTGGCCATTTGAACTTCTTCTGTTGAGAATTCTCTGTTCAGCTCAGTGCCCCATTTTATAATTGGGTTCATTAGCCTTTTACGGTCTAGTTTCTTGAGTTCTTTATATATTTTGGAGATCAGACCTTTGTCAGTTGCGGGGTTGGTGAAGATCTTCTCCCAGTCAGTGGGTTGCCTTTCTGTCTTAGTGACAGTGTCCTTTGCTTTACAGAAGCTTCTCAGTCTCAGGAGGTCCCATTTATTCAATGAGGCCCTTAATGTCTGTGCTGCTGGGGTTATACGTAGGAAGTGGTCTCCTGTGCCCATGTGTTGTAGAGTACTTCCCACTTTCTCTTCTATCAGGTTCAGTGTGTTCGGACTGATATTGAGGTCTTTAATCCATTTGGACTTGATTTTTGTGCATGGTGATAGAAATGGATCTAATTTCATTTTTCTACAGGTTGACATCCAGTTTTGCCAGCACAATTTGTTGAAGATGCTCTCTTTTTTCCATTGTATACTTTTAGCTCCTTTATCAAAAATCAGGTGTTCATAGGTTTGTGGGTTAAAGTCAGGGTCTTCTATTCGATTCCATTGGTCAACTTCTCTGTTTTTATGCCAATACCAGGCTGTTTTCAAAACTGTAGCTCTGTAATAGAGTTTGAAGTCAGGGATGGTAATGCCTCCAGACAATCCTTTATTGTATAAGATTGTTTTGGCTATCCTGGGTTTTTTGTTTTTCCATATAAAGTTGATTATTGTCTTCTCCAGATCCGTGAAGAATTTTGATGGGGATTGCATTGAATCTATAGATTGCTTTTGGTAGAATTGCCATTTTTACTATGTTGATCCTCCCAATCCAAGAGCAACGGAGGGCCTTCCATTTTCTGGTGTCCTCTTCAATTTCTTTCTTCAAAGACTTAAAGTTCTTGTCAAATAAATCTTTCGCTTCCTTGGTCAGAGTAACCCCAAGATATTTTATGCTATTTGTGGCTATCGTGAAAGGTGATGCTTCTCTGATTTCCTTCTCTGCTTCCTTATCCTTAGTGTATAGGAAGGCAACTGATTTTTTGGAGTTGATCTTGTATCCTGCCACATTACTAAAGGTGTTTATCACCTGTAGGAGTTCTTTGGTAGAATTTTTGGGGTCGCTTATGTATACTATCATATCATCTGCAAATAACGAAAGCTTAACTTCTTCCTTTCCAATACGAATCCCCTTGATCTCCTTATGTTGTCTTATTGCTATAGCTAGAACTTCAAGCACTATATTGAAGAGGTATGGAGAGAGTGGACATCCTTGACGTGTTCCTGATTTTAGTGGGATGGCTTTGAGTTTTTCTCCATTTAATTTAATGTTAGCTGTCGGCTTGCTGTAAATAGCTTTTATTATATTTAGGTAGGACCCTTGTATCCCTAATCTCTCCAAGACCTTTATCATAAAGGGGTGTTGAATTTTGTCGAATGCTTTTTCAGCATCTAATGAAATGATCATATGGTTTTTTTCTTTCAGTTTATTTATATGGTTGATTACGTTGATAGATTTGCGTATGTTGAACCAGCCCTGCATCTCTGGGATGAAGCCTACTTGATCATAATGGATAATATTTCTAATGTCTTCTTGGATTCGGTTTGCCAGTATTTTATTGAGGATTTTTGCGTCGATATTCATGAGTGAGATAGGCCTGTAATTCTCTTTCTTGGTTGGGTCTTTGTGTGGTTTTGGTATCAGGGTAACTGTAGCTTCATAAAAGGAATTTGGCAATGACTCTTCTGTTTCTATATTGTGAAATACATTAAGGAGTATAGGTATTAGTTCTTCTTGGAAGTTCTGGTAGAATTCTGCATTGAAACCATCTGGTCCTGGGCTTTTTTTCGAAGGAAGATTTTTGATAACTGTTTCTAATTCTTCGCGAGTAACCGGTCTATTTAGATCATTCACCTGGTCTTGGTTCAGCTTTGGGATATGGTCCTTATTTAAAAAATGTCCATTTCTTTTGTATTTTCCAGTTTTGTGGCATACAGGTTTTTGTAGTAAGATCTAATGATACTCTGGATTTCCTCTGTGTCTGTGGTTATGTCCCCCTTTTCATTTCTGATCTTATTTATTTGCGTGTTCTCTCTCTGTCGTTTAATTAGTTTGGATAGGGGTTTGTCGATCTTGTTGATTTTCTCCAAGAACCAACTTTTTGTTTCATTGATTCTTTGGACTGTTTTTTGTGTTTCTATTTTGTTGATTTCCGCCCTCAGTTTTATTATTTCCAGTCTTCTACTTCTCCTGGGTGCATCTGCTTCTTTTTTTTCTAGAGCTTTCAGGGCCAGCACCATTTCTTAAATATGCTTTTTTTTCATTTAATATTTTTTTTCTTCTTTGTCAAAAATCAGGTGTTCTAAGATGTGTGATATAAGGGTCTTCGATTCAGTGCCATTAGTCCTCCTGTCTGTTCTTATGCCAATACCAGGCTGTTTTCAGTACTGTAGCTCTGTAGTAGAGTTTGAAGGGGTGACAACACCTTAATCTTGTATTGCTCCCCTACTCATATACCCTCCCAGTCATCCTCTTTATTCTCCCTGCAATGCCTTGGCATAGGACCCATGTTTCAGGGTCTATACAAATCATCTCCCCATCATCCTAAAAGGCCTTTGTTCCTGGCTGTTGACATCGCTGATTCTTTTTTTTTTTTCTCAACCTGCTTTTCTACCTAACTTCCTTTCACTCTTGTTTACTGTCTCCATAAATGTCATGGTTTGACTTCTCTCTGTCACAGGAATCTACTGTACCTGAAGTGCCTCCTGGAATTTCCCATTTTGATCTCCCTGGACATATGATCTGCTCTACTGAATGCCAATAGTTATGTGCTCAAAATCCAAAGGATATAAGAGATGGAAGAGTCTGTGGATGTTTTTCATTGCCTGGCTCTACTGAGGTTTTGAGGAGCAGAATAATGGTGACGATGAGGAGGAGGAGAAACAAAGTGGGAACCAGTAAAGAGAAGAGATGGGCAAGCATCTTTCCAACAGTCGTGGTCCAGAAACAGCCTGCCTGGTCCCTTACCTGCAGAGATGAGCAGGTGAGGGCAGACTTGACTGCAAGTCTCTGAAAAGACATGGATACTGTGGTCTCTGAAACCTTGGTCCTGACCATCTACAATGGATGCATGGTGCAGGAACTGTGTGAACAACCTGGGTTGAGCGAGTCCAGGGAAGAGGGAGAGAAAAAGGGAGAACTAGGAACCCCACTCTGTGTTTGTTCCTAGTCCTAGATGGTTCAAAAGGTCTAAGTCACCTTCCCTATAAAAGAAAATGATAATTTTATGACAGATTAAGCCTTCTGAATTTCATAGTCAGGCTTATACTGAGTCAAGAAATATCTAGCAAGCTGCATCTAACCTGGTGTTTTGTAGTTTTGTGACAAATACCTATTCAATCCCAGGAAAAAGCAAATCTAATAACGACACTAAACACTAAAATGAGGACTCAGAAACTATCAGTAGGTACTGTGATTTGAACCTGAGATGTCCTGTCTAGCCTTCTGGCTGGTGATGCTGTGTGGGGAGACTGGAACCATTAGGTCTGAAATGTCTGGCAGAAGTCATTTAATAGACACAGGCCTTTGAATAGAATAGCCCAGCCCCCTGTTCCTATCCCCACTCTCTGTTCCACATTGGTATAAGAATGTGGTCAGTCAATATGCTGTGCTCTTCCCAACACCCACTGTGCAGCTCTGACAAATCCTTCTAACTATGACGGACTGTAATCTTCCAAAAGCATGAGCCAAATTAAACCCTCCCTCCACTATTTCTGGCAAGTATTTTGGTCACCATGATGGAAAGGCAACTAATATAGAGGTTGAGATGAATTCCCATAAACCTTAAGGCTTTTAAAATTGAACTTAAAAAAAAAACTGAAAAGAACAGAGGGGCATCTTGGCTGTCATAAAAAATTAAAGCAGTTGACATATGTAAAAGTAAACAGAAAAAGTCTTTCTTATATCACATGATACACCCAGCTCCACAGTCCACTGCAGAAGTGCAGAAGCCCTGCCTGACCCTGGGATCTCACCTCTCTAGGGTGGAGGGAATCCTGAAGAAACAGAGAGACACCCTCCCACAATTCAAAGCATCCGCCCGAAGGCTGACCTCTGATTTCTCTGGCCTCAATTTTCAACAAAAACATCAAGAGGGGATTGTGGAAGAGTTGTCATGATGGTTGTCCTTGACTGTCAATTTGACAAGATCTAGAAACAAGACTCTGAACATGTCCGTAAAGGACTATCTAGACTTAGCTAATTGTGACATGAAGAACCACCCTACATGTGGGCACCATTCCAAAGGCTGGCCTCTCAGGATGCATACAGGAAGGACGGTAAGTAAATGCAAGCATTCACCACTCTATGCTTGGTTGTAATGTGATCACCCAGCCTCTCACTTTGACCGCTGTGGTAGAGTGTGTCCCCTCAAACTTAGAGTCAAAATAAACCCTTCCTTAGGTTGCTTTTTGCCCAGTGTTTTGTCACAACAATAAGAATGCAGAGTTTTTCCCTCAGACTGTGCACTCCATTTGGACTGTGAAATCAAATCTCAGCAATGTAAGGGATCAGATCACATTCTCTCAGATCACATTCTCTCCAAGCACAGCCTCACCTTGGAACAAACTACTCCAAGCTATTTTCTAGTCAATAAAGAGAAAAGGAAAAAAAAACAAACCCTCCTTCTTCCTTTAAACTATACTTTATAACAGAAGAAGCAATTGAATAATGTGCTATTAAATAGTCTTGCCAGCCTGAAGTCAAAATCCCATTGGGTATTTCTTAAGATTGCCTGACTTCATCCAGATTTTATTTTTCTTTTGTTTTCTGGCCCCCTTCAACCGCCCCTCAAAAAACATTTTACAAATAATCTTTTTCCAATTTGACGAAAAAACTACATTAAAAAAAACCACCAACCACCTACTTCACTTCTATGAGAACTGCCAAATACATTGGGTCAATGCACTGTAACAGCCGTTCATCTAAGATGCTCCTGCCTGGAGGGGACGTGGTACAGTCGTGGTGTTGGGATATCATGACTTATCAGGAAGCCAGGATATACTTAGAGCTGCAAAAGGACAGCTCTGGAGGCTGGAGCTGCACTGGGACAGCTCAGCCCTGGAGGGAAAGATGTCCTATCGGGAAGCCAAGCTACCTGAAGCTGGGGTGGGGTGCAGTGGGGCGAGGAATGGTCTCCTGCAGGATATAGGGATCCTGCTCCCTCTCCCGGAGAACTACTACAGCTGAGTTTTTCTCTGTTCCCTTATGGGAGTGTCCTAGCAGAACTCTCTGCTTCTTCTCTGGCCCAATATGGTTCTTCTCTTAACACTCTGCTAAAGGGAAGCCCCCTGCAAAAATGTAGCAATCTCCTAAGGCTCTGGTGAAAAGTTGTTACTTTTCCTCCGCTGGCCTTGCTCAGCCCCTTAAGGAGTGTCCTAGCAAGGTTCTGTTCTGTTCTGCCTTGCAGAGGCCCCTAGGGAGCATCTCAGCAAGGTTTTTCAGCTCAGTTCCCTAAGGGACATCCCAGCCAGGTTCCTCTGCACTGGCGAATGAAGGTTGTCACCCAAGACTCTTTTGAGGAAAAGATTTATTTGGGAAGGAGGAGTCCAGAAGGGTGGCTGCCTCTACCTGGGAGGGATTACTGGCAGCTCTTAACTGAAGGAGTGGAGAGGCTTATACCAGGCCTCTTAGGTGTGAAGTTTTCCCAGAGAGAAGGGGGAGGGGGATTGATTAGTTTTTCTCTGCTCAGGGATTGGTCAGTTTAGCCGGTCAGAGGCAGAGAAGGCTCTGACTTCATGGCCAAACTGGTCTTCTTCTTCTTCTTTTTTTTTTTTTTTTTTTTTTTTTTTTTTTTTTTTTTTTTTTTTTTTAGTTTCAGAGCCAGAGCTCGTGTCTTTAGTCCTCTGTTCAGGGATAAAGATGTTTCTCTCCCTGGCCCAGGTCTCAAATACAGGGTGTGTTTCTTTCTCTGATTCTGGGTTCAGAGCCAGGGTGCTCAGTAATTGGTCGGTTTTCTGCACAGTTGTCCCTGTTCCCCTACACTGCCTGTCTTCCTTTGTCAGACCAAGAGCACAAGGACTGCTTTCATTGCTCAAGAGGATTGTTAAAGCAACCAGTATTGTCTGAATCTTTGTTGTTTGCTTGTTTTTGTTGTTGTTTGTATCTTGTAGGTCACACTGGGCAGGAATTTATTATGGAACCCAGATTGGTCTTAAATTCATTATCTTTCTTTCTCAGTCTTTCAAAGTGCAGGGATTACAGACATGCCAACCCTCCCTGCCATAGAATCATTTTTTTTCTGATTTTTTTTTATTTTTATTTATTTATTAAAGATTTCTGTCTCTTCCCCGCCACCGCCTCCCATTTCCCTCCCCCTCCCCCAATCAAGTTCCCCTCCCTCGTCAGCCCAAAGAGCAATCAGGGTTCCCTGACCTGTGGGAAGTCCAAGAACCACCCACCTCCATCCAGGTCTAGTAAGGTGAGCATCCAAACTGCCGAAGCTCCCACAAAGCCAGTACGTGCAATAGGATCAAAAGCTGGCCTGGGTCTGAAAAATCATGTGATAAAACCAGACTTGCTGAACATAGCAGACAATGAGGACTACTGAGAACTCAAGAACAATGGCAACGGGTTTTTGATCCTACTGCACGTACTGACTTTGGCGGAGCCTAGGCAGTTTGGATGCTCACCTTACTAGACCTAGATGGAGGTGGGTGGTTCTTGGACTTCCCACAGGTCAGGGAACCCTGATTGCTCTTCGAGCTGATGATGGAGGGGGACTTGATCGGGGGAGGGGGAGGGAAATGGGAGGCGGTGGCGGGGAGGAGGCAGAAATCTTTAATAAATAAATAAATAAAAACCCATTGTCATTGTTCTTGAGTTCTCAGTAGTCCTCATTGTCCGCTTTGTTCAGCGAGTCCGGTTTTATCCCAGGCTTTTTCAGACTCAGGCCAGCTGGCCTTGGCGAGAGCCCAATAGAACATCCCCATTGTCTCAGTGTGTGGGGGCACCCCTTGCGGTCCTAAGTTCCTTGCTCGTGCTCTCTCTCCTTCTGCTCCTGATTTGGACCTTGAGATTTCTGTCCGGTGCTCCAATGTGGGTCTCTGTCTCTGTATCCTTTCATCACCTGATGAAGGTTAATATTCAGGAGGATGCGTATATGTTTTTCTTTGGGTTCTCCTTCTTATTTAGCTTCTCTAGGGTCACTAATTATAGGCTCAATGTCCTTTATTTATGGCTAGAAACCAAATATGAGTGAGTACATCCCATGTTCCTCTTTTTGGGTCTGGCTTACCTCACTCAGGATAGTGTTTTGAATCATTTTTTTAAATCAAAAAAAGACACATAAAGCACCAGTTAGAAAATTCATGACATCAAAATTTTTGCTTAAAACCTACAACCCGATGTGACCACCTCTAACTCCAACTCCAGGGTAACACAATGCCCTCTTCTGGCTTCCAGGAGCATTAGTACACACCTATGTATGCACACATGCTTTCTCTCAAAAATAAAATACACCCTTATCAACTAAATTATAATGACTTTAACCTATTTAATTATGATTTAATTTAAGACAAGGGGTATAAATATTTCCATTGTGTAACTCTGACTCTGAAGACACATGGTAGAAGACTATACAATATATATGAATTTATGAATATGTACTAAAACATGAACTAAAGTACTATTTTAGTTTGGGATGCTGGAAGTTACTTGGTCCTTTTTTTACTCTATCCTACGTCTACAGGTCCTTGCTTTAGTGTGCTTGACTAGTTAGTTTATCTGTGTGTGTAATTATGTATAATTTTGTGTTTATCACTTGACCACAACTAAATTAAAATAAAATTCATATAACAGATAGACTGTCTTAGTTTCTTTTATCTTGGGGGGAGGGGAAATCAAGTTAAGCGAGAAAACTTTTATTCTGTCTCACAGTTGCAGGAACATCAACAGCGGGGAAGTTAAGATGGAGGGAGCTTAGAGTGGCTGGAAAGATCCCGCCCATATTAGGAAGCAGAGAGCAATGAATGGGATCCCAGCCACAAAGTATAGACTTCCAACTTACAAAGGTACAAGGTAAACATACTTTCCCCAAAAGAGGACAATAGGGCATAAGACAATAAATACCAAAACAAAAACAAAACCCAGCAGGGCAAATGCCAAATCCTGAAGCTCTGTGTCTGCAATCTGGGCTGCATAATATGACCTGGGCTCTGAAGGCCTTAGACAGTCCCCCCCCCCCTTTTTTTTTTAGCCTCATCACCAAAGTAAGCAGAGCATCCCTCTTAGGTGTAGGCCAACAACAGTCCACATCTTCATCTCTCCATAACAAATGGCCCATGGCCCTGGCTTCTCCAGTATGCTGGGGTCATGACTGCAACTGACTCACCATAGTTGTCATCAATGTACCTCTTGGCATCTCTCTACAAGAACTCTGACCATGCCACACAGTGCCAGGCCTCTGGGGGCTCTGCATGGTTTCCTCAGTATCACACATTTCACTCCTTCAAAAACAGTACCACATGGCCAGTGCTGACCTTAGTTAGCTTTGTCTTCCTGTAATAAAATGCCAAGACCAAAATTCACTTGAGTTGGAAAGAATTTATCTTACTTACATTTCCACATCACAGTCCACTCCCAAAGGAAGTTAGAGCAGGAACCTGGATGTGGGAATTGAAGTAGAGGCCATGGGGGACTGTGCTTACTAGCTTGCTTGCTACTGTCTTGCTCAATCTGCTTTCTATAGCACCCAGGATCAGCAGTCCAGGGGAGACACCACTCACAATGAGCTGAAACCTCTCACATCAATCACTGATTACAAAATACACAAAGGACTTGCCTACAGACTTCCCTTATGGAAGCATTTCTCAATTTAATGTCCCTCTTTCCAAATGACTAGTTTGTGTGAAGTTGATACAAAACTAGCAAGCTCGATGTTTATGACATTGCCAAATCCTGCTTCCTGCTTGAGATGTAGCCCAGTCCATTGGGTCTCCATTAGATCTGCTTAAGTGAGCCAACTTGGAGAGAATACTTTCTTACTGCTCCTGTGGCCTGCAGGAGGTTCTCTGCAGTGATGCTGATCTTCTTCAGCACCAACCTGGATGCTTTCTGATCCTGAAATATTCTCTGCCATCCAAACCAGTGTATTGTTTGCAAGTTCAAGTTTGTTCAACTCCCTGGACAGGCAGAATATAGCCTAATTCTTGTTCAAAATATCACATAACCTCTATCCAGGTTCCTGACGAAATTCTTGTGCCTGCCCCAAACCTTATGAGCCAGGCTTCCCCTGTCTGTATTTCTCTCAGCACTCTTGCCTTCCAAACTCCCACTAGAATGGCTCATCAAAGCTGTTTCCACAACATTCATCAGCTTTTCTAGCCCAAAGCTCCAACTCTTCCACATTCCTTCAAATCCCTAAAAGTTTAAAATCCACATTGTTAGGTTTACCACAGCATCAGTCCCACTCCTCTGTACCATTTTCTGTCCTGATTTCATTTCTGTTATGGCGATGAGGTGTTCTGACATAAAGCAACTTAGAGGAGACAAAAGCTTCTTTTTGTGAATTCATTATCAAGAGGACCTCCCTGATCCTGAAAGTGGTGGCCTTGGAAAAAATGTCCCCAGGATCAATACACAGAGGCTACCACAACTGCTACCTGAAGTTGGCAATTTGAACTAGGCAGCATCGCCTGTATGATGCTGGTTTTTCAGTCATGAAGAGACACAAGACTGAGGGGTACACAGAGTTTCGGTCCACAGTTTCAGAGCGTTACCAAGACCAAGCAATGGTTGGAATCACTACAAGAAAATTCTTAATAGGCCATAGTATGAGCTGTGAAGGTAAAATCCAAACTCCCAGGATGGTGGAGAAGCCACAACCACGTGTCATCTGTGGAAGAAAATGATATTCTCAACAGAGTGCCTTTATGTGCTTTGAGAAAAAAAACTGGAGGGGCAGGACTCCCTAAGCTCTCAGGAACTCAGATTAGTCCATCAGGATCCTCAGGTGCCGAAACAGAGCTGCAGGATTTGCCGTGTGTCTTTGTTAATTTTCTGGCTTGTTTTGTCCAATATCTGCTTGCTATGCTTTTGTTTTCTTTCAAAATGGAAACATTTACTCTGTGTTAACATATGTTGTAAGTATGTAACTTTTGGGGGCCTCACCGTTAAGAGATTTACCTTGAGTCTCAGAAGAGACTTTGGACTTAGAACAGTCTTGGCACTGCTAAAGACTATAGGGGCTTTGGAATTTGAAATGAATGTGTAAAACAATGAGATGTCCGTGAGTCTATGGATGTCAGTGGTTAAGACGTGGTTTTAATATGAAATGGTCCCCAAAGGAGTGTGTGTTTAAATACTTGGCCCCCAGGCAGAAGTGGTAGAACCTTGCTGCAGGAAGTGGGTCATAGAGCAGGAGGTGAGGCTTGATGTTTTATAGCCTGACTCCACTTCCTGTTCTCTCTCTGCTTTCTGATTGCTTATGTACCACCATGCCTTCCTTGTTGTGATGGAATGTATTTCTTGAAACTGTAAATCAAAACAGCCACTTTCCCCTTCAAATTGTTTCTTGTCAGGTATTGGTCACAACAAGGAGAAAAATTCAGAGGAATAGCAGAGGACTCCTCTGCAACATAAATTAACTGAAGAAAGTCCCCAAAGGGTAGTGTACACACACACACACACACACACACACACACACACACACACACAAACACAGACATTTATAGGAATGGATACTGGCTCCTTTTCTAACTCCAAGTTCACTGAGCTACAGAGATCCACAACTCACCTGGGCACACCCTAGGCAGTCCTAGGCTGATGTGGGATTCCCCTCTGTATGGTGTGAAAACCATTGATTAATAAAGAAACTGCTTTGGACCTATAGCAAGGTAGAACTTAGTTAGGTGGGGAAAACTAAGCTGAATGCTAGGAGAAAGGAGGCGGAGTCAGAGAGAAGTCATGGAGCCGCTGCCAGAGACAGACATGCTGAAACCTTGCCAGGAAACGACCTCCTACTACACGGGGAACTGGGTGATTCTGAAGGGTTTTAGAGCTCTTTTGATACTATTTCACCAAAGAAGAGGAAAGGACACTCAACAAATGGCTTAAGAATACAGTGAGGGTTACCAGAGGCCAGCCAGCAGGACACCTACATAAGGAAGCCCTCAGAGGCAGGTCTAACAATAGCTTGTCTACCATAAGAGAAGAGAGAAAGCCAATCATCTGAGATACAATGGGTCTACAAAGGGCAGCCACTAAATAAAAATAATTCATCTATCTACCTCTGCTTCCAGGGAAAGGGATGGTTGGAGAATGAGTGATCTGTTTCCCACTGCCTGTTTCTGAGCGCCAGGTCAGGCCTAAGACTGGAAGAGGAGAAGAACTTTCAACTGGATTTGAGGTTTAAGTTTTCAGTTGAACTGGACTGAACTATTTTGTTCAGTGCCTGGAAGTGACCAAAAGCTCTTATGTCTGCTCAAGCCAGTCTTCAGGGGTGAGTCAGAGGGAGTATATATAACATGGTGAACAGCAGTAATTGAAGAAATAATCAAACAGTCTCATGTTTTAAGTTCAGCCCATTTGATAAAGCAGTGTGTATATGTCACTTTTTCTATATCCACAAAGTCTTTTGGAGGGACACAAAAGAAAATAAGAATATATTTGTAGGCAGAAGGCATAAATGAAAAAGACTCCCACTGTTCCATTTTTATTGCCCCATGTTATCTGAGTAATTCATTAAAAATCTTGTATCTTGTATCACTTTCACAATTTAAAGAACCACTTTTATAAAAATGTAGATGTAAAACCACAGCACAAGCCAGAATCCTGTAGTCTTTTTTTTCCCCAGTTAGCGAAGTTGTAGAAGGATTTGTTTGATAACATGATGTCTGCAGGGGTTGCAATGTCCTGATATGTGGTGTCTGCCTATTGCTTTTGGTGTGAATAAACTCATCACAGTTGGTGTCAAGATGCCTGCAGCTAAAGAACTAGCTCACAAAATTCCTTGACATTTAGTACTTTACAAAGGGTGGGCAAATTTATGGATGTTTAATTATTGGTTTAACCTGGTACCAGTGGAGCAGAATAGTGCCTTGCAGGAGGCAATGGCTGGTGTCCTCTCCCTGTCAATTCATAGCCAGACTTCAGCCGACCATCAGCTGACCAATCAGCCTCTCTTCCTTGGAGTAACACAGGTGCACCGGTGTGAAAAACAGAATGGCAGGGTGTTCTGGCAGCCCCGACAAGTTCATTTAGGGCCAAATGGAAAGGCATAGAGAGTTGACAGTGATAGGCAGAAACGCGAGTCAAAAGAGATGGGATCAGTGCAAAGCTAAACCTTGGACATCAGTGAACTTTGGCAACTGGAAATTTCTCCCTGGAAGATAAGAGAAAGTGGGGCAGTCACAAAGTAGAACACTCTAACCCAGCATGCTGCATCTAATCATATGCAGCTGTCCTGACAGCTACAGGAGACTGGGTGTTCGTGCACCGACCCTTTCGTTTCTTCTCCCAGCAGTCTTGCCAGGTGAGCGCTTCCATTATTTCCACTCCTTTGCAGAAACCGAGCCGGTAGCTGAGAGGACAAGACTATCATTCTAGCTACCACTGAAATCAAGAATCCACCTGATATTTTAGTGTAGATTTTTTTCAACAGTTTTACTTAATCTTGCCTCATAATGAGGCAACTTTCCTCATGGTAAACCAACAGTCACCACTGGGTGTTGCAGTCTAGCCTCAACATCAGGTCCAGTTGTCTTCCTTCTAACTCCATTCAAGAATCCTGGTTGTTCATGCTGCCCAAGACTGAGCAGAGTAATGGCACCTTGTAAATTTAGCTCTGTGAGCTTTGTATGCTTTGTTGTCTCTGCTCTAGTCTCGACTCTCACTAACAAAAGTAGAGAATCAAACCAACCAATCCCACACATTTTCTCTATCTGTGCAAATACTTAGAAAGCCTGGGGACTGTGAATTTTATTTATGTAACTCTCATTCGACGAATATGTCCTATGTGCCAGGCACTATTTTGAAAGGTGCTGGGATACAGATTTTCATTAAAAAGTTAAATTCTAGACTGTCAAGGCTAGTTGTACCAGTGTGGTGGCTGCAGCCCTGATACCCAGAATCTGTGTAAATGCCAGATGAGCCTAGTAGCCCACCTATAATTCCAACACATGGTAAGCAAAGACAGGGGATTCTCAGAACAATCTGGCTATTCAGACTAGCTGTATTGATGAGCTCTGGGTGTAACCTGGAGATTCTGCCTCAATGAATAAGCTCAATATTGCTGGAGGGAGGCTTCTAACATCAACCTTGGACTTCTCCATACGCCTACAAATCCACATGTGCCCACACATCTGTGAGCATCCATATATGCATGCACACATGTGCTGGAGGGAGGCTTCTAACATCAACCTTGGACTTCTCCATACGCCCACAAATCCACATGTGCCCACACATCTGTGAGCATCCATATATGCACGCACACACACCACACATACATGTGTAAAGGTAAGTTCTTCAGAAACCAAGAAATGGAAGAAGCTGGTGGAGAGGATAATAATTTCACACATAATAAGTGTCTACTATTTGCTGGTCATTTCACAAAGTGTAGGAACAGCACCTACCAACCATAAACAACAAAAAAGGAAAACCTTGCACCAGCCTGACCTGTGCTAGGTTCTTAGCTCTGTCACTGTGTCACTGCCACTGGCCACCCAAGAGCCATTATTCTTATTAGAGATAATGCCAAATTCTTTGCCCAGCCTTTGAGAAGAGTACAGTATGGTGCTGTTATAAACAGACAGCTGTGCTTCTTGTGAAGAAATGGTCTGTTCCCCAAATCCCACACCATTGTTTAGGAATTGGACTGTCCTGGGTGGCTACCTCAGTGGGGTTCAGGCGTTACTCATTTCCTGGTAGGTGGCACAGGAGGACCATTTCTATAGCTCAGCAATATCCACACACTGCACAGGGCTAAGCACCTGAAATGTCCAGAGCCCCTGGGAAAAGGGAGGCAAGAAGAGGCTGTCTCTCCATCAGCTGCAGCAAACATAGTACTGTCCCCCCACCTCCTCATGCCTCTGCTCAGCACTCCAGACCTCAGAAGGATGAGCTTCATTCATGATGTCCATCAGCTGCAGCAAACATAGTACTGTCCCCCAACCTCCTCACGCCTCTGCTCAGCACTCCAGACCTCACAAGGCTGAACTTTATTCATGATGTCCAGGCCTTCTCATTACAGCCCTCTGACTGGGCTCCAGGGTCTTTGCCCACTTTACAAAGAGTTATGACTTCCTCATCCTTGTTCTCAGGAAGGCAGTATTACAGAATATTTGCTAACCATGCACTCCAAGGACCTGTGGAATCTGTCTTGATGCCTCAACTCACAGAGAGCAGAAAGTTCTCTAGCAGTCAGAGGTAGCTAAACATCACCAAGTTCTGAAAATGGCATATGAGAAGTCTGATAGGAGTGTTCTAGAAAATCCTTTTGCCGTCCTCATAAAGAGAGGTACTTTCTTCTGTTCCCTCTGTGTGCATAGAAGAGAGATGATTCTTGGGCACAGCAGCAGACTTTGTGGACTGCAGCCCTGAGAATGAGAAGAGTGCACGCTTGACGGCGCTGTTGTCGGACACAGGAGCTGCTCATCATAATTTTCTTCAAAAGCCAGTGTGAGGTGAGTACTCTATTTCTTGCAACTGAACACACTTAAAACAGGTTAAACTGGGTGGGCCAGTGATTGAAACTTCGATTATTAGAAAATGGGCTCATAGGCAGAATTGGCCAACTTGATCCAGTTACTCTGGATGTTCCTGGTTTTAGAACAAAAATCCAACATCTTGAGTAAAGACGGGTGATGGAGGTGGGTGTTGTATCTTATCTGTTGCTTTCATTGGTTAAGTAATAAAGAAAAAATGCTTGGCTCTCTGATAGGGTAGAATTTAGGTAGGTGGAGAAAACAGAGCAGAATGCTGGGAGAAAGAAGCTGAGTCAAGGAGTCGCCATGATTCTCCCACTCCAGACAGATGCAGGTTAAGATCTTTCCTGGTAAGCCAGCTTGTGGAGCTACACAGATTATTAGAAATGGGTTAGATCGATATGTAAGAGCTAGCCAATAAGAGGTCAAGCAGTGTTTAAAAGAATACAGTTTCCGTGTAATTATTTCGGATAAAGCTAGCCGTGCGGGCGGCCGGGTGCTGGAATGTAGCATGCAGCTCTTACTTCAACAGACAGGTAATTCTGCATCCCTTCAATGATGAAAATTCTAATCTAAGGAAGAGAGAGGTTTGCCCCCAGACAAAATAGGGAGTGACCACACAAGCCTGGTCACTTAAACAAATTCAAGACTTTTTCGTAATACTAACCCCACATTAATCTGTTGTCCTTCTCCAGGAAACAAAGTTACCAGTTTCAAGTTGCAATCTGAGACCCTCATGTCTTCTGATTAATACCTATTCACTGTGGCATATTCAGCATGGCTGTGCCTGCAAAGACCAATGCTGGAGGAAGCAAGACCTCCTCTGACCTTCCACAACAGCTAGAAGACGTGTAGTCCTTAGTCATGGGACACAGTGCTTGACGATCACTAGCTCTGGAAAACTCGTTAAGATAGGTTAGTAGTAACCACAGGTAAGGGCGCCAGACATCAGACACCTGCTTTTCTTGGCATTGGAAGCTGACTGTGAGCTGAACACTGGAGCCGATGGTCTGACTTTTGCAGCCTCATCTAGTTCTCAATTGTCTTTCTGAAGTCATCACATTAGTTGCTCTCCCACTGCTATGAAGATATCTGACACTTTGTGTTGTGGAATAATAGGTTAAGATGTGTTGCATTCATTTATGCTGTGGAATATTTGTTTAATGACGCAAAGAAGTGCTGCATTCTTTTTTATTTATTGAGAAAGAAAATTTCTGCCTCCTCCCAGCCTCCCACTCCACCCCCTCCCCCTACTCCTCTCCCCCTCCCCTCACTTCTCTCCTCCTCCCCCCGCTTCTCTCCCCCTCCTTCTGCAGTCTGAAGAGCAGCCAGGGTTCCGTGCCCTGTGGAAAGTCCAAAGTCCTCGCCCCTCCATCCTGGTCTAGGAAGGTGAACATCCAAACTGGCTAGGCACCAACAAAGCCAGAACATGATGTAGGATCAAAACCCAGTGCCATTGTCCTTGGCTTCTCATCAACCCTCATTGTCCGCCATATTCAGAGAGTCCAGTTTTATCCCCTGCTTTTTCAGTCACAGTCCAGCTGGCCTTGGTGAGCTCTCAATAGATCAGCCCCACTGTCCCTGTGGGTGGGTGCACCCCTTGTGGTCCTGACTTCTTTGCTCATGTTCTTCCTCCTTCTGTTCCTCATTGGGACTTTGGGAGCTCAGTCCAGTGCTCCAGTGTGGGTCTCTGTCTCTATCTCCATCCATCGCCAGATGAAGGTTCTATGGTGATATGCAAGATATTCATCAGTATGGCTATAGGATAGGGTCATTTCAGGTTCCCTATACTCAGCTGCTCCAGGAACTAACTGGGGACCTCGCCTTGGGCAACTGGAAGCACCTCTAGGTCCAAGTCTCTTGCCAACCCAAAGATGGCTCCCTGAATTAAGATATGTGCTTCCCTGCTCCCCTATCCAAACTTTCTTTATCCCAATCATCCCGTTTCCCCAAGTTCTCCCCATCCTACCCTTCTCACTTTTCTCTCCCCCCAACCCCACCCCCAAGATCCCGATTTTTTGCCCGGCAATCTTGTCTACTTCCCATACCCAGGAGGATAGCTATATGTTTTTCTTTGGGTTCACCTTCTTATCTAGCTTCTTTAGGATAACAAATTATAGACTCACTGACCTTTATTTATGGCTAGAACCCAATTATGAGTGAGTACATCCCTTGTTCATCTTTTTGGGTCTGGGTTACCTCACTCAGGATAGTATTTTCTATTTCCATTCATTTGCATGCAAAATTTGAGAAGTCATTGTTTTTTACCGCTGAGTAGTACTCGAATGTGTATATATTCCACACTTTCTTCATCCATTCTTCCATTGAAGGACATCTAGGTTGTTTCCAGGTTCTGGCTATTACAAACAATGCTGCTATGAACATAGTTGAACAAATGCCCTTGTCATATGATCGGGCATCTCTTGGGTATATTCCCAAGAGTGGCATTGCAGGGTCCAGGGGTAGGTTGATCCCGAATTTCCTGAGAAACCGAAACACTGCTTTCCAAAGTGGTTGCACAAGTTTGCATTCCCACCAGCAATGGATGAGGGTACCCCTTCCTCCACAACCTCTCCAGCAGAGGCTATCATTGGTGTTTTTGATTTTAGCCAATCTGACAGGTGTAAGATGATATCTCAAAGTTGTCTTGATTTGCATTTCCCTGATGGCTAAGGAGGTTGAGCATGACCTTAAGTGTCTTTTGGCCATTTGAACTTCTTCTGTTGAGAATTCTCTGTTCAGATCAGTGCCCCATTTTTTAAATTGGGTTAATTAACATTTTAAAGTCTAGTTTCTTGAGTTCTTTATATATTTTGGAGATCAGACCTTTGTCTGTTGCAGGGTTGGTGAAGATCTTTTCCCAGTCAGTGGGCTGCCTTTGTGTCTTCATGACAGTGTCCTTTGCTTTACAGAAGCTTCTCAGTTTCAGTAGGTCCCATTTATTCAATGTTGCCCTTAATGTCTGTGGTGCTGGGGTTATACCTAGGAAGCGATCGCCTGTGCCCATCTGTTGTAGGATACTTCCCAATTTCTCTTCTATCAGGTTTAGTGTGTTCGGTCTGATATTGAGGTCTTTAATCCATTTGAACTTGAGTTTTGTGCATGGTGATAGATATGGGTCAATTTTCATTCTTCTACAGATTGACATCCAGTTGTGCCAGCACCATTTGTTGAAGATGCTTTCTTTCTTCCATTGTATACTTTTAGCTCCTTTATTGAAAATCAGGTGTTCATAGGTTTGTGGGTTAAAATCTGGGTCTTCTATACGGTTCCATTGGTCGACTTCTCTGTTTTTATACCAATACCACACTGTTTTCATTACTGTGGCTCTGTAATAGAGTTTGAAGTCAGGGATGGTAATGCCTCCAGAAGTTCCTTTATTATATAAGACTGTTTTGGCTATCCTGGGTTTTATGTTTTTCCATATAAAGTTGATTATTGTCCTCTCAAGCTCTGTGAAGAATTTTGATGGGACCTTGATGGGGATTGCATTGAATCTATAAATTGCCTTTGGTAGAATTGCCATTTTTACTATGTTGATCCTCCCAATCCAAGAGCAAAGGAGGTCCTTCCACTTTCTGGTATCCTCTTCAATTTCTTTCTTCAATTCCTTAAAGTTCTTGTCAAATACATCTTTCACTTCCTTGGTTAGAGTTACCCCAAGATATTTTATGCTATTTGTGGCTATAGTGAAAGTGATGCTTCTCTGATTTCCCTCTCTGTTTCCTTATCCTTATTGTATTGGAAGGCCACTGATTTTTTTGGAGTTGATCTTGTATCCTGCCACATTACTAAAGGTGTTTATCAGCTGTAGGAGTTCTTTGGTTGAGTTCACTATCATATCATCTGCAAATAATGAAAGTTTAACCTCTTCCTTCCCAATTTGAATCCTCTTGATCCCCTTATGTTGTCTTATTGCTATTGCTAAAACTTCAAGCACTATATTGAAGAGGTATGGAGAGAGTGGACAGCCTTGTCGTGTTCTTGATTTTAGTGGGATGGCTTTGAGTTTTTCTCCGTTTAATTTAATGTTAGCTGTCAGTTTGCTGTAAATAGATTTTATTATATTTAGATATGACCCTTGTATCCCTAATCTCTCCAAGACTTTTATCATAAAGGGGTGTTGAATTTTGTCAAAAGCTTTTTCAACATCTAATGAAATGATCATATGGTTTTTTCTTTCAGTTTATTTATATGATGGATTACATTAATAGATTTTTGTATGTTGAACCAGCCCTGCATCTCTGGGATGAAGCCTACTTGATCATAATGGATAATTTTTCAAATGTGTTCTTGGATTCGGTTTGCCAGTATTTTATTGAGAATTTTTGCGTCGATATTCATGAGTGAGATAGGCCTGTAATTCTCTTTCTTGATTGGGTCTTTGTGTGGTTTTGGTACCAGGGTAACTGTAGCTTCATAAAAGGAATTTGGCAATGACTCATCTGTTTCTATATTGTGAAATACATTCAGGAGTATAGGTATTAGCTCTGCTTGGAAGTTTTGGTAGAATTTTGCATTCTGGTCATGATGTTTTATCACAGCAACAGAAAAGTTAAGCAATGTAGAATAAAATCAGCTAATATTGAACAAAGAGAATCAGAGATTTTAACTCACATGCAACCAGGTTGTCTGAAGTCTCCAATCTTTCCCTCTTATAACTGTCTTTAATGAAGCAGCCATGATAAGGTTCTTAAAATTCTAATATGGTTGTGTTATTCCCAAGCCTAAAACTTTGAAATAGTTTTAGGATTCTTAATATAGCATATGAGTTTTCTGTACCCAGGAACTTTTATCTTCCACCTTCTGTCCCATCAAGTCCTAGGCTATTATATGAACTTACTAATTAGAAGAGCTGGCATTTACTGAGCATATACTACATGCCAATATATTGTGTGATCTATGCATGGATTGATTTGTTTTCTCTACATGGAAACCCCATGAGCAAATGCTGTAATAGCTCCACTCTATATTCAAGGAAACTGATTCACACAATAGTTTAGTCACTGTACAAGGTTACATAGGTTGCAGGGTCACAGCAAGATTGTTCTATGGAACCATAATGCAAGGTTCCACGATCCCTGATGAGAAAAAATAATAAAAGGGCAGCTCCGCCAACACAAAAAGTCCACTTAGGTCAAATCAAACCGAATCAAAATATCCATCATTTTATCAAGTGCAATGCCCTCAGGTGGCCAAGTGCATGGCAGAGAGACAGGAAAGCAGGGAGCCCATGCAAACCCAGAACCAGGTGTTTCTCTTCTGGGAGCCCACTTAAATACCCTGTGGGAGTGGATCAAGACCTGGCATGCTGAGATTTGGAGTTCAGACCAATACAATTCCCAGGCCAGGGGGGCTGGGATGGATGCCAGGGGCTGAGGCTACTCTCCAGACTTAACAATTCCCTCAATCTGGAATCTTTTGTATCTGAGAAACTAGTACCACATATTGCAATGCTGCCATGTTCTGCTGAGCCTTGAGAAGGGACCTGATCTGCTTAGGCCCCAGTTGCATCAGCTTCCGCACTGACCATGAAGAAATCTTTCCTAGGTGGTTGCTTTTGAGGAACATGCAGCCGCCTCAGCAGCCTTCTCATTTAGGCTCTTTCCTTTCAAATGGATTTGGATTTTCACAAGATGGAGCCCTTTATGGGTGAGGTAATGTCTTCAGAACGTCTTTTCCATTGTTCCAAGGCCAAATGCCACATTTCTCTTTAATGACACGCACACCTTCTTCACACCTACAGCCACTTCCAAGCACAGCATAAATGCAAGCTAATTCTGCTGCACTTGCTGCTCTTTCGCTGCAGGCCTGATCATGCGGCCTGGGTGTTACACAGCCTTGAGATTTACTCCACCAAAAAAATTAGTCCATTTCTTTTGTTTTTAAGTTTTTTAATTTTTCAGGATGCAAGTAGAATGCAGCCAGATTGGGGTCAGAGAGATAGTTTAGCAGGCAAAGGTATTTGTTCCCAAAACTGAAGGCTAGCTCCTGTGAGGTCTTCCGATCTCCACTCACATGCCTGACACACATGTTCAGGTATACACATGCACACACACATGCACATACACATGCACACACACATGCATACATGTGCACAGCACGCACATGCATGCACACACTCATGCATACACAAATGCATATACATATGCATGCACACACTCATGCATACACACACATGCATACACACTCATGCATACACTCATGCATACACACATGCATGCACACACTCATGCATACACACATGCATACACACTCATGCATACACTCATGCATACACACACATGCATACACACACATGCACACACACACACAGTAGAGTTCTATTCTCCTCTCTGACTTCCATTGTCCTTGTTTTTCTCCATTCTGCTCTTCACAGCTCCCACCAGAGTGTTCATCGAGCTCTGCTAACAGCATGCTAGGGCTTTTCAAGCCCAATGTTCCAAACTCTTTCACGAATGACTTCCAAAGGCTTAGGAAGACACAACCAGGCTTATCACAGCAAAGGCCCCTCTTTTCTGTATTGGCTACTTATGTTATTGCTGCAACCAATCCCTGAGGAGAACAACTATAAGGAGAGAGGGATTGTTTTGGTTTACAATTTCAGAGAACAGTCCATCGTGGCAGGGAGGAGATGGTAATCGGCGGAGAAGGCAGTGACCGGCCTCAGTGTGTGCAAGTCAGAATGCAGAGGGGGAGGAATGCTTGCACTCAGATCTCCTCATTTTTGTGTAATCTCACATTTAGGATTCCTGTCTCAGTTAGCATAATCCAGATACTCCTGAGATATGCCCAGAGGCTTGTCTCTTCACTGCTCTCTTCTAGATCCTAACACACTGGCATCAGTCATCCATCACAACTCCAATCCTTTTGATTTCTCCTTACGTTAGCTCCATAGTCCTCACCAAACTATGCATATTTATTTGTCATTTTGTCTATTGTGTATTGTCCATAAAGAGGGAGTTTATTTATGTATGTTTGATGCCTCCTTACTTGCTGAATAAATGATTAAACCTTCATTCAAGCTGATCTAGTTTCCAAATCACTGCAGTGAGCAGTGACATTCCCAGGGCATTAAATGCTACTCAATTCCCGTGTCTAAAGTGGAGTTGCTTGTGTTTTTCCATCTGTGTGGATTGTCTTGGCTTCAGCCATCTTTTAGGATGGTGGACAGACAGCAAACTGGAAAGTGCTTCACACCAGCTATAGCATGAGCAAAGTATCATAATATGTTCTCTTCTAAACATTGAAAAGTTTCTTACTCACCTGGGAGGAAATTTCTGGTTTATTGCATTCTCCAAAGTTATGACTTTCCAATCCTGCCAGAAACCTCTTAGTGTAGGGATTTCAATGCTGAAAACTGGTTTGAAATAGAGACACATTACACCTCCCCACAGAGCACTTACCATGAAATTACTGCTTAGGTTCAGCTCCACTGCCAGATCCCTTCAGGCTGGTATATTGAAAGGGCATGGCCCTCCTGGTCTCCAAGTTGTGCCAATTGGCCCAGATATTGCCCAGCTCCTCCTTCCTTCCTGAGTCTCTATGCTTAGTGATATTTCATCAACCAAGTGAATTCACAAGTACTTGCTGACTTACATTGTGGTGTGATAGTTACTAGGAATGATAGTGAAAGCAGAACAAATATTTTAATGTGTGAAGACAAATGAAGGAGTCCCATCTCTCCCTGGCATGCCATGAGGGTGTTATTAAAGCACTGTGAAAATTACGGCTGGCAAGGCTGGGAATGCAACTCAGGTGGGAAAACACTTGCTGCCCAAGCTTGAGAATCCGATTTCGGTCCTCACACCTGTGTGAGAATACAATTGAGGGGCACACACTTGCAATCCCAGTGCTGGGAAGGTGAAGACAGGCAGATCCCTGGAGCCTGATGGACAACCAGACTAGACTAATTCCTAATTCTCATCAGTGATCCCAATTACTAGGGTCTGTTGATCCCTAGAATGGCACAAAAAACAAGGTTAATAAAACAAAACAAATACAAAGTACATAGCTCAGGAGGAATCGCTTAGGCTGACCTCTGGCCTACACGCACGCACACGCACACACACATACACACACACCATACACATATATATATGCATGTACACACACCTGCTATATACGACACACACACAACCACTCATCTACACACACACATGTGCATACACATACAGCCTTACATCTACATACCTGCGGCTTACAATCACTTCTAGTGTTAATGAGAAGTCTGTAAATTTATATTCTGAACACTTTTCTTACTGTTTATTTTTCTGTAAAATAGGAAATATGAGAGGCTAGGCCAATAGGATTGCCTGATTTTCAGCTGTTGGCCTGAAACTCACAAAGATGTGTTTGCCTCTGCATTTACAATCTGTGATTAAAGGTGTGTACCACTATGTCTAGTCCTCTGATGGAGGCATTTTCTCAATGAGGTTCCCTCTTCTCAGATGACTCTACTTTGTGTCAAACTGACACCAACCAGTCAGCAGCCCCCCTTCCTCTGAAACCTCTGAGAAGGGGTGCCTACTTGGTTATATGGGCCTGAACTTGTCCCAGAGTTTCGACCATGCTGCTGTCTACCCAAGCCACTATTAGCTCTTCCAGCAGATCTCTATTAGCTCTTCCAGCAGATCTCCTCTATTAGCTCTTCCAGCAGATCTCTATTAGCTCTTCCAGCAGATCTCTATTAGCTCTTCCAGCAGATCTCTATTAGCTCTTCCAGCAGATCTCTATTAGCTCTTCCAGCAGATCTCTATTAGCTCTTCCAGCAGATCTCTATTAGCTCTTCCAGCAGATCTCTTACACAAAGGAAATTCGTTTCAGTGTCTCCATTGAGCCTCAAACCTGAACCTTTTTCCCTAGCACTTCTAAGAAAGCTTGCATGTGTAAGGGAAAGTGAGGAAGATGCTCTACTTTCTTAACTTTTCCTATTATTCACCCTTAATGGGCACCAATGACAGGCCAAAGGAAGATTTCAACAAAGTCCAAGATGATGAGTTTAAAGGACTTTCACATAGGTGAAGAGTTACTTAAAGTAGCGTGGCTGACTGTGAAACAGCTGCATCACCACAAAGTCCTACCCATCACGATGGTACTCTCATGAGAGCTACACCATGGACATCATCACACCCTACCATCTTCCCATATCACTTGCACCGGGCTGGTGATGTGTGGTGAAGATGGGGGTGGGGACTAGAGTGGAGGAAGTTTCTAGAAGCAAACCCAGATGATGATCTTGCGACCTCCTACTTCTTGTTGTTATGAACTGTCACCACCTCCGTTCCCATGACCGTAGATGTGACTATCATTGTGTTCTTCTCTAGCTGGCACAGCTACCAGGCCAAGTTAATCCCTGCTTCAAGAAGGCATCATGTTAGGCCTGGAGAAAAAGCCATACAACAGGGTGGATTTGTGGATGTCAGTGTTCAATCTAGAGTAAATACCATAATCGGCAGGACTTGGCGGCAGACTGGCTGTATACCTGAAATAAGATCCTGATGTTAGCTGACTTCATTCTGTGGGACGGATAGGCAAAGAACTGATTGGGAAAGCTAATGGACTGAGATGCAGAGAGAGGGTGAAAACAAACACTGAGCAGCAGTTGACAGCTCCTGTTGGGATGGGAGGGAACGCAGGACACACCCAGACTTGGCAGTCCTTAGGGTGTGTGTGGGAGTGTGGGTCTCTGGGTTAGACATTTTGTAAGGCTCTCCCAAATATCTGTCTCTGAGCAGGCCTTCTCCTTCCTACCACCTTTCCCATGGAAAAAGAAGCAACCCTCTTAGGAATCGGGTCCATGGTTTCCCTGCACAACCCTTTAACCTCTTTCACACTGAAGGTATCATGGGCTGACCTAGGTCCCCCAAATTTATATGTTAATCCCCAGTACCTCAAAACTGACTGCACTTGGAAAAAGTGTTGTGCCCAAGTTGAGACCCCCAGAGAAACCACCACCAGGATCCAGTCAAGTCCAGAATGCGAAAGCAAAGTTTATTCAGTGCGCTCTCCAGCCAGGCTGGGGCTCAACCACTATTCGACACAGCGCAGTAGGGAAGAGACCCCTCATCATTTGGGGTTGACATTATATAGGCAAAAACCGCAAGTCAGGTTTACTCAGGGGCAAGGAGGTTAGTTTTGCTGAGTACAGGGTATGGACTCCTTCTGCATACCCTCTTCCTCCTTCCCGCGACTACTTCTGCTTCCGTATACACCCCCTGCCCTCCCCCGAGCAGTTATTTTCTGCTCCTGTCTAGACCGCAAAGCTGCTAGGGACAGTTGATTTGCACTTTTGCAAAGGTTCCTGTTTCCAGCTAACTCTTGATGCTCCAAAGTTTCTTGAACCCAGTGCCTTAACCAGCTTCTGATCAAACAAAGCTTTTTTTTTTTTTAATTTTTTCATGTCCTTACAATAAGTTCTTTGGGAGGGAGGGTGATGACATAAAATACCCTTCAGATGTGGTTTTTTAGAACATCCTGGCTACAGGTAGCTGTTAAGGAAAAAAATAATAAGAAAGACAGCTCTGCTGGCACAAAGAAATCCGATCATAGGTCAAATCAAACCAAATCAAAATGCTCATCATTTTATTAAGCATGGCACTCTAGGACGGATACCAGGGGCTGGGGGTACGCTCCCAACTTAACATTCCAGACTCTTTGGATATAGGAATGACTAGAAGTTGAGGTGATAGGTTCTCTTTGGGAAAAGGGTGTAGACTCAAGTCTGACTACTTCCTGCGGGCACGGGGTGATTTTGGGAGGGAAGAGCTGGGTGTTGGTGGGTCCACGTTCAGTCGGTGGTGTGGCTGGAAAGGCATCCTGTTTATTATTGTCATCCCAGAGACACCAGGCATTTGTTTCTTGAGGTGGGTAAGAAGACGGGTGTCTAGGAGAAAAAATTATTGTTTGGGCCTATGAAATGGGGCTAGCCATGGGATGGGACACAATAGCAGATGAAACCAGATTTAGTTGGCAGGTGTCCATGATCCAGAAGAGCCGGTACAGGTGTTTTTGGTGTTGTCCTGGGAGCGCTTTGTAGGTTGCTCTTGGCTTTAGGCAGCAGGAGTAACCTGAAAAATATGGAAACTGGAAATTTAAAACTGGAAAATTAAAATTAAAACCTTAGATTTGACAGACCTGATTTGGTGTAGCAATAGGACTTTTCTAGGAACTGGAACAGATTCTATTTTTTGGTGTCATGAACTCTGAACCTCTGAAGGCTGAAACCTGTTAATCCTGGACTATGAAGTCTGTTAAAGAATAGTACCTTGAGTTGTCAAATGCCTTTAGACAGATCTGGGAGGAAAAGATGAGCAAAAAATGAGACATCTTTTGGCCAGCAGGCAATCCCAAGTCCTCTCCTTGCCCTTGGAGAGCATCAGGCTTAGAAGCAGTGTTTGCTACTAGCTGTTGAGTGCAAGAGGCCCAAAGATTTTTTTTTTTTCTGTGAGCAGGAAGACTATCTTACCGGGTTTGACAGGAAAAGCCGATCAATTCCCTGGGTAAAAGGCCTCTCTTTTGCTTCTGTGTGGTGCTTTGCAAACCCAGAGGGAGCTTGGCGATGGTAGGTCTTTTGTGTTCTAGGAGGAGATGCTACAGAAGCTGGCATGTGCCTGTGCTAGAAGCTCTATTTATTGAAATGCCAATGATCTCAGGTCTGTAAAGGCATTTGAGAACCAAGTATTATTATTTGGTACTGGGCATATGATTTAAATATTTTAAAGCTGTTGTAATCTGGAAGTACATATAAACACAAAACTCAAATTCACAATACAAAAACACAGTTACACATTTATATAAACACATTATTTTAACAGAGAAACAGGATAGCCTTAGAGACCTGTGTCAGTTGACTAGGTGTTGCAAGAGAGAACAGAAACATAAAGGCGAAACATTTTTGTAGAGTTTAGAGTGGAAGGACAAAAGCGGATTTGTCAGCAGGGAAGGGCAGGGGAGACTAGGGAAACAGCTTAAGTGCCGCTCCATGAACCGGCCGCCTGTCTCTGTAACAGGCAAGTGCCGCTCTGCAAACAGACCACCGCGACATTGGAGTACTTTGGAAAGCAGCTTAGAACTCCAAAACGGCTGTGCAGCGCGCCAAAGGGTGTGCGAGGCTGAAGTCAGGGCAGGACCAAGAGGGAGCACCAAGGAACAGAGAAAGAACAGCAGAAGGGGAGGGAGGAAGCACCAAACTTTTAAAAACGCGGGCTCGGACCGTAATTTGCTTTAAGTTAGACTGTTGGAATTTTAAAAGGTTTTTTTTTTAAGTGCCTACTTTAAGGCATTTGAAATCAGCTAGGAATCGCAAGAAACCCACTTTAAATGCATGCCCCTGACACGAGCCTGTCCAAGTGTGTCCAGCACCGAGTCAGTCGGTGGGGGACATGAGAAATTGGGTGGGGACATCTTCCAGCACCCAAATCCCATCTCAGTAGGAGGCCCGGCCTCTGCCATGTGTCAGACTTTTGGCACAGCCCTGACTCCAACAAAAGCCCGAAAAATGAATGGGTCACCCCCAAACCCTATTTGAATGCAGTTTAAAAGGGAAGCTCACCAAGTGAAGCCGTACTCGCCTGGCAGAGCCTGTGTGCAGGAAGGCCCATTTTCTAGCCCTGGACCCCGAGCTTTGAGACCTGGGCCCCGCAGGAAAAACTAAGGCCCCTTGGTGGGAAACCTCCATATATTAAGAAAAAAATAAGAAAGACAGCTTCGCCAGCACAAAGAAATCCAAGTAGGTCAAATCAAACCAAATCAAAATGCCCATCGTTTTATTAAGCATGGCGCCCTCTGGTGGCCGAATGCATGGCGGGGAAGACAGGAAAGCAGGGAACACATGCAAACCGGAAACCAACTGTTTCTCTTCTGGGAGCCCACTTAAATACCCTGTGGGAGTGGTCCTGAGGGGTCAGGACCTGGCATACTGGGATTTGGAGTCCAGACCAATATAATCCCAGGCCAGGGGTCTGGGACAGACATCAGGGGCTGGGGGCTCCCAACTTAACAGTAGTCATGATCAGATCTTCAAGCAAGAGGGGGTGCACTCAGACAGATGGAGCATCATAAAGTTCCCAGGAGCAGGATGGGCAAGCTCCACACTAAATGGTCTAGCCTGGTCTGGCCTATGTGCTAGGATTGAGGAAGGAACCAATAAAGGTAAAATTTTAAGGCAAAGTTGTCCTGACTCAGGAATGAGGGCCCCCCGGGAGGGAATGAACGGCCAGGGAGAAAGACCGCCGATGTCAGCCTGATTTCTGGGAATAAGAAAGTCATCTAGAGTCTGTGATCTGGCAGGGTCTTTAGAAAAATACTAAGTTAAATGAGGCCATTAGAATGCACCCAATATAGACAGCAGAAATTAAAATCCAGGCATAGAGGGGTGGCCATGTGGGTACTGAGAAAACAGATACCTAGAAGTCAGGGAGAGCCGGGCGGTGGTGGCGCACGCCTTTAATCCCAGCACTCGGGAGGCAGAAGCAGGCGGATCTCTGTGAGTTCCAGACCAGCCTGGTCTACAGAGCTAGTTCCAGGACAGGCTCCAAAGCCACAGAGAAACCCTGTCTCGAAAAACCAAAACCAAAACAAACAAACAAACAAAGAAAACAAAAAGAAGCCAAGGAGGAGTCGACTTTGCCAATACCTTCATCTGGGAGGGATTTTAGTCTCTCGGCTATGAGAAAAGAGTGTGATGGTCTTCTTTGTTGTTAACTTGTCTACACCTAGAGTTAACTAAAACTGAAGTGGCTAGGTACACCTATGAGGAATTTTTTTTTTTGCTTCATTAAATGATTTGAAGTGAAAACATCTACTTTTAATCCAGATCTTTTTGAGGTAGGAAGGTCCACCACTAATCTGCGCCACACCTTCTGCTGTCAGCCTATATAAAAGGCACAAAAGAAGGAAGCTTGCTCTTTTTGCCTGCTTGCTCTCACTCTTGCTGGTAAGTCCGTTACATCACCAGCATTAGTGCCTACTTCTTGGAACTCCAGCACATACCGAAGACCAGCTAAGACTGAACCATTAATGGGCTCGTGGCTGTTCTGTTGGGAGACAGCCATTGTTGGAGTAGCTGGGCCCCAGCCTTTAAGTTGTTCTAGTAAATCCCATACCTTCATCCTAAATTCTGCTCCTCCAGAGCAGCCGGTTTCCACCTGTGGGTCATGACCCCTGTGGGTGTGGAATGACCCTTTCCCTGTGGTCCCAAATCAAATATCCTGCATACGAGATATTTATATCATGATTCATAACAGTAGCAAAATTACAGCTATGGAGTAGCAACAAAAATAATTTTATGGCTGGGGGTCACCACACATGAGGAACTGCACTAGAGAGTCAAAGCATTAGGTAGGCTGAGAACCTGCTCCAGAGAAAGACTGGTACAAATCAACACATCTTCATTTAGACCCCAGTCTATGGAACTGTGCTGAAGTGAGTGTGACAGACCAAAAGGAGAGCTAGAAACTTTGCAGATGGTGGAGGCAGACCCTGGGACCCACCCTGGCTCACATGCTTTGTCACTCTGTCTTACTGGAACCACACTTGGGTCTAGGGAAAGAACTGTGCAAAGCTGTCTTAGAAGCTCTCTGGTTCCCAGACTTGCTGGCTGGGAATTATCTGTGGGGCCTTCTCCCAGTTTCCCTCCCTCTCCAGCTGGGAATATTCCCCCAGTTTCCCTCCCTCTGCAGCTGGGAATATTCCCTCCCGGCCCTTTGTGGCTGGCTTAGTTTATTTAAGTTCGTAGAATGAGGGAGCCTAAGTTGCTGCTACTACTGTGGCCCCTGAAGGCACCAGAAACTCAAAGGCATCCATGCATCTCCAGCCTGCACAGTTCCCCCCTGCTACAGTGAGTGACACCTGCCTTAGCCACGACCTGAATTTGGGCCAATACTGGGTGGTAAAGGAAGGGAAAACTTGCAGACTGCAGGTCTAATCCTGCTTCTGTCTGTCAGCTTTGTGGCTCCTGGTGAGTCACTCCTTCTAAGCCCTGGGTATATCATATAAAGAACAAACTTTATAAAGTATGAGGGTTTTGCATTTGAGTCTGGAATTGAGGAAAGGGAGGAAATCAGGGTAGGAACAGGCACCTGGGAGGCCCCAGACTCTGCAACTTCCCAGCTGCATAAGACTAGACAGGTCACCTGACATCATCATCCCTTCTGTACAAGATGGAGGAAATGGGGCTGTGGAGAGTGAGAGGAAGGGAACTCTCCTGGGAACTGTGGGCACACAGCTTAGGAGGGAAATGCCACCGTCTGCCTGTTGAGCTTGTCGGGCCTTCGATACTGTGCACAGGACCAAAGTCAGAGAGTTTACAGTAGTTGGGACTTTCTCCCAGAAAGGAAAAGGCAATGCATCAATACAAAATTCATAAAGAAGTAAAATTTTATTTTCAAAATGAGTAAAGGAGTCAAAACAAGTTATGAAATTTTTAAGCAGGCAAATCAAAATTATTAAAAATTCAGGAAAACCATACACGTTTGATTAATCAACTGCTCCACATGCTTCTTCTTCCCCACATTTGGGCTCCCCACACTATGATTTCTCATAAAAATTTTGTTGAGAGTGGAACAGAAGGATAATTCTGCTTCCCTGTAACCTGGGTGAACAAAACTTGGCAGTGACTAAAAATGCCTTCCACTATAGAACTTACTACAGTAATCAATAGCATGGATTTTAGGGATTGTCCAATTTTTGCAGGGAAAACTTCTACAGGATTTTTTGTAATTGAGCTAAAGATTCTTTCATGGTTTTCCTAAGCAGTGAGTAATCCTAAATACTTAATAATCTTGGCTTAAAGGGTAGTACGTTAGTATTCAGTAACTAGTTTGCTCTAGTGGTGGCAGTCCACTGGGAGTTTTGTGACTGTTTTCTTCACCCAATTAAGAACTTTAAAATGTTTTCCAGTGTGTGACATGAATTCTGTTTCCATATCACTAAGCAAGCCAAGAGCCTGATAGAGACCCATCCCACCTACTTGATGCAGCATCTCTTAGGGGATAATCTGAATTTTATGTTACAATTTGCTTCTTCATGTCAGTAACTTCTAGTAATTTCACTTGAAATTGCATGGAGACAAGCATGGTGTGCCCAGGACGGCATTCACTGCTTTCTTGAGCAGACTCAGGAGGAAACCACACGCACAGTCAGTTACATCTGGTGATGAACAGGCGCTGTGCCGAGGCCCAAGCACAGGAGGCCATGTTCCCACTGCTCTGAGCCTGTTCGTCGCAGCACTGCCTGTCTGTAGCTGTAGGTGTCATTCTGGAAACCATTCTCAAAGTAGCAGAGTTGGCAACAACTAAATTCTAAATGGCTGTGAACCATTTCATCACAGTCAGCAGTGGCCACATTTCACTCTGGAATCTTCTGAAGAGCCATGTAAGCTTGCTGGCAGCTGTTCCTCATGGTCCAGGAGAATGTAAATGCGCCTTGTGGGCATTATGGGAGGTCAACCTGCAGGCCCTTGTACGAGGCATCATTTCTAGGGCTATAAACTGTCTTTCTACATTTTTCCTCAGATGCCT
The DNA here is from genome assembly GCA_028537955.1 of Microtus californicus. NCBI lineage: Eukaryota > Metazoa > Chordata > Mammalia > Rodentia > Cricetidae > Microtus > Microtus californicus. The sequence goes on along the minus strand of JAQJZF010000018.1, from coordinate 3,222,451 downwards.
TCTTATTATGTAAGAATCTCCTCTTTTGGCAAAGATATTGTCCCAATGCTAGCTATAGCTCTCTTTAAAAATGCATTTTTTAAGGTGAGGTGGGTCTGGAAATGAAGCCCCTCACATATTGTATGAATTTATTCCCCAGGCAAATTTGAATAAAACAGTTTTGAAGATTGTGGAATAGAGATTTGATGGGGAACTTCCTTCAGCCAATGGCCTTGGAGAGGCTGAACCAGGTAGGGTGTGGCCTTGGGTACCAAAAAGGCCTGGCTCTGTCTTCTCTCTATCTCCCCACTCACCACACCTCAACCTTGGATTCTGCTCCTGTTCCCTGTTGTGATCTGTGAGTTCCTTTTTAATAAAGAACCCCTTATTATAGCCTATTCGGGATTCCTTTATTCATGTCTCCCCCTCCCCCATCCGACACATTTCCCTTCAGAGACTCAGGGAAAGCCTAGAGCCTGGCAGAGTGGCAGGGAACAAAATCTTGTTATCAAAAACTTAATGTCAACTCAACAAACAAACAGATAAAAACAAAGACTAGTCTCTTTAGATTCTTTTCTCTGTAGAATGACAGAAGTGGTGACTCACACCTGTAATCCCAGAAAGAAGTAGGACTGGGAGGAAGAAGAAGGAAGATTGCCATGAGAGTCTGAGATCACACTGAGCCACATAGGGAGTGCTAGGCCTTCACTAGCACTCAAAAAAATCAATAGAAATATATTAGTAATAGTAATATTATCCAGAACTGATGTGTTGACTTGGGCCTGTAATCCCAGCACTCAGGAGTCTCATCAGGACAATTGCAAGTTCAAGGCTAGCCAGGGTGATACAGACAGATCCTGCCTCAAAATAAAATTTCTTCAATAATATCACACAAGCCGGGTGGTGGTGGCGCACGCCTTTAATCCCAGCACTTGGGAGGCAGAGGCAGGTGGATCTCTGAGTTCGAGACCAGCCTGGTCTACAAGAGCTAGTTCCAGGACAGGGTCCAAAACCACAGAGAAACCCTGTCTCGAAAAACCAAAAAAAAAAAAAAATAATAATAATATCACACGCCGGGCAGTGGTGGCGCACGCCTTTAATCCTAGCACTTGGGAGGCAGAGGCAGGCGGATCTCTGTGAGTTCGAGACCAGCCTGGTCTACAGAGCTAGTTCCAGGACAGGCTCCAAAGCCACAGAGAAACCCTGTCTCGAAAAACCAAAATAATAATAATAATAATAATAATAATAATAATAATAATAATATCACACAATTCTTCCCCCCTCCTCGTGTGTGTGTGTGTGTGTGTGTGAGAGAGAGAGAGAGAGAGAGAGAGAGAGAGAGAGAGAGAAAGAGAGAGAGAAGAAAGAGAGAGAAAGAGAGAGAGAGGGAGAGAGAGAGATTCACTGTATGATTCTGGCTGATCTCGAACTTGCTATGTAGATCAAGTTAGTATCAAACTCTTAGAGTTCCACCTACCTCTACCTCCTAAATGCTGGGAGTAAAGGCATTTAATTAATCACTTTTCTTAATAATGTTTTAGATTTTGTTGAGTGCTCAGAGTGAATTGTAACAACATATTTTTTCCAATTTATCATGACATCCTTGCATCTCACCTCACCCCAGCCATCTGCCACTGGTCCCCATTTCCCAACTACAACTTAGGAGATCCCAGTGAAAGGCAGCCTGGCTGTACTCCACCTGTATCCTTGAAGGGTGACCTCTAGGGCACACTTTCCCTGAGGTCAGCATCTGTGACCTGTGGATGTGAGCGAGCATCTCCTCTCACCTTTGCTTTTCTCTCCATTCAGAGAAGAGGATGTGGGAAAAGCAGCAGAAGAGATGAAGAGCAAGGGGTGGAGGGCAAAGGGGATAGTGAGTGAGAAGATCTGTACTAGAAGGTCATTCCTTCCTACTGTCAGGCTGGTAGGGGAGAGGAAAGCTCAGGGCAACAGGTCGAGTCTGGGGCTGCAGTTTTTGCTGAAGTGGTTTTCTGATCTGCAATGAGGACTTTTGTGACTGCCTATGCAAGCCACATCCTGACAGCTGTGAAGAACACAATACGTGGGATGTTAGATAGAAGCCGGGTGTGGAGTTCAGGGGTAGAAGGGGTATGGTAGTGTCAAAATTCAATGACTACATCTACTTGATGTGCACCTCTGGGCAGCTCCTGACTCAATTCCCCTTTACAAAGTGAAATTATGCTCCTTGGTGATTGTAAGTACAAAGACCTATGTGTTGCCTAACACAATATCTGACAGTTGTAGATGTTCCAGAGAGACAGAGACCACAGAAGGAATAGACAGGTATCTCATTGAAATAATTCCCTAAGATTCTTTCATGGGCCAAACTGAAGGGGGTCTCAAATATGTGGGTAAAGTTTGATGGGGAAATGAAACACCTGTGTATGTGACTCTTAGTAAACAGGTAGCCTCAAGGAATAGCATGCCCGTGCAGTGGTTTGAATGAGAATGGCCCTCCATGGGCTCATAGATTTGAAAGCTTAGTCACCAGGGAGTGGCGCTGTTTGAAAGGATGAGGAGGTGTGACTTCGTTGGAAGAACTGAGCCACTGGGCATGTGCTTTGAGGTAGCAAAACCACATGTGAAATCTAACCTTTCTCTCTCTCTCTCTCTCTCTCTCTCTCTCTCTCTCTCTCTCTCTCTCTCTCATCTATCTATCTATATCTATCTATATCTATCTATCTATCTATCTATCTATCATCTATCTATCTATCTATCTATCTATCTATCTATCTATCTATCTATCTATCTATCTATCTATCTATCTATCATCTATCATCTGCCTGCTGCTTGTGGATCAGGTTATAGCTCTCAGTTACTACCTCAGCACCTCTTTGCCTGCCACCATGATCCCCACCATGATGATAACGGATTCACTTCTAAAACGTAAACTAGCCCCCAAACAATTTTTTTCCTTTATAAGAGTTGTCATGGTCATGTTGTCTCTGACAGCAAAAGAACAGTAACTAAGACAGCCAGTGATGTTGGAAAAGGTGCACTGCCCCATCATTGCTTAGGGAGAACACTGTACCAAAGCTGAACCTTGAAGAATGTGGGAGTTTTGGTGGTTTTGATGTTGTTGTGTTGCTGTTGAAACAAACTCTTGCTGTGTGGTAAAGGGTAGCTTTGAACTTGCGGTGATCCTTGTGTCTGCCTCCCAAGTGCTTTGGTTGAATGTGCTGAAAGATAGTATCTGTAGAGAAAGGGAAAAAACAAGCAAGCAAGCAAACAAACAACAACAACAACAACAAAAGCACCCCACACATAAGGGAATGCATGGATAAAGGCAGAAACCTGGGGGCTGCCTACACAAAAGCTAAGGGGATAGAGAATGGGGGCTTCTTGGTATGTAAACAAAGTTATGCATGAAAGCTGCAGCTCGGGGGGAGGCTTTGCATACTTTGAAATGTTGATATCTATGTTAAGAATTCACTTGGAAAGGGAAAAGATTCTGATAATATGATATCTCCTCTCCTCAGATCTCATAAACATCTTAACCCCATTTGCCCCAGCCATTCTGCTTCATCAAAAGAGCAAGGGAGACTATTTCTCTTGCCCTGAGCATCCCTTAGTAGCCTGTAATTCTTTATGCAGGGTTGAGGCCTCCTGGGCTTCTCCCATCCCATCCCACCCCACCCTATCCACTTTGGCATGTCTATTGTTATTCAAATGATCAGACCTGAAAACGTACATTCAGGTAACATTTGCCATTTTACAGACTGACCAGACTAAGCAGGGGTGTGTGTGTGTGTGTGTGTGTGTGTGTGTGTGTGATAACAATTAATTAAAAAAAGAGGCCATACATTTGAAAGAGAACAAAGAGGGACAGGTATGTAGGTATGAAAGGAGGAAAGGGAGGGAAGGGAGGAATGATGTAATTATCTTATAATCTTGAGAATTTTTTTTTTAAGAGCAAGAAATGCAGTCACCTCTGAGCAGGAGACTGAAGTGGGCGTCAGCGAGACATGTAGAAATATTATTGAGTTACAACGCTGTAAACTCCCTTCAGGGCCATGTGACACGGCTGTAAATTGCTGCCCTGTGCTCAGGTATGTCATCCCACACTCAGCTATATTTATCACTTTGTTTACTCTCCCTGGGATTCTGTTTTAACATGTAATAGGTAATATGTATCTCCCCCACATATTTTGAATAACAGAAGATAAACTTTTATGCTGTTTTTGCTCTTCTGTTTCAGCCCCAAGGAAGAATAATTTCTTTAAATTTAACAAATTACTAGGGAAGCTTGTCTTCTAATCTAGTTACTAGGTCTCTGCACAATGGAACCCAACCCTGTAGACATTCCAGGAAACATTTTAAGCAACACAGAATGGACAATCTCTCTTTAAGTGCAGTTTTAGGTGCCAGGTTTTAGTGATGGCAGTCTCTGCTTACATTCAAGGCTTACCAAGCAACAGTGAAACAGAAATGAAATATCTAATTACAAGTGTGATTAATGTTACTCGTAGAAATTGAGGGGACTTAAAGGCAATAGTGAGATAGTTATCTGTCTGGACTCAGTAGAGAAGATTCTGTGGAAAGGGATATTTGTCTTAAGGTCTGAAGGATGAACAAGACTGCTTGGGGCAGGGCTCTGGTAGAGAACTGTGCAGAGAAGGGAACAGATAGCATCATGGTTCAAAATATCTGAGCAATCCAAAGAATGGGAAGAAGCCTGATGGCCAAGAGGAGTGTGGGGAGCAGTGAGCTGGGGTATAATCTGCTGACCTGGGTACCCTGTCCCTTTAGGAGACAAATCCTGCCCATTCCCGACCTCCCTCTTCCACTGAGGTAGGTGGATATCCTCTCTCTCTCTCTCTCTCTCTCTCTCTCTCTCTCTCTCTCTCTCTCTCTCTCTCTCTCCCTCCCTCCCTCCCTCCTTCTTCTGGAAAGGCAGCTTCTGCCTCTTTCTCTTCTCTCCCCCCCTTTCCCTTTCACCCTTCCCTTCCCATAACCCACTAAATAAACTCTATACCCAAACTCTGTGTCTCATTTGCCGTGGTCTCTCACCCATTAAGAGGATCTGCAGAGGCCTCGGGTGACCTGCCACCACCTCTCATGGGGCTGGCTTTTGGTCACCCACCTTTATGAATAATAACATTGGTGCTGTTAACTTGGCAGGCTATCCCTTGCAGCTGAGGACTGCTGGGGATCCTGTAATCTTCTAACTCTTCTATATGGTTGCTTTCCCAACTTAAAGTCATTGGAATTCTATACCCAACATCAAATGGTAGGTTTCCCCTTTTAACAATGGCCCAGTATTGGTCAACCACTTTCCCATCAGGCTTAAAGTCCCTTGCCTGGGCCTCCAACGCCACGTGTTGTGTAGGGGTTTGGTTTGTGCCCACCCATTCTCACGGGCCCTGGACTTTGAGTGATGACCCAAAGTCAGTTTAAGCTGTGGTCCATGCTGAACTTCTACGATGCTGGAGTTTGGTCTCTGGATCTTACTCAGGGAAACTGTGCCAACCCCCTTCTCACATATCAAGCTACATAGCTGCCTATCGTTAGCTTACATTCTGCCAGTGATTGTTAGTTGGAAATGCAGCCTACTTTTTCTGTGTTTTTCTATCTGCTTTTCCATTCTGGCATGTAATCATACCCATGCTAAAGTGTCCCGCTGCTGCCAGGCCCCGCAGCTCTGGCTCCCAGCTCCATCCTGCTGGCACTCCGTGTAGTCTCATCCGTGTTCCCCACCTCCCACTGCAGTGGTGGGATCTGTCTCTCTTCCTTTCATGGAGCCCTGTTTCTGTCACTGCTGGACCTTCTACTAGCCCACTTCCCAACTTTCTGTCAGTACACTGGGACCACTGATAAGATCACCTCTAACATTTCCCACGAGCAAGGTTCTAGGCTCTACCCTAGCACTGCATTCAATTAGCAGTGCATTCGTTTTGGGGTCCAGGGCCCTTTGGATCTATGGATTCTTTTGGGGATAATCCAAAAGAATTCGCTTTTGGCCTAGTGCCTCTCAGGTGACGGCCCCTTTTCAGGTTCTCCCCCAGCATTGAGCAGTGCATTCATTTTTCAGGCCCAGGGCCCCTAGGATCTGTGAATCCTTTCTGGGATATTTTTCTGCCTCACACATGGGAAATAGACTGACATTTCTAACTTCTACTAGCAAATGGTTAAATTTGAAGAAGTACACCACATGGCCAACCATGGCTGCCATCATTTTCTTTGATATTAACAAAGGAAGGAGCCAGAGACTAGTGAGGCTCTGCCCCTAGCCAAAGAGCTTCGACAGTAGGTTCTTCACATGTCCCTAGCCAGCTGCATGACCTGTCACTTTTAAGGTCTCTTACAAAAATATTGTATATGTACTCCAACCCTGCTTTAAAATGCATTAAGATGTTCTCCACTTGTAATAGCCATAACCTGGAAACAACCTAGATGCCCTTCGATGGAAGAATGGATGAAGAAAGTGTGGAATATATACACATTGGAGTACTACTCAGCAGTAAAAAACAATGACTTCTCGAATTTTGCATGCAAATGGATGGAAATAGAAAATACTATCCTGAGTGAGGTAACCCAGACCCAAAAAGATGAACATGGGATGTACTCACTCATATTTGGTTTCTAGCCATAAAAAAGGGAAACGGAGTCTACAATTGATGAACCTAAAGAAGCTAAATAAGAAGGTGAACCCAAGGAAAAACATATAGTTATCCTCTTGGCTATGGGAAGTAAACAAAATTGCTGGGGAGAAAATTGGAATCTTGGGTGTGGGGTGGGATGGGGGTAAGGGGAAATGGGGAGAGAAAAGTGAGAAGGGGAGGATGGGGGGAACTTGGGGAAACAGGATGATTGGGATAAAGGAAGGTTGGATAGGGGAGCACAGAAGCACAATTCTTAGTTAAGGGAGCCACCTTAGGGTTGGCAAGAGACTTGAACCTAGAGTGGCTCCCAGGAGCCCAAGGTGATGTCCCCAGTTAGTCCCTTGGGCAGCTTAGGATAGGGAACCTGAAATGACCCTATCCTATAGCAATACTGACGAATATCTTGCATATCACCATAGAACCTTCATCTGGTGATGGATGGAGATAGAGACAGAGACCCACACTGGAGCACTGGACTGAGCTCCCAAAGTCCCAATGAGGAACAGAAGGAGGGAGAAGATGAGCAAGGAAGTCAGGACCACGAGGGGTGCACCCACCCACTGAGACAGTGGGGCTGATCTATTGCGAGCTCACCAAGGCCAGCTGGACTGTGACTGAAAAAGCATGGGATATAACTGGACTCTCTGAATATGGCAGACAATGAGGGCTGCTGAGAAGCCAAGGACAATGGCACTGGGTTTTGATCCTACTTCATGTTCTGGCTTTGTGGGAGCCTGGCCAGTTTGGATGTTCACCTTCCTAGACATGGACGGAGGTGGGAGGACCTTGGACTTTCCACAGGGTAGGGAACCAACCCTGACTGCTCTTTGGACTGGAGAGGGAGGGAGAGAGGAGTGGGGGAGGGGGATAAGGGTGAGAGGAGGGGGAGGGAAATGGGAGGCTGGGAGGAGGCGGATACTTTTTTTTTCCTTTTCTCAATTAAAAAAAAAGAAAAAAAAAAGATGTTCTCCACTATTGTCAGTTCTGCTGTTAAGCTTTTATTGTGAACAGTTTTTTCTTCTTTGTCTTTCACAAGTATAAATCTCACCTTTTAAGTTAGAAACCAATACTGTCAAGCTTGGACTCAACTCTCTAGGCAGATTCTATACTGTAATTATAACTTATCTATACTCAATAAACAGCCCTCAACTGCTCAGGGATCTGGGAAATATGGCATTTAAATGTTTAATTATTAAAATACTTTTCATAACAGAAAGACAGGTTGGCTCCTAGCAGCAGTACTCTATTTCCTTCAGAGAAGACAGAAGACAAATAGGCACAAAACAATGTTTGTCTGTAAGTTGTCTCATCAAGTTAAAGTGTTAACCACTGGGGGAAACTGCCTTTCAAGTAAACTAAAGATCTCCAGACGTGGACAAAGAATCAAATGAAATTCCCTGCCTAGCTGCTCAGCCCGAGGTAGGTTTGTCTTCCTACACATTCCCTAATCCCCAGGATCTCCTCAAACCTGGCAGGCCCTGCGCTAAACAGCAAAAGGCAAACATGACCCTCACCAACCATGGAGAACCCTGAGGACCTTGGTAGAACAACCGAGTAAGTTCTCTGCTGTTTTTGAATCAATTACTCCTCAAGTAAAATTTTATTCTTCTCAAAGATCTCTGACACAGTTTGACAGCTGAGAGGTTCTGTCAGCATAAAAGGACAACCTCACCAAACAAATTTCAGTATAGCTTCTTAACATGCTCTAAATAAAAGGTATTTTAAGTTATATAAATCCAAGTTATTAAGGTATATACCTGCAAGTTATAAAGGTCTGAGGATAAATGAAAGTTATCAAATTCTTCTCTCATGCTGTCTTTCATAATGTTTTCATTTTACAAAAGTATCTGTCACAGTCATTCTGACATAAATATGCTTCTATTTATACAATGTGTATGTCTAAAACTTATGTTTTCACAAACTCAAAAAATTCTTGTGAGCTCCAGGGAGCCAAACTGAAGGGTTCACCAAAGCCTCAAGTGACTGCTGCTGCCCCTCATAGGACTGGCCTTGGGTCAGCATTGTTGAAGGATAACATGGGGAGGAGGCAAATCCACCCCAGCAGGCTCCAGAAGCTGGGGGCAGGATACTGTTTTTGATTATAAAGAGAGTGGATGTAGGTAGACCTGTGCTTAAGAAAGACAACTGGTTTACAGCGAAGAGTTGACTGGAGGGGGGTGTATGAAAGGAGAGGGCCCCATTTCTGTAGATGGAAGCAGATGACAACATTGGTCAGGTGGTATCCGCTGAGATAGAAGGAAGGAGATGAGCAGGATTTAGAGGTCAGATGTGAAGGACAGAAGTTAGAAACAGGCAGAAACTGGTTTAGGGGACAAGACACAGTTCAGGGATGTGTGTGTGAGTGTGTGTGTGTGTGTGTGTGTGTGTGGTGTAGGAGTAGAGAGTGGGGTGGGTGGGTAGAAGGTACATTCTTGACCCAATACTTCTCCTGTGGAGACATTAATAGAAATCTCTTCAGCCCATACAAGGCACCCATGACAGACCAACAAAACAATTCAAGTGTAGCTAAGCGAACCAGGGAGTTTACTGTGGCTAGTGACAAGAACCCAGATGAGTTGTCACTGACAGGGAGGGGTCAGGGTTACTGGAAAGCAGTTGCAGCATTGAAAAACCCCTGCCCCACCCCAGCTGAATCCTTGGAGCTCCCTGCACTACTTGCAGACAGCTTGGCTGCTGTGAGACATCTCTCCTTGGACCATGAGCTCCTGAAGGAAAAAAAAAAGTCTCTTTTTATCACAAGCTTGGCATGACGAAAACGTTTTAGGTGCAGAGTTGGGAGAAGGCTAGGTGGATGAAAGGTAAGCAAACTGAATAGTTAATTACCATCTACCAAATCATTAGCAAGCTTCTATTGGGGTTATAATAATTGAGGTGACATAATTAGGAACTGTAGCTTAAAACTATGGCTGAGTAAGCACAAGATGTATATCATTTATTTATGTACTCAAATGTCTTTTTAATTTTATAAATTTGCTTCCCCCACCTATTTAACCCACCTAAAACTGTTTTTTAAACTAAACAACTTCTTTATACACACACATATATATGGTATATGGAGCACACTCCTATGCCCTCACCCACCTCATCTTCTTCACACACGTGTATCCAGTATGCGGAGTACACTCATCCTATGCGCTCACCCACCTCATTCTCCCTCCCCTACTGTAAAGTCTCCTTTGTCCTACAGTTTTATTTCTACTTCCATGTCATTTACATAGACAGAATTGTATGTACTTTACAAAATCTAAGAACCCCAAATGAGACCCAAACATAAAATATTTGTTTTTCCAGCAAGCCTAACACTTTTATTCCCACTCACACAAACCTTGTTCAGTTTCACTGGTAGTCAGCCATGGTATTCAGTGTGCTTTGGACTATTCCAGGACACAATCCTAGCTATGTCCTCACTCTCAGCTCTATGTTGGATGAAAATGTAAACCATAGCAGTGAAACACAGTCCTGATGCATGGATCTAACAAACAGTGAATGTAGGCCACTTGTTTAATTTCTTTTATATCACTGATACATATGGGTTCCCATGTATATTCTTTGACTACGTTAGGGTACTTGGCGCCAGATGGTCTTTCTAAGGAGACCACTGGGTAGGCAGTTAGAACTCTGTGTAAGCCATTCTAAAGTGTGGTACGTACTGATGAAGCTAAATTCTGTCTTTGTATCTTTTGTTCCTGCTCATCAATTTTGACAAATTCTTCAATCTTTTCAAATCTTTTTACCACTGCCTTTTGTAAAGTCTGAATCTCCTGTCCTGTGTTCTGTTCTAATGTCCTCATTGAGGATTCCAAAGTATGAAGTCTTTCTAGTAAAGATAACATCTCATCCTTGGACATAATTTTTATAACATACATATTACCTTCCTGGAGAGACACTCTATCTATCAATCTATCAACCTATCAGTCTATCATAACTGTTCAACAGATTCTGATTAATACATTAAACAGCACAAATTCTCTCAGACAATGTCTCAGTACTCTCTGTCATTGACTGGGTTTTGTCCAACAAATTGGTCATCCTTCTCCAGAGGGCTGATTTTCCCTTTTAGCTGCTCATTATCAGTTTGTAAAAAACTGTATCATTTCTAAAAGTGCCTCATTTTTTAAAGGAGAGAATATGGAGGGCAAAGCTAATCCCTAGAATCAAATATAGGGATGTAGAAGGGAAATCACATAAGCCTTGCATAATACCATCTATTATATAAGTAAAAAAGCTGTTGAACCTTTGCATCATTAAATTATCTGTCATCTTAACTTTATAAATTATAAATTTGATCTTATAAATCTCACCTGTAATGAGTTGGAGTATGTGTAATAACTGTTACTGGCCAGTAGGTGTCACAGTTTTAGCCATGTGGCTGCTTCAACAGCTCAAATTGGTTCTAGTGCTTTAGATACTGAAAAATATGCTTAAGATCAGTTATTATTACCATCAAAAGTGATTTCGAGAGTTGGTGACCAGGATAAAGAGAAAAGCCAGAGCTTTGCGTCACTGCAAGTCACAGACTGTGTGCTCCATGGAGATTCCTGACTGGGCAGCAGCAGTATGTGCACCAGGGAAAATGGACCAAGAACAGCTCTGAGATGACACAGAGGCCAGCTGCTGCTGCTGCAGAGCTGCAGGGCAGGGAGTTATATGGGGCCTGGTGGGGGCTGGTTGAAGCCACGGGAGAAAAGGGTCAGTGTCGAAAGACCCAAATACCTAAATGCACCATGCAGGGGGTCTGGTGGTGGCTGGCTGGAGCCACAGGGATCCGAACCCCCAAGCCCCAAGATTTGATGCCAAGTGTGTTGAATGACGTGGGTTGAAGAAATCCAGGCTAATTCCAAGATAAACAAATTATATATTTTTTATTATAAGGGGCAAACTCACAAAACAGGAATGAGAAGTCCAACTATAGTTGTGTAGTGAGGGAACTACAGAGAGAGAGAACCCTGGGAGGCCTGGCATTTTTTTCTGGGTACCCTAACCTGGTCCCACCTCTTAAAGATCATTGTATGACAGAGGTTCCCTATCAAAGGACCTGCAAGGGACATGAGTGAGTCTGTTAATGAAATTTATGAAAACACAGAGTGGAGTGAAATAAGAGAAACAGTTCAAGACATGAAAGTAGAAATAAACCAAAACTGAGATAAAACTGAAAACAACAAATTTAGTAAATAAAACTTTCAGAAGTCTTGCTAACAGAGTATAAGACATAGAGGAAACTCTCAGACATTGATGACAAAAGGGGAGAAATGGATACTTCAGTCAAAGAAAAGAGTAAATATAAAAATTCCAGGCACAAAATATCCAGAAATCTTGGACACTATAAAAAGACCAAATCTATAAATAATAGAAACAAAAGAAGGAGAAGAAACTCAGGTCAAAAGTACAGAAAATAAAATAAAAAAAATACAGAAAATATTTCCTACAAATTTATAACAGAAAATATTCCCAACTAAAGAAGAAGGTTCCTATCAAAGTACAATAAACATACGGAACACCAAATAGTATCAGGAAAGAAATTCTCTTACAATACATAATAATAAAAATATATACAGAACAAAGAAAGAATATTAAAAGCTGCAAGAGAAAAAGACCAAGTAATGTATAAAGACAGACTATTAGAACACCACCTGCTTTTTCAATGGAGATTCCATTTTTTTTTTTTTTGGGTTATCGAGACCGGGTTTCTCTGTGGCTTTGGAGCCTGTCCTGGAACTAGCTCTGTAGACCAGGCTGGTCTCGAACTCACAGAGATCCGCCTGTCTCTGCCTCCCGAGTGCTGGGATTAAAGGTGTGCGCCACCATTGCCCGGCCTTCAATGGAGATTCTAAAAGCCATAAGGGCCCAGACAGATATTCTACAAACTCTAATGGATCAAAGATGCTAGCACAGACAAATATACCCATCAAACCTATTGATCATAACAGACAAAGAAAAACACTCTGAGATAAAATCAAATTTAAACAGTTTCTATCTAGAAATCCAACTCTAGAGAAGGAACTAGAAAGAAACTTCAACACGAAGACTTAAATGGTTAAGTGCATGCCCCACCAAAAAAAGAAGAATAATCCCAGAGCAGTGAGTCAAAAGTGGGAACTCACACCACGACAATAAAATAACGGGAATCAAAAAACCCTGCTCATTGATAACACTCAATATTAGTAGTATCAATTCCTCGATTAAAAAAGAAACTAACAGATTGAATATATGAAAAGAGGATCCATCCTGCTGCTGCATCCAACAAACACATACTATATCAAGGATACACAGCTCACAGTAAAAGGATGGGAAAAATTGAAGAAGCAGGTATAGCAATCTTAAATTCTGACAAAACAGACTTCAAAACACAACTAATCAGAAGAGGTAGGGAAGAGCACATAATCATTAAAGGAAAAATACACCAAAAAGATATTGCAATACTTAACATCTATGTACCAAACAACAGGCCACCCAAATTCATAAAAGAAACATTACTCGAAAAACCAAAAAAAAAAAAAAAAAGAAACATTACTACAGCTATAACTATATGTAGACCCTCACATAGTGATACCCTTCTTTAGCCAATAGATAGGTGGTCAAACAGACAAAAACAAAATAGAGAAAGTTTGAGGTTAGATAATATCATAGATCAAATGGAACTAGCAGACATCAATAGAACAGTTCACCCAAACACAAAAGAATATACTTTCATCTTAGCAGCTTTCGGAACTTCTTTCAAAACTGAGCACATCCTGTTGACACAAAGCTCTCAACAGAAATAAGAAAATCGAAATAACACACTGAATACTATCTGGCCATCATGTTATTAAAGCTGAATATCAATAAAAACAGATATCATACAAACTCATGGAAATAGAACAACTCCCTTTTGAATGAAAATGGGTCCAGACAGAAATCAAGAAGGAAATTAAATATTTTTAAAAGAATTGAATGAAAATGAAAATACAACATATTAGGGGGCTGGAGAGATGGCTCAGAGGTTAAGAGCACTGACTGCTCTTCCAGAGGTCCTGAGTTCAATTCCCAGCAACCACATGGTGGCTCACAACCATCTATAATGAGATCTGGTGCCCTCTTCTGGCATACAAACATACATGGAAGGAATGTTGTATACATAATAAATAAATAAATCTTTAAAAAAAAAAGAAAATACAACATATTAGAACTTATGGGACATAATGAAGATGGCTCTTTGAGAACCAGCCATGATATTCTAAGTCTAGACAGAAAGAAAGTTCTTTACTTTTTCCAAACATTATCACCTGGGACCCTGGCCATAGATAAATTAAAATGGAGCTTAGAGTCTGAATAGTTTACCCTGAGAAAATGCCTGGCAGGCCTAGATTACCGGACCCCCACCCAAGAGCAGACCATTCAAAGGAAATTCCTGGCATTCCAAGCACTGTAGATAGAAACTCCTGCCAGCACTTCACCAGGACACCCTAGACAAATGTCAGCCAATCAGGGGTCCTGAACCTCAGAGTCCCCTCACCCCCACCTTTACTACTATAAAAACCCAATTCTAATATGTTGGACATGCGGAGAGACTGAGTTTGCAAACTTGATTAAAATAAAGGCTCTTTGCTTTTACATATGGAACTTGGTTTCCTTTTTTTGTTTTTGTGGGGAACCATGGATTTGGGCATAACAGTTCTAATAGGCAAGTGTTATGCCTAGATCATGGAGTCCCTTCAAAATCAACTAGGAGACCAAGTCCTGTATATAAAAGCAAAGAGCCTTTATTCTTACACAAGTATGCAAACTCGGACTCTCCCTGTGTCCAATGTATTGGAGTAATTGGAGAGCTCCCCCACAGCTCAGCTAGGATTGGGTTTTTATAGTAGCAAAGGTGGAGGGTGAGGGATTTCAAAGGTTCAGGACACCTGATTGGCTGACATTTGTCTAGGGGTGTCCTGGTGAAAAAACGATGGGTATCCCTATCTACAATGGTTGGAATGTTAAGAATTTCCTTGGGATGATCCGTTCCTGGGTGGTCTCTGTTTGTGGTCTTTCTTGGAACCAGATATTGCCTTAGATTTGTAAACTATGGAGACTCAGGCCTCTATTAAGCTTGTCATGGCTGGGTCCTACACAAGTTCATAACACTAGGTGCCTACATTAAAACAATGGAGAGATTTCATATTAGCGACTTAGTGGTAAACCTGAAAGCTCTAGAGCATAAAGAAGAAATAACACCCGAAAGGAGTAGATAGCAAGACATAATCAAACTCAGGTCTGAAATCAATAAAACAGAAACAAAAAGCACTTGAAAGACAAACATGCTATGTACTCACTTATAAGTGGATATTAGACATAAAGCAAAGGATTACCAGACCACAGTCCACAACCCCAGAGAAGACAAGAAATAAGGAGACCCCTAAGAGAAACATACATGGATTCCCCCAGGGTGGGGAAGTAGACAAGATCTCCTGAGTAAATTAGCAATGTGAGGTGAGGGGGTAGGTTGGTAGGGAGGAATG
Source organism: Microtus californicus (assembly GCA_028537955.1). NCBI lineage: Eukaryota > Metazoa > Chordata > Mammalia > Rodentia > Cricetidae > Microtus > Microtus californicus. The sequence goes on along the minus strand of JAQJZF010000018.1, from coordinate 3,207,348 downwards.
AAAAGGGAGAAGGGAAACGGGGAGGAGAATATGAGGGATTGGGAAGGCTGAGTTGGGTGAAGGACCGAAAGAGAGAGCATGGAAAGAGATACCTTTGAAAGACCCCCAGTGCTGGGGAGACTCTCACTCAAGTCTCGGGATAATACGATTCCCCCAGTAACTCACGAGAGACCATGCTTGCTGCAGTCACATGAGGTTTAATGATGAGATGAGTGCACTGGGGCCGAGACTCATAACCCACCCAGGGGAAGAATTCAACCCCGAGTGACCTGGAGAAGGGATTTTTATAGGAAGAAACCACAGCCCAATAATCTGAAAGGGGCAGGGAGAGTGTCACAGAAAATCACACGGGGACAACTCTCTGCCTCTCAAGATCACTCAAGGTCATAATCAGATAGTTCCTGAAACACCTTATTCCAAAAATACCAATGATAACCACAAGGGGGGAAATTCCCTGTTTCTCAAGATTATTCTCAAGATTACAATCTAACTTTATTTTCAGCTAGTTCCTGAAACACAGTCACTGAACCGGCTAATCCTAGATTCCTGATTCTTCTCTTCCTGCTTAGATTTTTAGCTATTTTCTTCCGGCTGGGGGGGGGGGGATCTGGATCTATCCAGGTCTTTCACCTTGAAAGGAGTCATTATGGGGTTAGTGAGAAGCCGGGCCTTAGGGAAATTCTGAGGAATGCACTAGGGTGACCCCAGCGGAGGGTGCCTTAAATGCTCTTCCCCTGTAATCAGATTGATGACTGCCTTAACTGTCATCATAAAACCTTCATCCAGCAACTGATGGAAGCAGATGCAGAGGTCCACAGCTAAGCACTGGGCCAAACTCTTGGAGTCCAGTCATAGAGAGGGAAGAGTGATATTATGTTGTTATTCTTGTTTCTGCCTTTTCTTGTAAAAAATTAAATGATACTTATTCCATTAATGATCCGCTTGTGTTTGATTTGTTTAGGTGGGTCAGGCTGGTGTCCTGGAGCTTAAAGAAAGTGTCTTAAAAGAAATAGATTTTAACCGTATATTCCTTAACATTTCAGGGGTCACTGCTGCAGTCAGCGACTGACCTGTTAGGTCAAGGAACTTTGTTAAGAATCTGCTTACCGCCTGAGCCCTTGACTCCGTATTTGATGATGGTATCTGTAACGACAGCTGGATGGTTATTTATGAATTTAAAGAAGGGAGGGTGTGTTAACATAGGAGGATTAAGCAACGGATGGGACCACTGTTTTCCTTAGACTGAAGTAGAGGGGGCTGAACCTGGTGTCCTTTGGAACTTAAGAGAACAAGGTCCTGTCTGAGTTACTGTGTATGAAGGATTATCTTGAGCCATGGAGATGAACAGGTTTAAGATGTGACAGGTGAATCCAATGAGGAATTCAGTTGAGGTGGAGTTCCTGTGACATCTTAAAAAGAGCTTTCCTTTGAGAAGTCTGGGAAGTAAACTCTGGGCAGTTATCTTTTGGCACATCTGGCAGGAGGCTGCTGTAGCTTTTAGGAACCTGATATCCTTAGCTGTGGGTGTTTTAAGTGAATAACAATGGGAGAGTGGTGATTAGTGAAGGCGGGAGCCTAGAGGGGCTTTGGAAGATCGAGGGGGCAGAGTAGGGCAGGGAGGAGATGCTTTTGGCTGACTGTGTGACCTGTGGCGGGGAGAAACTTCCAGCTGCTTGCTCGACCTGTTGGACGAATATTTATGAGGGGGACCTGGAAGGGGAAAGTTTAGAGGCATTAGGTGAGTCCTTCCTGTGCCTAGAAGAGACCCTGGAGGAAAGAGGAATGGGTGAGCCATCGCTGTCGCTCGACTGGGCAGAGCAAGAGCGAGTGGCCCCTCGAGGCCCGGGAGGGGTGGAGGTTTGTCCACGGGATCCATGGCAGGAGCAGAGGGTTCCTGGAGGGATGGCATTGACAAGAACATGTGTGCAGGTGAACGGTGAGAGGCAGCGGAGGGGTCAATTTTGTATAACTTCACGGAAGGAATTAGTGCGTGAGGGTTCAGAGCTTCCAGAAGCTGCCCGAGAGGGGAGGCCGGGGGAATTGTTTTAGAAGGCTTAGCACCCATAGCTAGAACCATGAAACTATCCGCAGAAGGCACCGGAGGTGCCATGAACACAGCAGCCCTAATTATAGGTGTCCGTGTAATCAGGGGGCCGTGCTATAGCCCAATCGACCCGAACCTAGCTACCGACGGGGAACAACCCTGGCTAGGAGGGGACAATTAAGCTTTTGGGGGGCTTCCCGTGCAGCCGAGAGGCGCCCGCCCCGTAGCGGGCCCGTAAAGAGGACAGAAAAAGAGGGGTGAGAGCTGGAAGCACCAAACTTCCAGGCACGGACCAAAGCAAGTTCTAGCCTAGGGCAGAAGGCGGGGGAAGGGGGGAGGAGTTGGCAACCTTACCCAGGGCGCGCCAAAGAGAGCCGTCTCAACAATCTGGGCACACGTAATAGGAAGGCGACCCAACCCAGGTGAACTCAAGGTGTAATACGGAGGTGAGCTCATAAAAACAGCATGGTATCGATGTAAAAACAGACACATTGATCAATGGGATCAAATTGAAGACCCAGACATAGATACATACACCAATGGACACTTGATCTTTGACAAAGAAGTTATAAATTAACACTGGAAAAAAGACAGCATCTTCGAGAAATGGCTGGTCAAACTAGACAGTTGCATGTAGAAGAATGCAAATAGACTGATAGTTGTCACCCCTGCACACAACTTTATTCCAGGAAAAGCAAGGACCTCAACACAAAGTTAGTCTGAATTTGATAGATACAAAAGAAAGTAGGGAATAGCCTTGAACTCAGGAATAGGAAAAGACTTTCCAAACAGGACACCCACAGCACAGGTACACAGATCATCAATTAATAAATGGGACCTCATGAAACCAAAAAACTTCTGTAAGCAAAGTCACTAAAGTGGCAGGATACAGAACAAAAGAAGTTCTTTACCAACTACACATCTGATATCAGGTTAATATCTAAAATATTTAGAGAACTCAAAAAAGTGAACATCAGAAAAATGAATAACCCAAATTTAAAAATGGGGTACAGAACTAAAAAGAATTCTTAGTAGATGAAACATAGATGGTTGGAAAACATTTAAAAGAAATACTTAACCTCCCTACTTATCAGGGAAATGAAAATTAAAACTACTTTGAGATTTACCTTACCTTATTCAGGCCAATATTAATAAAACAAATAACATGCTGGGCAATGGTGGCTCACACCTTTAATTCCAGCACTCAGGAGACAGAGGCAGATAAATTTCTGTGAGTTCATGGCTAGCCTGGTCTACAGAGTGTGTTCCAGGACAGCCAAGGCTGTTAAACAGAGAAAACTTATCTGGAAAAACCAATAAAATAGAATAAAATAAAACCTATGACAGCTCATGCTGGTGAGGATGTGGGGAAGGGGAACACTTGATTTATCCATTGCTGAAGAACATGCAAACTTGTATGGCCTCTATGGAAACCAGTATGGTATTTTCTTAAGAAGTTGTGAATAGGGCTGGAGAGATGGCTCAGTGGTTAAGAGCACTGGCTGCTCTTTCAAAGGTCCTGAGTTCAATTCCTGGCAACCACATGGTGGCTCACAACCATCTGTAATGAGGTCTGGTGCCCTCTTCTGGCCTGCAAACATACACACAGACAGACTATTGTATACATAATAAATAAAAAAAAAAGAAGTTGTGAATAGATAGATCTACCTAGAGATCTTGGGCTTGTGCATCTTACTACGGAAGTGTTTGCTCATTCATGTTTGCTGCTGCTCTATTTGTAATAACCAGAAACTGGCAGCTCCCTAGATGCTTGTCAGTGGGTAAACAAAGAAAATGCGGTGCATTTGCATAATGGAATATTATTTAGCTGTTAAAAGAAAAAAGAAATAATGAAATTTGCTGACAAATAGATGGAGCTAGAAAAAAATCATTCTGAGTGATTTAAACCATATCTAAAAAGACAAATATGGTATGTATTCTCTTACATGTGAATATTAGCTTTTGAGCCTTTGATAGACATGCTGCACATTTATAGCCACAGAGATTAAGTGACTAAGGGGGCAAGGATCTCACAGGGAAGTGGAAATGGAATTTATAGTTATGGAGTGACATGGGCAAAACTAGAATGGGAGGATTAGAAGGGGAGGGAGAGGGAATAGAGGGAATGGGAGAGGAATGTGGGGAGTACCAGGAGGGACAACTAATCCTGAGTGCCATCTGAACAGTCACATGGAAACTTCCTAAAACATATATGTATTTGAAAAAAAAATGAAAAGAAGTCAGAAAATTATGGGGAGAGAATGCTCCAACCAGAGATAGTTCACCACTCAGTGAAACTTCCAATGGTAGGAATGAATTACAACTAGTTGAGTTGTGGGCCAAAAAGGGCCCCATAGAATCCCACAAAACAACTCAGGTTATTGGCAAGGCTATTGATTTCTCTCTAAAAGCTGATGATAAGCTCCTATTGCTGAAGAGAACACATCTATATCTCACTGAACACAGAGAAGCTGAGTTGGTGTCGACCTAGAGCCTTGAGCCCTACTGGCTACTTTTCACAATACTAGAGGATACTCTATATGCCAGCAGAAGAGAAAGATAACAACCAACACATCTGCAAAACCTGAGATCTACAGTGCTGACCTGCCTGTGTGATATACTGGTACAATAGTAGCACAAAATGTTGTGGAAATAATCAACTACTCTCTGATTGGAACTAAGGCCCACTTCATGAGAGATGGAACTCATACCTGACATTGCTCTGGTGGCCCATAACCTGAGACTAGATAGTACATGGGCCTCGGAGAAAAAAACCTGTGGAAGCCCAAAAATGTGAACCTATTTCTACCTTGACCAACTTCAGTTTTCACTGGGACTCCCTCCAGGTACTATTCTATGTTTTTATGTTTTATTACTTTCACACTCACCTTCATATTCTTACTAATATTTCTAAATCCCCACAACCTTATCCTGTCAAGAGGTGTTTTTGTTGAGGCTGGTCCCCAACAAAAACCAAATAGTATTATTGTGCTAAAGGAAGACAGTAATAAAATGACTCCTGAAAACTTGTGGCTCTCTTAGCTGTCTTCAGAGATGCAATAGACGGGAACCAATATAAAGATTACAACTGGACGATGTACAGAGAATGAGAAATGTTGGAGCACCGAGTTCTGAGTGAGATGTCCTCATCAAGCCCATTGCCTGAGAGCTAAGAGAAATATTCAGATGAGGAGGTCAAAAGATTGTAAGAGCCAGAGGAGACAGACACACAAGGAATCTGTGTCTCCAGACAACAGGACTGATGCTCATATGAACTCACAGAGATCATAGCAACACGCTTAAGTCCAGTTTGAAATCGATACCCACCAGTAAAGGAATAATGTTTTTCCCAGTGGAGTCTCAGCAGGCACATAGACCACACTCAAGGGCAAGTCCCATGCACAGTAGATGACGAGCACAAAACAAACTCAATGTTATTTTTGTATTTCTTTTGCATCTCATATTGCTTTGTTTGGGTTTTTTAAAAAAAAAATACTGGTATTTTGTGAGTATAATATGGTTTCCAAATATATATATATTTGGTGTGTATGTTTCCTGTGGCTTTTGTTGTTGTTGTTAACTCTGGTTGCTTTTTTTTTTTTTTGCCTGTTTGTTTTTCAAAGAAAGATAGAAAGAGGTGTGGAATTGAATGGTGGGAAGATGGGAGATCTGGGAAAATATGGGGGAGGAGAAACTGCAATCAGAATATGATGGGGGAGAGTCTTCTGTTTTGTGTTAATTTCATTGGTTAAATAAAGAGACTGCCTTGACCCTTTAATAGGACATAAAATTAGGTAGGCGGAGTAAACAGAATAGAATGCTGGGAGAAAGAAGCTGAGTCAGTCGGTCGCCATGATTCTCCCACTCCAGACAGACGCAGGTTAAGATCTTTCCTAGTAAGCCACCTTGTGGGCTACACAGATTATTAGAAATGGGTTAGCTCAATATGTAAGAGCTAGCCAATAAGAGGCTGGAACTAATGGGCCAGGCAGTGTTTAAAAGAATACAGTTTCCGTGTAATTATTTCGGGGCATAAGCTAGCCATGTGGGCGGCCGGGTGCCAGGGACGCAGCCCCGCTGCTCCTATTACAACAAGAATATATTGTATGAATTTTCAATAAAAATAAGTGAATAAAATTAATGCATTTAAAGTGATTGTAAAGAAAAAAGAAAAGTAATGAAAACTAAAACACAAAGAAGATGAGGAAGGCAGAGGCAGTGGCTCTCTTTGAGTTTAAGGCCAGCCTGGTCTACAGAGCCATTTTCAGCACAGAGAAACCCTGTCTTCAAAAAAGAAAAAGAGGAAGAGGAGCAATCTCTCCAGTGTGTCTCAGCTCCCACTCACTTGATTGCCCAGTTTCAGAGACCTGCCAGGACAACAGTATAAAAAAGTCAGAGTTGTTTGGGTATAAGGACTACTGTTACTGATAAAATATTTGGAGTGACACCTAGGTATGGAGTGGGTAGCAAGATCCAAGGACAGATCCTGAGCTGAAAGGCCTGAGTTCTTGTGCCAGCTTTACTTTAACATGCTCTGTGATAGTTTGGCAGACCCATTTGCCATCTCACAGGAGATCGACTTCAAGGTGTCTAAGTCTCATCCTGTTCTGAGGCCTTGTGCTTGAGTCATAAATTCATTTCACTGTCTACATCTTTCTAATATGTCTACTTTCTACTCTTCTCTGTAATTCCTCTTTGTGGGGTCCCTGAACCTGTTGTCTCTTTTAGCAAGTCTTCTTGATGGACCAATTACTGGAAACAGCTTCTAATTCCTGTAAGATTAGACAGTGAAATCATTATTACATCTTATAAGAGTTAACTGGTCCATTTCCCACAAATTGTCTTCCTGTATAGATCTGAAATATAAATCACTAAACATGAGTGGTATGGGCTGGAGGACAGTTGTTCACAGGCAATGCTGGTGCACACGGGGAATGTGTCTTGGCCAATGTTATCCTCTAAAAGCCAGAGTAGTTTCAACCATTCACACCATCTTTCCCCAAATATTCAGTCTTTCACAATAGGTGGTTCCTTGCAATGTTTTTGCTTTGTTGTCATTGTGACCAGACACCTGATAGAAACAACTTAAGGGGAAAGGGTTGCTTTTGCTAGTGATTTCAAATGTTTCAGTCAATGATGCTGGGTAAGGCAGATATCTCCCAAGAACCACAACTCACATCATAAGGAACATAGTAGATCATTAACAGGAATGGGCCAGAGTCTTATGCCACCAGGATACATCCCCAAAGTCCTACTGCCATGAACCAGGCTTTTCATAGTTCTACTCATGATTTAATTGTATTTGGGAAGGTCTCTGTCACTGATGTCCTAGGTAGTTCACATTAACTCAAGTTGCCATAGGACCAAGCCTTTTTTGTCTTCTTTAATGGACATGCTGTTTCCTCACTTAGGCTCTGACACCCATCTCCCAACATGCTCTCTGATTTCTTCAGAAGGTTGAGTGAAGATGGCTGTTTACTAACTAAATTGTTGTTGCCTAGGATGCTTCACTTCAGCTGAACTTCTTCCTGACAGCCATATGTCTTAATGAACCATAAAGCTGGGCATCCATAGAATGTCTTCTTTGATTTGCACACATGTAGAGGGCAGATACCACTTCATCTGCCAGGACCCTAATCCTTGGCAAGATGTCAAGCACAGTGTGCAGTTATGAGATGAGGATGCAGCAATATGTATGCCTAGAACTTCTATTGCTGCTCCTTTTGCAGGGTCCAGGTCTATCTGGACTTAGGGCTCCTTGGCCACTAGGAAATGCTTCAGGATGCTTTAGTGGCTTTTTGTTCTCCTCTGCCCATCATAGTTCCCTCACTGTGGGGACTGAACTCTCACCTTTGTGTCGTTAAGGCAATCCCTTGCTCCTGCCCCATTGCTGGGTAAACCAAAACCTGGCACCTTAGAGAAAATGAGAAGATGAGCAAATGAACTACTATAGAAGCTGGAAACTCAAGGCCTAAGTCTGGAAGAATCTGTACAGCTATCAGATATATAAGGCACAGTGAGAGGCAGCTGCCTCTGCTTGGAGGAGTCTAGAGAAAGGCGATGTCTCCCAAACTCTGCGCTGCTGGCTTGGCTCTGCAGAGAACAGTAGAAGAGTAAAGGGACCTTTGAGGCTTCTCATCCAATAGAAGCTTCTGGTAGAACAGTGTTTCTCAACCTGTGGGCCACACATCCGATATCCTGCAATTGAGATGTTTACATTACAGTTCATAAGAGTAGCAAATTTACAGTTATGAAGTAGGGACAAAAGTAGTTTCATGGGTGGGGGTCACCACAACAAGAGAAATTGTATTAAAGGGTCGTGGCATTAGGAAGGTCAAGATTATCTTCCTGACTGGAGAATAAAGATCTTACCCTTCTTTCCCATCTCTGTAGTAAACATGAGGGAGAGAATCTTCTGCTTTCTCTGGTTCAGCATCCATCCACATTTCCCACTTTCACCTACTCTGCTACCTCGGTGATTAAGAAGGAATTTACCGCTTCTTTTCTACTCTCAGAAGTTCTAGACTAAGGAGAAGGACAGTCCTTGCCTTTAAGGAGCTTAAAGTTAATGAGGAGTCAGGTGTCCTGTGCTTAAGAAAGTACTGTGTCTAGTTTGTTGGGATATGTGGGGTTTCTCTTCACAGTACCACTTGATACTGGAAGACTGAGTTTCAGGATGCCTCCTTTGATGAAAGGAGACTCAGTTAACCCACTGAGACAGAGCTGTGAGCCTTGGTGTTAGAGAGATGAAAACGGAGCAAAGCTGGGAAGCTTCGCTGGGGCTGACCTGGGAAGAAGAGGTGAAACAGGTCAGTAACACGCACAGGTATGTCAGAGAGCAGAGGGCAGATTCCTGGGGTGAGCAAATGCTGTACTCAGCTCATAGTGCTCACTCAAGTCACAGGCATGTGTTTGAAACTGGTGATGCCTGGATGATATGCCAGAGCAACACATCCTTGCAGGACATGGCCTCAGCGTTGTTTTATGAAAGCCTACCAGGAGCCCCTAACATGGCTGGTGTTGGGGACTGCTAGGAGTCTAGAGATGAGAGAAAAGTGCTTGTTTCATGCTGATTGGCGGAGGGGGCAAGGCCAGCTAAGGCCTAGGAAAGAGAACTCTTTGGCCACTGGGGACATCTTTTTAGCATTTTCCTTTGACACTGCTTTGGCCTCTCCATAGCGTACATTCCAGCAAAGTAAAATTGTGCTTCACTTCCAGAATTCCCTGCCCTGAGGAGCTTGGCCTGTGCCTGTCCACTTGCTATGTTTTGTCCTCAGATGCCTACAGAGACAAATCTGCAGTGTAACTCCAGGAGGACAACTCTCCCTGGCCACTCCTGCAGGCAGTGGTAGCGCAGGTCTAGGCAGGCAGATCTCTGTGAGTTTGAGGCCAGTCTGATCTAGAGAGTAAGTTCCAGGATAGTAGGGCTGTTACACAGAGAAACCCTTTCTTCTCTATTCCTTTATATTCTTGTGTCACCCATAGCATTTAATATAACCTAGTACATTATAATTTTATTGCCCCTCCCCCTCAAATGAACACTAAAAGAAGAACTTGTATGTATCACTTGTGCTTTTTCTGTAACGGTGTGTCATTACTTAGGCTTGGTTTCTGGGTTCTCCTTGAATTTGTAGTTCTGTTTTTGTTTGTTTTGTTTTAAGACAGGCTTTCATTTAAGCCCTGGCTATCCTGAAGCTTCCTATATAGACCAGGCTGGCCTTCACTCACAGAGATAGACCCACCTCTACTTTCCAAGTGCTGGGATTAAAGTTGTGTGCTGTGATGCCCAGCCCATTCTCCACCTTTGTCTCCGGAGATAGGATTACAGATATGTACTTCTATACCCAGATTATCTATCTATCTATCTATCTATCTATCTATCTATCTATCTATCTATCTATCTATCTATCTATCTATCTATCATCTATGTACTTGTATTCTGAAAGCCTAGTTTTGTGCTGGCATGTATCTGTGCGGGTGTGTGTCTTCTGTGTGTGATGGTATTCTTAATGTCCAGACTAGATATCATGTTTTTAAACTGTGGTTTTGCCTATGCATGCAAGTATTTTTTTTAAACATAAACAAAATTCTCTGAGTCCTTGCATGCTATGCTTTTAATATGCACTTTTTAGTATCTTGTTTTGTTTGGTTTGGTTTGATTTACTGTGTTCTGTGTTCTCTAGTTGTCTGTGGTTGTGTATGGACCATTCAACCTAATTGTCAAGACGTTTTGGAGGCACTGTGGCCATTTCATATCAGCAGAGGGCACTAGAGCTATGCGCATTAGTTCCAGGCCTCAAGCTATCTTGGCCAGAAGCAAGGGACTCAGGCGATCTAGAATCTGAGAAGTAAGAGGTGGAGACCTCCAGATCTGCATAACTGTCGTGCAGTTCCAGTGCCTTTCCTGTTCTTCCCGCCATTTTCATTCTCTAGGGTCCCGGCTTCAGGCAGTCTCAGAGGCCCAGGGAGCAGGATTTATTTAGGGATTGGGGGAGAAGATGGCTACTTACACCGGGTTCTGGACAAGACCACCTCCTCCCAAATGACCTTCCACTTCGGTTCTCCACCTCTCCACTTTAGTGTGTGCCTCAAGCCCCTGAGTGCTTAGAGATCGTTCGCTGGCTGCCTTCTGTGTCAAGCCTTCGGGGAAGCACAAGAGAAAGCCATCGAGTTGGTTGCCTTTCCCTCTGAATGGATAGATGTCTGGGATGAACAAAGAAGAGTTAACTGAGCCTCTTCGTGGCTGCTACGGACTCTGGACCCTGGCGCTGAGGAGGGCCTCAACGTGGCTGGCTGAAAGGGCTCAGAGGCAGATTCAAGATTTCTCCAGTCTGAGCTTTGTGGGTTGGGAGAGCTTCTCCCCCCCTCCCCCTCCAAAATTCTTTAGTTATCTGAGAATTCTTAATTTAGGCATCTAGGGTTAGATTCAGGGGGTTGTGATTAGAACGAAAAGGCTCTTAAAGCTTCTATACTACCCCCTCCCCGCAAAGACACAAGCACACCCCTCCCAACACAGTCACCCAATTGATGGAGGTTCATCCTCAGCCCAGGCTGCCACCCTATGACCGACTCAGTTATGCCACTCGGGGCAAAAGTAGGTCTTGGCACCGGAGTAGCGCAGGTGGACAGGGGCCCAGCGGTCGTTGCTTCAGAGCTGCAACGCTGCATTCTCCCTACTCCTCCCACCCCTTGCCGCTGCCCTCAATTCCTTTCTCTTCGCTCTCCTCCCATCTCGGTTCCAGCGAGCAGAGCGTGAGTGCGCGCGCGTTGGGGGACCAGGGGAGGGCAGAGGAGGGAGGCGCCGTCGGAGGGAGAGCAGACGTCAGGAAGAGGGAGGGAGACGGGGAGGGAAGAGAGGGAGAGCTAGAGAGCGGCGCGGAGGTTGAGTGAGGCCCCGAGAGATAAAACTGGAGGGCAGAAATTATTAGGGGGTGCAGGACGAGAGGAGGGGCCAGGAGAGCGAGCCCGCTGCAAGAGAGGCAAGCGAGTGTGCGCCGAGTGTGCAAGGGCGGGAGGGAGGAGAGGGAGCCAGTGGTGGCCCGGCTCGCGCCTACTCGGGCCCAGCGGCGGGCGGACAGCATGCCGAGCCTCCTCATCTGGATCCTTACTCTCTCCGACACTTTCTCTCAAGGTAAGCCCCAGCCATGGGCTAGGGTGTCCTGGGAAGGGGCGCGGAGCCACCCAGAGAACACCAAAGGAGTTTTTGGTGAAACGGCCCAACTTGCTTCCTCCGGCTGCGCGGGAGAACAGAGAACTTAGGTCGCGAAAGCCGAGATCCGAGTAGAAATGGGACCCGAGTGCTCAAAGTCTATCCTCCAGTCCCTGGCAATTCTCCCTCCCTCTCGAGCCCAGGACCGGACTCCTGGGTCCTGGCCAAGGGAAAGGCAGGGAAGAGGTGGGATTTCAGATTTGGGGGGTGGAGCGCATGGAAAGCACGGACGCTGGCGAAGAGGAGGCTGAGGGCTCCAGCTACCCCAATCCAGTCTAGAGTCACCTTCATTTGCAGTGCGGCTGCAAACTGCTTGGGATTGCTCCGTAAAGGGAAGACTGCAGACGGCCTCCAGCCCCGGAGGCTGTGGGGGGTGAGAGGTGGAAGTCCTGACCAGGGCTGCTGGGTTGTTTGGAAGGGGAGTTGATCGGGCCAGGCGCTCACTTCAGGTCAGGAAAGTACAGACAACTGATGCTCCTTTGGAACTGGCAGGACCGAGGTTGGAAATAAACCGTAGGGGAGATATGAGGATGTTCAGGTACACTGGTCTGGGTTCCTGTGAAGGAACCAAGGGTCCAAACCCCAGCCAGGCCTGGGTCTGTGGGAATGGGTGTCTTTTCTCCTGAAACTGACTCCAAGGAAGATTTAATGCTGTTGGATTCCTCTCCCGAACTGAACATAGAAATTGACACACAAATAGCTTTAACAGAGACATTGAGGCAGATTACACACCTAGGGAGACATTCCCACAAACACCGACCCCCCCCACCACACACACAGAGACAGACACATACACAAAGACATTAACTGACACCTCTGAAGAAGCAAAATTCCTCTTCCAAGCCGACACACATTTACCTAGTCCCACATCCCGGCATCAAACTTACACTGTATGTGCATGTGTGCTACGTTCAAAGGACATAACATCTATTCACACAGAATTGCTTCCACATACTCCAGCCACGGAGCAAACAAAGAAACTTGGGCAGACATTCTTATAGGCAGGCGCCTACAAAGATGTGCAGTCTTCAAAATGGAGGAGGTAGTCTCTCATTGGGGTGGGTGAGTGATCTGGGAAGAGACTAGCCGCCAACTGGAAAGAGCCTCAGTCATTGGCCAGCTCTCTTCCTCTCCTGAATAGTGTGTGTGTTTGTGTGGTATGTGGTGTTTGTGTGGTGTGTGTGTGTGGTGTATGTGTGTGTTTGTGTGGTGTGTGGTGTGTGTGGTGTGTGTGTGTGTGTGTGTGTGTGTGTGTGTGTGTGTGGTGTATAGGGGGTGGGGTGTTTCACTGGACCCCTCCTCTCTTTGCTAGCCCTCTCCTCCAGCTCTGAAGGCAAACCTGGCATAGTTCAGGATCTTGATTCACCCTCTTAGAACACGGGAGGGAAGGCACACATCCATGTCATGAGAGCAGGCGTGGAGCTGGAGGAGAAAGAAGGCCTGGCCTCAGGGTTGGCCACTTGGCAGAAAGTTGGGAAGATAAGTCAAGTTCTGACTTTGTTCAGCCAGGTTGCTGAACTGGAGAGAGCTGGAGTGGGAGAAGATGGTGGGTGAGAGGCAGCTGTGTCAGCTCTGATGTGTTGGGAGCAGGCTTCTGACTGGCCCTCTCTTGCAACCCTCATCTGCCAGTGAGACAGAATGAGCTTTAAGAGACAGAAGCTGCAGCTTGCATCTGGACTGATAGATAAGTCAGAAAACATTGCTTGCCATGTACTCCTCCATCTCTGTAGGTGGGTGTGGCTAGGGAATGCAACTGAACCCCAGGCTTCTTGACTCTGTCAGAGGTGAAAGCAAGAACTGCAAAAGGTTGCAGGTGTGTTTGGGGGTCTTGGGGGAGGAAAGCAAAGGCAGAGAGGAGCCAGGAGGGAGGAAATCACTATGGAGTCTTTAGGGGACACCTAGCAAAGGGCTGGGGAGAAGACCATTAAGGGAGAAATGTGGGGACCTGGGAACACTGAGAAGCTGAGCCAGAGGCAGGGAGAGAGCACACAGTGTGGTCAGCAGTGAGTTGAAGGCAGGGATGAGAGTGGGAAGTGGGAGGAAGAGAAGGTGGTCAGAGGAGCAATAAAATTGAGATCAGAGAAGAGCCAGGAAGGGAAATTCAGCCTAGCTGAGGAATAGAAATTGTATTTTAAAGGATTTCAAATGAGCTTCATCTATTTTCATTTTTTACTAAATAATTTTCCATATCTTATCTAAGTGAAAACCATTATCTTCCCTCCCCACTGCTGTGTCCATCATGCCCTAGCTCCCTAGACTGATTATGCCGAAAATTGAAATATTTATTCATTTTCTAAGAGATTTTTCTCCCTCCCTAGTCTCAGGGAGGAGAAATTGAAAAGGAAGGATTGTAGTTAATCAGAGCAATGTGGGATGACAGGATGGCTCCAGTGGGAGCTGCCTCCAGAGGCTGGTGGCTCTGGCTGTAGGAGGAAAATCTGCTCCTGTGGTACCCCCACCCCCAAGCTCCTGTCTGTTCTGCCTTTGCTCCAAGGGGTAAAACAAAGAGGCCCAAGGGCCTCCTATGTTTCCAGCATTTAGCTCCCGGTGCACACTTATATCCTGGCAAAGAACAGTGAGCCTGGATTCTACAGCTCTGTTCTGCATACACCACATACTCCAAATGCCCTACTTCCGCCCAAAGCTGGGTACTGAGCTGGGATAGAGGTAGGCAAAGCTGGCAGAAATCAGTCTGACCCTGACATTGATTGGACTCTATCTTCTGCCTTCTACTCAAACTCAGAGGGAGACACGAAGCCACAGGGATGCATCTGCAACACCCAGGCAGGACAAAAGGGGAGTGGCATCCAGTTCTTCCAGCCTTTGCTCCTTATTGCTACTGAGTGGCTAGCTGCCCCCCCTGGCCTTTCCAGGGGGGTAGAATGATGGAGTCCCCTGATTACCCCATGCTTGCAGAGAACTGCACTCTGAGGGAACCTCCTTTGAGATCCCTTGGGTCCTGGTCTTCACTTTTCTCTTATCCTACAACATGGAGCATTGTGCTGTGCATATAGTCAATTGATGAGTTAATACCCAATTGATGAGTGAGCCGCAGTGCAGGAGGGAGGTCATATAAAATGGTGATGACGTCATAGCCTTAGCCTGGTATGCCTGGAATCCTAATATTCAAGAGGCTGAGGCAGGAGGACTGTGAGTTCAAGGCCACCTTGGACTACGTGTACCAAGTTTAAGACCAGTTGAGGCTGAATTTTAAGTCCCCAGAGATAAATAACACATATAAATTAATCAATAGAAGAAATCAGAGACTTCTATTTAGCTCTCCCATATTGGTAGTCTGAAGAAGTTATGTGCTCAATAAGTGCTCCAGTTTACCTGTATGCAAAGTGGTGATGATATATGTGCTAATCCATGGATTGTAATATATATTAATCTATAGAGAGTGCACGGCATGCTGTCTGGTACAGAAGTGTTCAGTGACTGTGTTATGACTTTGTGTCTGAACTCAACATGTTGAGTTGACCACTCCTCTATTTTCCTGCTTATGGTTCTTTTTGTCTTCCAGTTCCAGATGGTTCTTGGTCCCTGGCTTCAGTAAGCCAGTGGTTTGCACCTCTCATAGAGAGAACCTGGCTGAGGTAGACCTTAAAAGACATAGTTCATCCCCCCACTTCTCCAGCCGTTGGTGCTCCCAGAAAAGGTCTGCAGAAGAGATGCACCAGGGGAGGGCAAATAGGAAAAGTTTGAGCTTTTGGGTAAAACGAAAAGTGGCAGGTTCTCAGTGTGAGAAAATAGCACAGCTCATTTAGTAGGTTCTCACGTTAGTGACTTTTAATATAGGTTAACTTAAGCTGTACAACAGTCTCTTGGGATAGGCTGAGTAATTAATTTCTTTTTCCTGGATGGGAAGCAAAGGTTCAGATATGTAAGGTAGGTAGTTATAGAAACCAGCTGACTCCAAAACATACACAAGTCTCCCTTGCCAGAGAGCTCCTCAATTAGCAGGGACTGGAGCTGGGCTGAGGCAGGATTTTTTTTTTCCTGGTCCATGGTAGAGTAAGTGTGAAGGGATTGTTTTATCAAGGTACTGTCTTTCATTCTGAGATTCTACTCTATATTTTTGGGCTATTCTTTCTTTATGATATGGTACTCTGCTGCTTATTTGTTAAAAGGGCTTTCTCTGCCAAATAAGATTTATACTTTTGTGTTTGTTCCAAACCTAGCCTTTCTAGTCCATGGGTTTATACACGGGGACCCTCCCTTTCCCCCTTCAAGCTGACTCTGTAGGGTCTTAGTCATAAGACTATGAGGCTGATGCACTCAGTGGAATCTGGGGGCAACCTGTACCCTCCCACCTCTAGCCTCTAGTAGGGCTGTAGTCACAGTAGGGCTGTAGGTGGATGCAGCAGGGCTGTGGGCACAATAGGGCTTATAGACATAGTAGGTAGGACTGTAAACACAGCAGGGCTGTAAACACAGTGGAGGCTGTAGACACAATAGGGGCTGACTGTAGAGAAAGCAGGGCTGTAGGCACAGTAGGGCTATAGACATAATAGGGTTGTAGGCACAGTAGAGGCTGTACATACAGTAGGGTTGTAGGCACAGCAGGGCTGTAGACATAGTAGGTAGGATTGTAAAGACAGTAGGGCTGTAGACACAGTAGAGGCTGTAGACACAATAGGGGCTGAAAATTTGGGTGTCCGGTTCAGCTCACCTGGAGGTGCTAAGCTTTGCTTTTCAGCTGGTTGCTTACCTCAGGACCTGCCTGGCCTAAGGTACTGAAAGGGATCATGGGAGGTCAGCAACGCCTTACCTTTTACTGCGTTCCTGCTGTTGCTTTTCAAAACTGATGTTCCTGTCATTTCCTAGATAAGGAAACCAAAACGGAGAGGTTGAGCAACCAACTAAGGGCCATCTCTGGAGTGTCACTACAAAGCTTATCTATGTTGGCAACCTCTATTAGACAGGAGGAGAGCCTAGACCTGCTGTCTTGTTCCATACAACAGTCCTCTGAGATAGGCTGTACCTGGAGTTATCAACTATTAATCCCTGTCAAAAAGAGGTTTGTGTTACTCCAGTCTTTTTCCTCCTATGTTTTCAGGTGTTTTTGTTTTTTTGGAAGGGGGTTGGGGGTGGGAGGGTTGTGTGATGGGAATCCAACCCTGGGTTAGGCAAGTACTTTATCACTAAGCTGCAGGCCTGCCCCCCTTCCTGTCTTCCTTCTAGTTTTGGAGCTATGGAATGCTTTCAGATTTTAGTAGTGTCACATGTGCCATAACATTTGATAGAGTATCATGGGCTATAGGCAGCTTCTTTGTTATTCTCCCATTTAGTAGAGGAGAAAATGGAGTTCCAGAGGAATTAGATGGCTGGTGAAAGGGTTAGAACTCAGATGGAGGACGTGAGGAGAGACAGAGGAGGCACGTTTCCCTATCTCCCCAGTTTCTGGGAGATGTCCCTCTCTGAAGACAGGGAAGGTACTCTGTGAGAGTGTGACCAAACTGTACCCTCCTGCCTTCTGTTTGTTTTCCAGCTCTTCCCAGGGCTCCAGGCCAGGCAATCTGGCAGTCTTTCAGAGGAGGTTTTGACCTGGAAAAGGCTGGGAGTTTCAGTGGAGGAAGAGAAAGAGATTGCTGTGTTCTTGATCTTGAAATGTGAGACCAGGGAGTAGAGAGTCTTAGGAGTCTTGATGCAGGAATGGCTCTCAGGGTGGAGAAGGAAGATTACTTTGTGTTTTGCATATAGTAGTAATGTCAGGTGTTACCTCCATTTTATAGATGGACAATTAGAGGCCCAGATAAGTTAAACAGATCATCCAAAAGGACACAGCCAGTACCCAACAGTCCGGATGAGAAACAAGCAGTGACATTAGAATGGTGGATGGAAAAGACCCAGAAAGGCACTCCTGAAGGCTACACACATTTGCCACATCCAAGTCTGTTGGTGCAGATGTCACATGTGCATGTCCCATGTAGGTGCATGTCCCATGTAGGTGCAGTCCCATGTCACATGTGCATGTCCCGTGTAGGTGCAGTCCCATGTCACATGTGCATGTCCCATGTAGGTGCAGTCCCATGTCATATGTGCAGTCCCATGTCATATGTGCATGTCCCATGTAGGTGCAGTCTCATGTCACATGTACATGTCCCATGTAGATGCAGTCCCATGTCACATGTGCATGTCCCATGTAGATGCAGTCCCATGTCACATGTGCATGTCCCATGTAGGTGCAGTCCCATGTCACATGTGCATGCACTCCTCTTCCCCAGCACATCTGGATGGAAACATCATTTTTCTTTCCAACCGTAGCAGCCTCCTGAGTCATGGGGGCACTATTCTCGTGTTGCTTGCTTTGTGTACCCTCTGATAGATGTGCACACTGCCGGGCTGAGAAAGCTAGGGCCCTTGAGTTCCCTGCTCTCCGACTCTGCCCCTCTGTGTCTTTCATCCCCAGTTCTTAGACTTTCCATTCTTGATTTTCAGACAGTGTGGACTTGATTGAGCGCTTACGGCACCCTGAATGAAAGCTTCTGCAGCTTCTAGGTGCCTCTGAAGATGATTTTTCTGTCTATCAGCTTCTCCCATGTGGAAGGCGCTCCTAGTATCTCCTTCCTACACATTTAATTTCTTCAGCAACTTTTATTAACCTCTCTCGTCTCTGGGGACTGCAGTGCTCATCCGTCTCTGCCTTTCTCAAACCCATTCAACAAAATTAGGATGGTATTGAAATAAATGGGCCTTGCAGCCAGCCACCCTCTTCAAGATGGAGGATCTTAAATCTGGGCTAGAAATCTCTAGTAAATGCCATTAGTTTTCAGGAGATAATACTGCGGCTTCATTCCGGGTCTGAGCCCTGGGAAGGTGCTGCCAGAATCTCCCAGAAGGCCATGGGGTCTGAGTTTTGAGGCAGAGAATGGAGAGCAGAATTTTGTGTCTCATGTAGCACACAGGCCCAGCAGGGCTATTTCAGGTAGTTGTTCTACGTGTGTCATCTCTTTCCCCAGCTCCCTAACTTGGCGTAAGAATAACAAATTCTTCTTCAGGACAGGATTGCTTGTTCTCTGTGGCCTGCATTTCCTTCTGAGGCAAAATGAGGAGTATATCCTAACTGGAGGATGTGGGGAAAAAATGCAGAATTAGTTCCCTCCCTTACCAGAAGTGTGCAGCTAGCACGGCTTAGTGGTCAGAACCGCACAGACAACGGGGACGATGCCTTCAGAGAGATGTATTGTGAGACAGTCTCCTTGGCTTTTCACCACTGCACATGGTAAGAGTCTGCTGCTGGGTGATGGAACCCTGTGGCTCCTTGGGTATAGGTATTTTCTCACTGACCCCAAACGTCATTCTGGAACTGGTACGAAGCCTAATGGCAGAGCACATGTGCCAGCCCTGCCTGAGCTCAGTCTCCTGCACCACAAATACAATCATACTGTTATATAGCACACAGGCAGATGTGTGTTGCAAGATGAGTAAGATACTATCTCTATTCTTAAGGGTCTTTATCTTTTATGTGAAATTATTTAACCCCATGGGCCTCAGTTTCTTCTTCCACAAAATGGGGAAAACTGATTTTTAAAAAAATCTGGTATAACTATTTGGGAAATGACTACAAATTATGTGGAATAATTTTGAAAAAAGAATGTAGTTCCTTCTTGACAAGAAACTAAAACCCAAAACTACAGAGACTCTCTGTGTTGATATTCAGGGGCTACTATAGTTGTGTGAAGGCCAGAGCTGGAACATTTAGTACAGAGGAATTTGCTATGGGGTGCAGCGATCAGGGAGGGCTCCCTGGGAGAAGGGGCCTTTGGCAGAGCAAAGATCCCCACAGGTTAAGGTGAGGCTGTCAGCCAGGCAGGTGTGCAAGTGTAGTGGGGAGACTGAGAGCTGCATGGATGGCACCGAGGATGTTATCACTGAGACTGCTGCCAAAGCCCATAGGGCTTAGAAGGCTCACAGTCCTGCAAGAAGTGATTCTAGGATTTCTTCTTCTGACATAGCTCTCTTAGTAGCTCAGGTAGGCTGCAAACTCTTGAAGCCTCTGCCTCTGTCTCTTGAGTCTTGCGTTTGAGAGTGTGTTAAAAACAAGTTAGGGTCCCTGGCTCGTTCTCAATCAAACCTTCCCTTCCTCTAAACTCTTAACCTGGTAGAGCTGCTATGGAGACGTGTAAAGCTGATGGTAAAATAAAAAATAATAAAATGAAACACATAAATGAAATAAAGATCAATCTGGCTAGACAGAAGTGAACAGAAACCACTAAAGGAGTGTCACTGGAAGTCCCCAGTCTGTGACCTAAGTTTGGAGACTGGGAAGTGGAGGTGTTCTCGCAGAGTCCTTTGGCAGTGATAAAGCTGCCTGGAAGCAAAGTTTGGCAGTGATAAGGAAGAGGAGGGCCTTTTGACCCAGATGCCAGAAGCTGAACGAATCTGTGCCATCTACTCTGAACTTGAGCACAGTCTATACTTTCCAGGGTTGAGAGTGACACCACGTTTAGACTTTCATGGTCTTAGACTTTTTCTGCTGGCCGGCAACCTTAGCTCTTTTTACTTAGAGTTTCTTAGGGCCTCAGCATGGAGGAGAGCTCCAGGATTTCAGTGGAGCCTCAGCAGAGGGGCCCTGCCAAGGAAGAGGAAGCTAGTAAACAAGCTCAGCTGTTTTTGTTTTGTGGTGGTCCTAGGCCTAGGGTTAAAAAGGTGAGATTTAGTCCTTGTCCTTGAGGCAAGCTCAGCTCTCAGCCCGGTGTGGGAGGTGGATACAAAAACAGAGACGGTCCTGTAAGGCAGAGGTTGTAAGAGAAGTATGTGAAAAATGTTGGAATCTGATCTTTCTGGTGGTTGCCTGAAGCTGGGAGTGTGTAGGGAGGAGCTGACTGTACAGCTCGCTGTGCTGCAGGCTGTGCTGGGTGCGGGGTGCTGCTCCACAGCAAGGTATCTGGGCTCTGGATGGTCCTTGATTGTACTCCTGCTCCAGACAAGAGGAGCCAAGGAATCCCCAGGACTGATTCTTCATTCTGCTTAAGGATTTTGATTTCTGAGAACAAAGGCAGTTTACATAAAATACCATTTCCTCAAGTCTCCCAATCTCTTGTGTCCACTTCCCTCTCCCCAGCCCCCACTCCTGCCCAGTGGAGCTGATTTCTAAATTAACTTTCTTCTCCTAATTAGCTTAGCCAGTTTTTATTATTACTCCCTCTCCCCGAATTCTTTATGCACAGCCTGAGGCCCTATGTGCTCCATTACCCAACATTGCCCCACCACGAGGCAGCACTTTTAACTGTTTGTTCCCATTCTGTTCATTTAACTGGGAGTTTATTATAGGGAAGAAAGAGATGGGCCAGAATGACTGAAAACAGAAGGGAGCAGGAGAAGGCATTTTCCAAGCAGCAGAAACCCAGGACTAGACATGTTGGCTGATGGGAGTTCTTAGAAAACTTGAAGTTTTCTTCATCTTCATTTTTAATCAACTGAGGACTTCCTGTTTAGGCAGTGGTACTCCTTTGCTATAATCCCAGCCCCAAGAATTTACCCATTGCTTTGTGACTTAGTCCGAACTCCCAGAGGAAATCTGCCAGCTTGACTGCATTGTGGAATGAGGGCCTCCATAGTTCCCACAAAGCCCTCTCTCATCCGCACTCGCTGCAGCTATGCTGACGGAAATGAGCGCTCAGGGCAGTATCTCCAACTTTGTGGGTGATGCTGGACTAATGTCCCTCTCTTCCAATGCACACCCTTCACGGGTCAGTGGATGAAGTGGGAATGCGATTTCATTTTAATTGCTAGTATGAGCCAGAAATAACAAGAAAGGAAAAATCTGACTTTGTACAAAATAAATAATCATAATGCATGGCTAAGGTAAATGAAGTGGCTTTGGGACTGTCCGTACCGCAGTCGGGCTCCATTTATGCAGACCACGGAGAATTTGGTAACATCTACATCTGAGGGGTTTGCACACACTTTCAGTTTTTCCCCCCAGGATCATAATGTAACACAGCTTACTCTCCAGAATCAGGGAACCATGAATTTCCTGGGACCCCCAACCACGGGACTGTAGGAGTGTGAGCCTTTTTGTCAGAGGTAGCACTTTGTGTCCCTTGGAGCCTTGGCTTCCTCATCTATGAAGTGCAGATGGTTGTCCCTGCCTCCCAGGGTTATTGTGGGGATTGAATGAAATGATGTATGAAGCAGAAGTGTCTGGTACTTACTAAACCATATTAATAATGCACAGTGCTTGATTTTTCAGGGCTCACAGTGGAAGGCAAATCCAAGAAGGGAAACAATAGAGTGAGAGAAACAGCAATGAACCAAATGCTGTCTGGAGGCAGAAGAGGGGGAAGCCTGGTGGGCGCCAGCCTGCTTTAGAATTCAGTCTGTGTTCTGTATCTGGAGACTGAGTGACCTTTGTGAGCTATGGCTTCTTTGTTTCCAAAATGGAGAACTGTTACTTATCTACTTCTAGGTAATCTACATCCTGGAAGAGTCATTGTGGGACAGTAAGCTTAACTGTTACTCCAAACCCGGTCTCTCCAGAAGCCTCAGCTCATTGTGCGAGGACAGCAGCCCTCAAGTTTAGAAGGATCTGGAGAAAGCAGATTCTGTATTGGCGTGTGACTCCCTGATGATGCTGGTGCAGCACGTCTCTGTTAGTGACCCTGTTGAGGTTTGAAAGGATGGCTTCTAAGGGAATCTGTTGTCTACGGGAATCAAGAGCAGAGCTTTCTTTTAAAACAGTTTGGATGGGTCATTGATTAAAAGGCATTGATACGCTAGCTTTAGGAAGGCAGATGTGGGAACTTCCTTAGCATCCAACTGACCTGTCAGGCTGCCCCCGCTGCCACCTGCCAAATTCCAACGCCATGTCCATGCCAAGTCTTCTGGGGCTTCCTACCGCAGAGTTGAAAGCCCTAGCCTGTGCATTGCTGGAAACTCTTCCATGCCTGAGCAGTCATTTCCACATCATATTTTTTTAAGTCCTCGTGATTGGAGGTTTGAGAGAAACATTTTGGCAGAACGTCTAGTCAAAAAACCTTGAGCCTTCCTGGCTTTGGCTTAAAAATTGGGTAATGAACAAGATGTGTGATTGAGAAGGAAGGGAAGCTATGGTTTACCTGGATGTGGCTGTAGGGGAACAGTGGGAACTCTTTCTAAACAGGCCAGCTTATTAATCTTGCATAGAGATGCTCAACCTGCAGACCACACTCTACAGCCTTTGCCCACTGACTCTGTGGAGGAGTCCTGTCTACTAGCAAACAGGCACCCCACTGATTCTTTGCTTTCTCCTTCCTCTTTCACCCCAGGAAACTGGTGTTCCTGAAGCTCTCTCTGCACCTGCAAGTGTAAGGTAGTGATTAGCTACACAAGCCTGGCGAGTTTGCAAGATGCAAAGAGGGGTGCATTTGATCAGATTTGGTTTCCTGGGACAGAGAAAGAACTTGAGGTCTAAAATACAAAACAAGTGGTGATCATTTAAGAACACCATCTTCAGACTCCCAAGATGCCTCTCTTGAGGCGGGACTCGTTCAAGTGAAGTTGGAAATCAGTGTTTGAGCCTTTTTTGAAGAGAGGAATTTGATTAGCGCTGTCCACTCTTCCCTCGCCTATCTGACAATCCCCAGCAAATAGGAAGTTCTTGCTGTCTAACTGAGTCTTCCTGCTCTGAAGGGAAACTCTAAGGAGAGGCTGCAACACCAGCTCCATAGCAGGATGAATATGTTTTCCCTGTCAGCTCATTTTTTCAAACTTCAGGACATGCTCCTTTTATTGAGAAGCAAGGCCTGAGAGGTCAGAGGTAAGTGACTCCCAGGCTCCAGGGAGCCAAGAGATCTCTTTAAGGGTCAGACAGAGCTGCCATTATGCAGGTGTTCTTGGCTAGGTCTGGAAGGATGAGGCTCATAGCTCTGGACCTTCCCACCAACAATAGACGCAGCTTGAAGGCCTCTTCATCTCCCTCTGTGAGTGGCAGGGTGGGGATAACAAGGTAGGCCCATTTGTTGTCAGAACCTGTTTTAGTCCAGGCCTCCCCAAATCAGGAGTGTCTGGAGCCCAGCTGTGCCTGCGTGGGTCCCATATGATAGTGACGTGGGCAGAGGAAGTGTCTATTGCGCACAGGCAGTGTAAAAGATCCAAAGAGGTAGTGGAGCGGGTCATGACCAGCTAGAAAAATGGCCCTGGGAGAAGTGGAGAGACAGCACAGCAGCAGCCTGGCTGGGGAGGAGATAGAGGACTGGACTTGTGAGAAAGGTGAAGGAGACTGGCTGCCTCGTAAGGGAGTTTGATGGGAAAAGCCACGATGCCCAGGGAGATCTGCCCAGTTAGCAGCTCTGAGACACATCACTGTGGTGCTGTCTTGTCAGCTGTGGCCCATGCAACTGTTTTGTCTGCAACCTGTGTGATGCATTTCCCACACAGTTTTTTGGTGGGGGAGGGAGTGCAGGGGGATAACAATCTCTGCTCCTTTAGAATGGGATGGGATATCAGAGGAAGGGCAGGGCCATGGGAAGAGGAGTGCAGTGGGCCATGGGACAACCTGGCATTCCCTTTTTCAAGGGCAGGAAGGCAGGACAGCCGTGGGCTAGAGTTCCACAAACACTAACTGTGGCCTGCCTTGGGACAGTGGCTGTCCTCCAGCAACACTGCTAGCCCAGTCTCTGGCTCTCCCTGTCCCTGGATGGGTGTTCTCCACTCTCTTAATCCTGCTGTCCTCTGTCTGTCACTAGACAAGAATGCATTGCTCTCTTGAAGCATTTGGTGCTTAATAATTTGTGGATTACAGCTAACTCTCGATAAAGATTCCCCTAATTGCTTGGCTCACCTCAGGTTCGATCATCAAAGCGAAGTGGCGAGGCCCCCCTCACCCTCCTTTTCTTTTTATTATCTCTTAATTAATCACTCGGCTTTCACACTTAGCAGATAATTACAGTCTCCTGGGCACGAAGCTCATTTTCATAACCTCCTGCTCCAAGCCTGCAGCAGCAGCATGAAGGGGGTGGGAAGGAAGAGGGAGAGAGGGGAGAACAGATAGACACATGCTGAAGGAAGGTGGGGGAGGTGGCAGCAAGAGAGACAGGTGAAGAAAGGGCCAGAGAAGGAGCAGCAAGAGGGACATGGCTCAGGATCAGGGCTCTGCCGGTGGGTAGAAGGTTGGTGATGCCAGGGAAGCCTCTTCTAGTTTTTATGTACTGAGTTCTATACTGTGGGTCCCTTCCTTTGCCCTGGGGCAGTGATGTGCATTGCCACAAAGCTTAGAGTTAACTATAGAGGAAGCTGAGTGAATATTTTCTCTGAAAACTGGGGACAGCTGAGATGGTTGCAACATGACTGTGATCGGGGTCCAGAAGTATGAACTCTTCTCTTTTGAAAGAGCAGGACATACCTTAGGGTTAGAAGCTGTGGGAATGAACAAAATGGATGTGTGGATGGAGGGGAGGCCAGGCATTCTCTCATCCCCTTCGCTTGGGGACTACCTTGTGGGTCCCAATAGCTTAACTGCCCCATTTTAGAGACGAGTAGAATCTTCCTGGGTTCTGCTGTATTCAGGAAGAGTGAGTAATTGACATAAGCTACATGTCCAGATCTGACAGCTAGGTTAGAGCAAAGGCAAGAGGAGAGGGGCTCTGTGCCTGTGGAGGCCTCTGGACCAAAGGCTACCACGTGATCATCTGGTTTTCCTTGTACTTCTGACTCCTAGATAAATAAACAATACACATTCAGATGGTGAATCTGAGAGGCACACGGGAGAGAAGTCTGCCTAGTGAATCCAACGTGGAATCTGACTGGGCCACAAAGCTGTGGCATGTTTCCCTATCTGGCCCTCATTTTGTGCCGTGACAAATCTCATGCTTAATGCTGGTTTATTCACTGTAGAGAGAATTTCAACCAACCTAGTTGTCTATAAGCAGATGAATAGATAATGAAAATTTGTTATCTATAAAAAATAAAGTACCACTCACCTGTAAAGAAAAACAAAGTTAAGAACTTCGGAGGAGAATAGAGGGATTTAGAATGTATGCTATCTAAGTGAGGCCACATAGTTGCAGGAAGAAATAAACCACTTACTCTCTTTTATATTCAGAATCTAGCAAATAACACACACACGTGGGTACAGTATAACTGAAGAAAAGAGCAAGGAACGCCAAATACAAGGGGGCGAGAAAGGCATCAATGCAAGTCATGGGCACAAATTATGAAAGAGGGATATAAAGTTAATTGTTTTTCCTGCTCTGATTCTGTTCTGTATGGCGGTGGTGGTGGATGAGTATGTAAACTGTTAGATACAGAAGAGTCCACTCTAATGTGAAACACATAGGGTTCTGCTTCAGATGCCAGTTCTAACTGTGTAAGTTCATTAAGTTGTGTAGACTTTGGGTCTGGTTAATTTTGGTGTGTGATGTTTTTGTTAATTTGCAAGCCTTTTGTATAATAAAGTTTATTTAAAACAAAACAAAGAAGCATAACAGAACAAAACCCCAAAAGCAAGTCTCTGTGGCCTGGACTTCAAAAGGTCTTGAAGAAGAAGGTGCTACCACAGGGCTTCTTTTTCATGAGCACAATCTGCTCTTGTTGGTCTGCAGGAAAAAAATGCATGGGTTTCTACTACTTTACTATTAACCAGCATTAAAACCTCTCCAAATCTCAGTTTCCTTTTTGGTAAATGAGAATCTTGAGAAGTTTGAGATCATTTTGTTTAACTTATAGAGTCTCTTTGACATGGTTAAACACGGTTGGCCAATGACAGCTGTTGTTTCTTCATTGTTGTCACCGTGGATGAATGCAGCTAGCCTGTGCCTAGCAAAGGGCAGGGAGAGAGGGCCTTCTCCTGTTGCAATAGGAGCAGTGGGCTATGTTCCTGGCACCTGGCCACCCGCACGGCTAGCTTTACCCGAAATAATTACACGGAAACTGTATTCTTTTAAACACTGCTTGACCTCTTATTGGCTAGCTCTTACATATCGATCTAACCCATTTCTAATAATCTGTGTAGCTCCACGAGCTGGCTTACCAGGAAAGATCTTAACCTGCGTCTGTCTGGAGTGGGAGAATCATGGCAACTCCTTGACTCAGCTTTCTTTCTCCCAGCATTCTGTTCTGTTTACTCCACCCACCTATGTTTTAACCTATGAGGGCCAAGCAGTTTCTTTATTACTTAACCAATGAAATCAACATATTGATATATGACACTCCCACAACATTCTCCACCCCCTAGCTGGAGGGTGGCGGTAGGAGTCTCGCCCTCCAGCACTTATGGGTGTGCCAGTAGGCAGAGGAGCCCTGACAGGTTGGCCTTTGTGTCCCACTACAGTTTTCCTTTTCTGTCTACAAACCAAACGGTTCGGCTAAGGCTAACCTCCCACTCACAGCGGCCTGGATAACAAAAGGTTTATCTTACTGAGTCGAAGAAGGCTTGCTGCTTCTGGTTTCCTGGGCACATAATAAGAAGAGCTACATTTGGAGGCACTGTGGAAATATCACTGAACGTTTAGCCCCACTGTGCCCCTAATGGAGTGAGTGACCTTAGTGACTTGGACTCTCTTAGCATAAAATGAGAAGGTCATTCATTCTCTGAAACTCTTTATGAATGCACACTTTTTTAACTGTCATCCAGTGGGAGTTCATCAAAGACTGGCCCTGAATCTTGTTTTGTTTTGTGAGCAACTGTCAGAAAGGCTAGTAGTCTCTGAGAGCCAGCTAGGGAGGGACCCAGAGGGGCAGCAGATATGTTAATACAGTTTTTAGATCTGATATGGCCTTGGGGGTGAGATATGCAGGGCTCCCCAATATGTATATATATGTATGCATGTACACACACATAATATGTATATATATGTATGCATGTACACACACAATATGTATATATATGTATGCATGTACACACACACACACGTGTCCTGGGGGCAGATGGCAGATGGGGATGTGGGGAACCCCACCAATGGTGTGGGTGTTTATGTGTTTATGTTGATAAAATGTTCTCCCTGCAAAAGCGTGTTCTGGCTTTTCTCTGAACTTTAGCTTTGGTCTATGAAAAGGTTTTGCAGTCTTGTGGGAATATAAACATTTGGCAGATTTCTTTCTCTGAAAGCTATTTCGTCTCTTTTCTTATTCTGGGAATTTTAACTAGCAAGATTAAGGTCCCTCCACCCATCCTTCCTCTTTCCCCTTTGCCTGTGACAACCCTCCTTGAATCACCCCCCCCCCCCGCAAATGAAAACAACGGTAATTAGTGTACACTGGGAATCTTCTTAGAGCCAGAAGAAAGACGTGAAGCAAAAGGCTCTCCCAAGAGGAAAAACTGCAGGAGAGAGAAGGAAGCAAATGGCATCGTGGTGAAAAGTGAATTCCAGACACTGAAATTCTTTTGGTTTTAATCATCTCAGAGGGCAACCAGAGCTGAGCTGTGGGGGAAGGGAAGAAATGAAAACCAGGGCCTTCCACTTCCAGTTTGCAGGATTCTGTAAAGACAACCAGTTTCCTGATGGAGGCTTCTCTGCCCCGACCCTCAGACCTGGTGTCTGCCCCTGCATGGAGCTGAGGCTCTTCTCTTCCTCTCCAGCCCTCCCATTTAGCTCAGTTTATAGGCTCAGTATACCCAATTTTAAAGTATTGACCTTTCCGTTTTCCAGCCAGATTTCAAGTTCCCCAAGGCCCAGGATTATGTGTTGTTGAAAACAAAACAAACAGCAAAGTCCAGGCTCCTTCACTGGAAAAGTGGAATCACTGAAGTATTTAAGGAGCTGAGTGGAGCTTTCTCTAGTAGGAAGGGACCGCAACTGTACCTCAAGGACAGCCTCTGGATGTGTATGGGGTTCTTCCTAGGTTTCTTCAGGATCAGCTAGCCAACATCAGGGAAGCTTGGGATATTGGTGGTTGGGGAGGATGGGGTGGGGTGTAGGGAGAGTTAGGAGGATGTGATTCCAGAATCTTCTCTTCTCCACCAGGGTGACTGTTTTGGTGATGGAGCGAGTCAGGAAATCTTGTGACCAGGCCCACAGGGATGCCCATGTGAGGTCACCAGTTGCCAGGCAGTAGCCATCTCTCCCTAGACCCCTTTCCCTGTGTTCAGCATCTTCTTTCCTTCCA
The DNA here is from genome assembly GCA_028537955.1 of Microtus californicus. NCBI lineage: Eukaryota > Metazoa > Chordata > Mammalia > Rodentia > Cricetidae > Microtus > Microtus californicus. The sequence continues at coordinate 3,178,567 of JAQJZF010000018.1, read as the reverse complement.
AATGCCCCTCCCCCAACATCAAGTTCTCTAGTTCTTTTTTTTGGATTTTTCGAGACAGTGTTTCTCTGTGGCTTTGGAGCCTGTCCTGGAACTAGCTCTGTAGACCAGGCTGTTCTCGAACTCACAGAGATCCGCCTGCCTCTGCCTCCCGAGTGCTGGGATTAAAGGCTTGCGCCACCATTGCCCGGCTTAGTTCTTTCTTTTTATCTGAAGGCAGCTCCCCATATGTTCATGGCCACCAGCAGTTTCTCCTTCCTCTTCCATCCCATCTCCTACTTTTTGGAAATTTTGATTCTTGGGTCTTTGGTCCTTTGTCTCTTCCTTTTTCCTTCTTTTGAGTAGCATCTCTCCATTCCTAGCTCCTGATTGCCCAGAGTATCAGTTTAGAGTGGGAGTCAGACAGGTGACTGAGTTTTGACTTTCTCATTGACTTTCCACCTGGATAAAACTGCTTGCTATTTCATAGCTTCAGGTTGCTCCGTGGCACATGGGGAACTTGCCAGGCATTTCCTGTAATCCAGAATGAGCATGTCCTTCCTTTATGTCTGGAAAAAAGAGGAAGATAGAATTTGGAGTCAAATTGATGGAGTCAAATCCAGAAACTCCCTCCTCCCAGTGTGACCCATGCAGGACACTTCAGCTCTTCACAGAAGAGGGATGCCAGCAACACAGAGTGACAGTTGAGATCACATTAATAATTTCAGTGTAGTCTCTGAGGTGATTTTGCTGTTCCCAAGTGATCTATGTCAGCCTTCTTGTTTTGTTGAGTCTTAATACTTAACGGTGCAGAGTGATAAGGAACCAGGACTCTTGGGGTTCTGACTGACCTTATGTAAGTCCCAGCTAGACCATGAGTCCATTGCCCCCGCCGTACCGAGACTAGAGAATATAGGTGACAGCCCTTTTTTTGTCTTGGACTTGTATCTTTCTAGTCCCCATACCAACACTAGGAAATGTGTATTCGTATAAAATGTGAATCTAGGGGTAAAGAAATTTGGGCTCAGAACATTGCAGTGACTTTTAAGTGGATATAGCAGACCCTTGTTGGGGGGCAATCTCTGCACTGAAAGCCAGTGGTCCTCCCTCTCTAGTTGTGACAGAAAATGATCCTTCAGACATTTTTGGAGTGCCTTGTGAAGCAGAGTTGCCCCCACTTGAGGACCACTGAGCTTGCATGAGGAGGAGCTGGACCAAGGAAAGCCTGGCTTCCCAAGTTGTGAGGTTTCCAAAAATGCCACATGTCTCTTCCTCCCGTCATATATCCTTGATCAATATTTCATAAAATTGAGAAATTTCAAGTTAATGATGATGAGGAAGTGTTTTGTTCTCTCATCCATTTTTGGAAATGGTAAACTTCCTCTTCAAGCCTTGTTTTCTGTCTCAATCCAAGATTTTGATTAGGAAGGTGACAAGCACAGGATTATTTGGCACCTCATGGAGGAGGCTCTGGTGCCTTTCAGGGCTGTTGGAAGATCTACCATACCCTTGCTTTAATTGGACGAAACCTGGCTGCTGTGTATGGCAAAAAATGGTTTCAGAAGTTTGCCATTATCTTGCCTTCTTACTTGGCACCCTTCCTCCCATCCCTGAAATACCTGGGAGATGAGCCATCTCCCAGGCCTCGGGGACCTTGAGAGTACAGTTTGAAAGCTAAGATTTCATGCAATCCCTGAAGGATACGAATAAAACAAGAACATGGAGAATAAGGGTGTCAAGGCCCCAGAACTGCAGGTTCGGCCATAGCCTCTGTCCCTTTTCAGTAACCACCGTATGTTAGAATCTGCCTCCTGCAGTTCTCCACAGATCACCCTGCTTTACTGTCCCTGTGCAAATTTAAAGTCCTGTCTGGGTGTCTGGTGGTTGGCAATATAAGGAGCGTGCTGCTCATATCTGTTGGAGGGTTTGAAGTTCAGAGAACAAGGAAGTGATAATATCCTAGGTAGATCCCAGGGAATATAGGATGACCCTGTCCTGGACTGTCCACAAATCTCATACCTTCCCCAGATATGCCCGTACTTTTCAACCTTTGCCCCCATGCCTCCTAAGGTCCCAACTCTTGCTATCATGGCAACCAGGAGGTTAAGACCAGTTTGGAAGCCCAAAGATATAGAAGAGGGTTTAGATAGGAGGAGGTGATGAACCTGATCAGAAACAGCTAAGTGGGAAAGTGGAAGGCAGCCAGGAAGGTGAAGGGAAGAGGAAATGAGAGACAAACCTCATCCCTAGAAAGAGAGGGGAAAAAAAGAGGTGTGTGTGTGGGGGGGAGTCTCAACTTTTATTTAAAATCTGAGAGCAGTTATATGCCTGGAGTTGTTGCTATGGCAACAGCACAGAAAAGAAGATAGCTTGTAAAGAGGGGAGGTGGAAGGAGGAAGATGATTCAATAGAGGTAAATGTTTAAAGACAGGAACAAAAACCATTTACAGATAATTAAGTAACACACTGTGGGTTCTTTAGTCCTGCCTGTGTCAGGGTACTGGCCTGTGATATGGCTACTTCTGCCTAGGGCCGCCATTCTTTCCTCATATCCCTTTCTCACAGGTAACCAGGAATGCCAGCCGCAGTTACACTATGTCTGTCTAGGGAAAGCCTTGCCCCAGCCTTTGGGTGGCAGAGTTTTTGCCTTGTCCTGCCCAAGGTCCAAAGGGAGCAACATTTATGCCTGGAGGCATTGTTAGGGCTGTTTAACGTCACCTCGGATTCCTCTGGGAATGCTCACCTGCAGTCCATTTCTGGAAATACTCTCAAGTTTATCCTCAGAGAGCCAGGCACCACGACGGTGAGTTGTGAATCAAGACCAAATAGCTTTTGCCCCTTTGAGATCTGCCCTGACTAAGCTGGGCATATGGCATGTGTCCCTAGTGTTCTGCTTTGAGCTTGATTACCCTTCTGATAGGGGTGTTGCCCTGGACTCCACATGTGAGTGTCTTTTCATTGGTGAAAGTTCTGTAGTGATTCTTCTGGTTAGCTTTTATGTATTGCTCCCCCAACCCTCACATACAAAAATTGTCCAACCTGGGACTGGCTGTTTTTCTAGAGGACCTTGGTTCTGTTCCCAGTACCCACATGGTGATTCACAACCATCTGTAATTCCAAGGGACCTGGTGACTTTTGATGCCTGAAGGCACCATGTATACATATATACTTTCATGTATACAGATATACTTTCAGACAAAACATGCATACATATAAAATGCTTTTTAAATGTGTAAATTATGTCAGGAATTTTGAATTTTTGTTCTTTGTATTGGCTGCTTCAAATCTAGGGTGACCCTCACAGTTCCTCTCTGATGAGGCTTTCAGTACATCACAACACACAGCTTCACTACGGCTTCAGTGATTTTCTTCCTCCTGATCATTGTTTTCACTCACTATTGTTCTCTTAGTTTATTTTTTATATTACTGACCAGATGTGTCTATTTATGTTGCCTCAAATCTTTTATGGAACCAATAAACTAATTAAATGAGTTAATCTGTATAACACAGTGTAGTGTCTGGCAAGTAGTAAGAAAGCAGAGAAAATGCCAACTACTGTTTCGTGGAAACAGGTAATATGAATCGTCTCTAGCCTTACTTTAGAGGCTCTGTGAAGATGGCCCAGACTTCAGAGAGCTCTCCAGACCAACGGTCATCTCAGTTAACCCCTAGTGTGACTGTGTAGAAAGAGAGAGCCTTAATGTTTTTCACGCCCACTACCCTGATTTCTTTAATCTTTTCAATGCACACTGCTAATGAACGCATCCTGTTGGTATGAGGACATTAGCCAGGTTTGTTCGCTTTTGTGAATTGACTTGAATGCTGTCTAAGCAAGCCTCTAATTCCTTGCTCATATCCAAATATTCTGGGTATAAAAGCCTGCCTGGGATTAAGATTTTTTTGCCATAGATGATCTTCAGGGTGAGAAACCTACGTATCCCTGAGAGCTGGCAGCATTTCGTCGATTGTTTTGCTATCCACAGAAGATGGAGTAGGTGGAAGAGGCACTGCAGAGACTGCTCTCATCTGTGGCCACCTGCCTCAACTCAAGGCAGATTCTTTGGTTTCTCCCCAATCTTTTATTTCTCTCTGGGGGTCGGGGAGCGCTAAGAAGGAGCTGTGAGCCCTGTTTTGTTGAACTCCATATTCACACATCAGTGCTGTATGTGAGACCCTGGAGGTGTGGTGGGTGTGCCAAGTCTTGCTAGCTTTCCTGCCTGCGATGGGTGGGCATCCAGGTGAGAAGCTGCTCAGAGGATACATGCCATGAAGGGCACCTTCTCCTTTCCTCAAGGAGGCTTCAGGCCTCCTTTGTTTTCTGTTCCTCTTTTCGCCTCCTCTCTCTTTTGGGGATGGGGAGGCTTTCTTTTCCTTTCACATTTTGAAGACCTTCCTCTTTGTTTTTATTTAAATATATTTTTGAGGAAGAAAATAATTTTATAATTCATACCTTTCCCCTTCTTAATTTGTTTTTATTTTTAGAGGAAGAGTTTCCTATAGCACAGGCTGGCTTTGAGTTTTCCAGGCCCATACCCCACTTCCTCTATTGCCCCTCCCTGGTTTCTTTCCCAGTTACTTACAAGATAGAGAGAAGAGAAAAGCTCTCTGGCCCTTTCAGTCTGAGCTATTTGACTTAGAAGACAAAAAGGCCCTTCAGAATTAAAGAGAAGGGGGAAAGGATGGGGGGAAAAGTGATTTCGGTTAAAAATCTTCATCAGGGTCAAAAACCTGATAGGAAAGCTTTGTTTGAAGGGGCTGTGAGGGCAGCGTAGGGGTGGAGGAACTGGCAATTGACCTTCAAAAGGTGAGCTGGAGGAAATCTGTAGAGCAGTGGATAGATAGTCCATTGGAGGATTTCTGAGCTTGGTTCCTCTGAAACCGGAGGAGTGTGTTGAGACCAAAGACTGGGTGGGAAAGGAAGGGAGACAGGAAGCGGCCATTTTAATTCCATACTGTCTCAGAATTGTAAAGAGCCTGCAGAGATTCCAGGGAGGTCTGAGACCTTGAAGGCTGGCTACTTTCCTTGCCTACTGCTGTGGGTGGGAAAGGGAAGCCAGTGAGCAGAGCTGAGTTGTGGTAAGGGTTAGTTAGGGCTAGGCTGAATACTGGGGGGGGGGGGGAGGGCAGAGAAATCACTCCCTCCAGTGCTTCCCTGGACTGGGTGGCTGAGGCAGGGTGGTGCCGTGGGCGGGGAAGGAACCTTTAGCATTTCTGAGACCTGGGAGGCAGCGGTGACCTTTGCTAGGGTAAAGTCAGTTGGGGTCTGCGTGGGGGACTGCTGAAGGTTATCAGCTAGCCTGGTCTGGTTTACAGCCAGCACTTGTGAGGCTGAGGCAGGAGAATCAGGAGTCTTGGAATATTTGCTCTATAGTGAGTTCTAGGTAAGAGATGGAGCTAAAGTGAAGCAACCACCCTCCCAGGAGGACCCTGGACTGCAGGAAACTCTGGAGTCCAGAAGGGAAGGAGGAGGGGTCTACTCCAGCGGCCTGCAGCAGTAGGACCTGCAGATGCTGTGCTCCCAGCAGGGCTCCTAAGGGTAAGGGTAAATTTAAGAACTATTTGTGGCACATTTTTAAACCCCAGGCTGCTTTTGCCCTAGTACATGGAATTCAGCCACTAACTGATATGTCACGAGAGCGTAGGAACTGATTTTAATGTTAGCTTGAACAAAACCTAAGTAGAAGACAAATTTGTTTCTGCTACTCAGCTGCTGTTGGCACCATGTTTCCTATGGTCCATTCAGACATCTTGGGAATGAATTTCCTGTTCCTTGCCTTCTTTCTGTCTCTGTCTTGAACCAAAATATAGAGGTCCATGGCCTCTACTCTGACTTTTAGATGTCCCCCTAGGGGCAGGCCTGTGACCCACTCCCTGGAACAGACACTGTACAAATGCATGAGTCAAAGAAATCAACACATGATGAGCATGTGGGCATAGGGGGAGTGACATAGACCAAAGAGGGTGGATAAGCATCTGAGGGGTGCCTTAACTCTTGCAGTGCTGGGGAAGGAAAACACTGAGTTACAACTGCAAAAAAACAAGATGGCTTCAGGAAGGATCCTGTCCTATTACCACTCCCTCAGGCGGGCAAAGGAAAAGGTGTGAGTGATTGGGAGAGAAAGCAGGGAGGCAGTGAGTGACCTTGGGTGCAAATGCCTCAGCCACAGGCCGACCCCAGTCCTCTCTGGTTCCTCCACCAGCTTTTCACTCCGTCCTCTGGTGGAGGAAAGCAGGAATGGAAACTGGAGGCCTAATTGCTAGGTCTCTCACAGCTCTTCCAGGGAGCACAGGGGCAGGAAATTCCTCAGATTCCAGGCTTGTAGGATCATCGCTGAGTGTTAACCGCAGAGCGGCAGAGCCTGGCTAAGAGGCAGGAGGCAAAGGGAACTGCCTCCTCTTCTGCCTCTTTAGCTTTGTTTTAAAACGAGCTCAGTTAAAAGGGTCTAGAGGGGCTGCTGGCTGGAACAAAAGCCCTCACTGAAGAATCCTCCTGAAGAAAAAGTCCCAGATCTGGGAATCCCAGAAAACTTAGTGCTGAGTTGAGGGATTTTGAAGTTGAAAATGGACTGTTGTGGATCTGTTCTCAGGGTGAATTTTTTTGGTTGTTGTTCCCCACCCCTCCAGGTCTCAGTGAGTGGGAAGGAGCTGGCTTGAGCAGAAGCCCTAAGCGCTCCATGTAGAGAGTGCTAAGGATGGCTGTGTGGAGCAAGCAGGAGTGCCTGCTTCCCCGGCAGCATTTGCTCTGCCGTGTTTTGCACCTCACATCTCCGTGTCTTGGGCAGGGAAATCCGGAGTTCCTTGACTGTGTCTCTTTTCCAGAGGTATCTTGCCAGTCCTCCATTTCCCAAAGAATAACCGCTTCATCTCCTTGGTCTTCCAGAACAACTGCTTGTATTTAGGGAGAGTCTGTCCCCGCTGGTCTAGGGTGAGCTGCTTACTGCCCCAGTGCTCTGTGCTCTTCCGGGACAGAAAACCTCTTAGCAGAGTAACAGAGTGAGTGCGGTGGGGTGGGCGGAGAGGGGTGTTGAACGGAAAAGCAACCTTGTTGTATGACTGTCCCTGTCCTTGGGGGTTGGAATATCCATTTGGCAGATCTCTATAATGGGTGTTCAATGCATGGTCTGGTTTTTCTTCCAGCTCAGCCCTTCAAACTGTCATGTATCATGTACTCTGAGGAAATGAAAACTGTGTGGTGTGTTTGTTATTGTCCCTAGACATAATAGTTGCCGCTAATAATTCACCACCATGAGTTCCATTCCCAATCAGGACTGACCTCTTCTGTGCTGCCCTGCTACTGTGACATGACAGATGGTAGCTGAGAAGACAAGATGTGTGTTTTCTTACAGCTGATGACAGAGCCGGGCGGTGGTGGCGCACGCCTATAATCCCAGCACTCTGGAGGCAGAGGTAGGCGGATCTCTGAGTTCAAGACCAGTCTGGTCTACAAAAGCTAGTTCCAGGACAGGCTTCAAAGCTACAGAGAAACCCTGTATTGAAAAATAAAAACCAAACCAACCAACCAAACAAAACCAAAAGAAAGAAAAAAACAAAACAAAACAAAACAAAATCTGATGATAGTACTACTTTAAGAGTAGAGGATTTGTGGGGTCCGAGAATGAAGAAGCAGTGGCCCATAGCCACTGTAATATTCTTCCAGTTGCTGCGGATTCTGGAACTTGGGCGGAGCCCATAGTATTGAGCACTCAGCCCCAACAGCAGGCTAAAAATGACCATTGTGGGCTGGCATCAAGGAGTCATTTCAACCAAAGCCACAGACATGGAGTCAAAAATGCCATGTGCTGGCTGTTCATTTTTGGATGGGAATATGAGCTCTTTTCGTTCTTCAGACTGCTTCTCTCAGGGTGACCAAGATCCAGGATGCAGCAAGAGAGCAGAAGCCACCCTGCTGCTCCGTGTTAACTTTCTAGTCAGTTCACTGTTCTGGTTTGAATTTCCAGAGTGTGGAAGAGGCATCAACTATCTAACCTCATTGGCCTTCCAAAACTCCTAACATGACAAAGTTGTTTGTTTTGAGACAAAAAGATGACTCAGCAGTTATGAGCACTGCCTGCTCTTCCAAAGTTCCTGAGTTCAATTCCTAGCAACCATAGGGTGGCTCACAACCATCTATAATGAAATCTGGTGCCCTCTTGAGGAGAGACCTGGTCAGTCGTCCTCATCAACTTAGACCATGAAACCCAATATGGACAAGTTCAACCCTCACTAGGCAACCTTGACTTGCCTGGATTGCAATATGTACACCAGACTGACCTTAAACTCATAGAGTTCTGACTGTCTCTTCCTCCCCAGTGTTGGGATTAAAGGTGTGCTGACATACTGATGCTTAGCAGCTGAAGTTCTTTTTAACTAACTTTGTGAGTGGAAAGAGAAGTTTATACATTTTTCTTTTCTTCTTCTTCTTCTTCTTCTTCTTCTTCTTCTTCTTCTTCTTCTTCTTCTTCTTCTTCTTCTTCTTCTTCTTCTTCTTTTTTTTGCTTGAGTACCATTTGCTTCTCATAATAGGTCATATCTGTATGTTTCTACCTTCCTCTAGCCTCCTCTTCCTTGAGAAGGCCCCCAGGTTCCCCTAGGGTATACTATGCATGGCAGTTATGTAAGGGGATATATAGGGCTTTGCTTAACCCTACTGCTAACCTGCAGCTTTCAGAAGAATGCCCGTTGTTACCAGGATGTATGCATGCTTACATATATGTATGTAAGCAGCTTGCTGGTGTTAAACATCAGCAAGACAGGAAATAGATGGGCTATGATATGGATGGTGCTGGTTTGGCTAGGCTTCCTGAAAGAGGTTAAATTCACAGCAAGGAGCCAACAGTTTTGGGTTGCAGAAGGGGAAGGAAATCAGCTCCAGGTGTGTGCATGATTGTGGCTGGAGGGGGCGGGGGCTTGGTAAAGCCTTATGCTCCTGGATTCTTAGTGGGTAGCTTTCATAGATTCTTGAACAGTAAGTCAACTTGCTGCTGCTAGAGAGGCCACATTCTAATTTCCGGTCACCTGGAGGGAGGGAGGTAAGAAGCAAAGATTAGAGAGAGACCATTTCCATTCAAATGAAGCTAGAAGGGTGGAAGGATGTGAAGAACTTTATAGATATCCAGAGGAAGGTGATCTCATAGCATAAGTTATACTGTACTGTTCCAGTGTGTCAATTCTGGAAGAGACCTTAGAGGTGATCAGGTCCCTGAGTTTGAGATGAGAACTGGAGACCAGGGAAAAAATGTGATTTGTTCAAAGCACACAGCTTAATCTGACCCAGTCTGGCTGGAAGACCTGACTACTGGCTTCCATTTCTGCAAAGGTTCTTATATAACTAAGTTCTGCCCAGTGGTTGTGTGTTTGTGTGTGTGTGTGTGTGTGTGTGTGTGTGTGTGTGTTTCCCTCAGGGTCTTATGAGCCTTGGCTTTGAACTCACTATGTAGTCAAAGATAACTTGGATTTCTGTCCTGCTTTTATCTCCCAAGAGCTGGGATTAAATGCATGTGCCAGGAGACCTAGTTGATGTGGGACTGGAGATTGGACAAGCACTCTGCATTCTTAGCCCCACCTACTCTCTTTGGCTCCTGGGACTGCACTGGGGAGTGACCTTAACATACCCTGCATCCTTACTGCCTATGTGCTGCCTCCTAAAAGCCAGGACTTGTCCTGGGTCTTTCCTTTCTGCCCAAATTGAAGGCCCTGAGGATGATCCTGCGATCTTAGACGAGGTGAGACTGCATTTAACTTGAGGGAAGGGAGACTGAGACAAGATTCGGGCAGGTTCTTCTGGGCCACTGCTCTTCCACCTATCCACCATATTCATTACACTCCTTTGCCTTGTGTGAGGGCTTCTATAGGGCTTCCACTGAAGTGATGTGGGCCTAGTTGGCTTCTAGCCTGCGCCTTCCCAGGATCCCTAATCTGTATATGTCCACTGTGGGTCAAGTGAGGATAGATCTTGAACCCAGAATGGGAGGGGCAGAGAAGAGCCAGTTAGGCTCACTCCATGATAGGGTCCCCAGGTGTCGTCTAAAGTTCTTTTGGGTTTGGCCTGCAGCCATGAAGTGTTCCACCCAGATGCCAAGTCCCTGGCCTGGAAGGTCATGCCATTTTCCTTTGATCTTGGAAAGGGCAAAGATGCAATCCTTCTATAGCCCAGCTGTCCTTTGAGATGCTGGCGAGTGTGGGAAGAATTGACTCTTCATGGATTGTGCCAAACTTTGCCATTTTGTTTCCAGAAAGAACTTTCCTTACCCTTCTTTTAAAGCAAACCTGTTGTTTTAGAAGCCACAATATATTTTCATTTACTATCATTTGGCAGGGATTTGTAGAGTGCCAATTGTGGTTAGCTGCTGAGGAAACAGAAGTGAATACAATGTGCTTACTGCTTCCCAGGAGCTCACAGTTGAGTCAGTTTTTGTTTAAGACCAATAATACTTATATAAAATATAGCAAGAGATTGAATACATAGAAAGGCTCTTTAGGGTAGAGGACAGGGGGCAGAATAATGAGATTGTCTTGCCCACCAGACAGGGCATTCAATTGTCCCTTCTGTGACTAGCAGACAGCTTGGCAGGATAGAGAAGACTGGGCTGTCTTCTCCCATTGGCAATAGATACTCTCCATGGACTATATTCATTACTTCTACATTGCTGTGACAAAGCACCATGACCACGGTTGCTTATGAAGGAACCAGTTTAATTGGGATTCCAGAGTCTGTGATGGTGGAGTGATGGCAAAGAGATAGGTGGCTGGAGCAACGGCTGAGAGCTCACATCTTTTTTTTTTTAATTTATTTTTATTTTTTATTTTTGAGATGCTTTATTAACATCAATAGCACAGTGTAGAGATCAAGACTAGTGTCCTCGTGTCTTCACAGAACAGTCATCACAAATAATACAAGACATCCTAACCAGCCTGTGAACCGTGGAGGGGATAGAAGGGAAACAACAGAGAAAATTCAAGAGCATCTGAAGTTACACATTACTCAAGCTGCAGGTAGGAAGGGTAACAAGTCGAACTGCACTATGCATTACAGGGGTCTAGGGTTATGAAAGTTGGGCTGAGGACTACAATTCAACACATATTTGCTTTATTTACGAGGGAAATACTTTTAAACTGTCACTTCTACAAGATCCTTAATTCACTTATATGCAGTTTTATGAGAAAGTTCAGTATCAGGTGGTTGTCTTGTTAGCTATCCTGCCATTTTAAATATAACCCGTTTTGATATTCATATATGTAGTCATATATTAAAGGGAAATTAGAATTTCTGAATGAGTAATAAAGATGTTAGCTGTTTTTTTCCTTTAAGGAGAACAAAGCAGAATCATTTTTATCTAAGTGAAATTTTTTTTGTTTTTTTTTAGAGACAGGGTGTTGTAATAAGGCCACTTTTACTACAACAGGGTTTCTCTGTAGCTTTGGAGCCTGTCCTGGCACTAGCTCTTGTAGAGTAGACCAGGCTGGCCTCGAACTCACAGAGATCCGCCTGCCTCTGCCTCCTGAGTGCTGGGATTAAAGGTGTGAGCCACCACTGCCTGGCTCTAAAATGAATTTCTTTTTTTTTTGTTTTTTTTTTAAATATATTTATTTATTAAGGATTTCTGCCTCCTCCCCGCCACCGCCTCCCATTTCCCTCCCCCTCCCCCATCAAGTCCCCCTCCCTTATCAGCTCAAAGAGCAATCAGGGTTCCCTGACTTGTGGGAAGCCCAAGGACTGCCCACCTCTATCCAGGTCTAGTAAGGTGAGCATTCAAACTGCCTAGACTCCCCGAAAGCCAATACGTGCAGTAGGGTCAAAAACCCACTGCCATTGTTCTTGAGTTCTCAGTATTCCTCATTGTCCGCTATGTTCAGCTAGTCCAGATTTATCCCATGCTTTTTCAGACCCAGGCCAGCTGGCCTTGGTGAGATCCCGATAGAACATCCCCTTTGTCTCAGTGTGTGGGTGCACCCCTCGCGGTACTGAGTTCCTTGCTCTCGTGCTCCCTCTCCTTCTGCTCCTGATTTGGATCTTGAGATTTCTGTCCGGTGCTCCAATGTGGGTCTCTGTCTCTGTCTCCTTTCATCGCCTGATGAAGGTTAATATTCAGGAGGATGACTATATGTTTGTCTTTTAGCTTCTCTAGGATTGCGTATTATAAGTTCAATGTCCTTTATTTATGGCTAGAAACCAAATATGAGTGAGTACATCCCATGTTCCTCTTTTTGGGTCTGGCTTACCTCACTCAGGATAGTGTTTTTTATTTCCATCCATTTGTATGCAAAATTCAAGAAGTCCTTGTTTTTTACTGCTGAGTAGTACTCTAATATGTATATATTCCATACTTTCTTCATCAATTCTTCTATTGAAGGGCATCTAGGTTGTTTCCAGGTTCTGGCTATTACAAACAATGCTGCTATGAACATAGTTGAGCATATACTTTTGTTGTATGATAGGGCATCTCTTGGGTATATTCCCAAGAGTGGTATTGCTGGGTCCAGGGGTAGGTTGATCCCGAATTTCCTGAGAAACCGCCACACTGCTTTCCAGAGTGGTTGCACAAGTTTGCATTCCCACCAGCAATGGGTGAGTGTACCCCTTTCTCCACAACCTCTCCAGCAAAGGCTATCATTGGTGTTTTTGATTTTAGCCATTCTGACAGGTGTAAGATGGTATCTTAAAGTTGTCTTGATTTGCATTTCCCTGATCGCTAAGGAAGTTGACCATGACCTTAAGTGTCTTTTGGCCATTTGAACTTCATCTGTTGAGAATTCTCTGTTCAGGTCAGTGCCCCATTTTATAATTGGGTTGATTAGCCTTTTACGGTCTAGTTTCTTGAGTTCTTTATATATTTTGGAAATCAGACCTTTGTCAGTTGCGGGGTTGGTGAAGATCTTCTCCCAGTAAGTGGGTTGCCTTTGTGTCTTAGTGACAGTGTCCTTTGAGAGCTCACATCTTGATCCACAAGTAGAAGGCAGAGGGGAATTGGGAACGACATGGCAATTCTGAAACCTCAAAGTCCACCCCCAGAAACACACCTCATCCAACAAAGCCAAATCTTGTAATCTTTCCTAAAAAGTTCTACCAGTTGGGGACCAATTATTCAGACAATGAGCCTATGGCGGCCATTTTCTTTCAAACTACTACATAAACTGAGCAAAGTACGTAACTGCTCTGGCACCCGGCATATAAGTACAGATGGAGTTAAATAATTCCTTAGATCTCTTTCATATTTATGGTCAGGCCAATTGGAAGACTTCTTGAAAGGAGTGCAGTTTCAGAAAATGGAAAAGAGATGCTCAAGTAATACTTCAAGGAAAGCTACCGCTTCTTTTAACATTGTCTGGGGTAAAGGGGCTTGGAAGTAAAAGAAGGAAAAGAGTAGAGACAAGGGCCTGGTGCCTGCTGGAGCCCTGCGGGTGACTGTGGCAAGGTCTTCAGCTCCAGCTATAGAAAACTATATGTGAAAGCTCAACTGGGTAGTGGTGGCGCACGCCTTTAATCCAAGTACTCAGGAGGCAGAGGCAGGCAGCTCTCTGTGAGTTCGAAGCCAGCCTGGTGAGTTTCAAAGTGTGTTCTAGGACAGCTGAGAGAAATCCTGTCTCAAAACAAAAACAAAACAACAAAACGAAAACCAAACCAAAGCAACTCTAAAACAAAACGAAAAAAAGAAAGGAAAAGAAAGAAAAAAAAAGAATATCATAAATGAGAGTGGAAGTTTCCAGAGGAGAACTGAAGAAGGGGGCAGGCTGGGAGAAAGAGGTTAGATCCTCTCCCTATGGCAGGCTCCTTCCCTTCAGCTTCAGTGGCCTCAGGATTCTAACTGGAGGTTTACTGAATGAAGCTAAGAGATTCAGAAGTTGGAATTTCTTGCTCTAATAGGAAGAAGTCATCCCAGCAAGGTCCTCCATTTAGACTCTCTTAACAATAGATGTGACAGCCTAGGTATGAGTGGCAGGTACCTGTCATCAAACTGACCTCTGGTGACTACAGAAAGCCTTTGGGTGCCTCTGTGTGGAAACAGCATCCTTGAGGGACTTCTTAGCCCCTACGCTACGAACTTTAAATCATACTGGGCTTTCTGTTCAGTGCAGGCAAGTGGCACACTTAGGCTACATTAGTGCTAGCCTTGCTCACCAAGGAGTTTCCCAAGCTTTCTCACCAAGACCCAAACACCTCTGTGCACAAACACCTCTGTTTAGTGAGGTGCAGGAATGGAGGAAGGCATGCGTGTGTATAAGAGCAGGAAGAAGGGGAAAGGGGAACACCACCAATGAAGGAGAGTTAGGTGGGACTGAACACAGGGGCCTGGAACAAGACTGCAGAAGGGAAGAAGCAGAGGTAGCTCGGGCTGCAGCAGGCAGCCATGCGGGGTCAACGGTGGTGGCAGGGTGCTCAAGGGTCCTCACCATGACTCCTCGGACTCTCTAGAAGCAGATCGATCGCTCTTAACCTGGCCACATTGACAGATTGGTGCACTTATTTGCTTGGAGCTTGGGGCCTTAATATTCTCTCAGGGGAATCTTGGCCTCAAAAGGGGGCCAGAGGCCCTGTGAGAAGCAGAGGAAAGGAAATGACTGCAGTCAGGGCTTTCTTCTCTAGTACCTCTGTGATGTCTGTCTCTTCTCTGTGTCTGCTGATGTTCTGGTAGGCAGGAAAGCTAAAGTATTCCTTCTCCCTGTTCTCACTCCATGGGGTCCCCTGGGAGAAGCTGCTCTATGAGGGGTTTACTGTGCAATGCAAGTTTGTTAGAGGTGGAAGACAGCATGCTTTGGGAGATGTGAAGAGATGAGACCAGAACTGGGCAGAACATGAGTTTTAAAGTCAGAGAAACTTGATTGTAATCATGTAAATTTCTGCGTTTGTTTTCCTCATGCACTAACCATGTGTTGGTAGTACCTTTGTAAGTGATATTAATATTCTAACCTTCACAGTGATTTTAGGAGATTTCTTTTTTTTTTATGGTTTATTTAACTTTTTTATGTGCATTGGTGTGAAGGTGTCAGATCCCTGCAACTGGATCTTCAGACAGTTGTGAGCTGCCATGTGGGTGCCGGGAATTGAACCTGGGTCCTCTGGAAGAGCAGTCAGTGCTCTTAACCACTGAGCCATCTCTCCAGCCCCTTTAGGAGATTTCTTTAAAGTAGCCCCATTATTTTACACAGGAGGAAGCTGACACACATAGAGAAGTTAAGCCACTTATCCAAAGCCACAGATAAGATCTGACAGACAGTGGCTCCAGAATCAGGTTGGCTGGTGGTCTGTTGTTTGTTTTCCTCGGAAAGGATACAGCTGTTGTGGAGCAGGACCTGCTGGTGACTTGGTGCACAGTAGGCCTTCTCAGAGCAAGACAGGAGATGCTGAATTAGTATGTGGGTAGCATGACTAGGAAGCTCTGAGAGGCAGAAATCAGGTCTTGTTAGAATGTCTGGAGGAGCTGTCACCTCCAGGGTAAATTAATATATAGGGTTTCAGTCTTTGGGATGGGGCCGGGGAAGCCCCTGTCCATTCTCAGGAGGGCTCATGGTATTTCTGTCACTCCCGTCCCTCCTATTTACTCCGTAGTCACCGAGGTGGGCCCCCTTGCTTCTGCCAGCAGGTTTGTAACATTCCAGACGGACTGTTCTGTCTGCTCTGTCTTCCTCCACCACTGATCCTTGACCTTCAGCTCTTATAAAACTTACCCTAGCCAAGCTGTGACTCGGTTGGCCTTGTCTGCCTGCTCAAGGTCTCATGGTCTCCTGAGTCTTCAGAGTGAACTGCAGGGTAATTGCTCTAACTACTCTGTTATTTTAGCCGACCTAATACTGGAATGGCAGTGGCAGTGGGGTGGGGTGGCATTATGGAGCTGTGTGAGGTTCCCCTTCTACAATGACTAGAAATGAGTTGATGCCAATTCAGTAGAATTTAGGAAGAACTTGGGCTATTCCTCTCATCTTTAGTTGCTCCCAAAGCTGGTGCAGCAAGCTTTAGAACTCTCTCTAGGGTATTTGTTGATGTGCCAAGCTTTAGTAAGGCATGGTGGCCATGCTGAGTAAAGCAGTTTCTGATGCTGGGGACCCAAAGCCCAGGAGGCATTTTCCTGTTGGAGGTTTTGAGGACTACAACATCTTAGTGATTGTCTCACTTAACAAGTTTTTTAAAATTTATTTTTCTCCTTTTAATTTTTGGCTAGATATCAAACCCAAGGGCTTGTGCATGCTGGGCAAATACTGTAACAGTAATATGCATTCTTAGTGTCTAGTCTTCTTTTTTAAAAAAGGTATTTGATACATAATGATTTTCCCTTTAGTTCACAATTCTGTGTTTAATTTCCACTACACTTCCTTGAGTAGGTATTATCTCCCTCTTCCAGTAGGTAAACTCATGACAGAGAGGCTAGCTGCTCACCCTAACCTTCTCCAAGCATTAGTGTGTGTTTTATTGTATGGCACTGTGTGGTGAGACTTATCCTGTGCAGAAGGGCTTTGCTTCCATTGAAGTTAAAATGAATGATCTTTATCTTGGTGGTTACTGACACAAGCTTTTGCTAAGCACATAACTGTGTCTGGCTCAGTGTGGACATGTGAAGAGATACAGATGGCCCACCTTTGCATGCCTTGGACTGGAGTCTAAGCCAGAGGCATTGACGTAGGTTGACTGTATAGAGCAGTAGGCAGCAGAATTAAAGGAAGAATCTTCTGTATGTTCAAGACTGTGTGAGGCAAGTTGCCTGTTGTGTCTCCGTACTGCCAGACCACAGGACAACATTTTCTTTTTCTTTTTAAATATTTATCTATTTATTTTATGTATGAGTGCTTTGTCTTCATATACACCAGAAGAGGGCATCAGATCCTACTACAGACTTTTGTGAGCCACTATGTGGTTGCTGGGAATTGAACTCAGGACCTTTGGAAGAGCAGCCAGTGCTCTTAACTGCCAAGCCATTTTTCCAGCCCCACAGGAGAACATTTTCAATAGCCATCCTAATTCTCCCTCCCTCTTTCTATACACATAAATGCATTTTTAAACAATTTTCTATAGGCAGCCAGTAGGCAGTTGAGCTGACTGTAAGGCAAAGAGTTACGGGAGTCCTATGTTTAGATAACGATGGGAAAGTTTCAGCCCCCACCAGTAGCAATATAGTAAAATTTATTCTTCAACATATAGCATTTTCATCTCTTAACACTGAGCTTTTAAGATAGAATAAGCATCTGTAATTAACATAGGGAAGAATGAGATTGCAGCTCTGAAATCAGAACGAAAAGAATTGTAACCCTAGATTATAGTCATTCAGTCGCATCTGACACTGGCTGACTTACCTGAATTTGCTGAGCCTCAGTTGTCCCATATTCAATTGGAAAAATTATCTCTACCATGCAGGACCACCCAGAGAATTCAGTGAGATTATATGCATAAAATGTGTAACCTGTAGGTTAAAGTATTCCTGTGAAATTTTAATTTATCTTTTCAGGAGCTAATGCACATGAGTACAAATATTTTAAATGTAGAATGATAAGCTGTGAAAATAGTTCCTTTTCAGTGTCGTCTTTTGGCTGCATATTGAACTCAACAGATCGTCATGTGTTGGGCAAAGCATGCTTTGTGTTTCTTCTTTTTCAGGCATAAAAATAGAAGACTGAACAGGGTAAACAGATCACCGGAGGTCACTTATATGAACACTGGGATTAGAACCCAGAGTAGAAAGCATGGTCAAAGATGTACCCCACATTGCTGAATCTTATAGTGGGGCCTTAAATTCCTTTGACAGTCCTTTGAGTGCTGTGGGCCCCCAACCTCACTTTAAACTCTTATTGTGATTTAAAAATTTATAAATTTATAATTATTTATAAATTTATAATTATTATATATTTATAGTTATAATTTTATAATATTTTAAGATGTATTTTAAAGAAATTATCTGTACTTGTGTGTCTGTGTATAGATATGTGCATATGAGTGCAGGTGCCTGCAAAGGTCAAAAGAAGGCATCAAATTTCTTGCAGTTGGAGTTATGGGTGGTTGTGAGTTGCCTGACATGGGTCCTGGGAACTGGACTCAGGTCCTCTGTAAGAGCAGTATGTACTCTTAACCGCTGGGCCATCTTTCTAGCCCTAGACTCATACATAGATGATTTCATGATGATTTTCAGTGAGTAAATGAGTCCTCTGTCACTGGAAGTTGAAGTTCATACCTTAATGCCTTCTTTGCATTCATCCCCAGCAGAGCTTTAGGATGCCTCTGGAGAGCTATAGCACATGCCTAATGAACTGCCAATCAAGCCTGCTCCCCAAGAAGCCTAGGTTTCTGAATCAGAAGATGTGGGCTCCACGCTTAGCCATTGCTTATCTTATCTCTGTGACTTTGGGTAAGTTTCTCGATTTCTCTGAGTCATTGCCTATTAGATAGTGTTGGTGTTCTTTGCTCTTTGTTCTTTATAAATGTGAACTAATATTTATAAAGTTCCCTGTTCTAAATTGTGCAGTTGTAAACAAATCTATGATCTTATTTCTCTCTGCAAAGCCTGGGGAGGCTGAGGAATCCAGGAAGAAGTGGATTCATACCTGGAATTTTATTCTGCAGCTCAGAGAGTGACCCCTTTCCTGGGTTAGGCTTCCAGAATCAAGGTTCCAAAATCAGAATTAGGTGTGTGTGTGCCTACTCATGTTCTACTGACTGTCCATTCCCCTAGCTGATCTCAGCTCCATTTGCTTCTTCCAGCCCAAAGAGAGCAATAATCCCATTATGAAGACATGTCTCATTAAGACATCTCTACGATAGAGGCAGCAAACAGCCCTGTAGACTCTAGGCTGTTGCCTGGGAAAGCTTCTCCTCCCTTCCCCTGTTCATTAATGAATATGAGAGGTTTTATTCCCCCCAACAAAAGTGTTAATTAGACATTGCTCTGAACAGGGATATTACATAAATGAATTAAACTTGAATCAATCAGCAAGCCAGCTCTGTGCTGCAGGTCCCCTGAATGAGAAGAGAACTGAAGGCTGTATAATGGGAAACAGGAGGTGGGATGTCCCTGATGTAGAATGTGAAGGGTGAAGCATCCCTCTGTTTCCAGCACCATTTTCAGGCAGATACTTTTATTCTTCTACTTACTTTCTTTCTTTCTTTCTTTCTTTCTTTCTTTCTTTCTTTCTTTCTTTCTTTTTTTTTTTTTTTTGGTTTTACGAGACAGGGTTTCGCTGTGGTTTTGGAGCCTATCCTGGAACTAGCTCTTGTAGACCAGGCTGGTCTCGAACTCAGAGATCCGCCTGCCTCTGCCTCCCAAGTGCTGGGATTAAAGGCGTGCGCCACCACTGCCTGGCTCTTGTACTTTCTTTACCTTCTTGCTTCCTTCTCTTTATTCTTTTCTCCTTTCCACCATAGACACACACACACGCAAATATCCTCGAGGGTCTGAAAGTTCAGATTCAATTTTTGTAACTGAAGTTGGTCTGGATTTACCAGTGGTACTTCCTTGGCACCTTATTGGGCCCAGGGTTGATACGTCAGTCAGAAGACACCAAATGCAATCAGTCCCACCCTACCATCACCTTTCCTTGTGAGCCACTAGTTTTCTCATCAGAAAATGGTGCATATCTTGCAGGTGTGTAACAGGGAGGGGTACCTATACAATGAGTCTGAATGGTTGGGTGACTTCTGGAATCTTTGTGAACTTGTATTGCTGATCATCTCTTGTGCATTGAATGCAAAAAACAAAAACAAAACAAAACCATGGCGGGAAAGACTGTGTTTTTGTCTTTTGAGAATACCCAGTGAATTATGAAGGAGATGGGCCAGCGTGGTGGCTCAGCAGGTAAAAGCACTACTTATTACCAAGCCTGACAACCTGAATTTCCTCCCTAGAACTCACCGACATGGTGAATTCCTGGGAAGCTTGTGTTCACATGTGCATGGGGGCAGGTGTTTGTATGCATAGGCAATGCACAAATAAATAAATAGATGTGAAAATTTTAAGAAATCTAAATTGAAAAGTCCTTATAAACATACAAATGATCCAGGTGTGTTGGCTGTAATCTGTTGACTGAAGCAGGAAGATTGCAGAAGTTCAAGGCCAGCATGGGCTACATAAGCAAGATTTCCCCAACACACATTATGAACATCTCATACACACCATACACACACCTCACATACACCACATATTTGCCACACATGAACTCCACATATGTCACATACAATATATACTATTTACACACATGCAAATACATGAGAATACGGTAGGACAAAAATTAAGTATTAGGGATTTGGCATGTAATTGCTGGGAAAGACCTGCTGGAAACTGTTGAGAAGTCGCAACAAGGATTCTGTTGCCCTGATAAGGGGCCCAGTTAGGGGCAAGAAATGCAGAGGAAGTGTGATGAGTTGGGTCACCAGGACTGTGCCAAGGAAAGGACCTATGTGCCTCTATCTGGCACAGAGTAGAGTTTGAATAAATGCATAAAGCAGCATATCTTTCATTCTTTTGTAAAGATATATTTAATTAATTAATAAATAAATAAATTAATTTATGTAAAATTTATTTACTCATTCACACATACACAATGCATGTGTGACTGCAGGTGCTGGAGGATGCCAGAAAAGGGTGTTGCAGCCCATAGAGCTGAGGCCAACCCTCTGTCATGGGCACTAGGAAGTAAGCTGCAGTCCTCTGCAAGAGTAGCAGGTACTCTTACCTCCCGAGTGTATGCAGCACTCGGGCTCTCTAGCCCCCACCTCCTTCTCTTGACTTCTGTCACTGCAGTCTTTTCTCTGTCAGCCCTTCACGGCACACCCTTGAGTTCTTGCTCAGAGGTAGATGAAATTTTCTTCACTTTTAGTAAAGGAGATTGAAGCCATTGCTTTGTGCGTACCAGCCAAGTGTTGTACTACTGAGCTGAAGTGTCAACTGTGCCATTCTTTTTTTTTTTTTTAAATTTTAGCTGCCTCAGTTTCCTAGACTCACCTTTCACACTTTTCATTCTTCTATGCCCATCCAGACACTTGGCATTCTTCCTATTCCAGAAGTTTATAGCTGGATCTTAAGCAGCGCCTCTAATTGAAAAGCTCTTCTTCAGTATTTTGCCTTCCAGTGTGGTCTGACAGGAGGAGAATGTGCAGCAGTGGTGTTGACTTTTCATTGCTATAACAAAATGCCTGTGACGATAGCTCTCGCTGGCTCTCTTGCTTTTGGGCTTAGGCTGAGGCAGTCTGTCCTAGCAGGGACTCCGGTCAGAGAGAGCTGCTCATGCCATGGGTGATAAGGAACAAATGCAGTAGACGAGGAGAAGCTACAATCCCAGGTCCCCACTCATTTCACCCGACTTTCTTCCAATGGGTCCCATCTGAAGGAGACACCACTTTCTCAATAGTCTTACAACACGGCAGCTCACTTTCAACACACGGGCCACTGGGGACAGTTCAGATTCGAGCTATGGAAAGAACTGGAGGTGGGCTCTGCTTTACATTGCCTGCAGCACTGAGAGCTCAGGGAATTCATTGAGCGTCTCTGAGATTCAGCTGCCCAGGGCTGACATTTCATGACTCAAAATTAAACTTGATGTGAAAGTGATTTGTGAGTGTTCAGCTGTT
Organism: Microtus californicus; assembly: GCA_028537955.1. Classification (NCBI taxonomy): domain Eukaryota; kingdom Metazoa; phylum Chordata; class Mammalia; order Rodentia; family Cricetidae; genus Microtus; species Microtus californicus. Next base: position 3,157,050 of record JAQJZF010000018.1, on the reverse strand, counting down.
CATCGAGGTAAGCAATTGTTATTTCTTCTATTTCCATTGGTCTGGTCTTTGGGGATGACCTGCACCATAGGCAGGTAAAGCAGACATATGCTTACGGGTTTGGGCCTATCCAGATAAACTAGAAAACCACCACATAGAAAGGAATTCATTTTATTTCATTAAAAAAAGTCAAAGCTGGCTAGAGAGATGGCTCACTAGTTAAGAGCACTGGCTGCTCTTTCACAGTACCCAGGTTCAATTTTCAGCACCCATGTGGTGGCTCATAGCTGCATTTAACTTCACTTCCGGGGCCTCCATAGGTATCAGGCATGCGTGCTAGTGCACCAACATAAATGCAGATGAAGCAGTCACACAAATTTTAAAAAGGGAGGAGAATTAGGAATGCTGAGGAAAGTAAACCAACACTTGAATTATATGTATATTCTAGCTAATAAATATGGAGTGTGGGGGTGTATGTGCGTATGTGTAGTGTGCATGTGTGTGGTGTTTGTGTGTATGTGTGTGTGGTGTGTGTGTGTGTGTCTGTAGATTAGATGTGTGTGTGTGTGTGTATGTGTGGTGTCCATGTGTATACTTTTATTTATTTATTTCTGCCTTTTAAAAAATGTTTGTGCTTTTACCTTTCTTTCCTTTACTTCCTGGGTTGTGTCTCGTCCTAGATCCCTAGAACTGAAGCAGTAACTTTTAGATCCCTAGAACTGAAGCAGCAACTTTTAGATCCCTAGAACTGAAGCAGCAACTTTTAGATCCCTAGAACTGAAGCAGCAACTTTTAGATCCCTAGAACTGAAGCAGCAACTTTTAGATCCCTAGAACTGAAGCAGCAACTTTCAGCAGCGCTTGCCTTTGTCTCCTGTCTAGCAGCCTCCTTGGCCCCATTAAGGGCCAATTAGTTACCCTGTTTTCTTTCTGAAGGAACCTGGTGAGAACAGCCCCCGCGGACTTAGCCTGAGGCAGTGTGCTTCAGGGAGAGGGAGTTCCATGAATGCAAAGATTCAGAGCAGAGCTTCAGACAGTCCCACGGCAGAGCTTCAGACAGTCCTGTCACACTTACACACACACACACACACACACACACACACACACACACACACCTCTCCACGGCAGAGCTTCAGACAGTCCTGTCACACTTACACACACACACGCGCACACACACACACACACACACACCTCTCCACGGCAGAGCTTCAGACAGTCCTGTCACACTTACACACACACACACGCACACACACACCTCTCCACGGCAGAGCTTCAGACAGTCCTGTCACACTTACACACACACACATGCACACACACACACACACACACACACAAACACACACACACCTCTCCACGGCAGAGCTTCAGACAGTCCTGCCATGGCATTTTCCCTCCACCAATGGAGGGAAGGGATTGAGAATGGAATAAAAACCTGCCCTAGAATGGAAACTGAAGGTGAGGGCTTGGATCGGTAGGGACAAAGGAGAGAATTCAAGGGGAAGAGAATGAAGTCAAGCATTTGTTCTCCGTTCTCTGTAACAGGTCCTGTGGAATATTCTATTTGCTGTTGAACTTTCTGTTGAACTGTTACTTTCATTCACATAGAGGTCTGTTAAATAGGACCCTATTTTCTGGATAAGCTGTAATGTCTAGAGAAATGAGGGTATATCTGAAATCCACCCTGGGCCTCTGGCTCTTTTTACCATGATCTCTTTGACATCGTGATGAGGGAGGTAGACCAGGTTACTGCTAGATGGAGACCACTAATTGGATGTTTAGGTGTCTGTTTTATTCCTTTGTTTTATTTTTGAGACAGGGTTTCATTCTGTAGTCCAGTTTATCCCAGAACTCACTACGAATCCTAGATTGGTTATCTTCCTGCCTCAGCCTCTAAAATGCTGGGGTTACAGGCTTGTACTACTGGGTAGATCTTATTCATATCCCAGCAATAGGAGAGACCTGCTCTTGCCCCTTAGAGAGTCGTTTAGAAAGCTGAAGCCTCCAGAGCCAAGGGGGAGACTTATGCGTTGACCAAGCTTTCCAGTTAGCCCTCAACTCCTGATAGACACAAACTGTGGAGATTCTGAGAGAGATACTTCCCTAACGCAACAGACAGATCAAGAGATCCCAAGGATCCTAATAGCTTGTTTGTTTTATTCGATGTAGAAGGAACCGCGAGTTGTGACTTTACAAATCAAAGAATTACACACACTTCGAATGTAGGTGGAGCACAGTGGAAGATAGAATTCAAATGATGAATTTCACACTGCTCATTCATTCATTAACTCTTCTAGACATGTCTTCTAGACAGCTTGTTTAGATGGGTACTGCAGATCAGAGAGTAGATAGTTTAAGGGGTTTACCGAGTTACTCTGGGATAAAGAATACAAAGTCCCTTTATAGTCTGGCACAAGAGGCATGCTTGACACTCAGTTAACAGCAAGCATTATGCTGGATATCCTGTATCTATGGGTGGTGAAGGGGTAGGTTCTTACAGCCCTCCAGATAGACAGGGTCTATGAGAAGGAAAATCACAGACTCCATGGAGGAGAATCCATGGGTTCTTAGATCGTGTGGGTTGTCTAGGATAAGCCATAATCCCTAAGGTGGGGGGCTGGATGGACACTTGAGAGTCCTAGTGAGAAAGACTGGCACAACCCTGGTCAACCTATGGAGGTGGGTGCTCTTCTGTTTAAAGTGAGACGGTGAGCTGGCAGATAAGTAGGTATCCCAATAGCTGAGAGCATTCCTGTTCCCTGGCTTCAAAGGTGAAAGGGGAAATGATTTGCGATGGAGAACAGGCTGTCTAAAAAAGACTGCAGGAGAGGCTAAAAAGCACCCAAATGAGAGTAAAGGTAACCAGTCTGTGTGCCTCATGGGGTGAGGGTCTCCAACTCGTGGACCTTGTGGCTTCTTTCTGACTGAATTGCTTGGTAGATCTGCCTTAAACTGCAGTGGTACCTCTGCTAAGGTCTGATTCAGCTATACCCTTGGGGTCCCTCTGCATCTCTTGGCCATGGGGACTGTCTACCCCATGTAGTGACACTCAGAGAGCAGCTGCTAGTATTGGTCTGGTCTCAAGCTCATTGCTGTCTCCTTGCGTGCTGGGATTACAGGCATGAGGCATCGTGCTCAGCTAGGATCCTCCATTTGGGAAAGGGGTCAACCACCTTGGCTTCTCCAGCCATTGTAAGCATGATATGGGCTTATGCTCATAAAATAGCAGGATGCCTGGTATACATTTATACAGTAAGTGACCATGGTTTTTGTTGTTGTTGGCCATCATGTCTCATCTCTTTTTAAACCCTGGCTGTAGCCCTCTCCCAGGGAAGGAAGCATTGCCCTCTGATGGACCAGCGCTCTCCCTCATATAACTTCTCAGGTGGCTGGCTCTAATGTTCTAGGCACCTGGTCTCTGTCCCCAGATCTCTCCCCAGGGCCCAGAGTAGAGTCCAAGTGCCTTACAGTTGACTCCTGCCACTTGAACTCTCTTCCTCAGCAGGAATCAGTTCCATTCTGTCAGCTAGACTCAGAGTAGGACTGCCATGTCAGCTGCTGGCAGTGGCTCTGCCTGAATTAGGGTGTGGCAGCTTTCTCAGGAAGCTCTTCTCGGACTTGCCATCTGGGTCTAGGCATAAAAAATCCTAGGTCATGTGGAAGGAGCTTTAGGTAGATGGGTCCTTAGTCATGAGTACCAAGCAGGAAGGACTTTTGTTCACCAATTCAGAATCTAGAACCCTGACACACAGTAGGTCCTTAACGAATATTCTCTAGCCTAGGATGAATCCCACTGACCGTAAAGAGCTGCTTTTTAGTAGCAGAGCTGTCAACAAAAAGAATGTTGTTTCATGAGGAACCTGCAGCCAGCTTGAGGAGGGGCCTGCAGGCCACGTGTTGGACATGCTGGTTGGAGACTTCTGATTGTGAAGGGAGAGTGGACAAGGTGACCTCCACCATCCCTGCTAATGCTGAAGCATCGTCTCCCCTCCAAGCTCAGGCTGCCTGGTCTTGAGTTATAAATGCTTGGGCTTTGCTGACAGTGCCTGGGAACTGTCTGCGAGAGTGTAAAATGGAAACACGGAAACCCTTTCCCTCTACTGATGCTGCAGCACTGTATCAGATGCCAGCGGATGATTCCTGGATTTGCTCTTTACTGCCCCTCTGTCCCTCCCCTTGGCCAGTGGATGAAACAGTGGCATTGACTGGTGACTTGGGTCAGAAGGCATGAAGAGTGGCTAGGTGAGGTGAGGTGGTGTGTCGGAGCCCAGCAAGCTAGTGGGCAATTTCCTAGTCTGCTGCTGTATTGAGTGTTCGAGCTGGGCTGCCCCCTTGGATCTCCCATGATCCCTAAGGCTACTGCCTGGAGGATACCCTATGGCTTCGCACATTTGTCCCCGACTTGTCTTCACTCCAGTGTAAATATGTCTAAGATGTAAGAACTGTCTGGTCCTATGAGGTATGCGTTGCCTCTTTCAGGGCATTCTTTCCAGAGGGCCTGGAGGTTGCTACATGTTAGTGTACTGAGCTCTGAGGGAGGTCCCAGGGGCAGGGAATGAGTCTGGCTTACTCTTGAGAGAGAACTGTGTTTGCCACTTGTGGGTAGTGTTGTTATGTTTTTTCTTTGGTTTGTTTTGATGTGTTTGGTTTCTGTTTTTTGGCAACCATGCCATCTCCTCACTACTCTTCATGTACTTAAAAGTAGAGCTCCAAGAAAGGCGATGGTTGATGCACAGGGGCTTCTCCTGCTGGGAGTATGGGGCTGGGTCTCCTGGTGTCTTTTCCCTCTGGACAGTTCCTCTGCCCTCGCCCGGGTCTGGGGGAGTGATGTCATACTCAGGTTCGCTTATTCATTCACTTGCTCTTTTGCTCCCTTAACCGACTATACTGGAGCCCTTCTGTAATCCAGTTCCTGGGTTCAGCCTTTAGGAATAGAGTGGAGTAACTGGGCCGTTGCTCTGCATGTGACAGCAGGGACAGGCAAGATGCCTGACAGCGCAGTGAAGAAGCAGGACAAACAAACCCTTTTCAAGGGGAAGAAGTGAGGGTGGGAAGGAGGACCAGTACTTTCTGAGGTTTCTGGGTCGTGGCTCCAGCTTGTACTCATCTGAAGACATAGATGAGCCAAGGTATTGGAATGGTAGCGTCCTGCACTGCGAGTGTACCGTGTTACGGGAAGCATGGGATGACGGGAGAGATGGAGACAACCTCTCACAACCCTGAGAACAGAGGGCAGCCCAGACCACCAGGAGCTCATGACAGGGACCTGTGACTCTTCCCCTGGGGAAAAGGACTCAGATTGGGGTAGCTATGGAACAAGGTTGCCAGGTGACCTGTAGGTAAGAGGGTTAAGGCATGGGATAAGGGTGACCTTTGTGTTTTTCTCTCACCTCCCGTTTCCTCGGGAGGTAGGCAGGATATTCAGAATCTTTCACCTGGGCCCAAAGCTTTTCCTTCATTTCATTCTGTTACCTGTGGCCTTAGCTTCCTCGTGTGAAGTAGGAGAGGTGGGGGATGTTGGGATTGGAACCACCTGCCAATCCCCATATCTTCAGTAGTGTTCACTGAATCCCTACTAGGAGCCAGGCTCTCTGCGTACTGTTTACACCGAAGTCTTCATCACAGGAAGGCGAGCTTTCCTGCTCTGTAGGAAAGGAAGTGGAGAGCAGCCAGGTGGCACTTTGGCCGTTGCCCCTTTTTGTTACTCTTGTCTTCTGCCTGTAAAGGACTGCATGTTTTAAGGGTAGGAGAGGGTGCACTAAGAACTGTGAGAGCCACACTGGAGTATCTGGGGAGAGAGACTGCTTGGAAAGTTCCTTGCAATGTGGACTGTGATGCTGTTGTGCGATCTCTCTTATACCCTCCTCATGGAGAAGAAGAATAAGAACACTGATGCCAGCCCCCTCCCCCTTTCCTCCCCAGTTCACCCTAGCCCTTTCTTGGCCCTTTCTGCAAGTTTCCCTACCCCAGCTTGTGGTCTTCAGCCTGTTGGAATCAGATATGGCCTTTGTTTTTCTGCCTGGCTGCTCCCTTTCAAGGATAAAGGGCTCTGTGTCTGGGAATGCTCTGTCTTAGGGAAGCCTGGGGAAGCTTAGAGACCTTTTTTTTTTCTCTGCATCACCTTCCCAGAGACTGGTGAGCCCCATGGAGGGGAGAAAGGGGAGCAGAGCAGAAAATGTGGTCCATTGAGAGGCCTGGAGAGTATGATGGGCTGAGTATCCATAGGGAACTGAAGGATAGCAGCGTAGGTCAAGCCTCATGCTCCCACCCAGACTCGCATGCATGTCCAAGAGGACTCATGCCAGGTTGGGTGGTGGCTGTTCCAGGGGAAGACATAACTATTCGCCAGATCAACGTGATCTGAGAACCACGGCATTGATGATAAAAGGGTTAGTGAAATTTCATGCATATTTATCATCATAATTATTGCTAATAGCTTCATCTGCATAGCACATACAAGGCTAAGCCCTTCATATATTTTGGTTCATCCAGTCTTTACAGCTGTACTTTATAGATGAAAAAGTACTGAGGCTCAGTGGAGTTAACTTTCTTTGTACATAATGGTAGCGGTGAAGCTTCGAGCAATCCATCAGCAAGCTCATGGTCTCCATGGCAGGAAGACCCTGTATTTAATCCTTTTTTTCCATCCCAATAGCTTTGGGAAACATAAATTCTTTTTCCTTTTCACCTCTACATTTCCATCAGTACAATGGCATTGAGGTTATGAATTTTCATGGTGGATATTAGGAATCACTGAGACAATGACATAAAACATTCACTCATAAGATTTGAGCTGGAAAGTAGAGGCAGTGCTGCATCTAGATATAAGAAAGTGAATAGTATGGACACTGCCCCTTCCTTTGTGCAAACAAGCCATATCTTTCTGGAGCCTTGGCTGTCATAGGACTAGCTCTCTAGACCAGACTGGCCTCAAATTCACAGATATCCGCCTGCCTCTGCCTCCAGAGTGCTAGGATTAAAGGTGTGAGCCACCACTGCCAGTAGCAGGCTTTTTCTGGACCACCAAACAGCTCCCAGATCAAGACATGGAGACTTATCATGAATACTTGGCTTTATATTATGCTTGTCCCACTAGCTCTTATAAGTTAATTTAACCATTAATTCATCTGCGTTTTGCCTCAGTGCTTTTTGACTTTTTCCCTTCTTGTGTGTCCCACTTTCTTGCTTCTCCCATGTCTGTCTGTCTGGCGGCTGTCTGACTGACTGGCTCTGGGTGTCTCCCTTTTCTTTGCTCCAGCACTCTCCCCTCCCTGCTTGAGCCTAGCTTCCTCCTCTTACTCTCTCTGCCCGCCAGCCCCACCTCTCCCTCTACTGCCTAGCTATTGGCTGTTCAGCTTCTTATTAGACCAGCTAGGTGCTTTAGGCCAGTGAAGCAACACATCTTTACATCATTAAACAAATATAACATACCTCTACATGGTTAAAGTAACATTCCACAACATAAACAAATGGAATACATCTTTTCATAGTTAAAGTAACATTCCACAACGACTGCCTGACTCTGGATATGTACTTGGATGAGAAGTGGATCAATAAAACTTTTTGCCGGGCAGTGGTGGTACATACCTTTAATCCCAGCACTCTGGAGGCAGAGGCAGGTGGATATCTGTGAGTGTGAGGCAAGCCTGGTCTACAGAGTGAGTTCCAGTACAGCTGGAGCGAAGTGGTTACACAGAGAAACCCTTTTTCAAACAAACAAGCAAAAAATGAAATTACAAAAAACGGTCAGAAGGCAAAGTTTAACAGTCTAATCTATCTATTTAATGCTTTAAATATTTTTTCTAAGTGCTGTGTTGATAGTAATAACTAAAGTGGGAAAAGAAAATGCCTGTCTCTCGGATCTATAAAGGACAGATCCAGTAGAAAAGCTAATAATTATGTGAGTTCGTTGGATGATGGTAAGAGTCATGGAGAACAATAAGCAATAGAACGGAAGTCTAGGATGTAGCACAGCTGGTCTGCTGTTTAAGTCAGTCAAGTTTCTGTGACTCTGACAAATAGTTAAGCCACTCTAAGGACAAAAAGTTTATTCTGGTTCATGACGTTAGTCCATGGTTGCTTAGCCCCATTGCTTTGATGGAAAGCAGAACATCACAGTGGAGAGGGTGTGGCAGGACCAAGCTGCTTATTTCCCAGCAGCCAGGAAGCGGGGAGAGAATTGTGGAAGCCCAGTCACTTTACCATGATGATCTTACTTCCTCCACGAGGCTCCTCCTTCTAAAGATCTCAGCATCTCAGCAGGACTATGGGCTCGAGACCAAGTCTTTAGTGTGTGGGATTTGGGAAGACATATAAGATCCAAACCATAACAGGCTGGAGAACTTACTTAGAAGACAATAACTTAAGAAAGATCCAAAGGAGAGAGAGGAACAGGTATGCAAGAGTGTGCTTGTTAGAGTTGAGGGGAAACTAACGGGTGAAGTGAACTGAGGGAAAGAGCTAGCAATGAATATAGGGATGAGTGCACAAATGCAATGGCACGCAAGGAAGTCTTCAGTGCTGCAGTTCATTTCTGACCTCATCACCCTGAACGAGGGCAGATTTTACAACGTGAAGAGCAAATCCCAACAAAATTCCCTGAACTTCCCATGCCAATCTCAGCTCAAGTTCAGAAGTTTCCACGACCCATTTGGATTTGAGAATTTCACAAATGACTCACAGCATTCAGAAAAGTAATATTCTTACAGTTTTCAAAGAGACCTGTGTGTAGAGATCTGAGAAGGGTCCGAATGGAACTGTTGTTTCTTCTGCTTGAGGAATCAGGATTAACATCCTTCATAAGTCATGCATTCAATGACTGGAAGTTGCCGGGACCCTGAATGTCTTGGGTTTCATAGCTGAAATTGCAACTTCTACTTTTCCTACATCCCTGGTCACCTTAGTCTAGTGTCCTTCCCACCATAAACCTAGGTGTGGATCCGGGTACAATGGCACACTCCTTTAATGCCAATGCTTGAGGGGCAGAAGCAGAGCAGAAGCAGCAAGGTCAGGAGTTCGGGACTGTCCTTAGCTAGACAGCCAGTTTAAAATCATTTTGGATTACATGAGACTCTGTCTCAAATAAACAAAAAGCCAAACCAAACAAAAGCAAATACCAGCTGTGGGTCTAGCACGAGTAACAAAGCTACTTCTGTCACTCCGAAGTCCTTAGAGCCTGGGACTTCTGATTTTTACTGTCAGAATAGGCTTAGAAGGGATCCTCAGGACTAGGACTTCTAACAATAGCAAAAGCTATCTGTGGGCTGGGGAAGGGAAGAGATGGGCAGAGGAGGATGTGTTAGAATTTCTGTTTGAGCAAAGTTACTCTGGCTGTTATGTTAAGAGTAAGCCTAAGAAGAGAGGAGTGGAAATTTTCTGTGGCTACTCTAGTTGTCCTGGTGTGAAATGCTGGCTAGCACCAGGGTACCTATCTCTAGAGTTGCTTTGAACTTAGAATTATTAATATTGACTGATGGTTTGGGTGCAAGGTAAGAAAGAGCTAGGAGTCAGGTAATATTTTTTGTCTTAAATGCTGGAGGAGTGGAATTGTTAGGTACTGAGACAGTACAAGGGCAGGGTAAAGACTAGGGGCTCAATTTTGAAATGGAGGATGGTGCTGGGGACGAAACCCAGGGCCCCTTACGTGCTGGGCACATCCTCTACCAGTGAACTGCATCTCCAGCCCAGGAGCTTAGTTAAGTGTGAGACGCTAATTAGAAAACCAACTAGAGGTGTTAAATAGGCCATTTGATAGATGCATCTGGGTCTGAGCAGAGATACGACATCAGAAGAAATGATGTTTAAAGTCATGTAACTAAGGCTGGGGAGATGGCTTAGTCAGTAAAATGCTTGCCACACAAATATGGCTGAGTTCAGATCCTTAGTACTCATGTACCCATGCCGGGTATGGTAGTACAAACCTGTAATCCTAGCACTGGGAAGGAAAAGATAAGAGGATCCTTGGGTTTTGCTGGTCAGCTAGTCTTGTGAATATATAAGTTTCAGTTTCAGTGAAAGGCCGTTTCTCAAAAAATAAGGCAGAAAATAGAAAAGGACTTCTAGCCTCCACCCACAACTGCCCTCATATTACACAGATATGATTAGATGAGTTCACCACACTAGCGAAAGGAGAGGACGGGCCCAAGAAAAACCCTGAAAACACACATAGATAAGTGTAGTCCACACTCCTTATCAAGGAAACTCTTTGTAACAGAGAACATGACTAATCAAAATGAAAATTTGTGGGTCCCAGTTCCATTGGATGCACCTATAATACAACCCCTGTATGGAAGGCTCAGGGATGGTTGTGGAAGATCCAGAGGAACAGAGTTTTGCTACGAAATTGTGTTTCCTGGGACTGTAAGAAGCTACACCCATGAAGTCTCAATTTAAACCATAACACTCGCCAACAGGACAGCTGAATAAGAACAATTGGCATGCCAATATGAACAGAAGAAAGTCCTGGAGGCCTCAACAAAGAACTACAGGCAACTGAAGAATACTGAGATGGGGAAAAATAGTCTTCTCCAGGGAAGAGCACACTCATTGTTTATCCGATATCAAATTGTCAGCCCTAAAAACGTACAAGTAATATTATACAGACTGAACAGGTTGTATTTAAGAATATGTATGTGTTTCACCCATGCTCATAAATAACAGCAATCAGTGGGAAGAATGGCATATGAATTTGAAAGTGAGCAACAAGGAATACATGGGAGGACTTGAAGGGAGAAAAAGGAAGGCAGAAATGATGCAATTATATTATAATTTTAAAAAATGAGAAGAAAATATCAGAAGGTAGGGAGTCACAGAAAAATCATGTGTGGGTATTACTGCAGGACCAGTGAGGAAAACCTCTGCTTTCAACTAGAAAGTTCTACTGTGGCCTAAGGACTAGGGATAGGCTCAACAGTAGAGTACATACATGCCTGACACTAGTTCTGCACATGGAAAAAGAGGTAAATAGATACTCAGCCCCAATAAGAGGAGGACCAAGATGGGGCTAGTGTTGCTTTGAGGAACTCTATCCTCAGGACCTTAGGGAGAAACGTACTTGGATGACTTTGTGAGGGATGGTAAGATTGTGTGCCCAGTTCTGCCAGAGTGCTTTCGCCATGAGGAGAACAGAGGTTAGGGATTTGGCAGTGGCTGTCTGGGGTCAAGAGAGAATAAGATGTAGCGTATTTACAAGAAGATGCCTGTGAGAGCAGCAGCAGCATTAGAAATGAAGGATATTTGGTTAGAAGTAAAGGAGACTCAGGGGGAATGTCATAGCTCTCCTCTCATGCTTAACGGACTATCATGTGGAAGAGAATTAGATTCATTTTATGCGACCCCAGGGGAAAAACTAGGATTGATGTTCAGAAACTGTAAAAAGAAGGATTACAGTACGGGCTGAATTAGAAGGCCTTGCGTGTATTATTTTCTCATTTGGTTAATCAGCCCTCAGTGCCTACTGTGGAATCAGCACTGGCTGAGGCACCAAGGCAAAAGCCCAGCCCTTTTCAATAGTGGAAAGGAACTCAGACAAGTAGTGTAATGTGGGATGGAAATGCTAACCTGACTGGGGTGGGGGAGTGAGGATATGGCTCATTGGCATAATTCCTGGCTAAGGATATTCCACTCTCTGACAATGGAGGTCCATCTCAGTCAAGTTTGGTGAGTTTTCTGGATGGCTAGGCCATGTGGGGACATCCTTCATAAAAATGATGTCTGATAGACAATTGGTGGTGGTATATTATCGCTTGTAGAGCACTTTCAATTCTCATTCTAGCCCTGTCAAAGTCAGTCTGTTGTCTGTGCCTTTTAGATGGGTCCAGGATCTGCGTATCAAGTGAAGCATCTCTTACTTCTGTCTCCCAGCTTTGTTCCCTCAAATCCACTCCCATCAAGCCTGTTTTCTGTCCTCTGCCTGGGACCTCTTCCACCTGAACCCTTTCCATGGCTCATGTTTTCTTATTTCAAGAAGGTCTTTGGAACTTAGGTTTCCCAACTGTGCCATTCTCCATAATTCCTGGACCAGTCGACCTCGTGTTCCTCGGGTGTGCTGTGAGACATGTCTAAGTTTAAATAACATAGAGGGTTGGTGCTTAAAATGCTTAAAATGCTGTAAATAAGGAGGGTAGAAGGAAGAAGGAGAAAGCAGGAAGACTGGCTCTAGTTGCACCTCACTTGATAGTGGCATTCTCTTCATTTTACAAAGCAAGCGCCTTGTCCCAGTTGACTGGCCCAGCGGGCTGCTGTGTGGACTTGCTTGGACATTGCACTCTGCTGCCTTTCTGGGGATAGAAAAGGGAAGAGTTAAGATAGGAAAGCTTCTGTTCAGCCTGATTGTTGAACTTCAACCTGCCGGATCTACGAGGAAGACATAGACTATGTCCTACCCTCTTTGAATTCACAGTCACAGGATACCAAAAAGAGACATGGGGAAATGACATGGGATGGCCACAAAGTGAAAGAAACTGTGCACCTTTGTATACATACAAAAATAACAAAATGTTCAATTTGGCAACTCAGGGCAGGTCCCTGAACAACCACAAGTTAACCCTATTGCACTGAATATCTGTTCTGGTGCTGCTAAAAGAGTTAACAATGTCCTTGTTCTCCAGGTAGAAGAATAATTACAGGGATAGGAGCTGGTATGCTGTTGACAAGAGAAAGAAGCGGTTCAGTATGCTGAATAAATCATAGGCAGAACAGTCCAATGGGGTTGGTCACATGTACTAAGGAGTTGCGGGTTACATTCCGCCACCCAGCTCCCGCCATCAGGTAGCTTTACCCGAAATAACAACACACAAATTGTATTCTTTTAAACACTGCTTGGTTCATTATATCTAGCCTCTTCTCAGCTAACTCTCGCACCTGGACTAGCCCATTTCTAATAATGTGTGTAGCACCCCAAGGTGCGCTTACCGGGAAGATTCTAGCCTACGTCCATCCTGGGTCGGAGCTTCATCGCATCTGCCCTGGAGAGCAGAAGCATGCGTCTGTCTGAGGCGTCTTACCTCACTTCCTCTTCCTCCCAGCATTCTGTTTTGTTTATTCCACCCACCTTTGTTCTAACCTATCAGGGCCAAGCAGTTTCTTTATTAATTAGCCAATGACCTTCCTCCATCAGTCACACTCTTCAGAGAAAGACATATTAAGGGGACATAGCACAGTTGAGCTCAGAAATTCCAAGAGGAGCAATTAGCTGGGCTTGTTGGGGAAGATTTTCTAGAGAGAAAGTATTTGGGTTGTATTTAGGAAGAAAAACAACTTGGACTACCAAGTAAGAAGTCTAATAAAGATATTTATAAAATGTGGGAAAAGGAGAGAGAACAATTCTACAAATGTTACCTGCGAGTGTCTACTAAGACCTAGGTATCATGGATATGAAACAAGGCAAATTAGCACTATGTCCTCTAAGAGCACACCAAGGTTTTGCAGAGTAATGAGGTGCTCATGATCCCTAAGAACTCTGTGGTGGCCTTGGCCCAGGCTGAGTGTTAGAAAGGCTCCCAGGCACCAAGCCAGAACTGCATCTTGAAGGATAGCTAGAAATGAGCAAGGGGTCAGGGCAGGGGGCTGCCCAAGGTGGATGTTGGAGTAGGTGCTGCTGGTGTGGGCAAGAGCCTGACAAGTTCCCCTCGAAGGGGAAGAAGTGGAAGAGGATGCTGAAGAGGTAAGCCCTAACTTGATTTGTACTTTACCTGAAGCCACTGGAGAACCACTGAAGGATTTTATACTGGGTGGTGATATCCCTAGGTATGTGCTTTAGAAAGGTCATTCGGGCAGCTGTGCGGAGAATGGATTTAAGAGGACCATGCTGGAGGTAGGAAACTATTAGGAAGGTATTGGAACAGTCCTGGGGAGCAGTAGAAAAAACGTTAACCACTTGGGTGAGGGCCAAGATGAAGGGTTAAAATTGGGATATACTTAGGAGGGGTATCTGTGATATGTGTCATGGGGTAGTCTTGGATGAGTCTTAGGTTTAAATGAGGGTGAAGAGGTAGCAGGGTTTCTGGATAGAAAGATTTAAGGAAATGAACCCGAGATTCTTCCTACATCACAGAAGTCATGGCCCTTGACAAATGAGAGAGGGTCATCAAAGACAGTGCCACAATTCTTATTGGCTAGATCTAAGTTATGTAAGAACTTCCTGAGAGTCTCTGGCTGAGGATCAAGTACTCAGCAGTTCTACAGGTTTAAGGCCAAAGTCAGCATCAGGAGAGGAAGTGGAAGGTGAGAGGGTTGTGCCCACGGTGTAGGACATCTGCATCATTTGCTTCATGCAGGTTTATTTTACAGGGACAGAACAGCAGGATGTGGTTGTCATGGAGATGACACTTGAGCAGGATCCTATGGGAACTCACACTTCATTTCTGATTTTGCTGTTAACTGATTCTATGACTTGAGACCGGGAGAGTCATGTCTCCTCTTTTGACACGATTTTATATTTGTACAGTAAAGGGTCAGATTAGATCAGTAGGTTTCATCAAATGTGAAGTCTCACAATTCTGGAGAATATAGTCAGACATTAAGTCTCATGATGCTCAGGCTGGCCTTGATCTCAATGAGTAGCAGAAGGTGACTTTGAATTCATGATCCTCTTGCTTCCACTCTCCAAATACCTTTTCACAGATAAACAGTGCCGTACATGGTTCCAACACAGACCTGATTGCCGAGAAGGGACAGTCTGATCCCTGTAGCTCCAAATGAAGGCTTGCTCTTCATGTCTTAGTTTTGTCTAAACCAAATCAACTATTCAGACCACTGGGTAGAAATCCCAAAGGCATCACAGGCAATCTCTCAGAGGAGGCTGTTCCTGAGTCTCCAGTCCTGCCTTTGCACCCGTGGTAGCCCCAGAAGAGCTTCCCCTCCTTCCTTTAGTCTGAGTTAAAGCACGGGGCAACATGACGATCTTGATTCCTTGCTCCCACTTGCAGCTCTCACCATCTATAAAAATAGACAGTAAGCTAAGGTTTTGAATGGTTCAAGGTCACATAGCAAATATCTATAGATTATGAAGGGGACATTAATGAAATAGAAACAGTAGCCATTTCATTACTATGCATAAAATCCTTTTAAAACCTCATAACTCAGCACTGCCGATAACCAATACACAGACATAACAACCCCAGCACTGGAGGAGCTGTGCCTCCTCTGACTCCGCTTGTCTCCTGTCTCCGGAGGAATGCAGTGAAGAGATGTGTCTCTTTCTTCTTCCATTCTCTTTTGTCTTCATTCTCTCTCCCTTCTTGCTTACTCTTTTCTGAGAAAGGTATAAGAGCAATTTAATAAAACCTCTTCCCTTCTCCCGTCATCTGCTTTATGAAGGCCTCAGGTGGCTACTAGGCCGCCCACACATCATTGCCCTTTGCCTCTCCACCACACCCGGATTCATCTGCTGTCTGCTCAGACAGACTGTAAAGGACTGACCTTCTCCTCTCAGATTCCACACTCTTTCAATCCATAAACCCTGCTGATTAACATATTTCATATTCCTCCCATTTCTTTGTACCCAGTCTTAGTTTCCCTTCAGATGGAGTGTGGCTACTCTGTGCTGTACTTACCTTTCCCCCAAGTTATACCAGGTTATCTCTGTCACCCTAGAGATGAGAGTCCATAGGATCCGATCAATGCTATCTCCTCTGCCCCGTCCCTTGTCCCATCTCTTGAGTTCATGAGAGCCACTCGCAGGTGCCGCAGTCTGCCACACATCCTTCCTTTTGCTTACTTAGGTTTTGCTTGAAGGACACCTTCCCCAAAAATCGTCTCTGTGCTTTGTGAGCGCCTCCCACATTTCAGATTGTTGACTGGCTGACGTCTTCTCTCTGCCAGCCTTTCATACTTTGTCCTAGAATGCCATATTTATATGTGACTGCCTGTATTTACCTTCCATAAATCCCTCAGAGCGGGAGATGTGGCACTCCACTTCTTGTCTCTGTCCCATAACAGTACTAGACACACACACACACACACACACACACACACACACACACACACACTGTCTCACAATGATGACACATTTTTACTTTGTTTTGTTTTGTTTTTGAAGATGGGTTTCTCTGTGTAGCTCTGACTGTCCTGGAACTCGCTCTGCAGAGCATGCTGCCTCCCAAGGATTAAAGACAATTGTCACCACTGCCTGGCACATTTTTACTTTTTCAATAGATTTATGTATTTGTAATACTGTGTATCCCAGCCATCCATGCCTCGCTGTTCTCCAGACAATACCCCGCAGTCCCACCTGCCTCTGTCAGAAAGCACATACTATATTACATCTGCAGCTCAGGCTTTCATCCTGTCCTTCACAGACTTCTCATGTTCACTCTTCCTTCTTTTTGTATCATCATCATCATCATCATCATCATCATCATCATCATCATCATCATCAGAGACTGAGTCTTTTGTAACCCAAACTGGGCTCAACTTTCTTATTTTAAAATGTATTTTATTTTATGTGTATGTGGGTGTGCCCGAGTCTAAGTCTGTGTAGTGCATGTGCACACAAGCTCATAGATGTTAGAGGAGGGTATTGGATCCTCTGAAGCTGGAGTTACAGAAAGTTGTGAGCCACCATGTGTTGGAAACTAGGGTCCTCTACAAAGAGCAGTGTGTGTCCTTAACCTCTGAGCCGTCCATCTAGTCCTGGCCTCCTATTCTGTGTGGCTAAGGCTGACCTTCACCTGCTGCCTCTACTTTCTGAGTAATAGGATTACAGGTGTGTGCCACTGTGTCCAGCTCTTTATTCTTTCCTCTTCTATTGCCATTAAAATTGCTAATTTCTTCCCAGGTGTGGTGATCCATGTCTGTCATTGTAGCCCCCAGAAAACTGAGGCAGGAGGATCACTGTGAGTTTAAGGCCAGACTGGGCTACACAGTGAAGCTCTGTCTTAGAAACAACAACAACCTAAACAAAATAATTAATAATTCTCTCCTACATCCTAGAGCTGATGTTTGATTAGAGCTTTATTGTTCTTAATACCTGGAGGCAATGCTTTTTCCACCCTTTATCTCTATAGTGTTGGCTATAAGCTCCGCATGAAGAGCAGATGTTAGATCACCTATTTTGGTTTCTCAGTTTCTCTCTCTCTCTCTCTCTTCCTTTATGGAATTATGAGCCAGAAGGGATGGAGTGAGTGGTCAGCTGGGTTGAAGTGAAGGTGAGGGTAGGACCAACTGGAAGACTGGTTAAATTTGACAGCCCACAGAAGTTATAAACAAGAATTCTCACCACCGAGTCTCCTGTGGATATTTATGCAAGCGTCATCATTATTATTACATTATTACTCAAGTTTTGATTATCTTAAACACACGCCAAGCCGTGGGGAAACATGCTAAAACTGTATTAGTTAAAACTGTTCTCTACCTCAGAGGTCAGGGCAGTATCCCCTCCCCATGCCACTAAATGTGCTTGAGGAATGGTCATAGCAATTCTCAGTGCCTCTCTCTGGTTTCCAAAGCACTCTGACATCTGAGTGTTGATCATCACTTCCAAGATCTGTCCAGCCCTTACGCTTTACAGGTGAAGAAATAAGAGCAGGGGAGTGTTGCTGGCCCAGGTACCCACTTCCTGGCGGAGTGCTTGTTCAATCTGGGTCTTCTGATTCCAATGAAATTTTTGCTGTTGTTTTTGAGGCATGTACTGGTGTGGAACCCAGAGTTGTGTGCATGCTAGGCAAGCACTCTAGTATGTGCCCTTACTCCCCAGCAGACCTTTTCTCCCCACACTCTTAACTAAAATCCACTCCACTTCCTCTGTCTTCATCAATAAACAATTATTCAACAATAAACAGAATTGTGCTGGGGTTAGAGCAGTGAGATCAACAGAGACACACTTCTTGGCAAGGTTGCCTCCTTTCTGGACATGGGGATTTACAGGTACGCACACAGGAACCTCCCTTTCATGGACCATTTCACTGGCCTCTTCAGGGTCCTTTTTGTGGGCTTTTCTGATACCCAATTCTGGACTTATCTGTCGTTCCTGTTGCATCACTGATGAAAATGAAACTCAGAGATTCTGAGCCTTTACTTTACTGAACCTAGGCCAAAGGACTTACAACTCCACCACCCTTGAAAAGCAGGAAAGTGGGGGCTGGAGAGATGGCTCAGCAGTTAAGAGCACTGGCTGCTCATCCAGAGGACCTGAGTTCTATTCCCAGCAACTGCATGGTGACACATCTATAGTGGCATCTGATACCCTCTTCTGGCATAAAGGTGTACGTAGAGATGGAGTACACAATACATAAAATGAATAAATAAATTCTAAAAGACAAAACAAAAGCAGGAAAGTAAACAAACAACCCTTGGTTACTTAACCTGGATAGACCCACCTGGAGAATGTAAGACCAAGGAAGTATACCAAGCCAGCAAAGGTGGGGGGGGGAGGCAGCTAAGTTCCTGGAACCTAACATTTGCTGTCATTATCCACAACTGTTTGACCTCACTGGTCCCCTGAGGTCCTTCTACTTTGTTATAGGAGAAATACACCTTGAATTGCTTTTGTAACTCTGTCAGAGATGCAGGCTTGTCTAGCAGAGATGCTGGCAGAAAGCAATAGAGAGCTCGGTATTTGTTACAGCTGTTCCCCACCTCAGAGGTTTGAGCAACATACCCTCCCTAGACCTTCGTCTAGGCGCCATCTGGGGAAGACCAACATGCCAGTAAGTTGTGTGCCTCAAAACCACTTTATTGGCTTCTTGTCGTATTGGAAGTCATGTAATTATGAGCAGAATTTATATGTTACCAGGGCTGCATAGGCACCCCCTCTGCATCTCCTTCCAGGCACTGCAAATATTGAAGACTGGCTAAGAAAAGAATCAAACATACCCACTTTATTATCTGTGCACCCTGTAGATAAGGTTTTAATTGAAAATTGGTTCATCTGTTCCCTGTGCCTAATTACAAGCTGCCTGCAATGCCAGTGGAGCTCAGAAAGAGGAGCTCAGCACTCTCAGAGAAGACCTGAGCTTAGGGCCTTAAACACGGTATCCACTGCTGAAGCCTTCTGGTTTCCTGTGCATAAGCAAGCACTGGGTTTTGCTTGCAGGGGTTTCTAGCCACCTAGTCCACTGCCCATAGCTGTGACTTCTTCCATGAGGACAGGATGTAGCTCATGCTTGCTTCCTCCCTTCTCTGCAGGGATATGTTCCTCCCACCCCATCCCATCCTTTCCACTTTTTTCCTTTCAGTCAGATGGGCCTAGCAATTCTATATCTGTCATCACTCTCCCCTGTACATTTCTGGGCATGTCTGGAGGCCACCCATGCCCTTCTAGGATACTCTTTCCCCATCTGGCTCAACCTTTTTCCTATATATCTTTCTCCATTCATTGCAGTGGTAATGGCAGATCTTGGGCCCCTAGGACCACAAGTATCTTTTTTTTTTTTTCCCAACCAGGCTATATCAGTCTTTTACCTTCTTTAACTCTTCCTTCCAGGGCGCAGGCTCTGCATTCAGGGAGGTATTTTCAATAGAGTGGAAAGCCTGGATTTGCGGCCCTTTCTGCATTCTGAAAGTTGATCACCATACCAGATGGCAAAGCAAGATAGATCAAGCCGGCTGTCTTGTTCAGGCACCCAGGACCTACCTCTTATGCTGCTTCCTCCACCCTGGCCTAGTTCTCTATCTTAGCCCCACTCACATATCATTGCTGCCATGCTTAGCTCCAGGGATAATTCTCCTGCCAGAGAGCAGCAGGAGGAATTCATCTTCCAGCTTCAGGCGGGTAGCTGTGAAATATGATTTCTAAAGTGTTTATAATGCACCGTGTTTAGATAGCACTTTACATCTTCCAGAGCAGCGAGCTGAGCAGTGCTGCCCCTTTAGGCTGGGGCTCATGGACTGACTCTTCATCTCAAACACGTGCCTACCTTTGGTGCCTCAGTTTCTCCTTCTGGAACAGTGAGGGCACCATTAAGTCTCTGCCTTCTTCTAGAATATGAACTATGACCTCTCCTTCCCGATCCCATCTTCTTCTTCCATACCTTTGTTCTTAAGGAAGTGCCCTGCATTTCTCATTTCCTCACCAGAACCACAGTGCACCCCTTTTGCTGGCCAGAGTCTGGAATACAGAGGAGCCCACTGCTTTTGCCGCCTCCAGCCCTGTGGCCTAAGTGCAGGCAGCAGAGGATCCACTTCCACTCCCCTTTGTCTGGGATCAGAAGATGCTCCCCGTGGGTTGAGGTCTCCACAGGAACCAGCTAATATCTACAGACAAAGAAAAGTGTGTTCTGCTCAGAGGCCCTAAGCCTATAGGGTTCAATCTAGAATGGTCGACAATTACCACTCCTTCTGTGCCTTTTGTGCAGGTGTGAAGTAAGAAACCTTATCTGTTTAGTCCTCTCCAGGCATTTTGTTGTACCTAGAATTCTTCCCTACTTACAAACCACGGAATCCTTTCCCATCATCCATCCAAAGACTGGAGAAATTCCAGGGTGAGCCAAGGAATAAAGAAGACGCAGAAGTAACTATGGTGACTCCGGTTTCCCCCGTTCCTTCCCCAAATGCGACACTGTCCATCTCCCATACTGCCCTTTTTGAAACAGTTGCCTCCCTGAAAGGCCCATAATTCTGATTCTACTGCTTTTCAGGAAATATCATATTGGACAAATTATCAAAAGTCCATTATTGCTCTGAACATTCTCTCTCTCCCTCCTTCCTTCCTGTCCTGCCCTAGGCTTCCAAGACCCACTTCTGTCTTTGAGAAATGCCAAGAGCACTGGTTCCACTTCCCTCACTCCAAGCACTCCTCACAGGCCTTGGTAGCTGGTTCCACTCAAGGACTGGAGATTTTGACTTGGTTTTTGATCCTGCTTGCTTCCAGACTTAGAAGTGAGTGCGGGTGTTCTGGGCACAAAGTAGTTTAGATCAAAAAAATAGTTGGGAGCTAGAGAGATGGTTCAGTGGTTAAGACTACCGCCACTCTTCTAGAGGACCAGGGTTTGAGTCCCAGCACCCACAAGGTGCCTAACAAACTGTCCTTAACTCCAGCCTTAGGGAACCTGAAATCTTTTTCTGGCCTTCTTGGGCATTGCATGCACATGGTTCACAGACATACATGTAAGCAGATCACCCATACATAAAGAAAAAAAAAGGAAACAGCTGGAAGCCAGAGTAAATTTTCAGTCTTCCTGACATCTTGGCTAGAGTGACATCTCTATGAATGTGTGTTCCAGATAACATCTGGGAAGTGATGTCTCATCCCTTAGAGAAAGAGCTACAGCTAACTCCATTACCCTCTTCCATGAGCTGAGGACCCAAAACTTGCATACATCCCAGTCATCAGATTTGGCCGCCACAAGAGAACTCTTTTTCCCCCGACACCACAGCAGCAGCTCCTGAGGGATGTGGAGAGCTTTGCTCTTTGGAGATATCAGAGGGAGGAGCAGAGATGAGAGGGAGAAGACTGCTCCAGAGTCAGGCAGGATCAGGTAGGAAGAGGCTCCAGAGTAGCTCAGTACGCTGTCAGCACCCTCCTCACCACAGCTTTCCTGCTTAGAGGCAGATGTCAGGTTCTGCCCAGTCAACTGGAGCTGGCAGCTTCTGTCTGTTCAGACTTGCCTCAGTCTACCTCACTCTCACTGCTCTCACAGCTCAGCAGCAGATTCCTTTGTCTTGAGCCTCACATCCTTGTAACAGACCCCAGACCCCTATTTACTCCCAGTTTTTAGGACCAACCCACTGGAGCAGCACTGTCCGTGTTAGCCTGAGAGCCTAGAAGTCTGCATTTCTAGTGTGATGTGGCTCCTGATTAAGTTTACCTTCTGTTTATCTTTGACTTTTACGGCCTCTGTGATTCAAAGTATCCATCCAGGTATGTGGGGGCAGAAAAAATACGGGGTGGAATTAGTTAAAGAAAAATTGCAGATAGGTGCAGTGGCCTTTGGCCTTAGGGTAAGAAGGCATAAGAGCTGGCATCTGACATCAGACTCCATATTAGGGTGACTTGGAAGATGAAGGCATGCCTTAGGATTTTAGTGATTCAATAAACGCCTTTTGATCACTCAAGCTTGAGATGTGTTGCCTTCAAGACAAATATATTCTACTTACGGTTTGGTTGTGTGGGGTTAAGGTTGGGCCAGGGGTAAAGACTAAAGCAGGAATGTGCGGCCATAGTGGTGGTGTCGAAGAGATTTCTGTGTAAGTTCCTTCTTCCGAAGCCCTGCTTAATTCCTTTCTCCCAGTGCTTACTCAAGCTTGTCTATGCTGTCTAAAGCTTGCAGAACTGACTGGAATCCTTTTAATGACTGTGGCCATCTGTTACCCCAGCTTTCAGCCCTTTCCCCTTCTCTCCTCCTCTACTTCCCCCAGCAGGGTGTCTGCATTCCCGGGGCTGTGGTTGAATCTCTCTGAGTCTCACTCCTTATTTTTAATCTGCTTGGAGTCTCTAGGACCACCTATTTGCCCCTCTCCGATTCTCTTTCTCCTTCCCATCACTACTGCCCCTTGCAGTCCCAGACTCTCAGTTCTAATTCTTTACACACACGGGATCCTTCTATCTTTATTGGGTGTGTGTCTTCACCACATTAGGGGATGTGGTCTCTCCCATCTTCTCCTTTTGACTTTCCCCCATCCCTGCTGTTTCACTCTGCCTATCCTCCTCAGTTCATTTCTTCAGAGCACGTTCCCACTTCATCCATCCCCACCACCTCTGTATCTGGGGAAATGTCCTACCATCTCCTTCATTGGCCATTTAAGGCAGACCCCTTGAGGAATCATGCTCATCCAACCAGGAGCAGGGAGTTCTGCATAGAGCCATCACTTCCAAGGGAGACGGGTGAGGAGAAATGCTAGAGTGAGTGCTTGAAGCAGAGGAATACCTTTTCTTTCTTTCCCAGTGAAGTAACAGTACGTCTAAGTTCAGTGTGCGAAGTGGATGGGTGAAATACCAATATTTCAGGAGAAAGGAAGTTTGTTCCAGAACTCTATGAGCAAAGGTCAGACTGCTTCTATCCTACATTTCAGAAAACTCTGCAGTCCACCCACTGAGAGCCTGGCTTAGAGGTTTCTCTCCACGCAGCCCCTCCTTAACCCTTCCCTTACTCTCAGAACCGACCTGTGATCCTGGGAGAACTTCACCTCCCATGCATTAATCTTTCTACCCATTCATCCGAGGACTGTGAGCTAGATTGACTCTCATGTCAAGGAAAACACAGGCTGTTTGTTGGGATGCACTGCACCTTGCCCTCTTCCCCCTCAAAGAAATAATTCAAGGGAATATTGACTTATCCAGGAAACGTGGTGTGAAATTTGTGAGATTGCTGTCATGAGCAATCAAAGAAGCCTCTCAAAATGGAGGACTGGGCAGCTAAATCAAATTGCTAAGTTATTTCAGGGACCAGGGACTATGGAAATGGAGGAATAAGAGACTTCTTCTTCTTGAGATAACGGAGGGTGATAAAAATAGATCAATAGGAAAGAATCAGAGATGCCAAGGTAGGCCGCATCCTGCAGGATGGTCCTATGCTGTGTCTACATCTTCTCTGCCGTGGGTCCCTTCAGGCTCCTGTCTGAAACCTTTTATGAAGTAGAAACTCTTTGGAGCTCCAGCTTTAGAATCCAAGCAGTCTCAGATTGTGCCTCCATGAACTCTTGCCATAAGTCCACAATCATGTGGTAAGATAAGTTATTTTAGCCTTTTTGGTTCACCTTTGCCCTTGGGATATGTGTGTCCCATTTAACAAGCAAACTGAAGCAAGCAAAGGAAGAAAGATTAGAAACAAATAGAGAAGTTCCCCATGTGGCTCCCTGCCTTGGAGTCATCAGCCTATCCCCGAGCTTCTCTCCTCTGTGCAGGTTGATGGGGCCCTGCTTTCCAGCTGGTTTTAGAGCCCCCCACGCCAGGCTCCCCCAGCTCCCTGCAGCAAATTAACATTCCATGCCTCTTCTCTGTGCAGAGTGAATAGCTAGATGGATCAATTCCACAGCCCGTTGGCGCTGCTTTCACTTTGCACAAGATTGATCCAGATAACCTCAGCTTGGGCCTTCTGGAAGGGCCTCTGTGGGGTCTTTTTAATGAAGGTTAATTGGAAAAGCCTACTATGCCTTGGTTTTAGACAGAGGAGTGCATGGTTTTCCTTTTGGTGAAGACTTATCAGCCTCTGTGTGCATGTGTGTGAGAGAGTGTGCGCGTGTGTGTGTGTGTGTCTTATCAGCCTCTGTGTGCGTGTGTGTGTGAGAGAGTGTGCGTGTGTGTGTGTGTCTTATCAGCCTCTGTGTGCGTGTGTGTGAGAGTGTGTGTGTGTGTGTGTCTGTCTAGTGGATTTCTAATGGGGGAAGGCAGTCATACCAAGTCTATCATTGTATCCTGAGTCCAGTACAGTGCCTGGTAGGTAGTAGACACTCAAATATTTGTTACATGAATAAATGTATATTTAATTGATAAGCATAATTTAATCATTAATGAAAATAATTGAATAACTATTCATTGAGAACCCATGGTATGTAAGGCAAGTCATTTCAGAAGATGAATGAGATTATATCTGTTATTCCAAGGGGTTTTCTATCTCGTCATCTGAACACAGGTCCAGAATAAAATACAGAATGGGCATAGGTCTAAGTCTAGGTGAGGCTTGATCGTGTCCAAGGCCCAACACTATTATGGTGAAGTCATTGCCTAAAGGTCTATCCTTCACTTCATCTTGACTGCCCTCTTAGACCATGGCTGATCTGTTCTTTTCCCTTTAGACGTCAGATTCAGTGCCCCTTTCCTTAACATTTCAAATCTACCTTGATTGAATGATCATGGATTCATTATTTGATGGGTGTTTGCTTCAAGAAAAAAATGGAAATCATAAGTATATCCAGAGTTCTCTAGAACACTACTGAGAAACAGCCAACCTGCTTCATCACTGAAGCCTTTAGTCATGGGAGCGTGCTACTTTCTACTTTCAGAAAGCTTGCTCTGGTGATGCTGCTGGTGGTGGCACAGACCTGTAATCCAAGCTTCTTGGGTACCGAGACAGCAACACTGAAAGTTCAAAGCTTGCCTGGGAAGCTGAGTTAGACCTTGTCTCTAAATAGAGAAAAAAGAATTCAGAATGTTCTTATGTAACTAGAATTCTCTGTTCTCTGAACCCACAGTCATTCATGTGTTTCTGTATTTTATGTAGAAGTAGAGTCATGGGGTCTTGGGACACACCCAGGCTGTGGGCATGCATAGCATCTCCTCCATCTTGTATAGCCATTTGCGTGAAGAGCCAAGTCAAGTACTCATGGAGTTAAGACCCACTCCTTTGTCTGTTGGTTGATTCTACTCAGACTATAGTGATCCCTCTAGAAGCGCTTGAGGCACCTACAAAGGGCATCTGTAATGATGGGTTGAAGATTCTAGGAGATTAATATTTACCCTGAATCTTCTGGGAGTGGGAATGTAATAAACTTCATAAACTTAGAAGCAGAGACGTATCCTCAGGAATGCTAGCCCGGTGTCCCAAGACCTGGATTTCATTCTGATTTTTTCAGTGCTTAAGTGAAGGAAAGCTTCTTACTGTCTAGACCTTTCTGAGTCTCTGAATTGAGACTTTTATTTGAGAGAATGTTCCAGAAAACATCTGTGGAGGGACCTAGACTACATTTCTTCCTAGGTTTCAGGTGTGTGAGGGGACTTGGGTATCATTCTGACTCTAAAAGTGCATTACAGCAATAAGTAAGAATGTTCAAATAAGCAGAGGATGTCTTTTGGGCCAGAACCAGTATTTTGGGGATCCATGTGCCTGAGAAAATGGCTCCATGGAAAAGGGACCATGCAGTTAGAACCAGGAAAGTTTGTTTGTGCCGAGGCAGGGGCAGGCAGGTAGGAAATGAAGCACAAATGCCTGGAGAGTGAGGGTAGACCTCCTGAGGATTTTTGTAGGAGGATGCTAGGTTCAGACCCTGATAGGCAGGGACCTGAGCTGCCCCAGATATGGCATATCTCTTTTTCCTTTCCTTTCCTTGTATAATCCTAGCAAGGGTCACTCCAGTTCTCAAAGACATTCCCCCTTTTCTTTGATCTAAGACTTCCAAACCTTCAGACGAGGTCACAGCTGGTGATCTTAACTCATGCCTGTCTTCCCTTTGGCTCCCATCTCTGGAATTCTTCAATTCCCTCCTTGCAACTTCTCTGCCGCTATTCATTCTCCTTTCTTCTCTCTGACAATCTTCAGTACTTGGTTATTGAGACTTGCTTCCCATTGTTTAATCTATCAGCTCTTCCTTCGGTGCCTGAGTGCTCCCAACAAAATCCTCCACCCCCATACTGCAGTTCTATTAGTGCAGGGACAAGCACACATTGTGGTATACCCAACTCTATAGAGGGGACTCTATAACTGAGAGACTAGTTCTGAAACCACTGGGGATTTGGAGGTTTTTTTCCCTATTCCCTGTGATTCCCACCCCAGTTCTCATTTATTGGGTTGGATTTTACCAGCACCCTTTACGACCCTAACCTCCAGGCCACCGTTCCTCTTGAGTTTTTTTTTTTTCTTTCTTGCAGATGGCCTTAGGGACCTAAGTTTTTTATTTTTGGATTAACCTCAGGGAGGCTTTGCATGTCCAGGGTTCTATTTCTGATTTTTTTCTTTTGTCTTTTTCTATCCTTATGTTCTTTCTTTTCTCTTTTGTAACATAGCATCACTTCACTTCTATTTTTCTTTTTGTTTTAAAGATTTATTTATTTATTATGTATACAACATTTCTTCCATACATGCTTGCAGGCCAGAAGAGGGCACCAGCTCTCATTACAGATGACCGTGAGCCACCATGTGGTTGCTGGGAATTGAACTCAGGACCTCTGGAAGAGCAGCCAGTGCTCTTAACCTCTGAGCCATCTCTCCAGCCCTATTTTTCTTTTTTCTTTCATTGCCTGATGTTATTTTTTTTTTTCTGAGCTAGTCTCATGTAGCCCAGGCTGGTCTCTTATTATGTAGCTGATGCTGGCCTTAAGATCCTGATTGCTTTTTCTCTGTCTTCTGAATTCTAGGAGTATAGATGTACTACCATGCCAGGTTTGCCAGAATTGTGGAGTGTTGGGATAGAGCCCTGAGCTTTCATATATTCCATGGGAGTCTCTACCAATCCATCTACAGCCTTAGTTTTAATCTTTTCTAGTTCATGCCAGCTTCCCTGGCTTCACAGCCCAGAGGTAGTGCAGAGTAGCGGTCTCCTTTCTTCCCTGCTCACCTTCTCGCATCTCTGATTCCTCTGTCTTCATTCTAGTTCCCCTCCTCCCCCTCCACTTTCTGGGTTCTGCTGGCCTCCTGCCTCTTCTCCTTCCTTCCCTTTCCTTGCCTATTGGAACCAAATGGAAATTCAGGGTTCGGTTTTGTTTTTAGCAGAGCCAGACACGGAGCCCTGCCACCCCCTTTGTGCTTCTGTCTGTTGTACCTGCTACAGCCAACCCCACTTGGCTCTCCTTATCATTGTACTTTCTATAAAACATTGTCAGGGCCCCCTGCCAGTCCATATTTGCATAAAGCTGTCAGAGCAGGTCTGGCCCAGGTGCCTAGGGGCTGGAGGCCCAGATGGGACAGGTGGGACGGTTTCTAGACACACCTGCTAGCCTTTTTCATTTCAAGAGCAGTGTCCTTGTGAGTTGGCCCTAACCAGCAAATGTTTGCCTTTTCTCTCTGCTCTGTTGATTCACTGTGACCCTGTGGGAAGGAATGTAGGAATGTGGGACTTCCTTATAGAGGAAAACAAAGAACGCCCTCTGCCTCCTGGCCTGGGTATCATGCTTGGTTCCTTTCTGCCACTGTCCTGTTGTCACCCCTCAGCCGTCCCCATACAGTCTACTGTGAAGGGGACACTGAGATAGGCGCAGACAGGCAGGCTTCCTTTAGTGTGAAGGTGACTGGGGGTTCCTGTGGCCAAATTACTCAGCTCCTTCATGTTATACCTAAAAGCTACTGCCCAGAGGAGTGGTGTGTCTTTCCCAGAGTTAGACAGGTTGGTGACAAAGCCAAGACCAGGTCTACCCACACCTTTTTGAGAAAATTTCTGATCCATGGAATTTTGCTTCTCCCTGTGTAAAGCCTGTCCCTTGCCCCCATCTGCCCTTTGTATTTCAGGGGTCTCTTCTTGTCACTCTGGGAGGCGAATCCACCGGTCCAGACTCATAAACCTCCTTTTCTGTCGCAGCAAATACCAGCCAGCCTGTGAGGTCTGCTCTAAGCCAGGAAACAGGCCAGGCTCTGGCCGTTTGCAAAATCCCATTTGGTGCCTGGAAAAAGTACCCTTTGGCTGTTCTCTCTACCCCCAGTTTTGGAGATGGCATTGGAGTTCTGTGGTCACACAGGTTGTGTGGAGGAGAAGGGCCTGGGAGGAGGAAGGTGGTGAAGAAGACATTTGAGGCTCCTATACCTGAGTTTTTGTACTCAAAGAGGGAGATGACACTGGGAGACTCTGGACAGGGTGGTAGGTGTTGCAACAATTCTGAGTATTTGGACGCGAGTCTGGGTTGTGGACTGTTCTTTGTTTGGACGCGAGTCTGGGTTGTGGACTGTTCTTTGGACACGAGTCTGGGTTGTGGACTGTTCTTTCTTTGGACGCGAGTCTGGGTTGTGGACTGTTCTTTGTTTGGACGCGAGTCTGGGTTGTGGACTGTTCTTTGTTTGGACGCGAGTCTGGGTTGTGGACTGTTCTTTGTTTGGACGCGAGTCTGGGTTGTGGACTCTTCTTTCTTTGTTCTCTTCACTGTCTACATATAGCACCTGGTTGGACTTAACCAGTCCTCCAAGCACATCTATAAGTTTTCCAACTCACAAAGTGAAGCCTTCTTCTGTCAGAGGAAGAGGCCATGGCTTCAAAAGGCACTCATATCCATTTTAAGGACTCTAGGTGGGGCTCAACATAGAACCGAAACAACAGGCCTTGATTCTTTCTGCCTGCCCAGCTGAGCTGACACAGAGCCTCTTTTCTGGAACATCTGGTCCAAGGGTCTGCCTCAGGGTGTCTAACCCAGCTTTCTGCTCTTTTATGCTATCTGTCCTCACTCTGTCTATGGCCTTCCTCCTCTCCCTCCTCTTCTTACTCCCCTTCCTTCTCCTCCATCAGAAGCACAAATCTTTCTTTTTGCCTTCCTTCTTTGCTGGCCCATCCCACAGACTTGAAATCCTCTTTTCTCAGAGAATCCACTGTGAAAGTCTCTGTGGTAAGTGAATGGCTGGGATGGGGAAGGACACCCTGTCAAGATGAGAAGAGAGAAAGCAGGAGAGGGAGGGACAGTAGAAAGATTTAGTTCCATCTGAGGCTGTCAGTGTGAATCAAAGGCTTTGCTTTGAAAGGCAGCATGGTCTGGAATGATGTGCTCAGGAACTGCTTCAGCCCATGGGGCTCATTTCTGCTCTTTGATAAATCCAGGGAGACGGGGCTCAGCCCCCACCATCCCTTTCTCCTGCTGCCTAACTCCCTGGCTTCCATGTGCTTGTCCCCACTCTCTCTGGTTCTGGTTGGTCCTTTCAGGCTAGCCTCTGGGAACATGACCACCAGGGCATGATGTGGGATTATCCTTTGTATGCTATGAATATGTTTTATTACCATTGGTTATTAAAGAAGCTGTTTCAGCCAGCGACTTAGTAGAGTAAAGCCAGGCAGGAAATCCGAACAGAGATATACAGAGGAAGTAGGCAGAGTGGAGGAGACGCCACGCAGCTGCTGAAGGAGAAAGGCACCAGATGCCAGCCAGAACCTTACTGGTAGGTCAGCACCTTGTGGTGAGTCACCACCTTGTGGTGAGAAAAGGGTTAATTTAAGATGTAAAAGTTAGTTAATAAGAAGCCTGAGCTAATAGGTTGAATAGTGTTGTTATTAATACAGTTTCTGTGTGGCCGGGAAATGAACAAGCAGTCGCCAGCTACAAGGGTATATATGCTCCAGAACAGAGAGCAGACTGCCCTTGAGCGGACAGATGTGTATTCACACACAAGGACACAGAGAGGTGTTTGCATGTGCAGGAAAGGGAACACATGTGCTTGCTTGCCTATGTGTGACCATATGAAGTTTATGATTGTGAGAAGATATAAACATGTCCATCATAAATAGTATAACTCTAGGGGTCAATTCCTAATTCTCCATCAAAACTAGGGTTTGAGGGTAAGGAGTATAGTTCAGTGGTTGAGCTTTGCCTAGCATGTATGAGTACTTGGGTTCAATGCCCAGTGCCAGAAAAAAAAAAAAGCAACAACAAAAAGGGGTTTGAACTCTCTGTCCTTGCTAGGCTCAGCAGATAAAAGGAGATTGGAAATTTGTTCATGAACAAAGACTGACCTGACCGTGTCCCCAGTGCTGGGATGATAATGGTGAAAGGGACTGAAGGACAGACCTGAGTCATGAAGAAGGGGAAAGAGTGTCAGACGAAGGAATGCAGAGATAACATCAAGAGGGAGTATAGAGACCTGGGGATCAGTGTCTGGCCTAGGGGGTCCCAGGAGAAGACAGCAGCAGACTACTTGAGATGGCATCCCTGGGACAACTTGGTTTCTTTCTGTGCTTACTGTATCCCAACCTTAACATTTGTGTGGCTCAGGGATGTGTCCTGGTGTCTCTGAGCTGTGATTTCTTATTACAGTATTAACAGTACCAGTGAGTCTAAGCACAACAGCAAGTCTTTCATATGCAGGACCTATTTACACACACATACACACACACACACACACAGACCTATTTACACACACAGACCTATTTACACACACACAGACACCTATTTACACACACACAGACCTATTTACACACACACAGACCTATTTACATACACACACAGACCTATTTACACACTCACATACACACGTGTGCTACAGGTTGTCATTGGTGGCTTAAAGACTGCTATTTTGTTTGCCACTGAAACTCCCTGGGCTCACCATCCCCTCCATGCATTCCTGCCAAGGTTCTCCTATGCCGATAGCACACAAGGCAAGTGCTACACGGCTGTGGGGCCAAACCCCAGACCCAAGTGCCACTATCTACCCAAGAGGTTAACAGACTGGAGATGAAGTCTAAGCTGTAAAGTGGAGGTCAGAAATGGCAGACGGGCAGAACTGAAGGCTACCAGTAGCTCTTTCTCAGGCTGAGGCATGAATCCAACTCATTTACAGGATTGCATAGTCCTAGAGTGTGACAGGGTACCAATAGTAGCGACTGTGGAGCTGAGACGCCTGTTTTTATCTCATTTCTGCCAGACCACAATTCCCCCTTTTTAAAAATGCAGGTAATAAGTACCATTGTGTAGCGGATTATAACGCTAGGAACAGTGTCTGTAAGACATCAGAGGGGCACACAGTCAGCATGTAATAATTGCGGGTATTTATTATTATGGAGCATTGCTGGGGCTAAATGAACAGAAATGGTAAATCAAAGCCTCTGTTCTCAGGGGCTCACAGGAGAGCGGGGAGACAAAACACACATGAGTAATTTTTAATCCGAGGCAGTTGTGGTTCTCTCACCAGAAGTGCAGACAAAGCTGTGGGAGAATAAAACAAGGAGGCTAGAAGAGCTTCGTGACTAGAAGTGGTGCTAAGGGTTGACAGTTAATTCGGAAGGAAGGCGATCTAGGAATGAGACAGAGGTACGGTGGCAGGGCATCAGTCCCTCTGCTCCCCTTACCTCTCCAGTGTGAATCCCTTCCCTACTTCATTTGCCCTGTTCACTGTTGCCCTGAGGGAAAACCCACGCCGAGTCTCTCGAAATGCCAATGGAGGTAGGAAAGAAAAGGCTGCTCAGACAGTGGGTCCTTACTAGGTAACTCTTAAAGAACAGGCTGAGGCCACCTCACCTCTGTAGGTAGGTCCGGAGTCACTCTGTTCTTGGTTTCTCTTGGTAGGTAACTCTCCCCTGTCTTCTCTTCTACCTTGGCCCCATTAGGACACTACAGACATATTGGTCTTAAGGGTCCTTCCTTATTCCTTTCCCCTCTGCCTTTGTGTGAATGTCTATCTTTAGCTGTTTTGGCTTTTTCTCAGTGTTTGTTTCAGTACCTCCGTTAATGCCCTATCAAGTGTGTGTATGTGTGTGTGTGTGTGTGTCGTGACCTGTCTTCTTTGTAGCTGGCTTGCCTCATCTGTGATAGTCTGAAGTTTGGGAGGGAACAGGATGGAAGTGAAAATTTCCTTTAAATACCATCAGAAGCTCAAGGCTGCTGACTTGATGCTGTAGCAGGAGGTTAGTCTGTGTTCGCCTATCTGTGGCCATGGCTTTTCTGCTTCTCTCTGCGTTGCTATACTCTCCTGGTTCTCTTCCTGGACATGGATGAGGGCGTTCACAGACCCAGACATCAGGACTGAGATTTTCCCTCTCAGTTCAGCTCAGGTACCCAGGACCTTAGAGGCATGCTTGAGTTGTGATATGTCACTCGCTAGGTCACACGTTCTAGGTTATTGGCACTTCTTGACACTCTAAGACTTACCAACACCTATGTCTTCTCTTGGGGCACTACTACCCTTTATGCTCAGAGCTTTCCAGACATTCTCTTCCACTGTCCACTTCCCCTCATCATCTGCAACAGAACCTTCTAGACTGAGTGTTATCCTTCCCAGCTCTACACCATATCCCAGTTTTCAGGGTTCCTCTCACAGGAGAGAACACACTATTGCTTCCCCATCTTGTGTGTTTCAGTCTCACTTAGATGGGGCAGAGTGGAGGGAGAGGACAGAGCTCTGCTTTCCCTGAAGAAGTTTCCCAAGGTTGGACTTGGGTATTGGCTCCTAATAATCCATCTGTGAATAGACTAACTTAGCACACCCCTGTGTCACAGCTCTAAGTGTTCCGGCAGACACTTGTAGTGTGACTTAGGCCTGTGAATGACACAGTCCAGACTCAAAAGGTTGCCCCTGGCTGCGCTGAGATAGCTGACCTGAGCAGTGTGGTTCTTTCTATGGCAGAGAAAAGAAGTGAATAGGCTCTGAGGCAGT
The DNA here is from genome assembly GCA_028537955.1 of Microtus californicus. Taxonomy (NCBI): domain Eukaryota; kingdom Metazoa; phylum Chordata; class Mammalia; order Rodentia; family Cricetidae; genus Microtus; species Microtus californicus. Next base: position 3,124,208 of record JAQJZF010000018.1, on the reverse strand, counting down.
GCATGTAATCATGGAAGGCGTCCCAGATGACGTGACTATTTGAATCTCAAAGAAGGAGTGTTTTTCAGAGACCTGTATGGGGACCTAAAGGGTGACCTATATCCAACTTATGTAGACTTAAGAGAATAGAACTTAATTAGATCAGACTGTGTTTTTCCTCATCATAAGTTGACTTAAGTATCACCCATGGCGTCTTTTCTCCTCGTGTGCTGTCTCGGCTGCAGGGCTATTTGGGGACATGTGCCACTGCTTCTGACTTTGGTACAGAAAGTGGTCCTTCCACGGATTCAAATCCTGAGGGCCCCTCCTCCTTCATCACTGGACTCTGCTCACCATTGCTTCCGCTCTGCTTTTAGACCAAATTGCTTCAACTAGGGCTGACTCAAAAATTTATTTTACTTCAAAATTCACAGAAAAGCAGACACCACCCTTCTGTTACTCATTCTTATGTTTCCCCAAGAGTCTCCTTTGCGTGTATTTAGTTGTCTAACTGCTCAGGGATAGATAATGGTCATGGCTATTTAGTAGGTACATGCAAAGGACTTTGGTAGGCCTGCATCCACCTCACCACACTTGGCTTCACAGTGGTCCGGGAGGGAGACATATCATTCCCAAGTAAGAAAATGCACTCTGGAAGGTAACTTGGCCAGAGCTCCCCAGTTAGGAAGAGGAGCAGAGGGACCATGGAAACCTTAGTCCTCTCCTAAGCCAATTCTCCTAGTATTTGAACAGAAGGGGTCTTTGACAGTCTGTACCAGTCTTGTCATCTTACAGCGAGCAACTGGAAATCCAGGTAAGGAAGAACCAGGCCAAGGTTGCCTGCTTCTCACTCCAGCAAGACCTTGTCTCCTGACTCCAGGTGCATCCCACCGCCCTCCCACTGCAGGGTCATACAGCTCCTCATTGCAAGTAAACATGCAGCCAGCTGCCCACTGTCCTCTGGAGAAGCCTCCAGGCTTTGTGTAGAAAAGTTATGGACGGGCCACCCCTGTCACAAATCCTTGCCATGGGCTCGAGGAGCCTTGAGACACAGGATACACTTAGCTGCACTAGAGAACATGCAAGGATATGAATAAATTTAAATAATAATGAGTGCAAATGCTGGAATGAGTAACACCAGGCTGCTGACCTGGCCTGCAGGGTCTCAGCACCTGTCATCCTTTTCTCTGGATGTGTGAATGAGACTTAGCTTTTCTTATTGAAACAGACAAGCTGGGGAAATTAGGTCTACAAAGTTGGGGAGCCACTTACAATAAAAAAAACAAAAAACAAAAAAACCAGGTACACCTTTTCTAATGTCCTGATCCCATGCAGATCCAAAGATCTGCATTGTTGCATTTAACCAAGGGCAAAGCCTGCATCCTGTGCTTCCTGTGCTGTCCTATTCTGATCCCAGGAGACACAGAAAGAGAAGACAGTTCCCCACTCTGTGTTGTGTGTGTGTGTGTGTGTGTGTGAGAGAGAGAGAGAGAGAGAGAGAGAGAGAGAGACAGAGAGAGAGAGAGACAGAGAGAGAGAGAGAGAGAGAGAGAGAGAGAGAGAGAGAGAGAGAGAGAGAGGCTCTATTCTCATGGAACAGATAGGGAAAACACTTCCACCAACAAGTTGTCTTCCACCTCCTGATGACAAGAACATGGGCTTGATCCCCTACAGCTTTGGACAGGAAACCCTGTAGACAGAGTTGCCACAAGATCAAGTGATGTGACAATCTGTGCTTGCACAGGGGCTATGGTATTCCTGAATGGAGAATGTGGGGACAAATTTGGAAAGAAGGGGAGATATGGAACTGGAGAGAAGAAAGGGGTGGGTCGGCTAGGACCCAGGGCTTGGCTTTTGCTCAGTGGTAGAGGGCCCTGTGTTTGATTCAGATTAAGAAGTGGGGTGAAACCTATACACTGGATGAAAGGGAGGTCTTGACTTGGGGAGGAATGAATTGAGAAGCTGGGTTTGAAAGGACTTGGATTAGGGGGTTGTGGCCTCTATAGACTCTGAGCTGGAAGAAAAGGTAAACCAGGAATCTAAGCTTTGAAGAGAGCTTATTTTGATTGCCTGGTGTGACCTATTGGAGCTAGGGCAAGGAAGCCTCCAATTTAACCCTTTGCTGATCCCTCATCAGCCCCTCTCCTTCCCTTTTGTCCAGTATAAGAAACTAATGCTCACATTATACTGTGCCCAGTGTGCGGCGTGCCCTACCACTGGGACCAGCCAGTGATGGTGGGAGCAAGAGAGAGGAAATCTGCGATCCAATTCCCTACTCCATTTAGACTCCACAACTAAAGGCAATTACTCTGCAGTTCTCTCATCAAACTCCCGGACAAGCTGCCAGCCAGGCAGCCGTGTGTAGCTCCTGGAGCTCGAGGGAGAACAAAGTCCCACACTGTCTCAGCTCCCAAGATGCATGCAGATGTTTTGGTGGGTTCGTCCCTGTGTTCCAGCCCTTGGGTCAAGGATAAACACATGGAACAGAGCCAGTATGCAGACAAGTGGGTTCAGGTCTATTTGGCTTTGGATGTACTATCACCTTGGAGTTGTCTATGCACTCAAGTAGACACATTGTACATGGTAAAGCTGAACATCTATTGGTTCGTAGTGCATGGAAGGGATTGTGGCATTATAGTCATCTGTTATGAATCTATCAGTCATGAACCTGAGCGTCTAAAGGGAAGCATCAGATGCAGAAAAGGTTTTATAAAACAGCCTTGGACCAGATAGCAAGGGCTCGAAGTCTAACCCTAGCTCTATTATTCGTTCAGTGGGTGATCATTGGATAAGTGTGATTTTCTGGGTTCAAAACTGGGTCAGGCCCAATCCGAAGACCTTAGGTAATGCCAAACCATTTCTGTGATTGCTACACCCTCCAGAACTTTAGAGCTGCGTCTGGGGCCCTGGCAGGGAGGCGTCAAGAGAGCACGTGACATCTTGTGTGGGAAGGCCCCGGATTGAAGGGTAAGAGTAGAATCCTGCAAGGAACATTGGCGGAGCCCTTCTCACCCTTCTTTTTACCCACTGCTAGTTTTAGCTTTACCTGGGACCCAGACTCGCTTCAGCCAGGAGCCAGCTGATCAGACTGTGGTGGCTGGACAGCGGGCTATGCTGCCGTGTGTGCTCCTCAACTACTCTGGGATTGTACAATGGACCAAGGACGGGCTGGCTCTTGGCATGGGCCAGGGCCTCAAAGGTGAGTGGTGGGCTGGGACTGTGCCTTATTAGAGTGCATGCTATCATGGTGCACGGCCTTGAGTTTGACCCCTAACCCAGCATCTGGAAATCCTCTTCCCTACTTTTAGCCTAGATTCCCGTATTTGCTACCCATCCTTCTCTCTATCCTGTTATTGACTTCTGAGGTCTGTCACTTTTACCCTGCCACTCTCTCTTTCCTCAGATTGTGGATTGGCTCAAGAGAGGTAGTGTGTGGCCTGGGGGATCAGGAGAGCTCTAGATAGACACAGTCAGGGAGACAGCAATGGGGTGCTGCGGGCAGGTCAAGTAGGAGGACATGCAAAGGCCAGCCCAGCCCACCCCACATAGTTGGTATGCTGAGCTATGCCTACCCTTTCTCCTTTTTTATTTTTGAAGTTATAATTACAGCAGTTCTCTATTCTCTGTCCACCTATGGAGTACTTCATGCTTTTCTCTTCCCCCGTCACAGTCCATGTCTGCCTTTTGCAACGTTTTGCTGTTAACATCAGCCTAAACACTTTCTTGTTTAATAATTTCATGAGCATTTGTTAAGCACAGGCTATGTAGCCAGTGCTGAAGAAAACACAAAAATTCAGCCAGTGACAAACACCCTAACTTCCCATATCCCAAAGCAAGTCCAGAGACCCTTGGAAATACTTCTCAGCAAAGAGGGTAAAGAGCTGAGATACCTGGCTCCCATTACCCCTCGGCCACTTGCCCACTGAATGACTTGAGAAAAACCACTTTGTGTAGCTCTCTTTGTCTTGGTTTAGCTGATTTGTGAAGCAGGTTCGACAGTCACAGTCTGTCTATCTTAAAAGTGCACTCTTGGTTTTTACACCAAGTGGCAGGATGTGTTTTATGAGGATAACATTGTTAGCTATGAAGCGCCACAATGAGGTGAGTCGGTGAGGAACTATATAATGATAAAACTTCTGGTCTTATTATTTTTGAGGGTGGTGAGACTATTTGCTGTGGGTCTAGGTTGAGGAAATCAGCATGGCACACTCTATAAAAGGAAAGAAATGAATGTGATGGGTCTGTTGTTGATGAGAGGGAACATGAGAGAGATAGAGGTCAATAGATGTGCGCTCAGAAGAATCTATAGCCTCTGGGCTGGGGGCAGTGCAAAGCAGACAGTGGGAGCTAGTGGGAGCCTATTAGCAGGGCAGACCAGATACAGAAGCCCACCCTATGTCTTGGAAAAAGAAGCAGAAATCTCACTTGGGTTCTCCTTTGAGGAACCAGCAAACCTTGCTCATTCTCCTTCCTTGCAGGCCACAGAGTGCTGAGGTGGCCGTGCTTACCACTGCCCACACACTCCTCTCGCCACACTCCTGCCTGCTTGCCTGTTCTTTTCTTCCTCTTCCTTGCTATTGTCATGAGAAACATTTACCTGTAAACAGCTGTGGAGATTTCATCTGCTCATCTCTCTCTCTTTGCTTATTCCTCACTATCCCCTCCTGCTTAATAGTTACGGAGTCTGTGTCTGGTGCTTCAAAGTCTCACCTGCCAGAGGTGCCCAGGAGAGGGCAAAGTGGGGAGAACTGACCTGTAACGGATGCTGGTTCTGCTTTGGGGAGGATCTAAGGAGATGATGAGCCCTGGGTAGAGAGGACAGCGTGGTCCAGGCCTCAAGACTTGGTCTTACTCTGATCTTCCCCGTTCTGTCCCTGCAGCCTGGCCACGGTACCGGGTCGTGGGCTCTGCGGATGCTGGTCAATACAACTTGGAGATCACAGATGCCGAACTCTCCGACGATGCTTCCTATGAGTGCCAGGCCACAGAGGCTGCACTGCGCTCCCGGCGGGCCAAACTCACCGTGCTCAGTAATGACCCCAGTCTGCTTCTCCCTCTCCACTTCCCTCTTCAATGTCCCCAGCTTTTCCTCTCTTCCTAACCTCGCCTTCCCCCTGCTGTCTCCACCCTTCCTGATTCTCTCTCAACAACTCCATACACAAACTTCTTCAAAAACTAAGGGACTAGAAAGATAGCTCAGTGGTTAAGAGCATTTGCTACTTTTGCAGATCTGAGTTTAGTGCCAGGCACACACATCTGGTGGTTTATTACCACTGAGAATTCCAGTTCCAGATGATTCTAATGTCTTCTTCTGGCTTCTGCGGCCATGTGCATATGTGAGGTGCTCATACAAAGAAGCAGGTGTTTTTACACACACACACACACACACACACACACACACACACACACACGGTCAATTATACTTAAAAGTAAAGCAAACCAAACTAAAAGCAGGTCAAGAGTGGAGGAGGATGTGCTGTCCTTGCCTTTACTGGGTATTATGGTTTCTGTAAGTTTGGTACCCTTTGCTCTGACCTCTGCCCCAATCACAATGAGGACCCAGAGCTTTATGTGAAATACAGCTGTGGAGACAAGGCTTTCTGCACTGAGGACTATGGTGATGGAGACACAGCAGTACTTTTCCTGATTTATACAGCAGTAGGGTTTGTGGTTTAGGGAACTTTGCTTGTTCCTCTCCATTCTCTGCTGGACCCAGAGACCAGCCTGTTTGCAGCTGGAGTGGCCTGATGGGTTGTCTTTTGAAAGCGGATCTCCAGCCACAGTGCACAGGGGACAGAGTAGATGTCACTTCAGTGAGCCTTGGGCCATCTGAATAATGAGAGGACAAAAGGGAAGCCAGCAGTGGCCCATCTTCAGGTCTTAAGATCCCGCGCCCTCCCGTCCCCCAGCTCAGTGGTCTCAGTGACTCTGTTGTGCTTCCTCGGGCATGGATCCTTCTGCTTGTGAGTCCCTCTTCTTTTTCCTCTGACCTCCACTTCTCATCCTTGCCCTCCCTCCAGCACAAAGTCAGTGAAGTCGAGAGAAAAGAGTAAGGAACAGAGATAAATGAGTCTGCATGCCAGATTCCCTCCTATTTGGGGGAGGGGGAATATGGGGGGACTCCTAGCAATGGAAAGAGCTCTAGACTGCTGGGAATCCCAAGCCTTGGGTTCAGGTTGTGCCTTGGTCATTTTTTCAAAAAAAAAAAAAAGATTTATTTATTTATTTATTATGTATATGGTTTTCTGCCTGCATGTATGCCTATACACCAGAAGAGGGCACCAGATCTCATTACAGATGGTTGTGAGCCACCATGTGGTTGCTGGGAATTGAACTCAGAATCTCTGGAAGAGCAGCCAGCCAGTGCTCTTAACCTCTGAGCCATCTCTCCAGCACCTTGGTCATTTTTGTACTGTGACTCTGATCACTGGCATGGAAATACACCACAATACTATCAGCCCTCCCTCCCTCCCTCCCTCCCTCCCTCCCTCCCTCCCCCCCCCTCCCTCCCTCCCTCCCTCCCTCTTTCCTTCTCTCTCTCTCTCTCTCTCTCTTCCTTCTTCCTCCTTTTCTTCTTTCCTACCTTCCTACTTTTTCCTGAGATTTGATACTTTATGATAAGGGTTAAATGAAGTCATATGCACAAGGTACTTTAGTGAACAAGAGGTAAACACTGGATAAATGGTAGAAATTGTCAGTTGTCTCATGGCTTAAAATTGATAGCAAAGACAAAAACACACAGGAGGATGAATGGAACCAAATTGAAGACCCGAATATTAACCACACACCTTTGAACACCTGATTTTTGACAAAGAAGCCAGAAATAACCAGTGGAAAAAAGAAAGCATATTTAACAAGTGGAGCTGGCATAGCTGGACATCAACATGTAGAAGAATGAAAATAGACCCATATCTATCACCATGCACAAAACTCAAGTCCAAATGGATCAAAGACCTCAACATAAAGCCAGCCACATCGAACCTCATAGAAGAGAAAGTTGGAAGTACACTTGAACACATTGGTACAAGGAACCACTTCCTAAATAGAACCCCAGCAGCACAGACACTGAGAGAAACAATTAATAAATGGGACCTCCTGAAACTGAAAAGCTTCTGACACCATCAACAAGACAAAATGACAGCCTACAAAATGGGAAAAGATCTTCACTAACCCCACATCAGGTCTGATCTTCAAAATATACAAAGAACTCAAGAAATTGGTCATCAAAAGAACAAATAATCCAATTAAGAAAATGGAGTACAGACCTAAACAGAGAATTCTCAACAAAGGAATCTAAAATGGCTGAAAGCCACTTAAGGAAATGTTCAACATCCTTAGTCATCAGAAAATGCAAATCAAAACAATTCTGAGATTTCATCTTACACCTGTGTAGTAATAGGAGCGGCGGGGCTGCGTCCCCGGCACCCCGGCCGCCTGACTCCCGCCACTGGCTAGCTTACACAGACACTGTATTCTTTTAAACACTGCTTGGCCCATTTCTATCTAGCCTCTTCTAGGCTAATTCTCACACCTGGACTAGCCCATTTCTAATAATCTTTGTAGCACCCCAAGGTGCGCTTACTGGGAAGATTCTAGCCTACGTCCATCCTGGGTTGGAGCTGAATCGTGTCTGTCTACCCGGGAGCTGGGAGCATGGTGTCTCTGCTCCAGAGCAGAGCTGTTGAGTCTGAGCTCACTTCCTCTTCCTCCCAGCATTCTGTTCTGTTTACTCCACCCACCTATGTTTTAACCTATGAGGGCCAAGCAGTTTATTTATTGCTTAACCAATGAAATCAACGGATTGATATATGACACTCCCACATCACTTCCCCTTTTTCTGTTTAAACAACAAAAAAAAGGAAGGCTTTAACTTTAACATAGCAAAATTACATATAATAAAAGTTATCAACTAAAAGTTACAATATTTACATCTATTTTATCTTTTTTCATAACTAAGGAAAACTATAAGTATCTATATATTCTTTAACTCCATCAAAGACTCCAGAAGGATATAATATTACCCAAGCAAACAAGAAATCCAAAACTCTAGAAATGACAGAGACATCTCGCTGCCTGGACAGTCACCCAAAGTTTTTCTGTACCATTGGGGCATCCATCTTCGGCCTACAGGCCCATAGTTTCCAGCAGACATTTCCACAAAGCAGGAAATTTCAAAGGCAGTAACTATCTGCTTGTTCTGAAGAATGTCTTGCAGACTCTTTCATGAATCAGGAACCCTGAAAGACCATTTCACCTTTAGGCAAGTTCAGCAGTCCTCTCTCTGTGGGGTCTCTTTGTCCAGTTTATGCAACAGTCCAGGCAAGAGCAGTTTCTTGCCCAAGTGGCTATCAAACTCCATAAGGATCCTCTTCGATGCCCATCTTCCTCTTGAAGTAGATTGGTGCTGCCAGGAGCAGAGTGTCTCATTGTCATGAAAAACCCTAAGTTATTAAAACATTTAAAATGCCATATTCTATAATCTTTGAAAAATATGAAGAATGCCTATCTAAAATATATCTATGCACATCTAGAAAATCTTAACTAACATGACTACAAACTTGACTATTATGATTGTCTATTAACAATCTATATTTCTAATTATACATCACATTTTTAAATGAACTACACAATCACAGTACCTTAATCAAGATCAGAAATACATATACATATAACAAAATTGACGTTAAATCTCTATCAATAAAGCAAAATCTATACTAATGCAAATTATTCATACCTATATCATATCCCCCTTTAAATGTAAAAGAACATTTATAAACCATATTTGGGAACATGGGCGCAGTTTTTTCTCTCCAAACTGCTTCCTGCTGAATGGGGGCGTCGTTAATTAGGTCTTTCATGGTATAACCTGTGTGCTAGTTTCATCTCAGTTGACAGTTGAGTGAAGTAATTTTTTGAAGGCGTTCACAGCAACCTTTCAGGAGGGCGTGGTCCATCATACCATATCGGAATAGAAGAAATGAACAGGGTCTCATCCTCTGTGAAAACAAAATAAGAAACTCCTTTCCAAAGTATCATATCCTTAGATCCAAATTTTAAAGTCAAGACATTTTCAAAATATCTATGTGGGATTATTTTGGCAGCATTTATAAACAAATATCTTTTAGCAGCAGTTGCTCCTTCCTCAGCATTCAAACAATTCAAACAGAGCAGAATAGCATACAGTATCAAAATTCTCTGTGTATTTTCCATCTTTGTGCGCTTTATTTTAACCTCTACTTTGTTTATTTTTACTTTTCTTTTTTTGCTTTTTGAGACAGGTTCTCTGTATCTTTGACCTGGAATAACTCTGTAGTTTATTGCTTAATCAATAAAATCAACAGATTGATATATGACACTCCCACATCACACCTGTAAGAACGACCAAGATCAAAAACACTGATGACAGCTTATGCTGGAGAGGTTGTGGGGAAAAGGGAACACTTCTGCATTGCTGGTGGGAATGCAAGCTGGTACAACCCCTTTGGATGTCAGTGTGGGGATTTCTCAGAAAATTAGGAAACAACCTTCCTCAAGACCCAGAAAAACCACTTTTGGGTATCAGTTGTGCCACAAGGACATGTGCTCAACTACGTTCATAGCAGCATTGTTTGTCATAGCCAAAACCTGGAAACAACCTAAATGCCTCTCAGCCAAAGAATAGATAAGGAAAATGTGGTGCATTTACACAATGGAGTACTACACAGCAGAAAAAATAATGACATCTTGAAATTTGCAGGCAAATGGATGGAGCTAGAAAACATTATTTTGAGTGAGGTAACCCAGCCCCAGAAAGACAATTATCACATATCCTCACTCATAGGTGGTTTTTAAACATAAAGCAAAAAAAAAAAAAAAAAAACAGCCTACAAATCACAATCCCAGAGAACTGAGACAACAATGAAGACCTTAAGAGAGACTTACATGGATCTAATCTACATGGGAAGTAGAAAAAGACAAAATCTCCTGAGTAAATTGGGAGCATGGGGATCATAAGCGAGGACTGAAGGGGAGGAGAGAGGAAGAGAGGGGAGCAGAGAAAAATGTAGAGCTCAATAAAATCAATAAAAAAAAATTACAGCAAAGACTTTGAAAAATTCTTGAGAAATGTGAGTTGGGGCCAGAGGTGCCAGATGGTCTTTGCCCAAGTAAAGGGAAGAGAAACATGACAAGGGCAGAAAGACCAGTGGGAGAAAATGCTTTCTCTCTTTATAGCACAGATCCAACATCTCTGAGCATATAGAGGCTCGGTTCCTGAGTAGGGTAGCAAGGTACAACTGTAGAGAGCCAAGCAGACCAGGAGACCCTCCCTGTTTCTCCCCTTCTGTTCACAACCACAACTCTGCCCCTATTACTGGAATTGTATATACCAGGGAGCAGGAAAGAGGGAGAGCAGTGGGTGGAAGCTAGAACCCTTTCATCACAGTAAAAGCAGCACATTTTACACAACACAAGTTCCCTGCATGCCACACTCTGTGTGCAGCACCTCACTGACCTCACATAGGCTCGATGGAGGGACTTTGTTAGGTCTCTGAGGAAGAAACAGACTCAGTGCCTTTAGGGGTTCAACCAAGAACACGACAGTGAAGGGAGGTGCCAGGATGTGAAGGCATTGATCTAAATTCCATCCCTTCTCCACTCTGCCACCCCCATGCTTAACCAGAGCAGAAAGTGGTGTCAGCACCAGCACCTCCAGCACCCCGGGACAGCCTTGTCTGCCTCCAGCTCCACGGACCTCCCAAGGTCGCCCCTCAAGGGTCTCCTCTCGAAGTTACCTCTCAGTCTCCCGTGTCTTTCTCAGAAAGAAGAAAAGCAAATCCTTGCTCATTTCTGAATAGTGAACATCGAGTGGACCTAGATTATTATTAAAATCTCTCTGACTTTATCCTGTCAATGACCTGGTCAGTCGATGGCCCCTGGGCCTCCAAGTTCTGATATATTGCTGGTAAGAGTTAATAGGAAGAAATGGATGCAATGCCTCAAGCCTCTAATCCCGGCACTTGGGAAGTGAAGGCAGGAGAATCATGAGTTCAGTGCCAGCCTCAACCTTATAATGAGTCTCTGTCTCAAAATAGTAAGTGAATAGATACCTTATTTAAAAAAAAAAAAGAAGAAGAAGAACCCCTGCCCTCACAGAACTTACGACTGTTGGCTTCGGGGATCTCAACCTAAACATTTAGAAGCCTGTGGCAGTGGTATAAGAACAAAAAAAGTTTATTTCTTAAAACCAGATGTATAGCAGCTAACTCAGTTCCTTAAGCACACAGCAAAGACTGTTTTAACCATGCAGTGGAGACTTTTTAAATGCCACTAAGACTTGTACCTGTTTTTTCCGAGAGTATTGAGTCAGAGAGAGGAAGTCACCAATAGAAAGCAAGTGCTGGGCAGAAAACAGCTGAAAACGGTCACAGGTGGGCACATAAAGCTTTCCACCTTGCCTGGGATTTGCCCAGGGTGGTAACTCTTCCACAGCCACCCAGAGAAGGCACACATCGTGGAGAAAACAGCAGAAACAAAGTGTGGCCGTAAGGGACTACAGGACGTGGCTTGCGGACCCTAAAACAGGAGACAAGCAGGGTTTGGAATCTTCGCCACAGGCAGTTGTAGCCTCTAGAGGTGTTTGAGCAGAACTGCACAGTCTTAACTGCTATGGAGAAAATAACCTGCTAAAGCTGTAATAGATAGAGTTCCCCATCTGGCCATTCCAGGCAGGATAGATAGAAGGGATTCCTTCCCCTGGGTGTTGCTCCATCCGAAGCAAACTCCTTGGGTAATAGAGGTGTGTACAGCATCAGACAGTAACAGCAGCTGTGAAAGAGTAACCAGCAAGCCGAGAAAGCTTGGGGGCTGAGTGAAGCCCCTTCGGAAGCACTGGATAGAGCGATTGTAAATTGGGTTAGGGTGGCATTGATCTGCTGAGAGCAAGGAGCACCGCTGGCTGCATCCTGAGCTGATTTTGTTCTCCTCTTCCCTCCAGTTCCTCCAGAGGACACACGGATTGATGGCGGCCCTGTGATTCTGCTGCAAGCAGGCACACCCCACAACCTCACATGCCGAGCCTTTAATGCCAAGCCTGCTGCCAGCATCATTTGGTTCCGTGATGGGACACAACAGGAGGGGGCTGTGGCTACCACGGTGAGAACCTGCTCTCTCCCCGGGCACCGCTCCGGTTCTTTCCTTTCCTAAAAGGAATGGACTTCCAGGGTCACAGCCATTTCCTAAGTACTGGCTGTATGCTAGGTACTCAAAAGAGTCCTATAAAGTAGACATTGTTTCCAACTTACAAAGGGGTGCCTGGTGCAGAGTCACACAGAGAGCAAGCAGCAGAGCTGGCATTCTGTACTCGAGTCTGACTGCCCTGTTGATCCCTTTCTGTGGAAGCCCGGGTTTTCATGCACTTTCTCAGATGTCAGGTATGACAGTGAAAGGCATTAGGTCACTTAGCCGCAATCACATGGCGAAACTGATGCTGGTGGAATCCAGAACCTGCACCTGAGGAACATTCTGTCCATTCTGCCAGCTGTGAGCAGCATGTCTGCACCCATGCCTGTGCTGGGCACCATGGGAGACACTTCCCAGTGGGGAAAGAAACTGCCCCCTGTGTTCCTGGAGTTCCAGGATGGAGAGCTTGGGTTCTGGCTTTAGCTCTTAGTGACCTCTGTGTCCTTGGACACATCTCTTCTTCCTGGCCTCAGTGGTACCATTTAATAAATGATTATTTGACCCCCATGGGACCTGACATTTTTACCATTAAACCTGTTGTTTTTCTCCCGGGAGGAGGGGCTACTTCTTTTAAATTGTCTTGGCAGCCAGACCATTTATTGCCTACTCCTCTAGTTTGCTTTTTCACTTCAGACTATGAGTCTCAAAATATCACTGTGTTTTGTATCGATTGGGTGATGCTGTGGTCCCACAAAGATGTCTGCATGGCTATATAAATGAGAGGTCTTATTCTTTTCCATAGGTAGGTGACAACATGGAAAATGGCTTGGGATGTCACTGACCCATGAGTCTTTGGGCTGCTGTATCTGGCCCTACACTTAGAGTCAGCACTGCAGCACTGGTGCCTAACGGTTCCATCGGGAAAGATCCCAGAGTTCCGAGCCATCCTGGGAAGGGTTCCAGGAGTAAGGCTACATTGCACAGAGGGAAGTTATACTGCAAAGAGTAAACGCTTACATGCACTGTGTACTTCAGTTAGCAGCAAGGTACCCGTGTCTGTTAAAAGTTTCCCACACTGGTGTAAAGTATAATAATGAGGCCCATGGTGGAGGAGAGTTCAGAGAGCTTTTTAAAATAGCCTACTTCTTTAAAGTAGAAAGAATGGGGCAAGGAACTGCGCTGTTGAGGGACAATCTTTAGTCGGTTTCACTGAGAGCAGGGAGGGGCTTGAGTCTTACTCTGTCTTTCCCTCTCCCCAGGAACTACTGAAGGACGGAAAAAGGGAGACTACAATCAGCCAGCTCCCCATCCACCCCACAGACCTGGACATCGGCCGCGTGTTCACCTGTCGCAGCGTGAATGAGGCCATCCCCAATGGCAAGGAGACATCCATTGAGCTCGATGTACACCGTGAGTAGGGTATTGGAGAGGGTGCATGAGGTGGGGACAGAATTTAGGCAGTTTTAGAAGCTCAGAATGAGGATCCAAGAAACCCGGGACCAACAATCCCCTTAGTTCCTGGTTTGATCTATGGGCAATAATGGTTGGTACATGGAGCACTGAGTATAGTATTATATCTGCTTATTGAAACTGTGAATGTTAAAGAAATTATGGCACAGGAGCATCCCTGGCAGATGTTCCATGCGGTTCTTCTAGTTAGCGAAGCTCTTACTTTACAGTAAGCTAAGCTAATCTGCAGTGCCACCTAGTGGCCATATTCGGCCACTACATCCATTAGATAATTGGTTTCTTCTGTATCATTCTTGGCCATAGCCCTGTGTAGAAAGGGTGAGGGTGATACCTTGTAAAGTTGAATTCTCATTTCACATCAATGCGGTATGAATAAATTTGTTACAGAAGGAAAGAGAGAAACTCGGGACAAAAAGATCCTGACTTTCTATGCCCTGCTTTGCAGATCCTCCTACAGTGACTCTGTCCATTGAACCCCAGACAGTGCAGGAGGGAGAGCGAGTCATCTTTACATGCCAGGCCACAGCCAACCCTGAGATCCTGGGCTACAGGTGAAAGGGTTGGGGTTTGGGAGTGCCATGGCCCTTGAGACTGGTGTGGTGGTGGCGGAGTTACTAGGGAGGCCACTGTCCCTGAGTGTAGTTGAGACAGTCCCAAGTTTTGATCTCACATCTGGGTTGCCTCATTCTCTAGGTGGGCCAAAGGGGGGTTCTTGATTGAAGATGCCCATGAGAGTCGTTACGAGACAAATGTTGATTACTCCTTCTTCACGGAGCCTGTGTCTTGTGAGGTCTACAACAAAGTGGGGAGCACCAACGTCAGCACTTTGGTGAATGTTCACTGTGAGTAGCTGGAAGGGCAGAGGCAGGGGATGGAGAGTCCTTGGGTACAGGGGAGGAAAAGTTTCACTAAACTGGCGAGATAGAAATAAACACGGGGAGGTAGAGAAGATAAGAAAGGAAAAAGAACAGATTGCAGTTGGCACTCAGACCCTAGTGACTCTGACTGGCCACTTCTCTCTTCTTCAGTTGCCCCCCGGATTGTAGTTGACCCAAAGCCCACAACCACAGACATTGGCTCTGATGTGACCCTCACCTGTGTCTGGGTTGGGAACCCCCCACTCACCCTTACCTGGACCAAGAAGGACTCAAACATGGTAAACCTCTCCCTGCCTGTGCTGAGTACTGGGAGGAAGGGACACTGGCATCCTGAAGCAGTTAAGACAATGGGAAGGGTTATGCTTGCTTTTTCAAATCAAAACTGGAACATTTCTAGGGTCTTGGGATTTGGGAGAGAACACTTGCAATCAGCCGTACCCGTTCTGGACTTTGCATAGAACTCAGGGTGGAGAGGATGAAGGGAGCAGGTGGTGTTGTGGCAATCGTCAGAGACTCAGTGCACGCATGGTGCATGGGGAAGTTGACGTGCACAAGTCTAAAGACCTCTATTCGGCAGTTTGGGCCAGAATTGTATAGAGGAATTTCAGAGTAAACTGGTTTCCCTGACAGATCGTTAGAGAGGACCTGTAGCCTTTTACAGTTGTAGCCAACAGATGGTTAGCCTGCTTAGAGTCAGGGGTGTGGATCAGCCAGACTCAGGAGCTCGTTACCTTCTGGGAATTCACTTGTGGCCCTTCGTGCTTTCTTTCCCATGCCTCTGATGCGGGGCCCTCACCAACCTAGGGGCTCGGGCTTTCTGGCTCCCCTCCCGAGGCTAATCTCTCTGCCCAGGTCCTGAGTAACAGCAATCAGCTGTTGCTGAAGTCAGTGACCCAGGCAGATGCCGGCACCTATACCTGTCGGGCCATTGTGCCCCGAATCGGAGTGGCTGAGCGAGAGGTACCACTTTACGTAAATGGTGAGTGCCCTGTGTGGGTGAGACCCAGCGGACCAGCACTACAGCCTCTGTCTGGCCTGACTGTGTTTTCCTGCCTGTAGGACCCCCTATTATCTCCAGCGAGGCAGTGCAGTTTGCTGTGAGAGGTGACGGTGGCAAGGTGGAGTGCTTCATTGGGAGTACCCCACCTCCGGATCGAATTGTGAGTGCTGGGCAGGCTTAGCAGGCAGCCCTGATGTTCACTCCTGCCCAGCTTCTCCTCCCCTCTTCTGACTTGCATCTTTGGTCATCTTTTCTCATCTTGTAATCCTCTGCCTTTTTAGTTTCTGTATCATTTTACTTGTTACAAATTCTACCTCTTTCCTTAGTTGTGTGACCCCGGACAGATTAGTGGTTTGTTACTCAGTTCCTCATCCTCAAAGAGGAGACCATAGCCCTATATATGTCATTAAAGCCGTAGCTGTAAAGAACCTAGTTCCTTGGAATCAGGGAACGATAGGTTCCCTCTCGTTCCTGGTGAAGGTCCTTTCTCCTCCCTCATCCGCCTCCCAGTCTTTTCTTTGTGCCTTTCTCTCCCTTCTTCCCCCTCTCACCAGCCTGCCCCTCTCCCACCTGTCCCACTCTTTTCTCTTTTTTCCTGTCTTCCTTCCACCAGTCCCTGATCATTTCTCATTCTTTTCTTCACTCCTTATACTATAAACAATTAATTCCTCCTGTGGCCACTAACCATCAAAACCCTTATCACATTTAATGACCATTTGGCTAGCTCCAGGGCTGCTCAGGGGTACTTCATTATCACAGTTGCCTAGGCAGAAGGCGGTTTGGGTCCCCGAAGGTTTGCCTCATAGAAGCTGGGAGTGATCCCTGGAAAGGAGCCAGCATTTAGCTATTCTTCTTCCTTAGCATCCCCTCTGCTGTGAGAACACACAATTGGTAATGCCTCAGCTGGGGAGGTCAGGGATGGAAGGCCTGGGGACATTCCTCTTGACAAGAGCAGTCAGATGCATCTCCAGAGAGCCAGGCAAGTTTCTGTGGGTTGACTTAAGGCTGGTAATATAGACTTGTGTGCAGTTAGAATCACAAGAGTGAGCATTGCCCTATGCTGGCTGGAATGAACTACTTCAGAGATGAGGAAACTGAGACACAGGGAAAGCATGGCCTCATAGCTGCTCCGGACTGGGAGGTTCTCAAGTTCCTGCAACACCCAAAACCCAAATATTGGCTCAACTGCCTCCACATCACAAAATACTTACAGCATGGGACTACCATAGAAGCAGGTTCCTGAATCTCTCCCTACATCCACACTTGGTATGTAAGTCTCAACTAGGGGGTCTCTCTAGAGAAATCTGATGCCTATTGTGTGGGAGCCATAGCTTCCGGAGTGGAAGTTCAGAGTCAAGGATTTGTGGTAGGCGGTGAGACACAGGTTGTTTCAGGGTGAAGATTCTTGGGCCTGGGGATAACAAATCTGCTGCTGTAAGGCTACCCATGAATGAACGGGTGTTTTGGGGGCACATGCTTCTTCCACATGCCCTTTTCTTACATCCACCCTGCCTTCCCCACCGCAGGCTTGGGCATGGAAGGAGAACTTCCTAGAAGTGGGGACCCTGGAGCGCTACACTGTGGAGAGGACTAACTCAGGAAGTGGTGTGCTGTCTACACTCACCATCAGCAATGTCATGGAGGCTGACTTCCAGACCCACTACAACTGTACTGCGTGGAACAGCTTTGGGCCAGGCACTGCCATCATCCAGCTGGAAGAAAGAGGTTAGCCATGTGGAGTAATCAGGATAGTCTGAACTTCCATCTTCTCTTTTAAAGCCAGATAACTCCCTCCCTCTCTCTCTCTCTCTCTCTCTCTCTCTCTCTCTCTCTCTCTCTCCCTCCCTCCCTCCCTCCCTCCCTCCCTCCCTCCCTCTCTCTCCCTCTCTCTCTCTGTCTCTCTCTCCCTCCCTCCCTCCCTCCCTCCCTCTCTCTCTCTCCCTCTCCCTCTCTGTCTCTTCCTCCCTCCCTACCTCCCTCCCTCCCTCCCTCCCTCCCTCCCTCCCTCCCTCCCTCTATCTCTGTCTCTCTCTCCCTCCCTCCCTCCCTCCCTCCCTCCCTCCCTCCCTCTCCCCCCCTCCCTCTCTCTCTTTGTCTCTCCCTTCCTCTCTCTCTGTCTCTCTCTCTCTCTGTCTCTCTCCCTCGCCCTCCCTCCCTCTCTCTCCCTCTCTCCCTCTCTCTCTGTCTCTCTCTCCCTCCCTCCCTCCCTTTCTCTCTCCCTCCCTCCCTCCCTCCCTCCCTCCCTCTCTCCCTCTCCCCCTCCCCCTCCCCCCCTCTCTCTCCCCTCTCCACCAGAAGCTGACGCTCGTGCTCAGCTAGTTAATCTACTTTGCGAATGTCCCTTGAACATTTTTATATGTCAAATTCTGAAGGAAGGGTTGCAGGTATGAACCTGGCATCATCTCTGCCCACAAGAAATTTTCATCTAAGTGAAGGAACTTACACAGGGGAAACAAATGAGTCCAGATGGAGAAACATTAACCAATATACGCAACAGTTTAACATCATCTATGTCAGTGAGTTCCTGAGAGGACTGAAAGTTTCCCCTACCCTTTTAAGCATCCTTAGTTTTATAGAGGAGATATATTCTCTCTGGGTACCTTTGGCAAGATGAAAGAGGTATTTAGACTTTGGCAGAGATGTTTGGTGAAGGAAAAATAACACTTGTTTGTTTTTGAGAACTAGTCATTGAAAAGGGAGATATGGAGAACCCGAGGGATTCTTGGAAAACATCTAGGAAAGCCAATAGCTCAGGTTTCGTTAAAGATACCAGGAGGGTGAATGCAGGGAGCAGAGAAGAGTGGTGTGGTAAGGATCTCAACGGGGCAGATCCATTGAAGGAGTCTGGAGAGAAGGCCAAAGGGAGAATTCTTGGGATTGTTATCACCTAAGGGAAGCAGGGGCACTAAAGAGGACCACTGGAGCCACAGCTGGGCAGTGCAGATAGAGCAGACAGTTTTGCAGGCAAGAAAGGTCACAGAGGAGGTTGAAACAGACATGGCAGATTGGAATTTGGAGAGAGCTGATTTCAGACAAAAGCCCAACTTAGGAGGGAGGGACCAAGCTTCATGGGTAGGTGGGCCAAACAGAGGAAGAAAGGGCTGAGGGGCAAACTGATGTGGGGCGGAACACTGCCCTGACATCAACTGTGATCAAATGAAAGCTCAGATCCAGCTCAGCCAGATCTTGTCCAGTGATAGCCAACAGATATCATCACTGCCCAGCTCAGGCAAAATTTAGCTTTGTACATAATCTAGACTGTCACTCTATTTTGTGGCTAAGTCTTCAGGTATGGCTCATCCTCACTCCTGCTCTTTCTCCCCCGTCTATAGAGGTGTTACCTGTGGGCATCATTGCTGGGGCCACCATTGGTGTAAGCATCCTGGTCATCTTCTTCTTTGTCGCCTTGGTGTTCTTCCTCTACCGACGTCGCAAAGGCAGTGAGTACAGGCGCTTCACAGCCACAGCAACCCTTCAGGGTCACATCACAGGGTGGGGGCTAGAAGCCAATGCCACAGAGACCAACAGAAAGCACCTGGCCCAGCCACACCTCCCTGTCCTAGGTCGAAAGGATGTGACCTTGAGGAAGCTAGACATCAAGGTAGAGACGGTGAATCGGGAGCCACTTACAATGCATTCTGACCGGGAAGATGATGCTGCCAGCATTTCCACAGCAACTAGGGTCATGAAGGCCATCTACTCGGTGAGGATCGTGCTTCTTGCTGGCCTAGGCTCTTCATAGTCCCAAGGACAGCCCTATGCATTTTTCATAGCTTCTGTCACCTCTTTGTCAGTGAGTTTAGCCTGCTCTTGCCACCCCAACTCCTATGTGCCAGCCTGCTCACCAGCAGACACTCACACACTCCATTGGGACCCTCACACACACTTACACATATACACTGCCATATGCTTCTATAGAGCTGCTCCCCCTCCCTCCCTTTGCCTCATCCTTCCCTCACATAGAAGAAAATCTGTAGCTATTTCTGGTTCACTCTCCTCATTGCTGAGATGTGCGCCCTGACAGTAGCAATGGCAGACTCAAGATGTCATATTACACGTTGGCAACAAAATTAATGCTAGAAGCCAGGTCTGTAGAGTCCTCCTACTTCTATACATGAGACACAGTCTACCCTAACCCATAAATTAGCAAAGGTGGGGGAGGGGGTAAAGCAGAGTCTGTCTCCTGACACACACTCCTGTCCTTTAGTCTTTTAAGGATGATGTGGATCTGAAGCAGGACCTGCGCTGTGACACCATTGATACACGGGAAGAGTATGAGATGAAGGTGGGAAAAGGGATTAAAGCAAGGCACAAGGGAAATGGGATAGGAGGATCTGCAGGGGGAGGTCTGCAGATAGAACAGAAGAAAGAGTGATGCCGAGTGAGAAGAGGAGAAGAACATGGGGTGGGGAGGGCATGGGCAGAAGACCATTTGAGATCCCATTACACTGGAGGACACTCACACTTTGATCCTCTTCTCTTGCTGCCTCCCCACCCTCAGGATCCTACCAATGGTTATTACAATGTGCGTGCCCACGAAGATCGCCCGTCCTCCAGGGCGGTGCTGTATGCGGACTACCGTGCCCCTGGCCCTACACGTTTTGATGGCCGCCCGTCATCTCGCCTCTCCCATTCCAGTGGCTATGCCCAACTCAATACGTATAGCCGGGCCCCTGCCTCTGACTATGGCACAGAGCCCTCACCCTCTGGCCCTTCTGCTCCAGGTGGCACAGATACAACCAGCCAGCTGTCCTACGAGAACTATGAGAAATTCAACTCCCATCCTTTCCCTGGGGCAGCCGGGTATCCTACCTACCGTCTAGGCTACCCCCAGGCCCCACCCTCTGGCCTGGAGAGGACCCCATATGAAGCATATGACCCTATTGGCAAGTATGCCACAGCCACTCGATTCTCCTACACCTCTCAGCACTCAGACTATGGCCAGCGATTTCAGCAGCGCATGCAAACTCATGTGTAGAGTCTGGCTGGGGTCTCTCTGCGGGGCAGAGGAGAAGGCTTCCCAGTTCTTCCCTGACATTCAGGGACATTGCTCATTGCTCCTTTCTTGGACCTAGCCTTCCTCCTCCTGCTGTCACAAATAAGGAGCAGGTCTCCCAGTAACACCCCATTCCAAGGACGGTGCTCTGGGCACTCCCCAGTCTCCCAGGCCTGCTGAGCTCTTTTTCAGGAGGATGTCTCTACTGACCTTGATTCATATCTGACCCAAGCATGGGCATGGGGAAGTGGAGGTTGGGGAGGGGGGAGGAAAGGATAGGAGAGGAGGAGAAAGGAGAAAAGAGCACATTATTTTATCATTTCCTTTCTGTCCTGCTCCTCTGATCACCCATAAGTGGGCATGGAGATATGCTGAAGTGAGCAGGCTCTGGCCTAGGTGGCTCTAGTCCAGACAGCTGGACTGTGGGGCAGTCCACAAGTCCCTCTCTTGATTTCATTCATTGTGTTCATCTTTCCCACCTCGGGGGACTGCAGATGGGACAGTGGGTTCAAATCCAGCCTTTGGTCAGCTACTGTGGCTATTTACTGTGACTGCTTGAGTGCAGAAGGCTCCGGAAATCTCCAGGAGCATTTCTCTCCTTCCTTTCAACTTTGTGCTGGACCAGCCAGATGTGTCCTAGATGTGAGCAAAGAGTGGTCGGGACCATGTACTGGTCGGCTGGCAAGGGACCACTGTGCTGCATGGCAGTTCCCAGACCCAACAGTAGTGGGAACCGCACAGTCTTACTACTTCCATGTTATCCGCCCCACTTTTTGGTATTAGCTTTTGAGCTTTGGGGAATAGGGTAGGGCAGAGGTGTCATGGAGCTATTTTTTTTCAAAGGCAATAAAAGCCCTCATTTGGAAAGCTGAAGGGTTTTCCCCACCATACACAAGTCCCCATGCAAAGAAAAGGGGCACCTGTCCTCCAGCAGGCTCCTAACACCTTGCATTATTCTGAGTCTCCAAGCACTTTAAATCTTATTTTTTACATCCAGTGGTCAGACCTGCCTAGATGTTAGAGTTAAGCAGTCCTGAACCTTGGACACTGCTACCCTATCCTGGGACTCACCCTAGTTAGAGTTCACCTTGCAGGTAGCATGGTAAATGCTTTATCCAGACACATTTTGGTTTTGCCTCATCCTTACCCCACCCCTAGGCCAATCAGATTTTTTTCCCATTTTCAGTGCCTTGAGCATCAGGTTTGTGATGCTGTCCCTGAATAGAGAGCAGGAACTTGTGAGCTTCAGATTGTCCTGTGTTAGCATCCAAGGAGAGATAAACGAGGGGATGTGAAGGGAAGGGGGCCTGGAAATGGCTCTATGAAAAACTTTGTACTGATCTAGAAGGAGTCCCCAGTGCAGAACACTGTAGGCATTGCATTCCATAGCCCATGTTTCCCCTTCCTGTGCAGCACACACACAACCACACACACACACATTCCATACCACTTCTCATCTGCCACCTTCTGACCAAAGAGAATCTGTAACTTCTGTTTCAGCCTCAGTTTCCCAAGAAACCTCTGCCCATCTGGAGTCTACTGCCATCCTGGAGTCAACTGTCCACCTTCCTATTGGCACCTACAAGATGGAAGGGGTATTCTCAGAATACTCCTTGTCTTTTCACATTGGTCCCCACTCATTAGTCACATTTACTTTTATGAGTTACATGCTCATCAGCCACGGTCCATCACTAACCTTATAGATTGTCTCCTTTCTGATAAGGACTGGTAGTAAGGGGCTCCATTTCCAGCCTGGCAGACAGCCTCTGCTTCCTCTTCTATTCCAATAAGTACACCCTAGAGTGGCCCTGTTCTGTAGCACTGACAGGCTTGTCGCTGTATTCCAGTTCAGAGGACTCACTTCAGAGCCTTGTCATGAGAAGTCAGCAAAGCAATGTGTTTACAGAGTAGGTTCTTGTGAATATGAATTCATGCAAGTTTTTAAATTTCATTGACACCTGAAGCTGTGGGTGATCCGAACACTTTAAAGTCTAAATAGAGTGGCGTTTTAAACAGCAATACTCCCTAAAAAAATCATCTTGTTTGGTGTTTGGCTTGATTCTCTTATTTCTCTCTGATTTAAGCGGTAGATCCCTCCCATGGAAACAAAAGCATCACTAAGGTCAAGCCCTGCCGGAAATCTGTGGGTATCAAGCACTGTCCAGGGCACAGGGAGCAGCAATGGAGACAGACTCGTCTCCTGCCACTCATATTCTGCAATCAGAATCAGAATCAGGGGTGGGCCCAGCTGAATGACCAGTGGGATTGCATGTCTAGGTAGTTGAAGGTCCCCTTAATCATGGGACTCTACCACCATTTGGTACCAGCATATTTGTACCCTGTTACTTGATGATGTTAAGCACCCCAAGTGTTACTGCTTTATTTGAGAGAATAAGGAACCAGGAGTCGAGAGATCCATGATCCCATTTTGCAGCTGCCGTTTGCTCAGTAACCATGATCTGACCTCTGTTTTCGTTGCCTTCAATTTTCGGGTCTTTATCTACAACTATTCTGTGTTGGCTGTGTTCATCTGGGGAGGCAGGATTTGGGATTGTCCATCCATCCAAAGAAATTAGGAAAAGTAAGCAGTCCAGGTGAGGGTTGGGGCAAGGGAGGCCTGCCTGTAACACAAGCTTCACCCTAACACTGAAGTGGACCAATCTGGGTTGTTGTGATCATGGTAGGGCTCAGTTTCCTCTACCGTGAATGCAGACTGCAGTGGCACATAAGCTATAGTGAAGCTGCCTTCCACATGGTCTTCAGGAATGGTCATCTGGCAAAGGCAGCACTCCCTATTTATCAAGCTGAAGCCTCTGGTCCCAGAAGTCAGGAGTGAGAGTGGCTAACACCTTCCCATAGGCTGAAAGGGGAGCTGGTAGAAGGGGTTTAGTGGCTTTAACAAACTCTGCATATGCAAAAAGTTCTTGTGGCTCTGGATAGGCCTTACTCTTTTTAGAGAGCCCAGCCTAATTACTGAGTCTCCCATAGTCTAACCACAGAATACACACAAGGCAAAGCCTGCCATAAGAGAAAGGAGCATAGTCAGGAAAGGCAGCAACCCACAGCTCACACAGTGTTTGGGTCACAGTGAGAAAGATGAGCTCTGTTCACATGATTCTGGGTGATAGGCTTTCCTCATGCTGGCAGCGGCTTTCCTCCTATGTGACAGGAATTTCTGCCCTGTGGGAGGGAGCACACAGACCTGTATCTTGTCCCTTGTGTTCTGTTCACATGTGGTGCTCCTGGGTTCCCTAAGATGGAATTGGTGGCCCCTGTATACTTCACTTGGCCCACTACATAGCAATGTTAGGCTACGGGGGTTAATAGAAACTCCTGTTGAAGTCAAAGGCCCTGTTTGGACATGTGGAGTCTACTGGTTCACTCACTGCCTCATCCTGCTGTGTGAGCAGTTCTATCCCTTTGGATGAATTACTGACCTCCCAAGGCCACTGCAGGCCCCGAAAAACTTGGCTTCCCTCCTATTTTATTTATATGGAATCTAAACCAGGCCTGCTGTGCACCCATAGAGCCAAGGGAATAGCTGGTAATATAACCCTGAGGTTCACAGACCTCAAGACTCCATCGGTGAGGCATTGACTGTTGGGAAAGGACCATAAAACTGTCCCTAAGCATAGCATCCCTTTCTCCCTGCATCTGTTCCATCTCCCCTGCTATCTTTCCTTCTCTTGTAAAGGCAGTGCTTTCTGGCGAGTGCTGGGTAACCTTCAGCAACTTGCTGCTGACACCACCCATTTGGCCTGGCAGAGTATGGATTTGAGAGGAGGGCACATTAAATGTGGTGATACAACAAAGGTAGGCTCTTCAGCAAAAGTGACCAACAAGGCCATGCTGCCTCCACTTTTAACAGCCCAGCACTTCGGGGGTCAAACTGTCCACCCCAGCCATTCCTGGGATTGCAATCCCCATTTCTGATGCCAGTTGAATTTTCGCTACCAAAATTCTCATCATAAATGGATCCATGATGATAACTAAGAGAAAAAAAGTATTTTTGTTAGGACAAACCATCATGGATTTTTATCAATATGTATCTGTGTGTCCTTCACACCTTTTCCTATTCTGACATTTTTTTTAAAAAAAATATTGTGTACTATATTTTTAGCCTCAAACACACTATATATTATATATTTAATTTTATATATATAAATATAAATGTTTTAAAAAGCACCATGTGTTGTGTTATTTAATATATGAGCATTTGTTTACTGTAAAACCCTGCTCAGTTTTGTGTGAAATTGTTCAGGTTTGGGGAGGAAAGTTGAAGACTGTGATTGTAAAAGTTATCTATTTTTACCTCAAGGCCACGTGAAGACCTTTCATTCTTCAGTTTGTGAGCATTAGAGAAGCCTGAGGGCAATTCTGGCTCGCTCTGCTTTTGTGACGTCCAAGCTCAGTGCTGGGCTTGACTGTGAGGGTGAAGAAATAGGAGCCTCTGCCTGGGCAGCTCAAATCCCACAGGGACTGGGAGTCAGTGCGCATCTGTGCTGTTTTGTATATTCAAATGCTGTGGTCTGAGTAAAAGCAATCTGCAGGTCTCTGACCTTGCAAGCTGGCTGTGAAAGTGCAGAGGCCAATGGCACAGCAGCACACACTACTTAATGAACTGGGGTTCATACTGCTCACCTCACAGGAGTGTTTCAGGATTGACAGAACTGCTTGCAGGTAATTTTGAAGCTGTAAGTCGTGAGAGAGATGCAAATATTCTTCTCTGGTTAATGACCAAGAAAGTCAAGACTGTTCCTGGGAACCTTTTCACATACAAGAATGCAGAGCACAGCTAGAAACAGAATGTGAGACATAAAAAAGGAAGAATGCAAGACTGGGTATATAGCTCAGTTGGTAAAGTTCATGTCCTACATCCATCAGGTGTCAGCCCTTGGGTGCTGGAGAGGGTGGAGAGGGGCAGGGGAGCAGGTGCAAGCCATTGCCAAAAGGTTACAGATTACACCTCACAAGGTTTATCCCAGAAGAGTGCAACTGCCACAGGGGCTGGAGTTTGGAGAAATGAGACCCAGGTACAGAGTGAATCTAGAGGCCAGAGTCATTAACTTGAATCAACACAGTTTTGGGGGCTTTGTTTATATGTCTGATTGTTTTTAAAGCAGCAGCAGTGGCATTGATTGGATCCAGAAACAAAAAGAAGATGGGGTTGGGGTGGGGCCAAGTGCAAAATTAGACTGGTAGAGGTGGAGGCCCAAGTGATTAAGCCAAATGGTATTGGGTAGGATGCTTTCTGTGCTGTGAGGGCCAGGACCCTGCCCAGGGCCAGCATTACTGTGACACAAGACTATGTATAGCACCCCACTTGGAGCTCCAAAGGCCTAAACCTACTGAACCCCCAAAAGGTCATAAGGACCATACTTAATTATATGCATTACGTTCCATCCTGACTCCAGTCCTTCACGGAAGTTACCTAAGGCTCAAGGGCAAATAATAAAGACGTGGCCTTTATCACCAAGCCTTAAGACACTTTTAAAAGGCACTCCCTCCTTGTGAAGTCTTCAGACTCAGGACACAAGCTCTTGGCCTAGCTTTAGATAATGTCTTTCTGCACTTTCTTATCAAAGAGTAAAGCTCTAAATCCTCCAGGATTTGATTCCAAGTTTTCCCAAGGAGTCAGATCATTCACATTTGTTTCCTGCGCTCACCTTTCAGCCCAGTCAGGTTGTGCCTTGTTTGCCCTGTGCTTCCCTTGCTGTTGTCTATCCCTAGAGGGGCCATTGACCTCTTTCCCAGAGTTTGCTTATTTGAAAGCTCACCTCAAAGGCCTTACCCTAAAAAGGTACTTATTAATCCCCTTCGTTTCCACCCTGAGAAGCCTCAAGCTGGTCTACTCATGCTAAGTTCTCCTTTGATCTGCTTTGAGTTTTGTGACTGGCACATGACACATTAGCACTCCCCTTCTTTGTTTCATTTTTTTTTAATTTTTTTCGAGACAGGGTTTCTCTGTAGTTTTTGGTGCCTGTCACGAAACTAGCTCTTGTAGACCAGGCTGGCCTCAAACTCACAGAAATCCACCTGCCTCCCGAGAGCTGGGATTAAAGGCGTGCGCCACCACCGCCCGGCTATCTCACTATGTAGTCCTGGCTGGCCTCTTCTCTCCAAGTGCTGGGATTAAAGGCATGTATCACACGTCTGATAAACCTTAAACTGCAGTTGGAGGCAAAAGCAATGCATTTCTTTATCATATATTTATATGTCTATTTTGAAATACCCTCACTCTATAGTACAAGATGGCCTGGAACTCACAATACAGAGCAGGATGTGCTGGGATTACAGTGAGTGTCTCTACACCTAGTCCACAATAATTAGTATCCTATCCCCCAGTATGGTGGGGTTGTTCAGTGTGCGCTGGAGGACAAGAAGGACGATGGTCAAGTCAATGAAATATCACACCTAGGGGAATTTAACCAGCACTCAAGTTGGGTGAAATTGGCCATGAAGAGCCTTGGCTCTGGTAAGGCCAGCCTTAGATTTGCCATGACTAGTACTTGCTGATGCTGAGATTTCTCTGCTTATTGTCTGACTGACAGACAATGCCAACTTGGTTATTTTGGGTCAATATGCTATATATGGATGTGATATGTCTCTTCCAGGTCAAAACATTTTGTTGCTCCCATTTTTGCTCCTGTTCTAGTGGCAGAAACCCTTTAACTGTGTTGTCAGAATTTCTAGGGTGAAAGCCTGGATTCCATCAGTCTAAACATGGTAGGCTCAGCCACTCCTGCCAATACCAATATACCAGAAGGGTAGTGATAAAGAGGAGAGATCTATTTAATGTGGCCCAATTATGAAGAACAAATAAAGGGACCCTGGGACTCTCAAGTAACATGATGTTTAGGTTAAATAGAGGAAGAACTGGGGTAGACGGGCAAGAAGTACGGCGAATTAGGCAACCTGGTAAAGTATGATCTGGTTGATAATTTTTTCAGTTCTGGTTCTTTAAGGTGGTCCAAAGAAGTTCTGATCATTGCCACCACTTAAAAGAATCGATCATATTCATCGAAGATGATCACTTCTGCTCCAATGTGCTTCCTTGCTCTTTGTGGATAGTTTCCCTCATCTGATGGGGGTTGGAGGTTTCCACGTGAATTCAGGGTGGCTGGAGGTTTAAGATAATAATTTGTCTCTGCCTTCAACCTTGAAGGGAATAAAATAGACTTGATAGACACTCTTTGGATGGTTAACGTCCCTGTGTGTAAACAGGCGATCAAAAATAGGGGGGTAAACAGCAGACAAAAATGGAGGCAGAAGTGCCAGCCTTTGTTCTGTTTGCTGAGGAATTGATGTCTTTTAAGAAAAAGAGCGTCCAAGTACCTATTTTCAGTTCCAATTGGTGACCTTTGCAGTGGTTTCTGCCTGGGTCCCTGAGTGATTGGGTAAAGCAGAGTCCCTTTATCAATTCATGATAAAACATGAGAGTTGAAGGAGAAATCAATCTTCATTTTGCTAAGATATTGAATTGGGAGTTGTCTGGAGATCAAATCAAAGACATTGTATATGCTGAACAGAGCTCTACCCCCAAATATCCCTAGCTTCCAAGATTCTGATGTTTTGTGATTACTCCTCACTATGATCAACATATCCTGTCCTCGCGAACATGGTGCTAAAATCCTGTGTTTGTTTCTCTGCATCTCTCTCCTCTTCTGTGAAATAGATTGTTTATAGTTTCCATTCTACCCAAACTACTCAGTTTTAGAATCTGAAACCCCCTTCATGATAAGTTTTCTCAGACTATAAGGAGGTGTGACAGGCACCTGCCTACCATCCTTTGTTCCTGTCTCAGCCATAGCGGGAAAAGTATCAGCATTTGTCCAGGGGTTCAAAGAGAAGTATGAGCTTCAAAATGAGGACTAGGGTAGAGCTAATCAGTGCTATGAGTGATACACGACAGGCCCCAGCTTTCTGAGCCACCTTGCCTTTATCTGGAAAACGCCTCGAGCAGTCAGTGGGATGAGAGATACAAAAGTCTTTTGTAAATTGCAGGATGCTATCCAAATATGAGTTGTCGGGGGCCCGTAATGCCAGAGCATTAGAGCATTCCATCTTGGTAGCATCATCCTATACCACACAGCTCATTGCCTAATACAATCACTCCTCTAGCCATGACCTGAGAGTAGAATGTGCTTGCTCAGCTGGGCGTAATAGGTCCTATCTCGCCAGGCCCCAGGGTTATAAATTCAAAGGATCAGTTCTCTGCAAAGAAAGCACCTGGAGGAAGAGAAAAAAAAATCAGTTCGTTAGCGTTCATTTTCCCATTTCCTTTACTCAGTGTAATTAGTGGCACAGAAGCAACCTCCTGCGAAGAACAGGACCTGCCCAAGCCAGAACCAGGCTGGGGGGCTTTGTCTTGTCCTCCCTTGCACAAGCCCTGTTCTCCTGATGGTCTCTGTGATGCTTAGCCTGGGGCACAGTTAATATTTTGAGACTCAAATTAATGTCCCCCTTTCCCAAAAGACACACTGGTGAAGACCCCTTTTCAAATAACATCCTGCTGCCATTCCCAGCAGAGGCTGACTTCTCGAATTACACTAGAGAAGAGGTTGAGGGGTCCCCCAAACCTGTTTTTTCTCAGAACCCCCATGATCCCCTCATCAAAATAGATACCTACCAATGCAACACAGAACCTCAAAACAGGAAGTGCCTCTGGGGCCATCTGACCCAATTAAACAAAAATCCCTTATCCTCAGAGAAGACACATAGGTTCAGCATTGGGGCCATCAGGGAACATGGTGAGGCTTTGTATAAAGTATGGAATCTGAATGTTTTGGGGTTGTCTCATCTTCTCCAGTTCCTGTGCCTTTGGGGGAAGTCCTTTGACCTTCCTCAGTCTAGGTTTCCTCTTTAATAAAACCATTCATTCATTGATACTACAACTATCTATTGCCTGTTTACCGTACGCTAGTTCTAATTTCAGACTGGAAACCTCGTGGAGGTCAGCCTTTACTCTTACTCTTTTCACTACTTGTATTTCTCCCACTTACTCTCCTTCTTTCTGTTTTTATTCTTCCCCTTACTCTCCCCCTTATTCTTTCTCTCCTCCACGCCCTCTTCACTTCATTTTTCCCCCTTGCACAAAAAATAAAGAAGATGCAGAGCTAATGTACTTAAGTTAATGTTTTACCCTCAGATCCTCCCTGCCACAGACATCCAATTCTGAGCCCAGAAGGGGTACTGAGGCTGGTACTCAAGGCCCCCATAGGAGCATGCAGATCACGATGTACATCTACTGTGAGCTGTGACTCTAAGCACACACTCTGCTTCTTCATCTTTAAGATCATCATAGAAAAGAGAAACATGGGTAGATCACTCTTATGACTAGTCCCAACACTTGAGACTAGTGGAATTCCATGAGTTCCAGGCCAGTCTACAGTGAGTCTTAGTTACATCGTGAGATCCTATGTATCCTCAAAAAACAAACAAATAAACAAACAAAAAACAAACAAACAAAACAAAACAAAACAAAAAACCACCTCAGGACAGGAGCTACTTGTTCACAAAAGGCCACCATACCAAACTATGTGTTCTGCCTCTGCAACCTCAGCAGTCCCTCCCCTTCCTCCATGGTAAAAACACAGCTATTATCTTTAAAAGAATAAGAAATAATTTATGGACTGGAGAGATGGCTCAGAGGTTAAGAGTACTGGCTGCTCTTCCAGAGTTCAACTCCCAGCAAACACATAGTGTCTCACAAATCATCGGTAATTAGATCTGGTACCTTCTTCTGGCCTGCAAATAAACATGCAGACAGAACACTGTATACATAATAAATCCTAAAAGAAATAAAAAATAATTTATTTTAGAGCCAAATTTGAGTAATCACATTCTGGTAAACACCAGATTCCAAGTTGCCACATGGAAGCAATTTTCAGAGTTTTATAGTAACAGAAAAACAAAAAAAAAATTCATAAAAGAGGTGAGAGATGAATCAAGGTGAGAGATGCAGGTACAGCAAGAATAGAACATCTTCATGCTATCCGATGACAATTTTAGCTCTGAGGTTGGTGGAAGCTAATAGCCTGCTATGTCAACAGATCCCAAAAGGTCTTTATCCATTAGTCACGGGATATTAGATTCTACACAGAGGTGGGCGAGGAATGGCTGTTAAGAGGGCTGAAACTAGTTCAAAACAAAATTATTAGGCTCCGGATCAGCACCGTTCCAACCTCTTGGCGTCCTGCTGTTCTTTCAGTCAATCAGATTCTTTCTTGGCATTCTTATTTATGGTTTTTTATACCCTGTATAGTTTATTGAAGTACTGACAGTTGGAGGGACTGACTGTAATATACAAAATAAAACCATGCCCTTAAAAGCAAAAAGCAAACCCTTCATTCCTCCTACAAGTTGAAAATACTTCCGGACATCTGGAAAATACTTCCTCTCTCCCCTTCCAGACTAGGTTTTAAAAGTCATTGATTTTATTTGCTCATTCACTAAACACTATACTGTTTTCTGTTCCTGTGAGCTAATCAAACAGCTTTTTTGGTAGTTATAAAACCTAATAGTAACTTTTCAGTTATTTTCTTCTGTTGTAGGATACTTTTTAATTTAAATAACTTTTATATTAATGTAAAGTGAATTTGTGTCAAATTATGTTTACTCATCAATACCTGAGGACTATTTACAGTAAGATATTTCAACTGATTCAAAGGAAAATTCAAAGTGCCACATTTATATAGGAATTCTGAAGTGAATAAATTTACAAATATAAAAAAATAAGGTTATTGGTGGGCAAGAATCCCAGAACCTTGGGGGGAAGAGGAAGCAGATATTTGAGTTTGAGGCCAGCCTGGTCTGTAAAGTGACTTCCAGGACAACCAAGTCTACACAGAGAAATCCTCTCTCGAAATTCAAAACAATAACCAAAAAGAAAGAAAGAGTGTATCCACAATATACTTCCCTTTGCATTCTGTTAGATATGACTAATGATTAATTCACATCCCAGTGAGCAAGAATCATCACGTTTCAGGTTTTTGTTTTGTTTGTTATTTCCAGAGTTGTATCTCAGTGTAAGACTACCCTGCAGGTAAGCTAACACACTCCATGCTACTTTTGAGGTTCTTTAATAAAAGTCTTTTCTGACTTTTAAATGTTCTTGCCTAGCCTGCAACTTGCAACACTTCAGATCACCCTTCTTTTGCTTTGTTGACCCCTCAGAGCATCGCCCATCTTTCTGATCAGTTCTTCCTGGCACAAATGGACTCTTTTGCCCTTAGCTGTCCTTTAACATAGATGCTCTGCAGTTTCTCTCTCTCAGTTCCCACACTTTTGAGGGTTGTCATGCCATCAAGTTTTCAGGAATAATACCAAAGCCTCTAGCATGGCTTCTGTAAAGGTCAAACATCCATATTTGCTTCCTCTGTATAGAACTTCAGAAACGACAGGCTCTACCCCCAAATCTTTTTAACTCTGGTCTTTAAGGCAAACCCCAGAGGCGAGGCCACTCTCTTTCCTTTATGCTTGCATGCCTCCACCATGGCTGTTTCTCTTTGCCTTCTGTCTGCCTGACTCAGGCTGTCTTTTTTTCTTCTCTACATTAATGACAGAATATCTTCTCTAGTTTTATGTGCCTCCAGCTCGATACTGTCCACTCCATACATAGCAGTGCTGCTGGAAGAATCCTTCAAAATCAAGTCTGATGTGACAACATTTCTGGATTCTCTGTGCTTTCTGTCAGGGTAGGGATAAAATGAATCACAGAAATCAGCTTTTTGTGTGCCTCCATGAAGAGAAATCCTTTTCTGTAGCCCAGTTATTGGTTGAGCCTCTTCCTAGATCTTAGAACAACTTGGATCTTCCTGTTACAAGAGGCACACTAATTTTCACTTTCTTGTGAAGCTATTTGGAATGAACGAGTGTTAGATGTCTCCTTGAAATCTTTTTGTCTGTTCAACTTTGTGTTTCCTAACTAATTCACTTTTATACTTTTATAAAACCTACACTGGGCTTTGCTCCTCCTTTAACTGACCTGGCAGGAGTAAAGATAGTCCAAAGAGAGACGTATACCTTTCTGTTCAACTAGCAGACTAATGAAACAGTGGACACCAAGAAACCAAAATTTTCAGCAGGATCTTATGCTAGAAGATGGAAAAGGCTGGAAATGCTTATCTGCCAGAAAGAGATGTCATACAGTTCTGACAACCTGATGGACCACTCTGCAGTAGACACTAATGTCAAGATGAGGTCTCTGCCTTACTAGGATGGCTCAGCCATGTGCACCTCTTGTTTTCTATTTAAACCTGTATGTCATGCCAGGCCTCTTAATGAACTTAGGGGGAATTGTCACTGGATCCCTTGTTCTGCTTTCTGTTATTGAATATGGGGGTTAGGTTACAACCTGTGCTCAAGTTTAATACAACCATCCATCTTCAATAAGACAAGTTAAAGAGCCAAGTTAAGGGAGAAATGTGGGAAAGTGGGGATGTTTAGTGTGGACCTTTCAAGGGGTAGAATTAAAAGATCCAGGGAACCCCAAAGTCCATCTTCGGGGTTCTGAAGTGAGACCTCAGCCTAATTAGAAGACCAAGGATCTGTCCATCTAAAGAGTCCCACCACCTTTGACCTGTCATTCCATCCTTCTGTCTGTTCCATCCTCTAAGGTGCTCTGACAAGATATTAGAATCTGTTTCTAGTTCTCCCTCTGGAGGTATTTTTTTTTTCTTTCTCCCAGCGTGAGATTCTTGGGAACATTCTCATTTTTTTGAGGTTCATTGTTTCAGTAATCTGATCGTCAGACTCAGCACAGGTATTTCTTTAGAGCACCTTTGTTTCTGCCAGGCTTGTTGTATTTCCAGTATGGTGGCACTGCTCCAATGTTCCCCAGGGCATGGTGGCACGCTTCTGTAGAGACAGACATAGCAGGGTCAAGGTTCAAGGGCATCTTTGGCTATATAGCAAATTAGAGGCCAACCTGGGCTACCTGAGGCCCTGTCTCAAAAAATAACAGCAACAAAATAAATAGATAAAAACATCAGGCAGGCAAGTTCCAGCGAAGCTGGGAAGTCTGCACTATAGGCCTCAGATGCTACCTCATGAGATTCTCAGCCTTTGGATTGGTGGAAGCCAGTGGTCTGTCAAGTTCAGAAAGGACTTATTTAGGAGCCACTGGATAGTAGGTCAAACACAGAGATGGGCAATGAGTAGCTGAAGGGGTTTAAAAATAGTCCAAGATAATTTGGCTCCTGACATATAACATTCCAGCTCTCCACAGTCACAGACATTCTAATCATTAAGTCATCCTTGGAGAATCTTTTAAAATTTTATTAGATTTATTCATTTTAGTTTATATGTGAATGTTTTGTCTGTATGTATGTCTGAGCACTACAGGCATGCTTGGTGCTCATGGAGGTCAGATGAAGGCATCAAATACCCGCTTAGAACTGAAGTTAGGGATGGTTGTGTACTACTATTGGCTGCTGGAATCAAACTCAGGGTCTCTACCAGAGCAACCAGTGTTCTTAACTGCTAAGTCATCTCTCCAGCACTGAAGAGGTTCATGTAGCATACTGGAGATCATGGCACACTTATGCAGGCTTCTCCATCAGACTGGTGTCCCCATCAGCCTGGTGTCCCCATCATTGTGTCTGGATCTCTATGCACACACCCCTTTGCCCTCTTCAGTGTCCTCTTTTTTTGTACAGGGGTGCTTAATTTCTTCTTCTTACCCCTATAAAATAGACCAGGAAAGAACAGGAATTACAAGGAGGGAGTACCGTTGGACACCACTAGAGTTCAGAGGATATAGATTGCAGAAAACCATGGTTTCTCTTTAGGAATGTGTGGCTCAAAAACTAGAGCAATATTCCCGCATGCAGAAAACTAGAGCAATATTCCCGCATGCAGAAAACTAGAGCAATATTCCCGCATGCAGAAAACTAGAGCAATATTCCCGCATGCAGAAAACTAGAGCAATATTCCCGCATGCAGAAAACTAGAGCAATATTCCCGCATGCAGAAAACTAGAGCAATATTCCCGCATGCAGAAAACTAGAGCAATATTCCCGCATGCAGAAAACTAGAGCAATATTCCCGCATGCAGAAAACAACAAAGATGCAAGCACTAAGTACTTGACGTCAAAATGGAGAATCAGCTTAGCAGTGAGCAAGAGCCATTACTTCTGCTAAAATTTGGGATAAGAGATTCAAGGAAGGAGGTTGCCTCCTTCTGCACAGGGACCCAGTAAATGAAGAGTAGCAGCCTTTGCACATGGGAAAGGACAGGGACAGTGAGACCGTGCAGAGGCAGTCAATGCAACACATGCCTTGTGTGATTTTCCTGGGGCAGAAAGCAGCTCACACATTTTGTATGGACTGGGCACAAGGACTGGGATGTTGGGAGACACCAGAAGTTAAATTTAAAGTACTGCTCAAGTCCCCTGGACATGATGCAATACTCAGCAGGGGTTGGATGGAGGAGCACAAATCTCCATGCATGCCTGGTGTATCATGCAAGAAGCAGGAAATTTTCTCTCTGCCTGGAGAATCCATCTTGGAGACAGTATACTGTCTAGTAAGTTCTTTTGGGCTGCAGCATGATAGATGGGAGCCCATCTAATGGCAGACCCAGAAGAATGCTGCTTACTGCTTGCTTGGCCTCACTCCTATGCTTGAACCCCCTCACTCTATTTTTTGGTGCTCCTAGGCTTGTCCTCGTCTCTCTGCCAACTCCATAGCCCTGCCATACCCTCCCATAAGTTCTGTTTCCCAGCTCTGCTTCTTGTGTTTTTACTTTGCATTGCCCCATCGTTTTGCTTCTGAGCTGTTGAAACTTTGTCTTTTCTTCTCACTTATCCACACCCTTTTCCTTCCTATCACTTCTTTGTGCTGGAGAGCTGGTGTTCAGGGAGGAGTCAGGAGACACACAAGGATGACTAAACTAAAACAGAACACAGGGAAACTTGGCTGGCTCCTCCCCAGAGTGAATCATCTCTCCTTTCGTCTTTGTCTCCTCATTGTTTCCTGGTTGACTCTGGCTGTTGTCATATATGAATGAATACCTCTAGAATGCGCTCCATAGTTTCTAGGTGATGAAAATTCTCTTAAACATATCCTAAGGGTAGGTAACTTTTGTGGGTGCTTGCTCTGTACTGCCTCATCTCCCAGGAGTTTGTTCTTAACTAAAGCCCAGAGGGTTTCTAGGAGGGAGGAGGAGAAGGAGAGAGAGAGAGAGAGAGAGAGAGAGGAACCCAGACTGACTTGCTAGGCTGATCCACCTCGTGGTGGTCCTCCTCGTGGTGGTCCTCCTCGTGGTGATCCTCCTGGTGAGAGATGACAGCATTGCTTGCTTCCACTTTCTAACTCCGGAAGAAACTGTGAGAGGCTGAGGCCATCAGATCCAGGAGCCTCATGCTCTTATCTTCTCCACCCTCAACCCTCTTGCCAAGTATTGGAGGGAAATACGCATTCATTTCTGTGCAAATGCCTATATAGCTGGCAATGCCTGCCTGCTCTTCATGTGCTTGCTATTGGAGCAGTTAGTGTTACTACTTGTACCCTGGAAGCCTTAGTAAGTCAAGCTCAGCCCCCTGCCCTCACTCAGCCAAATAAACAACAGTGAAAAGTAGTAAATATTTGTTCAAGTGATCATGTTAGAAAGAGGAACAAAGGAAACCAGTGATCCTCTAAAGCCCATTTTTCTGGGTCCTTACATGAGGTTTAGGTTTAAGTTAATGGCAAGAAGTATGTATAACTAAGCGATCCTGGTCAGGGTGTAGCTCCCCCTATTATTGTCTTGGCTCCTGTCTCCCCTGTAAGGTGTCTGATAGGTTGTTAGGACTATGTGATCTCCTAGCAAACAAGCCCCTCTCTGGCTGCACCAGGCCCCAGTTACTGAAAACTCTAGTTTCTTAGTGTTTTGTGTTTTATTACTCGGGCAGACAAAGGGAGGGCACAGACCTCTGTTCAGAATATCTTCATCTTGCCCAGGATGACTCCATGAAGAGGCCGGTGTTGTTGTCAAAGGCAAAAAACCAAAACCACAACCCTTGCTTCAAAGAGGCTAAGCGATGTTGATTCCAGAGCCACATATGTGTGACCAAGGCCTTAGAGCCATGAAAGAGAGCTCTTGGAAAGAATTCGTGTCTGCAAAGAATGACTGCAAAGAACTGACTGATTAGAACAACAATGATATGGAGAGGTTGGAATGTTGCCGGCCCAGAGGTGAATTACCTCGTCTTGGGCTAATATTAGCTCCTGGAATAGACCTTGCCTGCCTCTGTGTCAGAATTAACATCCTGTGACTGACAGCAGATCACCAGCCTCCACCAACCCAAAGGCTAAGAAAGTCTTTAGAGAGCATCTGAGGTATACCTGAAAACTCTGCCCACCTTGCAGTAGCCCCTCTTTGGTCTCCCCACCACTGTATTCTAAACTTGACTTTTCTTTGTTCTGCAAGCCATAAAGCTTCATGAAACCACTTCTGTGTTGGAACATGAAATTTGGGTAACCCAAAGCCATATTCCTGGGCTGTGGTCACTCCAAATGGTTCCTGAATAAACAACCTCTTATTACCTTTAAGATGAATGCTGTGGTTTTAGCATCAGCAGAACAGACTTAGATTTGCAAAAATTCCATGTTCCAACAGTTTAATGAAGTTTCTTTCTTAGAATAGCTGAACAAGGCATTTAAAAGTATATTGATTGTAACATTAAGTAGGCAGGTTACAGCAAATTAGAGAAGCCTCTATTCTATCATAGGTCTCAGATGTCATCTGATGGGATTCTTGGCCTTTTGATGAACAAAACCTAGTGTTTAGTAAGTTAATACACTAAAAAAAAAACCCCTTCTTTTAAAAAATTGCTAGATTTTAGGTCCAGCATAGAGGCAGGCAAAAATTTTAGGGAGCTAAAAGTCACCAAAGATAAGTTGTAATTAAGCTATGAATCTGTAACTTGTTAATGTCTCCACAGTCAGTGAAGTTCTAACCATTTAATTATCTGGTAGAAGGCTCAGCCGAAGATAGAAGTTTTCCCTGGAACTTTTATTCACTCTTTCAGTTTTCTTATGAGT
Organism: Microtus californicus; assembly: GCA_028537955.1. NCBI lineage: Eukaryota > Metazoa > Chordata > Mammalia > Rodentia > Cricetidae > Microtus > Microtus californicus. The sequence continues at coordinate 3,086,701 of JAQJZF010000018.1, read as the reverse complement.
AAAGTAAGGAGTTGGATGGTCTATAAAATGTTAAACTATGATTCTGTGTTAGGGGAATTCTTCCAGAAAACTGAGATTATCTCATGTGTCTAAGTCTGCTCTCTGGGATGGGGATTCCATGAGCAGTCTGGGGAGAGCCAGCGAGGAGCCAGAGCTGGGTAGACTGGTGCGAAGGAAGAGGAGGGGGCTCTGGGGCAGGCATGTGTCTGAAAAAAGGTAACTGCCTAGTGCAGCAGCCTGTACCCCTCTTCCTCTATCATCCTTGAGCCTTAATATAAGAGTTGCATTGTAGATTTATCAATTAGGTCTGGGCACCGCATGCTCTCTGAAATGGTTTCCATCTGCTGTAAAGAGAGCTTCTTTGAGGAGGAGTGAGAGCTATTCTTACCTGTGGATACATGGACACATATTTAGAAGTTGACTGGTTTAGGAAGATGGCAACGGTAGGCTTTTCTCTGTATTGATGACTGCTCTAGACACAGGTGCTTGACTAGGTTTACAGCACCAGGCATGGATTCTCTCCTATTGAGTAGCCTTCAGTCCAGTTAGAAAGCTGTTGGTCACTCAAGTACCACTTCAGCACCACTGCAGATAGCTGGTCAGGTTAGCCATTGTGGTGTTCACAGCAGCACCACTGCAGATAACTGGTCAGGATGGCCATTGTGGTATTCACAGGTTTTACAGCTAGCTAGAACTGTTGGTTGCTTTTTCTTTTAGTTCCCTCTTGGCAGCTTGTATGCATCTTCCAATACTACAAGAGCTGTCTTCAGGAAGAAGGCATGCAGGTCACTTCTAGCTTAATTCGTCCAATTCTTGTGTCTGAAATATGTGAGTTTTCTGGAATAGGAGTTTTTTAGTATGTTTTGAAAACGGTTAAGGTGACATCTCCAGCATTACTCTTTTGGCTATCGAGGGTCTTTTGTGCTTTTGTATGAATTTTAAGTTTTTTACTGTTTTCTTTTTCTTTCTTTCTGTTTTTTTTTTCAAGACAGGGTTTCTTTGTATCTTTGGAGCCTGTCTTGGAACTAGCTCTTGTAGACTAGGCTGGCCTCAAACTCACAGAGATCTGCTTGCCTCTGCCTCTCGAGCGCTGGGCTTAAAGGTGTGTACCACCACCATCTGGCTCGAATTTTAAGTTTTTTTTTTCTATTTACGAGAAGAATAGTTTTAGAATATTGATGACAGATTGGAGGGAAGGAGTAGGAGAGTGTGTGGAGGGAGTGAGAGGAGGGGAAGGAGTGGGAATTTCAGTTGGTATTTCTTTAAGTAATAAAATAATAATAATAAAAAAGAATATTGATGGGGATTGCATTGGGTTTGTAGATTGCTTTTTTAAAAAGGAGCCATTTTTACAAGATTGATTTTTTTCCAGTTTGTGAGCATGGTTTTCTACTTTCTAATGTGTTTTTCAATCTCTTTTAACATTCTTATTGTAGGGTCTTTTCTTCCTTGGTTAGGATAACTCTGAGGATTTAAAAAAAAACAATTGTTAATGGAATCATTTCCTTGATTTCTTTCTCAGTTACTTCTTATTGGTATAAATGGACTCTTTGATTTTTGTATGTTGGTTTTGTGTCCTGCCACTTTGCTGGATTTGTTTATCAAATCTAAGAGTTGTCTGGTGGTGTCTTTAAGGTTTCTTTTCTTTTTTAATTTTAAAAGCCCGATGTGCTTATAAAGATTATGCTTACAAGAAGGAAACTGAGTAATGAAGAAATATCAAAATGAAGTTGATGAATAAAAAGGCACATTTCAAAAATGTAAGGGTACAAAGAGTCCTTTCTTTGTCCTACTAACATAGGACGAAAGGGAAATCAGTTTGAAAGTTTCTCAAAAAGCTGAAAATCGATCTACCACAAGATCCAGCCATAACATTCTCGGGCATATACACAAAAATTCTATATTTTATTATAGAGACTTAATGATCCATGTTCATTGCTGGCCTATTCATAGTAATCAGGGGATGAAAACAGTCTAGATAAGCTGATAAATGGGAGTGAAGATGCTATAAATTCACACAATGGACTAGCCAACTATCAAAATACTCTGAAATTATGCAATTTGCAGATCACCTCTTGATGTTGGATTTCCTTCTTTTATGCTCTGAATATGCTTAAACAGATATTTAGGGAGAAAGTAGGTGAAATCAGAGAGATGCCATACAGCTGCCAAAGGAGAAAGATGCCAGCCACCAGACAGAACCCTACCAGTAGGCTACAGCCTGGTGGTAATACACAGATTAATAGAAATGGTTAATTTAAGATGTAAGAGTTAGCTAGAAATATGCCTAAGCTATTGGCCAAACAGTATTGTAATTAATATAGTTTCTGTGTTATTAGTTAGGTCTGGGTGGCCAGGAAATGAGCAATCCCTGGCTACAAAATGGTGCACCAATGTGGGGCAGCTACATTCACATAAAACCTGAGAGAGCTTGAAAAAAATTCTAGGTATAAAAGAACAAAGTTAAGCACAACTTCTTGATAGTAGTACCTTTTTTTTTCTAGATAGGCTCTGTTTGCTGGCAGTGAGCAGAGGCGTGGTTCCTGTAAGAGAGGTCTTCCTAGTTCATACTGGCATGAACAGCTATGGCCTTTTCAGGAGGTCTGGCTAAGGAACACTTAAATGGGGTTCATGAGCAGAGTGCTACAACTTGTTTTATGGCAACATAGACCCCTTGCGTCCCTGGAGCTGGGCTGTGGAGCTAGCAGTGAACATACCTCTGCCATGTTGGACTGGGTTAGGCAAAAAGGAAAGGTAGCCTTAGTCCTAGCCAAGTAGCTTAGCATTTTAAGAAGTGCTCCTGGTCAGAAAAGGAATACAGGTACATAATAAAGACGAATTCAGACAATAAAAGACCTCTGAATGAGACTCAACATGTTTAAAAAATGTGCCTAGGCTTGGGAGAGAGAGAAAAAAGAATATAGACAGTTATAAAAAGAAGTAAATAGTTTAAAAAAATAAAATAAAGTCTTGGTTTTGGAAGTTCCTTACAGTGTTCTTCTTGTTTACTTAGGTAATATTATATTCTTCTGGAGTCTTTGATACAGTTGAAGAATATATAGTTATAATTATAGTTTTCCTTAGTTATGATAAAAGATAAAGTAGACATAAATATTTTAACTGTAATTCTTTGATATCCGTTTTGTTATATGTAATTTTACTTTGTTAAAGTTAAAACCTTCCTTTTTATTTAGACAGAAAAGGGGAGATGATATGGGATTCTGTTCTGTATGTCATGAATATGTTTTATTACTATTCGTTATTAAAGAAGCTGATTCGACTAATGACTTAGTAAAGTCATGTTGAAAATACAGACAGAGATATAGAGAAAAAGTAGGCAGACTCAGAGAGATTCTATGTCGCTGCCAAAGAAGAAAGATACCTGCTGCCAGCCAGAAGTTACTGATAGGCCACAGCATTGTGGTGATACACAGATGAATAGAAATGGGTTAATTTAAAATGTAAGAGTTAGCTAGAGATATTCCTAAGCTATTGGCCAAACTGTATTGTAATTAATATAGTTTCTGTGTGATTATTCAGGCCTGGGAAGCTGGAAATGCACAAGCAGTCTCTCTACAACCTCTGTCTTCATCAGAGCATCTTTTTTTTAAAAGTACTTTGCAATTAACACAGCAGGGACTGTCAACATGCAGAGAAAAAGAGAATTCAGAGTTCTCAGCCGTGAATGTGATATCGATATTATATCCTTCCCCTCAAGGCTCAAAGATATTTGAAGAAAAGAGTTGGAAAAATTATAAGAGCCAGACATGGTAGGTAGATGATTTTAAGGAAGCAACATTTTCTAGTCATGACAAGGCAGATGTAGATGTGGACTCACAAGAGACTGACATCATGCACAAGGCCTGATAGAGAAGGGCTGGTCACCCCTAGCCAAGGTGCTATTGGCATTTTATGGGTTCTGGGAGTGGGAGAATCATTTTTCTTCATTGGTGTGACAATTAGCATATTGACCACACTCCAAGGCAAGATTCATGCCCAGGAAAAATTGACTAACACAAAGTAGACTCAATGATTTTTCAGAGAGAGAGAGAGAGAGAGAGAGAGAGAGAGAGAGAGAGAGAGAGAGAGAGAGAGAAAGACCAGAGCAAGGAAGAAAGGAAGGAAAGAAGGAAAGAAGACAGCAGAGCAAGCTGTGGAGAACAGGTCAGGAAGTACTATTACTCTGTTCCTGCCTTGGCTTTCCTCAGTGGTGGACTCTAGCCTGTAAGCCAAACAGCCCTGTTCTGCCCAAAGTGCTTATCACAGCAACAGAATCACCTCTTTATTGGCGAAACTGCTTACTGAAGTCAGCCACTGTTTGTCTGGTGGACTCTATGGTTTTATATCTAGTATTTGTTTCATGAAATACTGCACCCATGTTAGTACATAGATGTTCAAAGTAGCCGTTTTTATTTATTTGTCTGAGTGTGCCACAACCTGTATGGAGGTCAGGAGACAGCTCTTAGGGAGTTGATTCTTTCCTGTCACTCTGTGGGATCAAATGATAAAACTCAGGTCATGAGGTCTGTAGTCAAGCATTTCTACCCCTGAGACATCTAGCAGGTTCTATATGCTTAAAATTGTCATGTTTTCTTGATGTGCTTTTTTTCCTAAATCAGCTTGAAGTAACTTTACATTTTCTGGCTAATCTTGGCTCAGAGTCTATTTTGTCGACTTCTTGCTCCCTGGTTCCTTTTACTTGGAATATCTCTTTCTATTTTCATGCTGAAGTAGTGTTCATCTTTGATGATGAGGTACATTCCTGAGAGATAACTAATAAACATGTCTTGTTTTTTAAACCATTCAACCAGTCTGTGCCTTATTTTTTTTACCAGAAAGTTTAGTTAATTTTTATTTAAAACTTCATTGAATGTGAAATGTCCATCTTTACAATAAACAAATATAGTAACAATAACTCACACTAAAACAAAACATACTTCTTCTGTTTAGATAGCCATTGCTTTTCTGTTTGGGGCAGTTTAAAGCTTTACTTTGGTCACGAAAACAAGAATGTATCTTTACAAAGGCTCAAAATAGACCATTTTTTAAACAAAGGCGATGATTCACAAAAGACTATGAATAGAACCTGAACTAGCTGTTACAAATCTAATAAGATTTATTAAAAAGAAGTTATATCAATAACATATCTGAAAGGTTCTTATATAAAATATCAAATGAAGAAAAGAATTTATCAATGTTCAAAAAAGTGAGTTTGTTCATAAAAAAGTTTGACAAATTACCATAAAAGTGCAACATTCTTCTTGACCCTTCTTGTCCAAAATTTTCCACTTGATAAAATAGCCAAGGATCTGAAACTGAGAAAATATATTTGAGTACAGTGTGTGAAACGTGATACTAGTTTTTCTTTTTCCTTCTTTCCCCTACCCTATCATCGGAAGATTTTACTAACTCACAACAAGCTTGCCACTTTAGTGTGCTGCTCAGATGTAAGAGACACTTCTCTGTGTAGTTTTTGGTCTGTTTTCCACTGTCTCTTGACCCCAAGTTTATATGAATTCTTACATGCATCTTTCGGAATTCTCTGCTATTGCTTGTTGGGTGTTCTCAATTGTGTTTTGTGGTCTGTTTGAGAATGAGAGCTTGGGAAGGGTATGCTACAATGGAGGAGACTGTGAGTCACTGGAATCCATGGCTGTCGGAGGATGTATATGGCTGAGCTTGCGATGGACTGCTGGCTGGTCTATGACTAGCCAAGAGCTGAAATAACCAAGAGTTCTTTGTTAACACAGTTTAGTGAGCCTTGGATGTGACCTATAATTACACCGTGGATCTCAGTGGCTGCTGTTTCCCTTATCCTTAGAGACACCTGGTCACTGTACCAGGACATTTGTGGCATGCAGATGAGGTTTGGTGCACCTTCCTTCCTTCCTTCCTTCCTTCCTTCCTTCCTTCCTTCCTTCCTTCCTTCCTTCCTTCTTTTTCTTTCCTTCTTTCCCTCCCTTCCTTCCCTCCCTTTCTCCCCCAACTCTTTATTTTTGAGCATCTTTCAACTGACCCTGCCTGAGTGAAGCTATTCCTACATGTGGGCTCAAATTCATGCACATGGAGACTTGCCCCTAGTAATCTTCCTTTGAGGGCCTGAGCAAAGGCTTTCTCATCATCCTCCAGGCCACCTCATTCACCAGGAATACTTTGCCTTATTTGCTTGATAGTGAAGTTGCTGGTGTGGTTATGCTCCTTCAGATTGCAGTACAAGGAGATGCAATTGCTCTGATGCAGCAAGTCCTGTGTGTTGTAGACCTTCCACACACCCAGGGACCACCCTATCCTGTCGTATAAGTAGGGGTAAAAAAAATATGGCTTGGAATCTGAAGGCCTTGGCATGAACCGCAAGTGCCTGCCTAGTGTCACCAAAGCCGATAAGGCCCAGTGTCTCATCATGGATAGAGATGCCACCCCACAGATCTGTTCCACGCTTTGTATCCATGTGCCTTCCCCAAGCACATGGTACAGATGGGTACTGCCGATATAGATTGAGAATGTATCAGGAGGTGGAATACGCTGTCCCCTCCATAACCATAGGCAGGATGCTTCATGTGGTGACCCCGAGCTTGCCAGCAGCCTTGATATTCTCATTACCATAGCCACTCTCAGAGCCTTAAACTTCTCCAGTCTTCCTTAGTGAGGGTGACAAGTGGTAGGTACATTGTGGCACCTACAGATTTATTTAATACCTTCTCATGAGATTGTGTATCTCAGAAGGCCACAGTGGCTGAGTCCTTCAGGATGGCTATCTCTGCCATGCAGTGCCACTAGTGGGAGGGGTGTGAGCTGTGGCTTATAAGCCGAGGGCAGATATCTTCACATATTCTGTACAGTCATTGTAGCTTGACTTTGAGTTTAGCCACAAAGGTCATTCTTTGTTGAGCACTGAGATTAGGAATCAAAGGGCAAAGCAGTCAGCAGTTCCAAGGGGAACTCGCAGGAGTCTGTGAGTTGTGTGCCTTGCACCCAATATGCATGCAGTATTCATAATCCAGTATAAGTGTGTCAACAAACTACAGCTCTGCTTTTTTTATTTTTTAAGGGGATGTGGTTTATTCAGTTCACATCCTTTTACTTGTTGCTAGAGCCTTTTGGTGTGTAGGAAGCCACCGCCTTAATGGCAGTGGCAGTGCAGGGGAGGGGTGTGGCTTCTGACTGGATCTCTGCTCCTCTGGTGTTCATGAACAACCTTAAGATCAAACACACACACACACACACGCACACACACTGCTCTAGAACTCTGAGTCCCATGATCCTCTGCCTCACACATTTCTATGTCTGGTGATTGGGGAACTGATGATTGAGAACATTAATATTTAGAAGTTATTGGAAAAGTGTTTAATAATTACTGACTTTTAAATATTTTATAGTGTTTATGTTATTATAGTCCTCATTTGTTCATTATTATTTTGTCTTTTAAAATGTTTATGATCGTATATTAATTATAAGCAATGATGAGTTTCATGATGGTATTTTCATGCTTTTGCAGAGTGTTTCGTCCATATGCCCTGCTAATGCTTCCTCCCCACACTTCTGCTGCTGCACTTCCTTTCCAGTCTGGTCCCTATTCTACTTTCACGTCTATTTATAGTTATTTATACAATACAAATCAATGAATTGCATTGGGGTCACATAAAGGAGAATGTGTGGGAGTTTGTTTTAGAAGCAGGGTACCTTACCAGTGTTACACTAATGAAAAAATGTCTCTCCTAAATTCAACCATTAACAGCATCTAGGTCCTCAGGAGGGGTAAGACCAACTTGGTTCTCACACTTTTCAGGACAGGTTGATTGTGTGAATTCCAGAGCTCAATGGATGTGCCACACCTGAAGGTCAGCATTCCAAAACACTCTCCCTCTTCTTTGGGGGCTTAAATTCTTTCTGATCCTGAAGATCTTCCTGATCTTCGGGGATAGTTCTGAGTCTTGGAGGGGGTGACACAGATGTTCCATTTATTTCTGGGCTTGCAATAATCCCTTATTCTCAGTACTTTGACAGTTATGAGTATCTGAAATTACCACTGCATAATAAAGCTTCTCTGGTCACAGTTAACATTTGTGGGAATTCATGGGCATAAATATAGTTATTTAAAAGGTAATCTGATAGCACATCATGTGCACTTAGTAAAAGAACCACAGTAGCTGCTCCCACAAAGTCCCATGACCTCTCCAGACATTAGAGTTACATAAAACATTGATTACCCCATTAACAGACTTGCCATTGTTGCACCAGTGGGGTTACCTTGTCTAGCTGGTCAGTATTATCACACACAGGGTCCACAGATGAATTGGTGATGATTCTTCCCCTGAAGCCTACATAGTGCCACTTGGCACTATAAAGGGATGACAAGTAGAATGGAAGTTTTCAGCTCAGGTCCAGCTTGATCTCTGTGTCTTGCAACCAAGAAGGTGGTGCCATCAGCAGTAGAATGCTACCCCCAGGACTCTCTAGTTCTGGTGTGCACCCCACAGTACTGGTAGTTTGCCTATACTGTTTTGGGTGGCAGCTTAGGAGTCTTCCAACCTCTAACTCATTGAAGACTAGCCCACCTCTGGTGATAGAAGTTTTGTTTAATAATCGTTGGCTTCTGAGAGCAACTTTATTCACTTATAAGAAATATCTTCGTTTGAACTTAATTTTTTGAATGTGTATTAAGTATTTTATTTCTTTATGGTTTTTCGTACAACATTAACTTTAGTTGCCATTCCTCCCAATCTCCCCACCCCAATATGAAACTTGCACTTTCATACCACATACATTCTTCCACCTTCTCCAACTTCTCATAGTCTCCTTTCTACTTACTGGGGATTGATAAGTATTTTTCTATAGACAACCAACCTCTCTGCCGACACAAATAAACCTGATCAGACCAATTAAGACTGAGTTAGAAGATGCCCACCTTTAATGGCTACCAACACTCCTGGGTGGCCCCCAGGAAAACATAAAGAAGGGAACAGAGAAATGAAAGACCACAGGAAACCGGGAGACCATGTGTTCACTCTCTGGGGGGCAGTTTAAATAGTAGCCTGTGGGAATGGTCTTGACCTTTCCTGTGGAGGAGTCACTGTTTGGTTGGCTTTCTCGGAGGTGGAGTTTGGACTGAGGCAACTCCCAGGAGAGGAAGCTCTGAAAAAGAACTTCTCACTCAACATTCCAAAAATGAATGCCAGGGGGCTGGGGTAAAGCCCTCTAACTAAATAATCCAGATTCTTTGTATAAAGGGGTGCTAAGGTACTAAGGTGATGCTTTTAACCAAACATTCTAGACTTTTTTTGGATAAAGGGGTGCCGGCTCAAGTGTGGTTACTTCCTGTGGATGGGGCGATGTGGGAGGGGGGAGAGCTGGGAGTTGGTGGGCTCAGCTCAGTGAGAGGTGTGGCTGGAGCGCAGCATCTGGTTTATTGTCATCCTGGAGATCTTAGGCAGCTGTTCCTTGAGGGAGATGAGAAGGCAGGTGGCTAGGTGAAAAAAATATTGTTATTATTGGCCCTGTGAATGGGGCTAGCCATGGAAAGAATGGGACAGAGAAGTGCCCTGGTTGTACAGGTGAGGCTTGGGTGTATAAGTGAGACAAGAGAGCAGATATGCACTTTTAAAACCAGATTTTAGTTGGCAGGTATCCTTGAGCCAGGAGAGTTGGTACCAATGGTGAAATCCCAGGAGCTGGTGCAGGTGTTGATGTTGTCTGGAGGGTCCTTTGTAAGTTGGTCTTGGACCAGACAGCGGGAGTAACCTGTAAAATATGCTTAAAAATGGGTGGGGTTAAAATAAGCCCTGGAGACTGTTAGTTTTTACCAGACCAGATTTCTTGATAAAGCAGCAAAACTTTTAGAAAAATCTGCAGGTATCTGTAAGACAACTAAAACAAATCATTTTAGAAAACAATTAAAGAAAATTGGAAACTCTGGATTTTTTAAGTATACCTGAAACCTGTTAATCCTGGACTATGAAACCTGTTAAAGAGGCACACCTATTTGCATTTTTAGCAGGAAACTTAACAAATGAAGTAACGAGCTACCAGTACCTTAAGTCATCAAATGTCATTAGACAGGTTTAAGAGGGATACATGAGCAAAAATAAGACAGCTTTTTTTCTTTTTTGTAAAATATTTTTTTATTTATTATGTATACAATATTCTGTCTGTGTGTATGCCTGCAGGCCAGAAGAGGGCACTAGATCTCATTACAGATGGTTGTGAGCCACCATGTGGTTGCTGGGAATTGAACTCAGGACCTTTGGCAGAGTAGGCAATGTTCTTAACCTCTGAGCCATCTCTCCAGCCTCTTTTTCTCTCCTTTTTTAAGCTACCCAGGCATTCCCAAGTCTCTCATTTCTTGACCAGCCTTAGAAGCAGTACTTACCATTAGCTGCTGAGTATAAGAGGCCTTAAGATTTTTTCTGGGCGGGGGGTGGGGTGGAGAGGATTTAGTCTACCTCTCTTGGCAGGTTGAGAAGATTGATCTCTGATGTAACATCCAGGAAGCTGATAAGGTGAAAGGCCACTTTTTGCTGTGTGGGTGGCTTTGCCATACCCAAAGGCAAGGCTTGAGGTGGAAGGTCTACTGTAACCATGCATCTTCTTGGAGGAGCTATAGGATGCTGCAGGAGGTAGCATGTCTCTGTGTTAGAAGCTTTTTTGTTAAATGCCATACTGTCAGATCTTTAAAGGCATTTGAGAATTGGGTACCATTACCTGTTTGTTAAATTAGACATATAAGTTAAATTTAGACATGTATTTTACCCAATTAGTTATAGCTTACCAATGGTAGTAAATGTAAGAAGATAAAAATGAATATTTTAATAAGTCAAAGAATACTAGCACATGTGGGTACTCTTACCCAAGATTGTGGTGGGGTCACAATGGAGGTTACCCACATGTTTGTATTTCTCCAGAGCTGTTGTAATCTGGAGTTATAGGTCTTACAGATCATAAAACACACACTCAGAGAGAAACAAGACAAGCATACTGTGTAAATGAACACACATACTCACACAGACATATACAAGCATACTGTGTAAATGAACACACATCCTCACACAGACATAAACAAGCATACTGTGTAAACACACACACATCCTCACACAGACATAGACAATCATACTGTGGCCACATTATTTTAATAGACAGACAAATCATTTTTAGAAATCTGTGTAAGCTGACCAATTGAAAATTCCAGTGTGGGTGGCAGAAGCCAGGGAAGCACACAGGTGGTCCCATTAAGGACCAGATTAGCAGATGCTGCAAGAGGGACAAAAACAAAGGATGGAACACCTATAGAGTTGTAGAGTGGAAAGATGGGACCAGAGTCCCAGTGTGGCCAGATTATGCCAGGAATGGAGACAAGCAATAAACAGAGAAGTGGAGATGGGGAGCAGGAAAGGGAGTGGGAACTGGAGCATTCAGAAACCATGGGCCTATGGAGACTTGTTTGTTTTTACATTAGGTGTTAACCCCAATTTAAAAGGAATTTTGTAAAAGGAAGCCCAAGGGTGTTGGAGATTAGGCTTTGAATCACAAGAGCCCATTTAACAAGTCTATGCCAAATCTTGCGACTCAATGCCTGTCACAATGAGTCTACCATGACAAGACTCTTGAGTCAATAACAGAGGTGTGTGTGTGTGTGTGTGTGTGTGCTTGATCCAGCATGAATGAGGTTGATCCGGCGTGATCCTCTTTGATCCTTTTTGAACCAGTCTAAACTAGTTTGATCTGTTATGAGATAGTCAAAACCGGTTTGAACCGGTCTAAACCTGTTTTATCTGGATTGAACCAGTTTCCTCCAATTTTGGACTGTTCTAAACCGGTTTAATCCGGTATGAACCAGTTTGATATGGTCTTATCCAGTTTGATCCAGTTTTGAACCAGGCTAAACTGGTATGATCCAGTTTAAACCAGTTTCATCTGGTCTGATCCAGTTTGATCCGGTTTGATCCTGGCGAAGCTGGTTTGATCCGTTTTGAGCTGGCCAAAACCGGTTAAAACTGGTCTAAACTGGTTTGATTCAGTTTGGCAGACCTGCAACAATCTAATCCAGATTATGTAGATTCAATCCTCTTTGAACCAGTTTAATCCAGATCTGAACTAGTATACACTGGTTTGATCCAGTTTGATCTGGTGTGATCCAAATTGATACAGTTTTGAACCAGTCAACACTGGTCTGATCCAGTTTGATCCGGTTTGAACCAGTCTAAACTGGTATGAACCAGTTTGAACCAGTTTTGTCTGGTCTGATCCAGTTTGATCCTGTTTTAACTGACCTAAGCTGGTTTGATCCAGTTTGAGCCGGCCTAAACCAGTTTGATTTGGTTCAAACCAGGTTGATCTCATTTGGAACCGCTGTAAACTGCTTTGAACCAGGTTTGTTCCTGTTTGAGACGGTCTAAACCAGTATTGTGTGGATTGAACCAGTTTGATCCGATTTTGGACTGGTCTAAACCGGTTTGATCCGGTATGAATCAGTTTGATCCGGTATGATCTACTTGATCCGGTTTGAACTGGTCTAAACTGGTTTGATCTGGTTTGAGAAGTTCTAAACTGGTTTGAACAGGTCTAAACCGATTTATCTTGTTTGAGTGAGTTTCGTCCTATTTTGGAGTGGTCTAAACCGGTTTAATCCGGTATGAACCAGTTTGATCTGGTCTTATACAGTTTGATCCAGTTTTGAACCAGGCTAAACTGGTATGATCCAGTTTAAACCAGTTTCATCTGGTCTGATCCAGTTTGATCCGGTTTGATCCTGGTGAAGCTGGTTTGATCCGTTTTGAGCTGGCCAAAACCGGTTTAAACCGGTCTAAACTGGTTTGATTCAGTTTGGCAGACCTGCAACAATCTAATCCAGATTATGTAGATTCAATCCTCTTTGAACCAGTTTGATCCAGTTCTGAACTAGTCTACACTGGTTTGATCCAGTTTGATCTGGTGTGATCCAAATTGATACAGTTTTGAACCAGTCGACACTGGTCTGATCCAGTTTGATCCGGTTTGAACCAGTCTAAACTGGTATGAACCAGTTTGAGCCAGTTTTGTCTGGTCTGATCCAGTCTGATCCTGTTTTAACTGACCTAAGCTGGTTTGATCCAGTTTGAGCCGGCCTAAACTGGTTTGATTTGGTTCAAACCAGGTTGATCTCATTTGGAACCGTTGTAAACTGCTTTGAACCAGGTTTGTTCCTGTTTGAGAGGGTCTAAACCAGTATTGTCTGGATTGAACCAGTTTGATCTGATTTTGGACTGGTCTAAACCGGTTTGATCCGGTATGATCTACTTGATCCGGTTTGAACTGGTCTAAACTGGTTTGATCTGGTTTGAGAAGTTCTAAACTGGTTTGAACAGGTCTAAACCGGTTTTATCTCGATTGAATGAGTTTCGTCCTATTTTGGAGTGGTCTAAACCGGTTTAATCCGGTATGAACCAGTTTGATCTGGTCTTATCCAGTTTGATCCAGTTTTGAACCAGTCTACACTGGTATGATCCAGTTTGAACCAGTTTGATCTGGACTGATCCAGTTTGATCCGATTTGATCCTGGCTAAGCTGGTTTGATCTGTTCTGAGCAGAGCAAAACCGGTTTGAGCCTGTCTAAATATGCTTGATCCGGTTTGAGCCGGCCTAAACTGGTTTGAACCAGTCTAAACCGTTTTGATACGGTTTGAACCAGTTTGACCTGTTTTGGAACCACTCGAAACTGGTTTGAACTGGGTTTGATTTGGTATGAACCAGTTTAAACCCTTTGAGCTGGTTTGAGCCAGTCTATTCCGGTTTTATCTGGATGGAACCAGTTTGATCAGTTTTATACTGGTCTAAACCAGTTTTAACCGATTTCGTACTGGTCTAACCCAGTTTGATCCGGTTTGATCAACTTTGATCAGGTTTGAACCAGTCTAAACTGGTTAGATCCAGTTTGAGCCAGTCTAAACTGGTTTGAACAGGTCTAAACCTGTAAAATTGGGTTTGGCCGTCCTATAGCGAACAAATCCGGATTGATCAGTTTAATCTGCTTTGAAACAATTTGATCAAGTTTGATCCAGTCTACACTGGTTTGATCCAGTTTGGACCAGTTTGATCTGGTCTAATACAATTTGATCTAGTTTTGAACCAGTCTACATTGGTATGAGCCAGTTTGAACCAGTTTTATACGGTCTGATCTGGTTTGATCCGTTTTGAACTGGTCTAAACTGGTTTGATCCAGTTTGAACGAGTTGATCAGGTCTGATTTAGTTTGAACCAGTTTTGAACCAGTCTACACTGGTATGATCCAGTTTGAACCAGTTTGATCTGGTCTGATCCAGTTTGATCCTGTTTCAACTGAACTAACTTGTTTGATCCAGTTTGAGCCGGGCTAAACTTGTTTGAGCCGGACTATAGCCATTTGATTCAGTTTGAACCAGTTTGATCTGGTTTCAAACCAGTTTAAACTGGTTTATTTCAGTGTGAGCCAGTCTAAGCAGGTTTTATCTGAATTGATCCACTTTGATATGATTTTGGATTGGTTTAAACCGGTTTTATGTGGATTGAACTGGTTTGATCTGATTTCGGACTGGTCTAAACCGGTTTGATCCAGCATGAATTAGGTTGATCTGGTGTGATCCTCTTTGATCCGTTTTGAACCGGTCTAAACGGGTTTGATCTGTTATGAGATAGTCAAAACCGGTTTGAACCAGTCTAAACTGGTTTAATCTGGTATGATTCAGTTTGATCTGGTCTTATCTAGTTTGATCCAGTTTTTTCTCATCTTTGATAGTGTTGTTTTATTTTTATTTATTTTATTTTATTTTATTTATTGAGAAAAGGAAAAAAGTATCCGCCTCCTCCCAGCCTCCCATTTCCCTCCCCCTCCTCTCACCCTTATCCCCCTCCCCCACTCCTCTCCCCCTCCCTCTCCAGTCCAAAGAGCAGTCCGGGTTCCCTGCCCTGTGGAAAGTCCAAGGTCCGCCCCCCTCCATCCATGTCTAGGAAGGTGCACATCCAAACTGGCTCGGCTCCCACAAAGCCAGAACATGAAGTAGGATCAAAACCCTGTGCCATTGTCCTTGGCTTCTCAGCAGCCCTCATTGTTCGTCATGTTCAGAGAGTCCGGTTTTATCCCATGCTTTTTCAGTCACAGTCCAGCTGGCCTTGGTGAGCTCCCAATAGATCAGCCCCACTGTCTCAGTGGGTGGGTGCACCCCTCGTGGTCCTGACTTCCTTGCTCATCTTCTCCCTCCTTCTGCTCCTCATTGGGACCTTGGGAGCTCAATCCAGTGCTCCAGTGTGGGTCTCTGTCTCTATCTCCATCCATTGCCAGATGAAGGTTCTATGGTGATATGCAAGATCTTCGTCAGTATTGCTTTAGGATAGGGTCATTTCAGGTTCCCTATCCTCAGCTGCACAAGGTACTAACTGGGGACATTGCCGTGGTCTCCTGGGAGCCACTCTAGGTTCAAGTCTCTTGCCAACCCTAAGGTGGCTCCCTTAACTAAGAATTGTGCTTCCGCGCTCCATATCCAACCTTCCTTTACCCCAGTCCTCCTTTTTCCCCAAGTTCCCCCCATCCTCCCCTTCTCACTTTTCTCTCCCCATCTGCCCTTACACCCATCCCACCCCACCCCCAAGATCCCAATTTTCTCCCCGGCAATTTTGTCTACTTCCCATAGCCAAGGGGATATCTATATGTTTTTCCTTGGGTTCACCTTCTTATTTAGCTTCTTTAGGTTCATCAATTGTGGACTCTGTGACCCTATTTATGGCTAGAAACCAATTATGAGTGAGTACATCCCAAGCTCATCTTTTTGCGTCTGGGATACCTCACTCAGGATAGTGTTTTCTATTTCCATCCATTTGCATGCAAAATTCGAGAAGACATTGTTTTTTTACTGCAGCGCAGTACTCTAATGTGTATATATTCCACACTTTCTTCATCCATTCTTCCATTGAAGGGCAACTATGTTGTTTCCAGGTTCTGGCTATTACAAACAATGCTGCTATGAACATAGTTGAACAAATGCTTTTGTCATATGATAGGGCATCTCTTGGGTATATTCCCAAGAGTGGTATTGCTGGGTCCAGGGGTAGGTTGATCCCGAATTTTCTGAGAAACTGAAACACTGCTTTACAAAGAGGTGGCACAAGTTTGCATTCCCACCAGCAATGGATGAGAGTACCCCTTCCTCCACAGCCTCTCCAGCAAAGGCTATCATTGGTGTTTTTGATTTTAGCCATTCTGACAGGAGTAAGATGATATCTCAATGTTGTTTTGATTTGCATTTCCCTGATTGCTAAGGAGGTTGAGCATGACCTTAAGTGTCTTTTGGCCATTTGAACTTCTTCTGTTGAGAATTCTCTGCTCAGTTCAGTGCCCCATTTTTCAATTGGGTTAATTAGCATTTTAAAGTTTAGTTTCTTGAGTTCTCTATATATTTTGGAGATCAGACCTTTGTCTGTTGCGGGGTTGGTGAAGATCTTCTCCCAGTCAGTAGGTTGCCTTTTTGTCTTAGTGACAGTGTCCTTTGCTTTACAGAAGCTTCTCAGTTTTAGTAGGTCCCAATTATTCAATGTTGCCCTTAATGTCTGTGCTGCTGGGATCATACATAGGAAGTGGTCTCCTGTGCCCATGTGTTGAAGAGTACTTCCCACTTTCTCTTCTATCAGGTTCAGTGTGTTCGGGCTGATATTGAGGTCTTTCGTCCATTTGGACTTAAGTTTTGTGCATGGTGATAGATATGGGTCTATATTCATTCTTCTACAGGTTGACATCCAGTTGTGCCAGCACCATTTGTTGAAGATGCTTTCTTACTTCCATTTTATACTTTTAGCTCCTTTATCAAAAATCAGTTGATCATAGGCTTGTGGGTTAAAATCTGGGTCTTCTATACGATTCCATTGGTCTACTTCTCTGTTTTTATGCCAGTACCACACTGTTTTCATCACTGTAGCTCTGTAATAGAGTCTGAAGTCAGGGATGGTAATGCCTCCAGAAGATCCTTTGTTGTATAAGATTGTTTTGGCTATCCTGGATTTTTTGTTTTTCCATATAAAGTTGATTATTGTCCTCTCAAGATCTGTGAAGAATTTTGATGGGATCTTGATGGGGATTGCATTGAATCAATAAATTGCCTTTGGTAGAATTGCCATTTTTACTATGTTGATCCTCCCAATCCAAGAGCAAGGGAGGTCCTTCCATTTTCTGGTATCCTCTTCAATTTCTTTCTTCAATGCCTTAAAGTTCTTGTCAAATTGATCTTTCACTTACTAGGTTAGAGTTACCCCAAGATATTTTATGCTGTTTGTGGCTATCGTGAAGGGTGAAGCTTCTCTGATTTCCCTCTCTGCAACCATATTCTTTGTGTATAAGAGGGCGACTGATTTTTTGGAGTTGATCTTGTATCCTACCACATTATTAAAGCTGTTTATCACCTGTAAAAGTTTTTTGGTGAAGTTTTGGGGTCGCTTATGTACACTATCATATCATCTGCAAATAATGAAAGTTTAACTTCTTCCTTTCCAATTCGAATCCCCTTGATCCCATTATGTTGTCATATTGCTATTGCTAGAACTTCAAGCACTATATTGAAGAGGTATGGCGAGAGTGGACAGCCTTGTCGTGTTCCTGAGTTTAGTGGGATGGCTTTGAGTTTCTCTCCGTTTAATTTGATGTTTGCTGTCGGCTTGCTGTATATAGCTTTCATTATATTTAGGTATGACCCTTGCATCCCTAATGTCTCCAATACTTTTATCCTAAAGGGATGTTGAATTTTGTCAAATGCTTTTTCAGCATCTAATGAAATGATCATATGGTTTTTTCTTTCAGTTTATTTATATGATGGATTACATTGATAGATTTTTGAATGTTGAACCAGCCCTGCATCTCTGGGATGAAGCCTACTTGATCATAATGGATAATTTTTTGAATGTGTTCTTGGATTCGGTTTGCCAGTATTTGTTGAGGATTTTTGCGTCAATGTTTATGAGTGAGATTGGCCTGTAATTCTCTTTCCTGGTTGAGTCTTTGTGTGGTTTTGGTATCAGAGTAACTGTAACTTCATAAAAGGAATTTGGTAATGACTCTTCTGTTTCTATATTGTGAAATACATTAAGGAGTATAGGTATTAGGTCTTCTTGGAAGTTCTGGTAGAATTCTGCATTGAAACCATCTGGTCCTGGGCTTTTTTGGTAGGGAGGTTTTTGATAACAGCTTCTTATTCTTTGCAACTAACAGGTCTATTTAGATTGTTCACCTGGTCCTGGTTTAACTTTGGCATATGGTATTTATCTAAAAAAGTGTCCATTTCTTTTACATTTTCCAGCATTGTGGCATACAGGCTTTTGTAGTAAGATCTAATGATTCTCTGAATTTCCTCTGTGTCTGTGGTTATGTCCCCCTTTTCATTTCTGATCTTATTAATTTGTGTGTTCTCTCTATGCCGTTTGATTAGTTTGGATAGGGGTTTATCAATCTTGTTGATTTTCTCCAGGAACCAGCTTTTTGTTTCATTGATTCTTTGGATTCTTTTCTGTGTTTCTATTTTGTTGATTTCCGCCCTCAGTTTGATTATTTCCAGTCTTCTACTCCTCCTAGGTGAGTCTGCTTCTTTTTTTTCTAGAGCTTTCAGGTGGGCTGTTAAGTATCCAATATGTGCTTTCTCTGTTTTCTTTAAGTGGGCACTAAGTGTTATGAACTTTTCTCTTAGGACTGCTTTCATAGTGTCCCATAAGTTTGAGTAGGTTGTTTCTTTATTTTCATTGAATTCAAGGAGACTTTAATTTCTTTCTTTCTTTCTTCCTTGATCCAGGTGTGGTTCAGTAGTTGACTGTTCAGTTTCCATGAGTTTGTAGGCTTTCTGGGGGTAGCATTGTTGTTGAATTCTAACTTTAATCCATGGTGATCTGATAAGACACAGGAGGTTACAAATATTTTTTTTTTAACTGTGGAAGTTTGCTTTGTTACCGAGCATGTGGTCAATTTTTGAGAAGGTTCCATGAGCTGCAGAGAAGAAGGTATATTCTTTCCTCTTTGGGTGGAATGTTCTATAGATGTCTGTTAAGTCCATTTGATTCATTACTTCCATTAATTCTTTAATTTCTCTGTTAGGTTTCTGTCTGATTGACCTGTCCATTGGTGAGAGAGGAGTGTTGAAGTCTCCTACTATTAGTGTGTGCGGTTTGATGGCTGCCTTGAGTTTCAGTAATGTTTCTTTTACGTACGTGGGTGCTTTTATATTAGGGGCATATATATTCAGTATTGAGACTTCATCCTGATGAATTGTTCCTGTTATGAGTATAAAATGTCCCTCTCCATCTCTTCTGATTGATTTAAGTTTGAAGTCCACTTTGTTAGAAATTAGTATGGCCACCCCTACTTGTTTTTTGGGTCCATTTGCTTGATAAGCCTTTTCGCAGCCTTTTACTTTTAGTATGTGCCCGTCTTTGTGGTTGAGGTGTGTTTCTTGTAAACAGCAGAATGTTGGATCCTGTTTTCATATCCAGTCTCTTAGCCTGTGTTTTTTTATAGGTGGGTTGAGCCCATTGACAATAAGTGATATTAATGACCAGTGGTTGTAAACTCCGGTCACTTTTTTAGTAGTAGAGTTTGTGTGTTTCCTTTCTTTGAGTTTCGCTGGTGAAGGGTCTCTAGATGTCTGAGTTATTGTGGTCATTGTTGGACTCCTTTGTTAGTGATTTTCCTTCTCTTACTTTCTGTAAGGCTGGATTTGTGGCTACGTATTGTTTAAATTTGTTTTTATCCTGGAAATTTTTTTTCTCCATTTATAGTGAACGAAAGCTTGGCTGGGTATAGTAGTCTGGGCTTGCATCCATGTTCTCTTAGTTTCTGAAGTACATCTATCCAGGACCTTCTGGCTTTCATGGTTTCCATAGAGAAGTCAGGTGTAAGTCTGATAGCTTTATCTTTATAAGTAACTTGGCCTTTTTCCTTTGTGGCTCTTAATATTCTTTCTTTATTCTGTATGCTTTGTGTTTTGATTATTATATGGCGAGGAGATTATTTTTTTGGTCCAGTCTATTTGGTGTTCTGTATGCTTCTTGAACCTTCATAGGTACATCTTTCTTTAGGTTGGGAAAGTTTTCTTCTATAATTTTATTAAGTATATTTTCTGGACCGTTGAGCTGCACTTCTTCTTCCACTCCGATTATTCTTAGGTTTGGTCTTTTTATTGTGTCCCATATTTCCTGAATGTTTTGTGATGAGACTTTGTTGGACTTGCTGTTTTCTTTGATCAGTGCGTTTATTTTCTCTATGTTATCTTCAGAACCTGAGATTCTTTCTTCTATCTCTTGTATTCTGCTGCTTATGCTTGTTTCTGTAGTCTGTATTCATTTACCTAGATTCTCCATGTCTAGCCAGCCCTCTGTTTGTGTTTTCTTCTTTGCCTCCATTTCAGTTTTCAAGTCTTGAACTGTTTCCATTAACTGCTTGATTATTTTTCCTTAGTTTCCTAGGGTATCATTCACTGATTTACTCAGTTCTTAAAACTTTCTGTTATACTTCTCATCCATTTCTATAAGGGCATTTTTTTACATGCTGTTTAAGGGCCTCTATCACTTTCATAAAGTCAGTTTTTTCTATTTCTTCTTGATTAAGGTGTTCATGTCCTCCTGTTGTGAGGTCGCTGGGTTCTGGTGGTTTCATGTTGTTTTTCAGATTGTTGGGTGAATTCTTGCATTGACACCTGCCCATCTCTTCCTCCGAATGCTCCCCTATGGATCTTCTTTTACAGGATCAGGTCTTCTTGCCCACTGATGTACCTTCCCAGTGATGTCACTCTCCAGTGATGGCTCTCCTGGTGTCCAGATCGGAACTCCGTGCTTCTTGGGTAGCTCGTAAACAAAGGGCCTACCTTGCTTGCTGCAGCCAGGCTATGGAGACAAAGGAACTACTGCCCTCCTGTTTGCCCTCCCGATTCGGGTTCTGTCCCAGCGCCTGAGCAGGCTGAGCTGGGGAATGTTATGGTGACAAAGAGGGGAGGGGGGTAGGGAGAGAGGGACGGGGGAGTTCTGGGTGTAAGCTGGGAGGGATAGGAATGGAGAGGAGGTATCGGGCAGTATAGCCCCTGGAGGATGACCAGGAAGTGAAGGAGGGATGAGGAACATCTGAGTTCCCTGTTCCTGGCTGCTGCCACACTCACTCACCCCAATGATGGCTTTCCTGGTGCCCAGATCAGAACTCCGGAACTCCATGCTGCTTGGGTAGCTCATAATCAAAGGGCTTACCTTGATTGCTACAGGCAGGCAGGCTATGGAGACAAAGGAACTACCGACCTCCCGATTCGGGTTCTCTCCCAGCACCTGAGCAGGCTGAGCTGAGGAATGTTATCTTTGATCCAGTTTTGAACCAGTCTAAACTGGTATGATCCAGTTTGAACCAGTTTGATCTGATCCAGTTTGATCCGGTTTGATCCTGGCTAAGCTGAATTGACCCATTTTGAGCCAGCCAAAACCAGTTTAAAACAGTCTAAACCAGTTTGATTTGGTTTGGTGGACCTGTAACAATCTAATTCAGATTATGCAGGTTGAATCTGCTTTGAACCAGTTTGATCCAGTTCTGAACCCGTCTACACTGGTTTGATCCAGTTTGGTCTTTTGTGATCCAAATTGAAGCAGTTTTTGAACCAGTCGACACTGGTGTGATCCAGTTTAAACTGGTGTGATCCATATTGATAGAGTTTTGAACCAGTCGACAGTGGTGTGATCCAGTTTGATCTGGTCTGATCCAGGTTGATACAGTTCTGAACCAGTCGACACTGGTGTGATCCAGTTTGATCTGGTCTGATTCAGTTTGATCCTGTTTTAACTGAACTAAGCTGCTTTGATCCAGTTTGAGCCAGCCTAATGTGGTTTGATTTGATTCAAACCAGGTTGGTCTCGTTTGGTACCGTTGTAAACCACCTTGAACCAGGTTTGTTCCTGTTTGAGACGGTCTAAACCAGTATTGTCTGGATTGAACCAGATTGAGCCGATTTTGGACTGGTCTAAACCAGTATGATCTGGTATGAATCACTTTGATATGGTATCTACTTGATCCAGTTTGAACCGCTCTAAATGGGTTTGAGCTGGTTTGAGACGTTCTAAACTGGTTTGAACCGGCCTAAACTGGTTTCATCTCGATTGAACCAGTTTCATCCTATATTGGAATGGTCTAAACTGGTTTAATCTGGTAAGATCCAGTTTGATCTGGTCTTATCCAGTTTGATCCAACTTTGAACCAGTCTACACTGGTATTATCAGTTTGAACCAGTTTATTCTGGACTGATCCAGTTTGATCCGGTTTGATCCTGGCTAAGCTGGTTTGATCTGTTTTGAGCAGAGCAAAACCGGTTTGAGCCTGTCTAAATATGCTTGATCCGGTTTGAGCCGGACTAAATCGGTTTGAACCGGTCTATACCGTTTTGATACGGTTCGAAACAGTTTGATCTGTTTTGGAGCCACTCTAAACTGGCTTGAACCGGATTTGATTTGGTCTGAACCAGTTTAAACCAGTTTGAGCTGGTTTGAGCCAGTCTAATCTGTTTTTTTCTGGATTGAACCAGTTTGATCATTTTTGTACTGGTCTAAACCAGTTGGATACGATTTCGTACTGGACTAACCCAGTTTGATCACCTTTGATCCGGTTTGAAACAGTCTAAACTGGTTTGATCTGGTTTGAACTGGGCTTAACTTGTTAGATCTGGTTTGAGCCAGTCTAAACTGGTTTGAACTGGTCTAAAATAGTAAAATTTGGTTTGGCCGTCCTATAGCAAACTAAACCGGACTGATAGGTTTAATCTGCTTTGAATCAATTTGATCAAGTTTGATCCAGTCTACACTGGTTTGATCTAGTTTGGACCAGTTTGATCCGGTCTGATAAAATTTGATCTAGTTTTGAACCAGTCTACACAGGTATGAGCCAGTTTGAACCAGTTTGATATTGTCTGATCCAGTTTGATCCGTTTTGAACTGGTCTAAACTGGTTTGATCCAGTTTGAATGAGTTGATCCGGTGTGATTTAGTTTGAACCAATTTTGAACCAGTCTACACTGGTTTGATCCAGTTTGAACCAGTTTGATCTGGTCTGATCCAGTTTTATCCTTTTTGAACTGAACTAAACTGGTTTGATCCAGTTTGAGCTGGCGTAAACCGGTTTGGGCCTGTCTATAGTGGTTTGATTTAGGTTGAACCAGTTTGATGTGGTTTCGAACCAGTTTAAACAGGTTTATTCCGGTGTGAGCTAGTCTAAGCCGGTTTTATCTGAATTGACCCACTTTGATATGATTTTGTACTGGTCTAAACCGGTTTTATGTGGATTGAACCGGTTTGATCTGATTTTGGACTGGTCTAAAGCAGTTTGATCCTGCATGAATTAGGTTGATCCAGTGTGATCCTCTTTGATCCTTTTTGATCCGATCTAAACTGGTTTGATCTGTTATGAGATAGTCAAAACCGGTTTGAACAGGTCTAAACTGGTTTTATCTGGATTGAACCAGTTTCCTCTTATTTTGGACTGGTCTTAACCGGTTTAATCTGGTATGAACCAGTTTGATCGGATCTTATCCAGTTTGATCTAGTTTTGAACCAGTCTAAACTGGTTTGATCCAGTTTGATCTGGTGTGATCCAAATTGATACAGTTTTGAACCAGTCAACACTGGTATGATCCAGTTTGATCTGGTATGATCCATATTGATAGAGTTTTGAACCAGTCGACACTGGTGTTATCCAGTTTGATCTGGTCTGATCCAGTTTGATCCTGTTTTAACTGAACTAAGCTGATTTGATCCAGTTTGAGCCGGCCTAAACCGGTTTGATTCGGTTCAAATCAGGTTGATCCCATTTGGAAAAGTTGGAAACCGCTTTAAACCAGTTTGGTTCCTGTTTGAGATGGTCTAAACCAGTATTGTCTGGAGTGAACTAGTTTGATTAGATTTTCGACTGGTATAACCATTTTGATCAGGTATGAATCAGTTTGATCTGGTATGATCTACTTGATCCGGTTTAAACAGGTTTGATCTGGGTTGAGACGTTCTAAACTGATTTGAACTGGCCTAAACCGGTTTTATCTCAATTGAACCAGTTTCCTCCTATTTTGTACTGGTCTAAACCGGTTTAATCCAGTATGATCCAGTTTTATCTGGTCTTATCCAGTTTGATCCAGTTTTGAACCAGTCTACACTGGTATGATCAGTTTAACCAGTTTGATCTGGACTGATCCAGTGTGATCTGGTTTGATCCTGGCCAAGCTGGTTTGATCCGTTTTCAACCACTCTAAACCGGTTTGAACTGGGTTTGATTTGGTCTGAACCAGTTTAAACCAGTTTGAGCCAGTCTAATCCAGTTTTATTTGGATTGTACCAGTTTGATCATTTTTGTACTGGTCGAAACCAGTTTGATCCGATTTCATACTGGTCTAACCCAGTTTGATCAACTTTGATCCAGTTTGAACCGGTCTAAACTGGTTTGATCTGGTTTGAACTGGGCTAAACTTGTTAGATCCGGTTTGATCTAGTCTAAACTGGTTTAAACCGGTCTAAACCTGTAAAATTTGGTTTGGCCGTCCTATAGTGAACTAATACGGATTGATCGGTTTAATCTGCTTTGAATCAATTTGATCAAGTTTGATCCAGTCTACACTGGTTTGATCCAGTTTGGACCAGTTTGATCTGGTCTGATTCAATTTGATCTAGTTTTGAACCAGTCGACACTGGTATGAGCCAGGTTGAACCAGTTTGATACAGTCTGATCCAGTTTGGTCCGTTTAGAACCGTTCTAAACTGGTTTGATCCAGTTTGAACAAGTTTGTTCTGGTCTGATTTTGTTTGAACAAGTTTTGAACCAGTCTACACTGGTATGATCCTGTTTGAACCAGTTTGATCTGGTCTGATTTAGTTTGATCCTCTTTGAACAGAACTAAACTGGTTTGATCCAGTTTGAGCCGGCCTAAACCGGATTGAGCCAGACTCGAACGGTTTGAACCAGTTTGATCTGGTTTCGAATGAGTTTAAACTGGTTTAATCTGTTGTGAGCCAGTCTAAGCAGGTTTTATCTGAATTGATCCACTTTGATATGATTTTGGACTGGTCTAAACTGGTTTGATCCAGCATGAATTAGGTTGATCTGGTGTGATCCTCTTTGATCCGTTTTGAACCGGTCTAAACTGGTTTGATCTGTTATGAGATAGTCAAAACCAGTTAGAACCGGTCTAAACCGGTTTTATCTGGATTGAACCAGTTTATCCTATTTTGGACTGGTCTAAAAAGGTTTAATCTGGTATGAACCAGTTTGATCCAGTTTTGAACCAGTCAACACTGATATGATCCAGTTTGATCTGGTCTGATCCAGTTTGATCCTGTTTTAACTGAACTAAGCTGGTTTGGTCCATTTTGAGCTGGTCAAAACCAGTTTAAACCGGTCTAAACTGGATTGATTCAGTTTGGCGGACCTGTAACAATCTAATCCAGATCTTGTAGGTTCAATCTGCTTTGAACCAGTTTGATCCAGTTCTGAACCAGTTGACACTGGTGTGATCCAGTTTGATCTTGTGTGATCAATATTGATAGAGTTTTGAACCAGTTGACACTGGTATGATCCAGTTTGATCTGTTCTGATCCAGTTTGATCCTGTTTTAAATGAACTAAGATGCTTTGATCCAGTTTGAGCCGACCTAAATCGGTTTGATTCAGTTCCAACCAGGTTGATCTCGTTTGGTACCATTGTAAACAGCTTTGAACCAGGTTTGTTCCTGTTTGAGATGGTCTAAACCAGTATTGTCTGGATTGAATCAGTTTAATCTGAATTTGGACTGGTCTAAATGAGTTTGATCCAGTATGAATCATTTTGATCTGGTATGATTTACTTGATCAGGTTTGAACCGGTCTAAATGGATTTGATCTGGTTTGAGACGTTCTAAACTGGTTTGAACTGGCTTAAACCGGTTTCATCTCGATTGAACCAGTTTGAACCTGTCTAGATATGCTTGAAATGGTTTCAGCCGCACTAAACTGGTTTGAACTGGTCTATTCCGTTTTGATACAGGTCGAACCAGTTTGATCTGTTTTGGAACCACTCTACACCGGTTTGAACTGGGTTTGATTTGGTCCGAACCAGTTTAAAGCAGTTTGAGCTGGTTTGAGCCAGTCTAATACGGTTTTATCTTGATTGAACCAATTTGATCATTTTTGTACTGGTCTAAACCAGTTGGATCCGATTTCGTACTGGTCTAACCAAGTTTGATATGGTTATATCAACTTTGATCCGGTTTGAACCAGTCTAAACTGGTTTGATCGGGTTTGAACCGGTCTAAACTGGTTAGATCCGGTTTGAGCTGGTCTAAACTGGTTTGACCCCATCTAAACATGTAAAATTTGGTTTGGCTGTCCTATAGTGAACTAATCCGGATTGATTGGTTTAATCTGCTTTTAATCAATTTGATGAAGTTTGATCCAGTCTACACTGGTTTGTTCCAGTTTGGACCAGTTTGATCTGGTATGATTGAGTTTGAACTAGTTTTGAACCAGTCTACACTGGTATGATCCAGTTTGAACCAGTTTGATCTGGTCTGATCCAATTTTATCCTGTTTGAACCGAACTAAACTGGTTTGATCCAGTTTGAGCC
Organism: Microtus californicus; assembly: GCA_028537955.1. Lineage (NCBI taxonomy): Eukaryota > Metazoa > Chordata > Mammalia > Rodentia > Cricetidae > Microtus > Microtus californicus. The sequence continues at coordinate 3,060,122 of JAQJZF010000018.1, read as the reverse complement.
GGCCTAAACCAGTTTGAGCCAGTCTAGAGTGGTTTGAACCAGTTTGATCTGGTTTCGAACCAGTTTAAACCGGTTTAATCCGGTGTGAGCCAGTCTAAACAGGTTTTATCTGAATTGATCCACTTTGATATGATTTTGGACTGGTCTAAACCGGTTTGATCCAGCATGAATTAGGTTGATCCGGTGTGATCCTCTTTGATCCTTTTTGAACTGGTCTAAACTGGTTTGATCTGTTATGAGATAGTCAAAACCGGTTTGAACCGGTCTAAACCGGTTTTATCTGTATTGAACCAGTTTCCTCCTATTTTGGACTGGTTTAAACGGGCTTAATCTGGTATGGACCAGTTTGATCTTGTCATATCCAATTTGATCCAGGTTTGAACATGTCTAAACTGGTATGATCCAGTTTGAACCAGTTTGATCTGGTCTGATCCAGTTTGATCCGGTTTGATCCTGGCTAAACTCGTTTGATCCGTTTTGAGCAGTGCAAAACTGGTTTGAACCGGTCTAAATATGCTTAATCCGATTTGAGCTGGCCCAAACAGGTTTGAACCGGTATAGAGCAGTTTGATTCGGGTTGAACCAGTTCGATCTGGTTTCGAACCAGTTTAAACCAGTTTAATCCGGTTTGAGCCAGTCTAAGCCAGTTTTATCTGAATTGATCCACTTTCATTTGATTTTGGACTGGTCTAAATCGGTTTTTTGTGGATTGAACCAGTTTGATCTGATTTTGGACTGGTCTAAACCGGTTTGATCCAGCATGAATTAGGTTGATCCGGTATGATCCTCTTTGATCCTTTTTGAACCAGTCTAAACTGTTTTGATCCAGTTTGAAAGAGTTTGATCTGGTCTGATTTAGTTTGAACCAGTTTTGAACCAGTGTACACTGGTATGATCCAGTTTGAACCAGTTTGATCTGGTCTGATCCATATTGATCCTGTTTGAATGGAACTAAACTGGTTTGATCCAGTTTGAGCCGGTCTAAACTGGTTTGAGCCGATCTAGAGCGGTTTGATTCGGTTTGAACCAGTTTGATCTGGTTTGGAACTCTATCAATATAGATCACACCAGATCAAACTGGACCACACCCAATGTCTACTGGTTCAAAACTGTATCAATTTGGATCACACCAGATCAAACTGGATCAAACCAGTGTTGACTGGTTCAGAACTGGATCAAACTGGTTCAAAGCGGATTGAACCTACATAATCTGGATTAGGTTGTTACAGATCCACCAAACCGCATCAAACCGCTTTAGACCGGTTTAAACTGGTTTTGGCCAGCTCAAAATTGATCAAACCAGCTCAGCCAGGATCAAACCTGATCAAACTGGTTCAAACTGGCTCATACCAGTGCAGACAGGTTCTAACCTAGATCAAATAGTATCAGTCCGGATCTATTGGTCCAAACTGGATCAAATCAGTGTAGACTGGATCAAACTTCATCAAATTGATTCAATGCAGATTAAACCGATCAATTCGGATTAGTTTCTATAGGACGGCCAAACCAAACATTACAGGTTTAGACTGGTTCAATCCAGTTTAGACTGGCTCAAACCAGATCAAACCAGTTTAGACTGGTTCAAACCGGATCAAAGTTGATCAAACTGGATCAAATTGGGTTAGACAAGTACAAAATCGGATCAAACTGGTTTAGACCAGTACAAAAATGATCAATCTGGTTCAATCCAGATAAAACCGGATTAGCCTGTCTCAAACCAGCTCAAACTGGTTTAAACTGGTTCAGACCGAATCAAACCCAGTTCAAACCGGTATAGAGTTTTGAACCAATCAACACGGGTATGATCCATTTTGATCTGGTCTGATCCAGTTTGATCCTGTTTTAACTGAACTAAGCTGGTTTGATCCAATTTGAGCCGGCCTAAACCAGTTTGATTCTGTTCAAACCAGGTTGATCTCGTTTGGAACCATTGTTAATCGATTTGAACCAGGTTTGTTCCTGTTTGAGATGGTCTAAACCAGTATTGTCTGGATTGAAACAGTTTGATCCGATTTTGGACTTGTCTAAACCTGTTTGATCTGGTGTGAATCAGTTTGATCTGGTATGATCTACTTGATCCGGTTTGAACCAGTTTAAACAGGTTAAATCTGGTTTGAGATGGTCTAAACTGGTTTGAATGGGTCTGAACCGGTTTTATCTCGATGAAACCAGTTTCCTCCTATTTTGGACTGGCCTAAACCAGTTTAATCCGGTATGAACCAGTTGATCTGGTCTCATCCAGTTTGATCCAGTTTTGACCACTTTGATACGGGTTGAACCGCTCTAACCGAGTTTAATTAGGTTCCAACCAGTTTGATCTGGTTTGTAACCAGTCTATACCAGTTTTAACCACGTTTGATCTGGCCTGAACCACTTTAAACCAGTTTGAGATGGTTTGAGCGGATCTAAACTGGTTTTATGTGGATTGAACTGGTTTGATCTGATTTTGGACTGGTCTAAACCGGTTTGATCCAGCATGAATTAGTTTGATCCGGTGTGATCCTCTTTGATCCTTTTTGAAACATCTAAACTGGTTTGATCTTTTATGAGATAGTCAAAACCTGTTTGAACCAGTCTACACCGGTTTAATCTGGATTGAACCAGTTTACTCCTATTTTGGACTGGTCTAAACTGGTTTAATCCTGTGTGAACCAGTTTGATCTCATCTTATCAAGTTTGATCCAGTTTTGAAGCAGTTTACACTGGTATGATCCAGTTTGAACCAGTTTGATCTTGACTGAACAAGTTTGATCCGGTTTGAACCGGTCTAAACCGGTTTTACCTTGATTGAACCAGTTTCTTCCTATTTTGGACTGGTCTAAACCGGTTTAATCTGGTATGAACCAGTTTGATCTGGTCTTATACAGTTTGATCCAGTTTTGAGCCAGTCTACACTGGTATGATCCAGTTTGAAACAGTTTTATCTGGACTGATCCAGTTTGATCCGGTTTGATCCTGGCTAAGCTGGTTTGATCCATTTTGAGCCAGCCAAAACCAGTTTGATCCAGTCAAAACTGGTTTGATTCAGTTTGGCAGACCTGTAGCAATCTAATCCAGATTTTGCAGGTTTATTCCGCTTTATGCCAGTTTGATTCAGTTCTAAATCAGTCTACTCTGCTTTGATTCAGTTTGATCCAGCGTGATCCAATTTGATCCAGTTTTGAACCACTCTACACTGGTATGATCCAGTTTGAACCAGTTTGATCCAGTCTGATTCAGTTTGATCCTGTTTGAACTGAACTAAGCTGGTCTGATCCATTTTGATCCTGTTTTAAATGAACTAAACTGGTTTGATCCAGTTTGAGCCGGCCTTAACCAGTATTTTCTTGCTTGAACCAGTTGATCCAGTTTTGAACAAGTCTACACTGGTATGATCAAGTTTGAACCAGTTTGATCTAGTCTGATCCAGTTTGATCCAGTTTTGAACCACTCTACACTGGTATGATCCAGTTCTAACCAGTTTGATCTGGCCTGATCCAGTTTGATCCTGTTTTAAATGAACTAACTGGTTTGATCCAGTGTGAGCCGGCATAAACCGGTTTGAGCTGGTCTAAAGCGGTTTTATTTGGTTTGAATCAGTTTGCTCTGGTTGGAACCAATTTAAACCAGTTTGATCAGGAGTGATCCAGTCTAAGCTGGTTTTATCTGAATTGATCCAATTTGATATGATTTTGGACTGGTCTAAACTGGTTTGAAGGAATGAACCATTTTGATATGGTTTCATCCACTTTGATCTGATTTGAACCCGTCTAACCCTGTTTAATTCAGTTCCAACCAGCTTGATCTTGTTTGGAACCAGTCTAAACTGGTTTAAATCGCGTTTGATCTGGTCTGAACCACTTTGAACCAGTTTCAGCCAGTTTGAGCCGATCTAAACCAGTTTTATCTGGAATGAACCGGTTTGATCCGATTTTGGACTTGTCTAAACTGGTTTGATACAGCATGAATTAGTTTGATCAGGTGTGATCCTCTTTGATCTTGTTTGATGGGTCTAAACTGATTTCATCTGGTTTGAGATAGTCTAAACCGGTTTGAACCATTCTAATATGGTTTTATCTGGATTGAACCAGTTTTCTCCTATTTTGGACTGGTCTACACTGGTTTAATCCGGTATGAACCAGTTTGATCTGTTTTTTTTTCCAATTTGATCCAGTTTTGAACCAGTCAACACTGGTATGATCCAGTTTGAACCAGTTTGATCTGGACTGATCCAATTTGATCCGTTTTGTTCCTGGCTAATTTGGTTTGATCCGTTTTTAGCCGGCAAGCTGGTTTAAACCAGTCTAAGGCGGTTTGATTCGGCTTTGTGGACCTGTAACAATCTAATTCAGATTATGCAGGTTCAATCTGCTTTGAACCAGTTTGATCCAGTTCTGAACCATTCTACACTGGTTTGATCCAATTTGATCTGGTGTGATCCAAATTGATACAGTTCTGAACCAGTCAACACTAGTGTGATCCAGTTTGATCTGGTCTGATCCAGTTTGATCTGGTTTGAACCAGGCTAAGATAGTTTGATCTATTTTGAGCCGGCCTAAACCGGTGTGATCCGGTCTAAACCTGGTGGATTCGGTTTTGCGGTCCTGTAGCAATCTAATCCGGACTGAAGTGGTTTAATCCACTTTGAACTAGTTTGATCAAGTTTTGAAACATTCTACAATGGTTTGACTCAGTTTGAAACAGTTTGATCCAGTTTTGAACCAGTCTACACTGCTATGATCCAGTTTGAACCACTTTGATCCTGTATGATCAGGTTTGATTTTGTTTTAACTGAACTAAGCTGGTTTGATCCAGTTTGAGCCGGCCTAAACTGGGTTGAGCCAGTTTAGAGCAGTTTGATAAGGTTTGAACCAATTTGATCTGGTTTGGAACCAGTTTAAACTGGTTTGATCTGGTGTGAGCCATCTAAGCCAGTTTTATCTGAATTGATGAAGTTTGCTACGATTTTGGACTGGTCTAAACTGGTTTGATCGGTATGAACCAGTTTGATATGGTTTAATCCACTTTAATCCGGTTTGAACTGGTCTAACACAGTTTATTTGGGTTTAACTAGTTTAATCTAGTTTGGAACCAGTCTTAACCGGGTTAAACCAGTTTGAGCTGGTTAGAGCTGGTCAAATTTGGTTTTATCTGGATTGAACTGGTTTGATCAGATTTTGGACTGTTCTAAACTGGTTTGATCCAGCATGAATTAGTTTGATCCCGTGTGATCCTATTTGATCCTGGTTGAACCGGTCTCAACTGGTTTGATCATGTTTGAGATAGTCTAAACCGGTTTGAACTGGTCTAAACCGGTTTTATTTGGATTGAACCAGTTTCCTCCTATTTTGGATTGGTCTACACTGGTTTAATCCAGAATGAACCAGTTTGATCCAGTCTGATCCAGTTTGATCTAGTTTTGAACCAGTCTACACTGGTATGATCCAGTTTGAACCAGTTTGATCCAGTCTGATCCAGTTTGATCCAGTGTTGAACCAGTCTACAATAATATGATCCAGTTTTAACCAGGTTGATCTGGTCTAATCCAGTTTCATCCTGTTTTAACTTAACTAAGCTGGTTTGATCCAGTTTGAGCCGGCCTAAACCGGTTTGATTCGGTTCAAACCAGGTTGATCTCGTTTGGAACTGTTGTTAACCACTTTGAACCAGGTTTTTTCCGGTTTGATTCGGTTTGGAGGACCTGTAACAATCTAATCCAGATTATGTTGGTTCAATCCGCTTTGAACCAGTTTGATCCAGTTCTGAACCAGTGTACACTGGTTTGATCAAGTTTGATCTGGTGTGATCCAAATTGATACATTTTTGAACCAGTCGACACTGGTGTGATCCAGTTTGATCTGGTGTGATCCAAATTGATTGAGTTTTTAACCAGTCGACACTGATATGATCCAGTTTGATCCGGTTTCATCCAGTTTGATCCTGTTTTAACTGAATTAAGCTGATTTGATCCAGTATGAGCCGGCCTAAACTGGTTTGATTCAGTTCACACCAGGTTGATCTCGTTTGGAACCGTTGTAAACTGCTTAGAACCAGGTTTGTTCCTGTTTGATTCGGTCTAAACCAGTATTGTCTGGATTGAACCAGTTTGATTCGATTTTGGACTGGTCTAAACCTGTTTGAGCCGGTATGAATCAGTTTCATCCAGTATGATCTACTTGATCAGGTTTGAACTGATCTAAACTGGTTAGACTTTCTAAACTGGACTGAACCTGTCTAAACCTGAAAAATTCAGTTTGGCCATCCTATGGCGAACTAATCTGGATTGATCGGTTTAATCTGCTTTGAATCAATTTGATTAAGTTTGATCTAATCTACACTGGTTTGATCCAGTTTGGACCAGTTTGATCCAGTCTGATATAATTTGATCTAGTTTTGATCCATTCAACATGGTTAGAGCCAGTGTGAACCAGTTGGATACGGTCTGATCCAGTTTGATCCGTTTTGAACCAGTCTAAACTTGTTTGATCCAGTTTGATCGGGTCTGATTTTGTTTGAACCAGTTTTGAACCAGTCTACACTGGTATGATACTACTTGAACCAATTTGATCTGGTCTGATCCAGTTTGATGCTGTTTGAACCAAACTAAAATGGTTTGATTCAGTTTGAGCCGGCCTCACCTGGTTTGAGCCAATCTAGAGCGGTTTGATTCAGTTTGATCTATTTTGGAACCACTTTAAACCGGTTTGATCCAGTGTGAGCCAGTCTAAGCCGGTTTTATCTGAATTGATCCAGTTTGATATGATTTGGACTGGTCTAAACTGGTTTTATGTGGATTGAACCAGTTTGATCCGATTTTGGACTGGTCTAAACCGGTTTGATCTGGTATGAACCAATATGATTTGGTCTTATCCAGTTTTGAACCAGTCTAAACTGGTATGATCCAGTTTGAGCCAGTTTGAACTGGCCTGTCCAGTTTGATCCTGGATAAGATGGTTTAATCCATTTTGAGCCAGCCAAAACCAGTTTAAACCGGTCTAAAGCGGTTTGATTCTGTTTGCCGGATCTGTTACAATCTAATCCAGATAATGTAGGCGCAATCCACTTTGAACCTGTTCAATCAGTTCTGAACCAGTCTACACTGGTTTGATCCAGTTTGATCTGGTGTGATCCATATTGATAGAGTTTTGAACCAGTCGACACTGGTATGATCCAGTTTGATCTGATTTGATCCAGTTTGATCTTGTTTTAACTGAACTAAGCTGGTTTGATCCAGTTTGAGCCAGCCTAAACCGGTTTGATTCGGTTCAAACCAGGTTGATCTCATTTGGAACCTTTGTAAACCACCTTGAACCAGGTTTGTTCCTGTTTGAGACGGTCTAAACCAGTATTGTCGGGATTGAAACAGTTTGATCCGTTTTTGGACTGGTCTAAACTGGTTTGATCTGGTATGAATCACTTTGATATGGTATGATCTACTTGATCCGGTTTGAACTGGTCTAAACTGATTTGATCTGATTTGAGACGTTCTAAACTGGTTTGAACCAGTCTATACCGGTTTTATCTCAATTGAACCAGCTTCATCCTATTTTGGACTGGTGTAAACCAGTTTAATCCGGTATGAAACAGTTTGATCTGGTCTTAACCAATTTGATCCAGTTTTGAACCAGTCTACACTGGTATGATCAGTTTGAACCAGTTTGATCTGGACTGATCCAGTTTGATCTGGTTTGATCCTGGCTAAGGTGGTTTGATCTGTTTTGAGCTGAGCAAAACTGGTTTGAACCAGTCTAAATATGCTTAAACCGGTTTGAGCCTGTCTAGAGCTGTTTGATTCGATTTGAACCAGTTTGATCTGGTTTTGAACCAGTTAAAAACGGATTAATCTAGTGTGAGCCAGTCTAAGCCGGTTTTATCTGAATTGATCCACTTTGATATGATTTTGGACTGCTCTAAACCGGTTTTATGTGGATTGAACCGGTTTGATAAGATTTTGGACTGGTCTAAACTGATTTGATCCAGCATGAATTAGGTTGATCCGGTGTGATCCTCTTTGATCCTTTTTGAACCGGTCTAAACTGGTTTGACCTGTTATGAGATAGTCAAAACCGGTTAGAACCGGTCTAAACTGGTTTTATCTGGATTGAACCAGTTTCCTTCTATTTTGCACTGGTCTAAATTGGTTTAATCCAGTATGAATCAGTTTGATCTGGTCATATAGTTTGATCCAGTTTTGAACCATTCTAAACTGGTATGATCAAGTTTGAACCAGTTTGATGCGGTTTGATCTTGGCTAAGCTGGTTTGAAATGTTTTGAACAGAGCAAAACCAGTTTGAATCATTCTAAATATGCTTGATCCGGTTTGAACCTGTCTAAATATGCTTGATCCAGTTTGAGCCGGTCTAAACCAGGTTGAACCAGTCTAAACTATTTTGATATGTTTCTAACCACTTTGCTCGGTTTTGGAACCACTCGAAACCGGTTTGAACTGGGTTTGATTTGGTCTGAACCAGTTTAAACCAGTTTGAGCCGGTTTGAGCCATTCTAATCCAGTTTTATCTGAATTGAACCAGTTTGATCATTTTTTTAGTGGTCTAAACCAGTTGGATCTGATTTCGTACTGGTCTAACCGAGTTTGATCTGGTTTGATGAACTTTGATCAGGTTTGAACCAGTCTAAATTGGTTTGATCTGGTTTGAACCCGTCTAAACTGGTTTGAACTGGTCTAAACCTGTAAAATTTGGTTTGGCCGTCCTATAGCAAACTAATCCGGATTGATTGGTTTAATCTGATTTGAATCAATTTGATCAAGTTTGATCCATTCTACATTGGTTTAATCCAGTTTGAACCTGTTTGATACAGTCTGATCCAGTTTGATCCGTTTTGAACCGGTCTAAACTGGTTTGATCCAGTTTGAACCAGTTTGATCCAGTCTGATTGATTTTGAACCAGTTTTGAACCAGTTGACACTGGTATGATCCAGTTTGATCCGGTTTGAACCAAACTAATCTGGTTTGATCCAGTTTGAGCCGGCCTAACCCGGTTTGATTCTGATCAAACCAGGTTGATCTCGTTTGGAACCGTTGTAAACCACTTTGAACCAGGTTTGTTCCTGTTTGAGACGGTCTAAACCTGTATTGTCTGGATTAAACCAGTTTGATCTGATTTTTGACTGGTCTAAACTGGTTTGATCCGGTATGATCTACTTGATTCGGTTTGAACCAGTCTAAACTGGTTTGATCTGGTTTGAGATGTCCTAAACTGGTTTGAACTGGTCTAAACCGGTTTTATCTCGATTGAACCAGTTTCGTTCTATTTTGGACTGGTCTAAACCGGTTTAATCTGGTATGAACCAGTTTGATCTGGTCTTATCCACTTTGATCCACTTTTGAACCAGTCTACACTGGTATGATCAGTTTGAACCAGTTTGATCTGGACTGATCCAGTTTGAACCGGTTTGATCCTGGCTAAGCCAAGCAAAATCAGTTTGAACCTGTCTAAATATGCTTGATCCGGTTTGAGCTGGACTAAACCAGTTTGAACTGGTCTAAAGCTTTTGCATATGGTTCGAACCAGTTGGATCTGTTTTGGAACCACTCTAAACCAGTTTTAACCAGGTCTGATTTGGTTTGAACCAGTTTAAAACAGATTGAGCCGATTTGAGCCAGCTTAATCTGGTTTTATCTGGATTGAACCAGTTTGAGCATTTTTGTACTGGTCTAAACCAGTTGGATCAGATTTCGTACTGGTCTAACCAAGTTTGATCAGGTTTGATCAACTTTGATCTGGTTTGAAGCGGTCAAACCTGGTTTTATCCGGTTTGAACCAGTCTAAACTGGTGATATAAGGTTTGAGCCAGTCTAAACTGGTTTGAACCGGTCTAAACCTGTAAAATTTGGTTTGGACGTCCTATAGCGAACTAATCTGGATTGGTCAGTTTAATCTGCTTTGAATCAATTTGATCAAGTTTGATCCAGTCGATACTGGTTTGATCCAGTTAGAACTAGTTTGATCCAGTCTGATAAAATTTGATCTAGTTTTGAACCAATCAACACTGGTATGAGCCAGTTTGATGCGGTTTGATCTTGGCTAAGCTGATCCAGTTTGAACCGTTTTGAACTGGTCTAAACTGGTTTGATCCAGTTTGAACCAGTTTGATCCAGTCATGTTTAGTTAAACCAGTTTTGAACCAGTCTACACTGGTATGATCCAGTTTGAACCAGTTTGATATGGTTTGATCCAGTTTGATCTTGTTTGAACTGAACTAAACTGGTTTGATGCAGTTTGAGCCGTCCTTAACTGGTTTGAGGCGGTCTAGAGCGGTTTGATTCAGTTTGAACCAGTTTGCTCTGGTTTGGAACCAGTTTAAAGCAGTTTGATCCTGTTTTAACTGAAATAAGCTGGTTTGATCCAGTTTGAGCCAGCCTAAACCGGTTTGATTCGGTTCAAACCAGGTTGATATCATTTGGTACCAATGTAAACCGCTTTGAACCAGGTTTGTTCCTGTTTGAGATGGTCTAAATCAGTATTGTTTGGATTGAACCAGTTCGATCCGATTTTGGACTGGTCTAATCCAGTTTGATCTGGTATGAATCAGTTTGATCCAGTATGATCTACTTGATCCGGTTTGAACTGGTCTAACCTGGATTGATCTGGTTTGAGACATTTTAAACTGGCTTGAACCAGCTTAAACCGGTTTTATCTCGATTATACCAGTTTCCTCCTATTTTGGACTGTTCTCTTCCAGTTTAATCTGGTATGAACCAGTTTGACCTGGTCTTCTCCAGTTTGATCCAGTTTTGAACCAGTCTAAACTGGTATGATCCAGTTTGAACCAGTTTGATCTGGTCTGATCAGTTTGATCAGGTTTGATCCTGGCTAAGCTGGTTTGATCCATTTTGTGCCAGCCTAAACTGGTTTAACCTGTCTAAACCAGTTTGATTCAGTTTGTTGGACTTTTAACAATCTAATCCAGATTATGTAGGTTCAATCCGCTTTGAACCAGTTTGATCCAGTTCTGAACCAGTCTATACTGGTTTGATCCAGTTTGATCTGGTGTGATCCAAATTGATACAGTTTTGAACCAGTCAACACAGGTATGATCCAGTTGGTTCTGGTGTTGTCCATATTGATAGAGTTTTGAACCAGTTGACACTGGTATGATCTAGTTTGATCTGATTAAATCTAGTTTGATCCTGTTTTAACTGAAATAAGCTGGTTTGATCCAGTTTAAGCCGGCCTAAAGCAATTTGATTAGGTTCAAACCAGGTTGATATCGTTTGGTACCGTTGTAAACCGCTTTGAACCAGGTTTGTTCCTGTTTGAGACAGTCTAAACCAGTATTGTCTGGATTGAACCAGTTCGATCCGATTTTGGGCTGGTCTAAACCAGTTTGATCCGGTATAAATCAGTTTGATCCGGTATGATCTACATGATCCAGTTTGAACCGGGCTAAACTGGTTTGATCTGGTTTGAGACAGTCTAACCTGGCTTGAACCGATCTAAACCGGTTTTATCTCGATTGAACCAGTTTCATCCTATTTTGGATTGGTCTAAACCAGTTTAATCCTGAATGAACCAGTTTGTTCTGGTCTTATCCAGTTTGATCCAGTTTTGAACCAGTCTACACTGGTATGATAAGATTGAACCAGTTTGATCTGTACTGATCCAGTTTGATCCTGTTTAATCCTGTCTAAACAATTTTGATCTGTTTGGAGTTGAGCAAAACCAGTTTGAACCGGTCTAAACATCCTTGATCTGGTTAGATCCGGCCTTAACCAGTTTGAACAAGTCTAAACCGTTTGATACAGTTCAAACCAGTTTGATCTGTTTTGGAACCACTCTAAACCAGTTTGAACCGGGTTTTATTTGGTCTGAACTAGTTTAAACCAGTTTGAGCCGGTTGAGCCAGTCTACTCTGCTTTTATATGGATTGAACCAGTTTGATCATTTTTGTACTGGTCTAAACCAGTTGGTTCTGATTTTGTACTGGTCTAACCCAGTTTGATCCGGCTTGATCAACTTTGATCCGGTTTGAACCAGTCTAAACTGGTTTGATCTGGTTTGAACTGGTCTAATCTGTTTAGATCTGGTTTGATCCAGTCTAAAGTGGTTTGAACCAGTCTAAATCTGTAAAATTTGATTTGGCCGTATTATAGCAAACTAATCCGGATTGATCCGTTTAATCTGGTTTGAATCAATTTGATCAAGTTTGATCCAGTCTACACTGTTTTGATCCAGTTTGGACCAGTTTGGTCTGGTCTGATAAATTTGATCTAGTTTTGAACCAGGCTACACTGTTATGAGATAGTTTGAACCAGTTTGATACGGTTTGATCCCGTTTGACCCGTTTTGAACAGGTCTAAACTGGTTTGATCCAGTTTGAACCAGTTTGATCCGGTCTGATTTAGTTTGAACCAGTTTTGAACCAGTCTACACTGGTATGATCCAGTTTGAACAAGTTTGATCTGGTCTGATCAAGTTTGATGCTGTTTGAACCGAACTAAATGGGTATGATCCAGTTTGAGCCAGCTAAACCGGTTTGAGCCAATCTAGAGTGGTTTTATTCGATTTGAACCAGTTTGATCTCATTTGGAACCAGTTTAAATCGGTTTGATCCGTTGTGAGTCAGTCTAAGCAAGTGTTGTCAGAATTGATCCAGTTTGATATGATTTTGTACTAGTCTAAACCAGTTTGATCAGTGTCAACCATTTTGGTACGGTTTGATCTACTTTCATCCAGTTTGAACGGGTCTAACTCAGTTTAATTTGGTTCCAACCAGTTTGATTTGGTTTGGAACCAGTCTATACTGGTTTTGACTACGTTTGATCCTTTCTGCATCACTATAAACCTTTTTGAGCTGGTTTGAGCCATTCTAAACCAGTTTTATGTGGATTGAACTGGTTTGATCTGATTTTGGACTGACTGGTCTAAATCGGTTTGATTCAGCATGAATTAGTTTGATCCAGTGTGATCCTCTTTGATCCCTTTTGAACTGGTCTAAACAGTTTGATCTGTTATGAGATAGTCAAAACCGGTTTGAACCGGTCTAAACCGGTTTTATCTGGAATGATCCAGTTTCCTCCGATTTTGGACTGGTCTATACCGGTTTAATCCAGATTGACCAGTTTGATCTGGTCTTATCCAGTTTGATCCAATTTTGAACCATGCTAAACTGGTGTGATCCAGATTGAACCAGTTTGATCTGGTCTGTCCAGTTTGATCCGGTTTGATGCTGGCTAAGCTGGTTTGATCAGTTTTGAGCTGGCCAAAACCGGTTTAAACCAGTCTAAACCAGTTTGATTCGGTTTGGCGGACCTGTAACAGTCTAAACCAGATTATGGAGGTTCAATCCACTTTGAACCAGTTTGATCCAGTTCTGAACCAATCTAAACTGGTTTGATCCAGTTTGATCCAAATTGATACAGTTTTGAACCAATTGATACTGGTATGATCCAGTTTGATCCGGTCTGATAAAGTTTGACCCTGTTTTAACTGAACTAAGGTGGTTTGATCCAGTTTGAGCAGGCCTAAACCGATTTTAGCTGGTCTAGAGCGGTTTGATTCGGTGTGAACCAGTTTGAATTGGTTTGGAACCAGTTTAAACTAGTTTGATCCAGTGTGAGTCAGTCTAATCCGGTTTTATCTGAATTGATTCAGTTTGAAATGATTTTCGACTGGTCTAAATCGGTTTGATCCAGCATGAATTAGGTTGATCCGTGTGATCCTTTTTGATTCTTTTTGTACTTGTCGAAACCGGTTTGATCTGTTATGAGATATTCAAAACTGGTTTGAACCGGTCTAAACCGGTTTTATCTGGATTGAACCAGTTTCCTCCGATTTTGGACTGGTCTAAAACGGTTTAATCCGGTATGAACCAGTTTGACCTGGTCTTATCCAGTTTGATCCAGTTTTGAACCAATCTAAACTGGTATGATCCAGTTTGAACCAGTTTGATCGGGTTTGATCCTTCAAGATCAGGGAGACCAAAGCAGGCAGATCACTGTGAGTTTAAGGCTACCTTGTTCTGCAGATTGAGATTCAGGACAGGCAAAGTGACACAGAGAAACCCTGTTTTCAAAAAAAAAAGTGGGAGCTGGAGAGTTGGCTCTGTGGTTAAGAGTCTTCCAGAGGACCCAGGTTCAATTCTTACCACCCACATGGCAGTTAACAGCTGTCTGTAACTCCAAGATCTGACACCCTCAGATAGATATACATGCAGGCAAAACACCAATGCCAATAAAAATAAATAAATTATTAGGAAAATAAATATATAAAAAAGGTTGTTTGGTGCATGCCTTTAATCCCAGCACCAGGAGGCAGAGGCAGATGGATCTCTGTGAGTCTGAGGCCAGTCTTGTCTACAAAGTGAGTCCCAGGGCATACAAGGGTACACAACAAAACCCTATGTTGAACAACCACAAATAAACAGACAAATAAAGAGATAATAACAATAAAAATATTTGAGAGTTCCAATAATTGACTTCATCCACAATAAAAGAATATAAAAATAAAAGTATCAAATGCATTTGAACGCATTGGCACAGGAGACCGTTTCCTAAATAGAACCCCAGTAGCACAGACTCTGAGAGAAACAAAATTAATCAATGGGACCTCCTGAAACTGAAAAGCTTCTTCTGTAAAGCAAAGGACACGGCCAACAAGACAAAACGACAGCCTTACAGAATGGGAAAATATTGTCACTAACCCCACATCAGACAGAGGTCTGATCTCCAAAACATACAAAGAACTCGAGAAATTGGTCATCTCAAGAACAAATAATCCAATTCACAAAATGGAGTACAGATTTAAACAGAGAACTCTCAACAGAGGAATCTAAAATGGCTGAAAGACACTTAAGGAAATGTTCAACATGCTTAGTCATCAGAGAAATGTAAATTAAAATAAGTTTCTAGAACCAAGGAGACAGTTCATAATGTTTCTTTCTTCTTTTCTTCCTTCTTTTTTTGGTTGAACACACACACACACACACACACACACACATATATATATATATATATTTTAATTTGGGACGGGGGCCTCTCTACAAAGCCTGGGAATTCACAGAGGTACACCTGTCTCTGTCTCTTGGATGATAGAATAAAAGATGTGCAACACAGTGACAACCCAACTAAGTTTTTAGTATCTCATTCTGTTAATTTCATGTACATTTAGTTTAATTTCAAACTTTTTTTGTATCTCTTGGTCTGCACCAAGTGTCTCCTTGTGGGGGTGCAGGGAAGGTGTCCTATTTCAGAACATTTTATTTAACTTTTATTTGAGACAGTCTTTTGAGTTGTGTAGAACTTAGTTTCACTTCAAATTTTTAAAGAATTTTTTATGACTTATTTAAATTTATTTTATGGATATGTCAGATCATCCAGAAACTGGATTTACAATCACTTATGAGTGCTGCCATGTGGGTCCTGGGAATTGAACCCACTTCTTCAGGAAGAGCCACCGAGCCATCTCTCCAGGCCTTTAATTACACCAATTTATTTATGTGTCTGGGTGTGCCTCTGTGTGTGCCTCTGTGTGTGTGTATCTGTGTGTCTGTGGGATGACCTTTGACTTCACATTTAAGAGGACTGGTTCCATATCTGGCAGAGGCAGGAGCATCTCCGGGTGTTCCAGGCCAGACTGGTTTACAAGAGCTAGTTCCAACAGCAGGCTCCAAATCAACAGAGAAACCCTGTCTCGAAAAACAAATAAAAAATTAATTAATTAATTAAACAAAA
Source organism: Microtus californicus (assembly GCA_028537955.1). Taxonomy (NCBI): domain Eukaryota; kingdom Metazoa; phylum Chordata; class Mammalia; order Rodentia; family Cricetidae; genus Microtus; species Microtus californicus. The sequence goes on along the minus strand of JAQJZF010000018.1, from coordinate 3,044,447 downwards.
GAGAGAAAGGGAAGAAATGGGGATTTACAAACAGAAAATCAGAAAAAAAAGCCAAATACAAACACCTGGCACACAGTGAACTCAGTCCTTTGAGGAAATTTATAGGTCTTATTGCCCACCATTGGAAAAGAAATCTAGCGGGTAATGGCGACAACACATTTCTTTATTCCCAGTTCTCAGCCCTCAGAGATCAGGGAGGCAAATAGCTGTGAGTTAGAGGCTACCTTGTTCTGCAGTGTGAGTTTCAGGACAGGCAAAGCGACACAGAGAAACCCTGTCTTGAAAAAATAAGTGTGTTTAGTATAGGCCTTTAATTCTGGCACTACGAGGCAGAGGCAACTGAATCTCTGTGAGTCTGAGGCCAGCCTTGTCTACAAAGTGAGATCCAGGGCAAGCAAGGATACACAAGGAACCCCTATGAAGAAAAACCATAGATAAAAAAACAAATAAACAGATAATAATAATAACAACAGCATAGGCCGGGTGGTGGTGGTGCACGCCTTTAATCCCAGCACTTGGGAGGCAGAGGTAGGTGGATCTCTGTGAGTTCGAGGCCAGCCTGGTCTACAGGAGCTAGTTCCAGGACAGGCTCCAAAACCACAGAGAAACCCTGTCTCGAAAAACCAAAAAAATAATAATATCAATAATAATAATAACAGCAACAAAAATATCTGAGAGCTCAAATTAATTGACTTCACCCACAATTTAAAATCATAAATTAAAAATTTTAAAAATCAAATGCACTTCAACACATTGGCACAGGAGACCACTTCCTAAACAGAACCCCAGTAGCACAGACACTGAGAGAAGCAATTAATAAGTGAGACCGCCTGAAAGTGAAAAGCTTCTGTAAAGCAAAGAACATGGCCAACAAGACAAAATGACGGCCTTACAGAATGGGAAAAGATCTTCACTAACCCCACATCAGAAAGAAGTCTGATCTCCAAAATACACAAAGAACTCAAGAACTTGGTCATCAAAAGAACAAATAATCCAATTTTAAAAAATGGAGTACACCTGGTCTACAGAGGGAGTTCCAGGACAGTCTCCAAAGCTACAGAGAAACCCTGTCTCGAAAAACCAAAAAAAAAAAATGGAGTACAGACCTAAACAGAGAACTCTCAATAGAGGGATCTAGAATGGTTGAAAGACACTTAAATGTTGGGTCGAGGGGGTGGGGGTGGGTCATGCAAAGATGAGAACACCACCAAGTCTAATAAACCAGAAGCAAGTTTTATTCCAGAAACCAGATCCTAAAAAACAACAAAAGCAAACTTAAAAATAAATAAATAAAAATCACCATGGGGCACAGAAGCTTATCAGCTATCTGAGACTACAGGCAGAGTTTGGGCTTCTGACACTGTGGCAAAAGGCCACAGGCAAACTTTATATATATATTTCAATTTGGGACGGGGGCCTCTCTACAAAGCCTGGGAATTCACAGAGGTACACCTGTCTCTGTCTCTTGGATGATAGAATAAAAGATGTGCAACACAGTGACAACCCAACTAAGTTTTTAGTATCTCATTCTTTTAATTTCATGTACATTAAGTTTAATTTCAATTTTTTTTGTATCTCTTGATCTGCACCAAGTGTGTCCTTGTGGCGGGGGGGGGCAGGGAAGGTGCCCTATTTCAGAACATTTTATTAAACTTTTATTTGAGACAGTCTTTTGAGTTGTGTAGAACTTAGTTTCATTTCAAATTTTTAAAGACCAGGATGCATGAAAGCATTCAAAAGGACTGGTTCCATATCTGGCAGAGAGGCAGGTGGATCTCTGGGAGTTTGAGGTTAGCCTGGTCGACGAGAGCTAGTTCCAAAGACAGGCTCCAAAGCAACAGAGAAAACCCTGCCTTGAAAATCAAAACAAGAACACAAACAAAAATAAAATCATAAATTAAATCTGTGTGTGTTTGTGTGTGTGTGTGTGTGTGTGTGTGTGTGAGAGAGAGAGAGAGAGAGAGAGAGAGAGAGAGAGAGAGAGAGAGAGAGAAGAAATGATCAAACAGGAAATAAGAATAAAACCAAAACCATAATGTCACCAAGATGACAGCCTGGTTTATATAGTGAGTTAAAGGTATTATATAGAGAAACTCTGGACCAAAAAAATAATAAAAGAAGAAAACAGAAAAAACAAGGAAGGAAGAAAAGAAGGAAAAAAGGAAAGAAGGAAGAAAAACTGGTGTTTTCCTTTTTTTCTTTGTTTATCTCAGGTTATTTTATTTTATTTTTTTTAATTGCTGCTCCTGCAGCAGCAGCAGCAGTATATTTTGGGCAGCTGCCTAGCTGGGTAATGGTGGCAGCACATTTCTTTATTCTCAGTTCTCAGCCATCAGAGATCAGGAGAAGCAGAGGCAGGCAGATCACTGTGAGTTTGAGGCTACCTTGTTCTGCAGGCAACACGACGACAGACACAGAGAAACTAAAAGTGTGTTTAGTACAGGCCTTTAATTCCAGCACTAGGAGGCAGAGGTAGAGGCAGGGGCAGCTAGATCTCCATGAGTCTGAGGCCAGCCTTGTCTACAAAGTGAGTTCCAGGGCAAACAAGCATACACAGGGAATCCCTATGTAGAAAAACCACAAATCAACTAATAATAATCATCATGATCTAAGAGCTCGATTAATTGACTTCACCCACAATTCAAAAATTAAAAAATAAAACAAAGAGTGTGTCTGACTGATCAGTGAAAGGACTATGTGGGCCAAGGGGCTGCCACCATTATGGATTGGTGAGAGTGAGGAAAGGAGGGAGGCAGCAAGGGCAGTTCCCAGTCACCTAAATGCCTTCCAAAGACATTTCACTATGGCAACCACTCGCTTGCTTTCTTGGGGTTCCTTTTCTTCAGTAGTTGTGTTTGTACAACCTACCCCACACCCCACTTCTCATACTAAATACCAAGTCTGAGAAAATTAACACAGCTGTGGAAAAATTCCCACTTGGATATCTTTTCCTGCCCAGTAAAACAAAAACAACTATAACAAAAATATGCATATCTAAAAAAAACAAAAAAATTAAATAATGCATATCTAAGGAGACCAATCAAGTTGTAGCCTCACCCATTATATTATATTATATTATATTATATTATATTATATTATATTATATTATATTATATTTATTATTTATTTATTTATTGGTTTTTTGAGACAAGGTTTCTCTGTAGCTTTGGTGCATGTCCTGGAACTCCCAGAGATCTGCCTGCCTCTGCCTCCCGAGTGCTGGGATTAAAGGCATGCGCCACCACTGCCTGTCTTGGACTCACCCTTTAATGGTTGGTTCAGCAAGGAGTTGTAGCTGTTAGGAAGGGCTGGTGACCTTGAACTTTACTAGTCTCTGAAATCTGTCTTCTCACTTTTCCCAGGTGCCTTCAGGGACAGGAGTGGAGGCCAGGGACTGTAGTTTTGACTTGTACATTTAGTTCAATTTTAATTTTTTTGTATTGTTTTCGAGACAGGGTTTCCCTGCATAACAGTCCTAGGTGATCTGGAACTAGCTCTTGTAGAGCAGGCTGGCTTCAAACTCCCAAGAAATTCACCTGCCTCTGCCCCCAGTGTGCTGGGAATAAAGGCATGTGCCTCCACTACCCGGCCAATTTCAAATTTTATTTAAACCTCTCTCTCGGTGTGCCTGTGTATGTGGGGGAGCCAGGGAAGGTGTCATATTTCCAAACATTTTCATAACTGCACTCTTTTACATTTTATTTTACTTTTATTTGAGACAGTGTTTCCAGTTGTGTAGTTTAATTTCAATTTCTTCCTTTTTTTTTTGGTTTTTCAAGACAGGGTTTCTCTGTGGCTTTGGAGCCTGTCTTTGGAACTAGCTCTCGTCGACCAGGCTGGCCTCAAACTTCCAGAGATCCACCTGTCTCTGCCTCCCAAGTGCTGGGATTATAGGCATGTGCCACCACTGCCTGGCCTAATTTCAATTTCTTAAAGAATTTTTTTATGATTTATTTAACTTTATTTTATGTGCAGTGGTATGAAGGTGTCAGATCACCCAGAAACTGGATTTACAATCACTATGAGCTTCCAATTTCTCAGGAAGAGTCTCCAAATTAGCTCTCCAGGCTCTGCTATGTACGAAACCCTGACCCAGAAAGGCAGGTGGATCTCTGGGAGTTTGAGGCCAGCCTGGTCGACAAGAGCTAGTTCCAAAGACAGGCTCCAAAGCAACAGAGAAACCCTGCCTTGAAAATCAAAACAAAAACACAAACCAAAAAAATAAAATTAAACATAAATTAAATGGGAGAGAGAGAGAGAGAGAGAGAAAGAGATAGAGAGAGATAGAGAGAGAGAAGAAATGTCAATTTGTCAATTTTCAGACAGGAAATAAGAAAAAACAAAACCGGGCTGGAGAGATGGCTTAGAAGTTGAGAGCACTGGCTGCTCTTCCAGAGGTGATGAGTTCAATTCCCAGCAACCACATGGTGGCTCACAACCATCTATAATGAGATCTGGCACCCTCCTCTTGCATGTGGGCATACATGGAGGCAAAATGTTGTATGCATAATAAATAAATAAATCTTTAGAAAAAAACCAAAAAAAAAAAAAGAAAAAAGAAAAATCAAAACCATAATGTCACCAAGATGACAGCCTGGTTTATATTATGAGTTAACACTGAATAATAATAATAATAAAAGAAGAAAACAGAAAAAAAAGGAAGGAAGGAAGGAAAAACAAGTGTTTTCCTTTTTCTTTGTTTATCTCAGGTTATTTATTTTTATTTAATTTTTTCTAAAATTGCAGCAGCAGCAGTATATTTTGAGCAGCTGACTACTTTCATGGAAGTGTTCAGAAAGAAGTCCTGGGCCATGTAGTGAGATAGATTGTCTGGAACATAAATAAAAAGCCAATTCCTGTCTCAGAAAAGAAAATAAATGCAGTTAAAATGTGAAATAATAAAACAAACAAGGGTTTTTTTTTGTTTGTTGTTTTTTTTGGTTTTTCTCTGCAATGAGAGAATTCAAGTCAACAACTTTCAATTTCCCAACTCCAACAGGAAAGGCTGCAGATATCCATAACAAAGATGTCTTGTGGAGCTGTAGCCACACCCTTTAATGTTTGTGTCACAAGGACACAGAGTTAGGAAAGAAATAATCTTGATCTTGAACAGGAGATCTAAAAACTCAAAACAGGAACCAAACACAAACCAAGTAAGAAGAAATGACAGAGGCAGGAGGATGTCAGTGAGTTGAAGGCCAGCCTCACCTACCAAGGACATTCCAGGACTGTTCCCTAGATAAACCTTGTCTCACAAAACCAAACACACACACACACACAAACAAAAAAAACAGAAGAATAAGGAAAGTGTTCCTGAAACACCACAAACCAACTAGATGGCACTTAATAGCAATCAAAAGTGGGTAAAATATAAAATGGAGAGAAATTCTTTGATGAACTCCAACCTGCTTTCTTGGTCAAAGCTGTACAGCCAATAGAACTAGAGGGAGGGAACATGTGTCCATCTCTCAATAAAAAAAAGGCTAGAATCTCACGTGAGCATAAAATATGAAAATCTTACAGCTGACACCATCCAGTCTCAAGTTAGAAAAACTTGAAATGATGCAACAGGAAACAGACAGTTGCCCAATGAATTCTTGCTATTCTCCTGGGGAAGTTTTGCTACTGAGGGTTTTTGGAACAACTAAAATCCCTCTTATCTTTTTGTTTTGTTTTCTGTGCCCCCTCAGAGGACACCTGGATGTTTGAAAGGATTTGGTTTTATTTCATTTAAGTAGAAGGTTCCTCAGACATAACTCTGAAAACACTAATACGTAATAGCCAGTTTCTATTCAGTTCAGTTCAGATTTTTACCAAAACCTCCTGTCTGGCATGTCTCTGTCTTTGTTGAGTTCCTGTACTTACAGAAGCCAAGAGATAGCTGGCAGCCATCCATAACTCTAATTTCATTTAGCAGAACCCCCCCTGCCGATCTTATTTCTCTGTTCTGTCCTCAAATGTGTGGGGGACTCTGAATGGGCACCGACTTGCCACACACACATCCTTCTTTTCCTGATCTAATCCTGCCACTCCCCAAAAGAAAAGGGAGGAGAAATCACTGAATGATGAGAACATTACTTGAATGAGAAAATGGGTAGGCACCCTTATGCTTAAATGTGTATTATCTACAAAAGTGCTAAACTTGGAAGTGAGTCTTAGGAGGAATGTCAGTCATTACAGAGTTTCTTCCCAGATGTCTTCAAGTTGGTCCTAAACAGCCTATTCATAAGATGGGACCTCAGAGCTTCAGTATAGAACAACATGTTTTCTGTTCAATTGAATCTTAAAGTGGTTTGATAAGGATTTTGTATTCCCATTCTGTCAAGGATTATCCTCAGTGGTCTATATATTTCAAGGAAGAATGCTTTTTAAGAAGTATTTAGTGATTATATTTCTTTTCCCTTAGGGATAAAGAAATGGAGAAGTTTTTTGAAGCAGTAAGCCACAAAAATAGAAGTAGGGAGGACGTTTCAAGACACTAGGCCATTAAACTTCAGCTACAGGGAAACCCTGTCTCATGGAAAAACAAAAGAAAGAAACAAACAAACAAAAATCCTGAAGCCAGTGATCATTGCAAACATCTGTATGTTCAGATACTGAGCCTGAGCAAGTTAGAGTGTCACAGATTTGCTGCAATTCGTTGCAAATTTCATGTGGATCACAAATCCTGCTCAAGTTACAGCTGTTAGTGTCAGTGTGAATCTTGACACCATCTCTACTGGATTCCTGTCAGCTGGGCTCCGGTCTGCTAGAAAAGCAGAAGAACTAAGGTACCGTAGTTAACCTCTTCTGTGCCCCACCTAAAAGAACACTCTGTAAGCTACAGTTCTGAAAACAGCCTGGTCCTGGCAGAAGAACAGACAGGAGGACCAATGGAACTGAATAGAAGACCCGGATATCGATCCACACATCTTCGAATACATGATCTTTGCTAAAGAAGCCATAAATATCCAATAGAAAAAAGAAAGCATATTTAACAAGTGGTGCTGGCGTAACTGGATATCAACATGCAGAAAAACGAAAATAGACCCATACCTATCTTCACACACAAAACTCGAGTCCAAATGGATCAAAGACCTCAACATAACATAAAGCTGGCCACAGAGAACCTTATAGACGAGAAAGTGGGAAGTACACTTGAACGCATTGCCACAGGGAACCACTTCCTAAATAGAACCCCAGCAGCATGGACACTGAGGAGAAACAATTAATATATTAATGGGACCTCCTAAACCTGAAAAGCTTATGAAAAGCAAAGGACATGGTCAACAAGACAAAATGACGGCCTTACAGAATGGGAAAAAGATCTTCACTAACCCCACATCAGACAGAGGTCTGATCTCCAAAATATACAAAGAGCTCAAGACATTGGTCATCTCAAGAACAAATAATCCAATTCACAAAATGGAGTGCAGACCTAAACAGAGAACTCTCAACCAAGGAATCTAAAACTTAAGGAAATGTTCAACATCCTTAGCCATCAGAGAAATGCAAATCAAAACAACTCTGAGATTCCATCTTACACCGGTAAGAATGGCCAAGATCAAAAACACAACGATGACCACTTATGCTGGAGAGGTGGTGGGGAAGAGAGAACACTCCTGCATTGCTGGTGGGAACACAAGCTGGTACATCCCCTTTGGACATCAAAAAAGTAGGAAACAACCTTCCTTGATACCCAGTCATACCACTGTTGGGTATATGTCCACAGGATGCTCAATTGTGACACAAGGACACGTGTTCAACTATGTTCACAGCAGCTTTCTTTGTCATAGCCAGAACCTAGAAATAACCTAAATGCTCCTCGATCGAAGAACGGATAAGAAAAAAAAATGTGGTACACAATGGAGTACTACACAGCAGAAAACAAACAAACAAACAAACCAAAAATAATCCACATCTTGAATTTGGCATGAAAATAGATGGAGCTAGAAAACATTATTTTGAGTGAAGTAACCCAGACAGACCCAGAAAGACAATTATCATACATGTACTCACTCAAAGGTGGTTTTTAAACAAGAAAGTAAAGAAAACCAGCCTACAAACCACAACCCCAGAACTTCGACAAAAATGTGGACACCAAGAGAGACTTACATAGATCTAATCTACGTGGGAAGTAGAAAGCAGAAAAAGACAAGATCTTCTGAGTAAATTGCGATCATGGGGACCTTGGGGGAGGGTTGGCAGGGAGGGGAGCAAAGAAAAAAATGTAGAGCTCAATAAATAAAAAAAAAGAATACTCTGTATTCTGTGACTATATAGACTTTCTGGAACAAGATGCTGTTAGAACTGATGTGCTCATATCATCTGTGTGGGACTATGATTTACAACTTAACTTTCTAGCTTTTCAGTTGTTGTATGAGGTGACTACAGATTCAATAAAACCCAATTTGGATCCTTCCTACTGGTGTAGGCCAGTGTTTCCTGGAGACCAGACTGCAATTCTAGGCAATAATGTTGGCATGATGGGAGTCAGCAAGGAGTTGGGGGTGATTAAAAGTTTGGGATTCTTGGGTACACTGAAGTCTCATTTGGGCACCAGAAACCTTAACAGATAATCTCACACATTTGAGCCCCAATATGTCCCTTAAAGTAGGTAGGTAGGTAGGTAGGTTCGTTTATCAAGGAAAGCCCTAGGGAAGCAAAATCCCTAGGGAAGGGTTTGCAACTACCAAGAGAGGCATGGCCCACGATCACATGCCTAGGGATGGCACTACTGAGACCTCCTAAATCGATTAGCAAACATGCTCACGTCAGTGGTGTCATCACATCTCTGGATTAGGCTTTGGAGTACGATTTGTTTCTTGGTTCTGTTGCCTGAAATCCTGCCTCTCTGACCCCCAGAGAAACATCCAATAAACCCTCTTGCTTTGAAAGCAAAAGGATGAATCTAGATGCTGCCGTTCACAATGAACAGAAGTAATCCCAGTTCCTACCGTTTGTGGAAGGAGTTATCCCACCACAGGCTACATGGAATAAGCAAAATTCTTGGAAGCAGGTGTGGCCCAGCCTAGCCCAGTAAGAAAAAAGCTCAGCCGCACACAGAGCCTGGCACTCTCCTCAGACAAAAAAAAAAAACAGCTAAAGCTCAGGAAACAGATGTATGTTCTGACCTAAGAACTTTTGCTCGGCCCTCAGGGAGAAAGACACACCTCAGTAGATCCAGGGTTCTTGTTCCTTCCTTCAAACCCTAGCAGTAGATAGCTACATCAGGTAGATCACAGCTGCCTGTAACTCTAGCTCCAGGGGATCTGTCCTCCTCAGAACATGTACACAAATACCACAAATTTCATAGACACACTCTTATACTAAAATAACAAGACTCTTCACCCATTAAATAATTTAAGTAAAATCACCACTGTAGAAACAACAACAACAACAACCCAGGAATATGAGTCATAGTTTTAAGGTTTTAGAATGTGTTTTTAAAATTGAAATACTCTGCTCCAATCTGAGGTTGCTCTAAATGTTGATTAAAAATGAGACTGCATCGTAAGAAAGTAGACTGGGGAAAGTTAATTCAGAAGTGCCGCATCCCCAGAGTGACAGGGGCATCAGAGCTTCTGCGCTCTGACATATGGCAAGGAATGATGCACTGTGTGTTTCTAGCCATAGAGAATGCATTTTAAGGATTTCATTTTAAAGTTGACCACTTTAGAATGAGACTTAATGAGAAGCTAGCACGCAATCTTCTCAAAAACAACTCACCTTATACTCTATCTCAGCCCTACACAGTCTCCAACAGCATTAGACTAACTAATGACCTCCAACCCTGTAAGATACTTTGGGTGAAGTTTTGTCTGAGTTAAAAAAAAATGGCTGGCCCAGGTGGTGGTGGCTCACGCCTTTAATCCCAGCACTCTACTCGGGAGGCAGAGGCAGGCGCGTCTCTGTGAGTTTGAGACCAGCCTGGTCTACAAGAGCTAGTTCCAGGACAGGCACCAAAAAACTACAGAACAACCCTGTCTTGAGAATAAAAAGAAAGAAAGATAGAAAGAAAGAAAGAAAGAAAGAAAGAAAGAAAAGAAAAAGAAAACAGTGCTGTCCTAGAAAATGCCCTCTCCCTTTGAACACGGCCCCTCCTTTGGGCTGAGTTTCCCACACAGCTCTGATGATGCAGGAGGATGCTGAGAGCCCAGTTGGTGCCTCAGCCCGATGCCTGCTTCTGTGCCTTGGCAGCAGCTATTCATGTCTTGCCACTCAGAGTCAAGTTCCCTTAAGTTCAGTCTTCCCTAAGTGCTTGTTCATTTCAGAGGACTCAACCCTCATCTTCCGTGTCCTCCTGGCCTAATTTCTCATATTACTGAGTATAAATCAGTAATACGAGATGTTCAGGAGAGGGAGGAAGGGTCATTCATGAAAAAAGTGAGTGTTCAACTAACTAACTCCCCATGGGTGAAGGAAGTAGTGAAAAGATTTTAATGAAGCAGAAAGAAATTTCTGGTTTTGGAAGGAGAAGATCCTGAATGGCTCCCTCTGTGTCACAGGAGAGATTCCTGGAAAGGAAGCCTCAGGTTCTGGTTGGTCAGTCGGTCAGTCAGTTGGTCAGTTTGGGGAGAAATATTAGCAAGGAGGTAAAGGCCGTGCCTCACGACATCAGCAGTCACTTCTCTGGAAATTCTACGGTATCCCGGAGAGCTCTCGGAATTTTGTGATGTCACTTGTGTCCTAGAAACACCAGCTGCCCTCAAGACACACTCTCTCGGTGCCTATAAGACTCGGTTCTAGACATGTCGGTCTAGAGAATGGAGATCGTGGAGAGGCCAGAGGGAGGAAGAAGAAAACTGGCCCCAGATCTCACAGGAATACATGGAGAAATAATTAGTGGTCCTGGGGAAGACGAAGTGAGTTCACCACTAGCAGGGACTAGAGAGATTTCTGGATGTGATGGCTTTGAGACTTCCAGGGCTAGGGCTCAGGAACTGGGAGGTTTCTGGGATGCAATAGGCCTGTGTTGTTTCTCTGAGTTCCTAAAGGGCCAACCCACATCAAAGATTCACGATAGTTGATTTGACAAAGTCGGGAATTGACAAGCAAGGAGTGCAGAAAGAGTCAGTGAGATTTCAATACCAGCACTGCACATCATCCCCCCCCCGCCGAGTCCTTTTCTTTGTGTAGCAATAATAATAGAGAAAGGGGAGTAGTGCTCTGCCAAAGCCCGTATTTTACCATGCCTTATATCACAGCCATTAGCAGGGTTGAGGCATCAAGTGCTGCAGTCAGTCTGACTCCTGTGACCCCCTAAGGTTTCTGGCTTCCCAGTTATGAATGACACCCTGGTCTCCGGTTCAACTGCTTGAGAGCTCTTTAAGAGACAATGGATGAGAGCGTGGGAAGAGACTGCCATTTTTTCTTTTTTCTTTTTCCTTTCCTTTCTTTCTTTCTTTTGCTATTTTGTTTTGTTTTCCAAGAAAGGGTTTCTTTGTGTATCTTGGGCTGTCCTAAAACTCACTCTGTAAATCAGGCCATCCTTGAATTCACAGAGATCTGTGTGTGTGCTGTGATTAAAGGCATGCACACACCACAGCCCGGCTGAGACTGCAATTTCTTGTTAGCTCTGGGTGTCCTGGGCTGTTAGTAAGTGACAATGGCTCTGTGTTGTGAATCTCTGTGAATCCAGACTATGTTATGTCCTTCAATGACATGAGTCTGAAGCATCAAGCACCCACCCCTATACTCCCTGAGGTCTCTGAAGTCACGGTGCATCCTCTATAGGTCTGAATAAGGCTTAGAAAGCTTTCCCCTGGTGCAGAGGAAACCAGTAACTTCTGAGAGACATGCACCACCTTCCTACAGAAAGAAGGGAGGAATGACTGATTGAATAATACCCACAGAGGGGGAAACTCAAGTCTTGTATTTCAGAACCTGCTTTGACAAAGTCTCATCTGTCAGTCACTTCCTGAGGGAGGGAAGGAAGGAAGGACTACAATTATTTTTCCTTTTGTGTCCCTTTTACACTCTTCTCATGCTCTGATGAATATTGTGATTCAAGTTGGTCATGTCCCCTTTTCCACAGCATGTGCACTGTGGCTCTAGATCAAGGAATCAGTGTGTGTGTGTGTGTGTGTGTGTGTGTGTGTGTGTGTTTTGCTCTATCTAGGAGAAGCACCACAGCAGTTGCATACTGACTGAGAAATTTGATTTTTAGGAAATGATTTTTCATATCTGTGAGTGGTCTCTCCATAGCCATTCATCTTTTCTTAAACTTGAGTATAGGAATGAATGATCCCTCCCTCCTTCCATCCCTCCCTCTCTCTCTCTTCATGGGAATGAGTGTCTGCTCTTGCATTGAGGGCTCCCCAGATCTCTGCATCTCCAGCCCAACCTGTCACAAGCTGATCACACATTTGCAAACTTGGGATATATTCTGCTGAAGTTTTGGAATAATGAAATTCATCAACTATGGGACTAACTTTGTTCTGACAGGACACTCACTCACAATGTCTCCTCATCACACCCATATAGTGTAACAACTTGTGGTTCCTCCATAATGTGCTTATTTCTGTCAGGGAACTGTTGAAACCCAGCCAGCCAGCCAACACTATCTTTCTTTGTTTCTCAGTTTGTTCTTATATTCTGTCTCTTTCCCCCCACATTTAAAAAAATTATTTATTTTTATCTTATGTGCATTTGTGTTTTTGCCATGGCTCTCAGGCTCCTGGATTACAGACAGCTGTGAGCTGCCATGTAGATGCGGGGAATTGAACCTAAACTATCTCTTCAGCCTGACATGGAGCATCTCTCTCTATAGCTCTGTCTGGAAAATTTTCAGAGTTCATTCTGCCCCCTGAGTAAAGGTGTTATGCTTCCTTTTATTGTATATTTGGTGTTTTGTGTGTGTGTGTGTGTGTGTGTGTGTGTGTGAGAAAGAGAGAGAGAGAGAGAGAGAGAGAGAAAGTTTCAAAAAGAGAAAAACCAAAAGTCAGTCAACAACAGCGAACTTTGTATTTATTTGTTTGTTCATCCATTCACGTGTTTGCTTACTTACTTACTTAATTTATTTATTTATTTATTTACAGTGGAAAACTTAATTCAGTAAGAATGATCAGAATGGTAGGGTATCCTTGGGAAAAGAGTAAGACATTGCGATGATGACTTTCTCTTCTGAGATGATGACTTTACCTTCTGGTAAGATGTGAAACCGCAGTTTCAAGTGCCTGCTTTCCACAAGTCCTTTTCCAAGGTCAGGCACTTTTTTAGGTAAGCAAGGGTCTCCAGTCATTCCCTTTGAGGAACTCCCAGGCCCTGACATTAACACCTGTTGGTGCCTATTGTCAAGGCCAATGGGATACTCCTCAGCCCCTCCTTGACCTGACGTGACCTGAGAAGCCACACCCCACCCCAGTTCCCCAGTTCACAGGCAGACCCCTCTTAATCTGTCTATCTAACTAACTAACTAACTAACTAACTAACTAACTAACTAACTAACTAACTGTACAGCATAAAATGTGGAATCTCTTCTCAATGAAATGCTGTTGGCAGCCTTTCAATGAATTTATTCTCATCTCAGATCAGATCCTGTCCAGCAGGGATGTCTTCTTTACGTGTTTCTTCTTCTTTTGTATGTTGCAGTGAGTTCAGATGTGTGTGCTGGTATATGGTGAGAGGGAGGGAGAGAGAGAGAGAGAGAGAGAGAGAGAGAGAGAGAGAGAAATGGAATTGCTTTTTATTTATTTGAAGAGTTTTAATGATTTAATATTCAGCTATTTCCAGCCTTATTTACCAGCACATTTATTATTACCAGCGAGCACCTTCCTCTGAAAACATTGGAACCCCCCATCTGTACATGTCATGCACATGCGTGCATATGTGTGTGTGTATGTATGTGTGAGTGCGTGTGCATCCCATCTATCTTATCTATCTATCTATCTATTTATCTATCTATCTATCTATCTATCTATCTATCTATCTATCTATCTATCTATCATCTATCTATCTATCTATCTATCTATCTATCTATCTATCTATCTATCTAACTATCTATCTATCAATCATCTATCTATCTATATCTATCTATCTATCTATCTATCTATCTATCTATCTATCTATCTATCTATCTATCATCTATCTATCTATCCCTTCATCAAATTCCATTTCAGGAGCTGCTTTGCTGACACTCACCCAGAACCAGTGACATGGAGGCCACCATTTTCTTAGTCAGTGACAGTGAGGAGACAGAAAGAAAAATAAATAAATAAATAAATAAATAAATAAATGATCTATATTCCCAAAGAAAGAAAAAAATTAAGTAAATTTTAAAAAGTAAAAAATAATTAAGAAAGTAAGTAAATACATACATAAAATAGACAAATAAAGAATGAATAAATGAATAAAAATAAATAATAATTGAAACATTCAATAAGTAAATAAATGAGTCAGGCTAAATCAGCAAATAAATAAACAGATATATAAAAGAAGATAAGGACGTGAAGGAATGAATGAACAAGTAAGTAAGTAAATAACTAGGTGGGTCCTTTTTAAAAAAAAACATTTATTTATTTATTTATTATGTATACAACATTGTGCCTTGATGTATGCCCGCACGCCAGAGCAGGGCGCCAGATCTCAGTACAGATGGTTGTTAGCCACCATGTGTGTTATTCTTTTGGTCCCTGCCCTAGCCACGCCCACTCCTTTTTAACCTCTGACCTCCATCCGCTATTGCTCTCTCCCTGTTTCCTCTCCCAGTGTACACATGGGGCTTTGCCTCTCTCCTCCTCTCTCTCCCTCCTTCTCTCCCTCTCTTTCTTCTCTCTCTCTCTCTCTCTCTCTCTCTCTCTCCCTTTTTCTCTTTCCTGCTTTCTTAATAAATGTTTATGGCTATTTCCTGTGTTTATATGTCTGTTACTGCCACCACCGCCAGCGTGGCTCGTGCCCTCCCGCTGGTGGGAAGCTGTAGCCGCTTTTCTCATGGCAACTCCGCCAGCCCACCCCAGGGACTGACAACCATCTCTTCGGGGTTAGCAGCTGCTTTTATGGCTCCATGGGTCTGCTCACATGTGCCCGCTGCATTGGGGGTTCTGCCGCGTGGCTTCCCGCTGCCGCTAGAAACCCCCCATATATTTTTTAAGAATAACAAATGGAGCCGCGTGACTCGGATGATTCGTGAGCCCCGGACTTCTACCTGGGGCTGGAGTTCTGGCTTTAGGCGCCATCCGGGACTCTGAGTTCCCTCCCGGGGCAGAATCAGGACCAGAGTACCTTCTCTACAATGACCACGTGTTCCATCTGCCTGGATGCAGCTCCTCCAAACAACAAATCAACTAATCGTGAGTGTCCCCATATCGGCCAGCTTAACCATCTCTTTTAACCCAAGGGATTGACCATTGAGCTCCCGGCAACCCTTCACGGTTTTCAGGGATGGGGGGACCTCCAACCGCAGACTTTCAGGGCCTCGGTTGTTCCCTTCTCTGGTATCCAATTTGGCTTGTCTCCTGTGCCTGGGATGGCGTGTCCTTAAGCCAGCCCCTCAGCCCACCCATGACTGGAGGCCCGGGGCCTCCAGTCCTCCCTCTTTCTCTTTTTTCATTCTTTTTCTTCCTTCTTTTTGTTATAACTGCTGCTATGGTGCAGCATGCCGCTACAGTGCGGCCTGACCTAGGCTGAATCCCTCCTGCCCCCGAGTCGATTCAGCTAGGTTATAGCCCCCCCCCATGGAATCGGACACCTTTTCATAGGGCCTGGGTGTTCGTGCCATCTGCATCTTGCCTTAACAGGGAGCTGTTCTCGTTGTAGGCTTGAGGTGCCACGGTTTTTGCGGGTGTTTGCACGGCCTTGACCATGGGAGCCAAGCCATCCAGACCTATCACTCTGGCCTCATGCTTTAATGCCTTACACTTATCCATCTCTGTATACACAGCCGTTTTTCGGTTCCAGTCTTTTGCCCCTCCCCTCTGCGGCTTTTGTTGTGGCATGGCGGGTTCTCTAACAGAGCAGACTACACGTGGTGGTCGCCATCTTGGCTGAAGGCCAGGTGGGTCAGGTGACTTTTTCCACCATCTTGGCTGAGGGTCAGGTCAGGTGACTACACTCTCCCAGTTTTACCCTGCCTTCTCACCCGGTTTTCATTAAAATCCTCCTGTTAACTCTGTTACATGTGTTTTGAACAATGGCATGTCTCTGATAGGGCCCGTCAGAGTCATCCACATTGCAAAATTCCTGTTCACTCTTTCTATACATAATAATACATATATTTTAAACGGCTATGTACCTTTGAGTCTCTTAAGCTGTTCTCTACCATTGTCAGTTCTGCCACTAACCTTATATTACGAGCAGTTCTTTCCCTCTCTCTGCCTTTTTACAAATATAAATCTTACTTGTTGAGAGCCAGTGTGATCAAGCTCAGACCCAACTTTCCAAACAAATTCTATACTATAGTTTACCTGATAAACAGCCCTCAACTGCTTAGAGATCTGGTGAATGTGATATTTAAGTATTTAATTATTAAAAACTTTTCACAACAACAAAAAAGAGACAGGTTGGCTCCTAGCAGCAGCTCTCTGCTCCCTCCAAAGAAGACAAAAAGACAAACACGCACAGAACAACGTCCTTCTGCATTTCGCTTCAACTGCAGAGCACTGACCATTGGGCAAACCTGCCTTTTGTCTAAAGTAAAGACCTCTCTAGACGTGGATGGAATCACTGGAATCGAAAGCCTAGCTGCTCAGGTCAAGGTAGGCCTGTCTTCCTACAGATTTCTTATCCCACAGGATCTTCTGGAGCCTGGCAGGCCCTGCGCTAAACAGCAAAGCTCAAGTGCAACCTTCTGTGACCATGGAGGACCCAAAAAGAGTAGCTCTGCATGCCAACCAAGTACGTTCTCTGTCATTTCTTAACCAATAACTCAAGCAAAATCTTAGACTTCTCAAAGATCTCTGACAGTCTGACAGCTGAGAGGTTTTGCCAGGTTGAGGTTTTGCAAGGTGACCTCACCAAACAAATTTCAAATCAAATTTATCTCTTATGCCACATTCATTATATGTCTAAAACTTATGTTTTCACAAAACCAAGGAGTCCTCGTGAGTTCCAGGGAGCCGAATTAAAGAATCCACCTTAAACAGGATAAGAGATACCAGACATTTCCATGCCACAGACATCGGTCAGAAACAAAGAGACCAGCTATGCCATGATGTAACCAGCACCCAGCCTTCTCTTGCGCCGCCCCCCCAAAGACGACGCCCACAGTCAGCCGGAAGCAGTCTTGAGAGTTCACCGCCCCAGTTCCTTTGGGCTGTGGTGCCTGGTCTCCTGCTTTTTATTATGAGGAAGACCTGGGAATGTTGTGCTTTCCTGTCACTTTAAGGGACAAGCCACGCCCACTCCCATTACCTCTGACCTGCCTGCCACCATCTTGGACCCTTCCTTTTCTGTTTCCTTGACTTGCGTGCTTTTTATTATAAGGAAGACCTGGGAATGTTATGGTTTTGGTCCCTTTAAGAGACAAGCCACGCCCATTCCCTTCCCCATCTGCTGAGGCAGGCTGATCTTCAGCTTCCGGCCTGAGCTTGTTCTCTTTTCCATCTTCCTCTCGGAGAGGCAGCTTCACTTCTGCTTCTTTCCCCACTTCTCTGCTTCCCCCCTTCTCTGTCTCTTTCTCCACTTCTTTCTCTCTCTCTCTCCCTCTCCCTCTGTCCCCCTTCACCCCCTTCACCCTTCCTCCTCCATAACACCCTGAATAAACATTCAACCTCACCCTGCATATCGTGTCTATCCATGTCTTCTGCCTGCCCGCCATGTGTCTCCCTGCCTGGGACCAGCCATTGCTCGGGGACCAGCAGCCGTCTCTGCCTGGGACCCACTGCCTGCTGCCACATGGCCCACCACCACTGCTCTGAGACCAGCAGCCATCTCTGCCTGGGACTGGCTGTTCCCAGGGCCCGCTGTCTGCCGCCACATGGCCCGCCACCACCACCACTCAGGCCACTGCTCCTGGACTGGCAGCCATTTCTGCCTGGGACTGGCTGCTCCCAGAGCCCGCTGCCTGCCACCACATGGCCCGCTACCACCATTTGGAACCTACAGCATTTCTGCTGCCTACTGCCACGGGGATCTTGCAGTATTTTTTAAAAAAGAATAACAATGTGGTCGCTGGGAATTGAACTCAGGACCTCTGGAAGAGCAGCCAGTACTTCTCTCCAGCCTTTTAAAGAAGTAAGTAAATGAGATGGGCTGAACAGATAGATAAGTAAGCAAGCAAAGAAATACACAAGAAGTCATTGCTCGATCAAGCAAGCAAGCAATCGTGAAAAAAAATGAGACACATCACATCCATTCAATCAATAAAAGACAAAACATGTAAACTGGTCGACCCACCCACGTTCACTCAGCTGCCCCACCCAAAGCAGGATGGAGGTCTCTGTCCAGCAGGGCCATCTTCTTTCCAAGTTACAGTCAGTCAGATCTCTGGGCAAACAGAAAAGAAAACAATTGTTTTCTGCTTGAACAGTTTTAATATTATTCGAATGAATTAATATTCAGCTATTTTTTCCCAGAATTATTTAAAACTGGATGACCACCGAGCACACTAGCCCCCTCTTCTCCCCCTGCCCCATCGATTGATCGATCTATCTATCCATAAATAAATAAATAAATAAATAAATAAATAAAATGAATGTGAGTGAGTAGGGTCGGCTGGGATAGAGAGAGAAACAACAGATAAAAAAACCACCAACACATTTAAAAATGACATGAAGACATGAAAAAAGACACTGGTCGACCCATGTTCACAAGGCCATTGGTCGACCTCGGAACTTAGCATTTTAAGGCCAAACACTTTATTGGACAACTGGTCAACACACTTCTATTCCAGTCTGTGAAAAGAAAAGTGCACAGAGAGCTAACTGGTTGACCCGTCAGGTCTAGGAATATATATATTTAAAAAAAAAAAAAAAAAAGAGTCGAGCGGGACATCTGGTCAACCCGCCGCATCCCTGGGAAAAAAAGGTAAATGCGTGGGCAGGGACTACTGGTCTACCCTGGTGCTTTGGAGACGGAGGTGGAGTGGGGAGGAAAAAAATAGTGTGCCCACCCACCTCCGCCAACCCGACAGGTGCACCACGGCCTGTGAGAAATGAGAGAAGTGTTCCTTTATCTGTAGAAGCTTTATTTTGAGAGATAATCACATTCTTTTGAAAGTGTATGAATTTCATGAAATGTTTTTGAGAGAAAGCACATGTGTTTCTCTCAAAAATGAAGCAGTTGTTTCAAAAATGTCAAAGTATTGTTAGAAGTGAGAGAAGTGTTCCTTCCTCTGTATGAGAATTATTTTGAAAGATAATCACGTTCTTTGTGAAGTATATGAATTTCATAAAATGCTTTTGTGAGAAACGCACATGTGTTTCTTTGAAAAGAGATGCCGTTGTATGGAATGTGTCAAAGTATTGTGAGAAGTCAGATTAGTGTTACACTTCTTTGTAAAGCTTTACTTTCAAGGTTAATCACGTTCTTTGGAATGTGTATGAATTTCATGAAATGCTTTTGTGAGAAACGCACATGTTTTCTCTGAAGAGAGAAGCCATTGTTTGCAATATGTCAAAGTATTGTTAGAAGTGAGAACAGTGTTCCTTTTCACTGTAGACCCTTTACTATGAAAGATAATCACGTTCTTTGGAAAGTGTATGAATTTCTTGAATTGCTTTTGTGAGAAACGCACATGTGTTTCTCTGAAAAGAAAAGCATTTGTTTGAGATATGTCAAAGTACTGTTAGAAGTAAGAGCAGTGTTCCTTTTCTCTGTAGAAGCTTTACTTTAAAAGATCACGTTCTTTATAAAGTGTATGATTTTCCTGAAATGCTTTTGTGAGAAACGCACATGTGTTTCTTTGATAAGAGAAGCCGTTGTTTGAGACATGTCAAAGTATTCTTAGAAGTGAGAGCAGTGTTACATTTCTCGGTGGAAGCTTTAATTTGAAAGATAATCACGTGCTTTTTAAAGTGAATGAATTTCATGAAATGCTTTTGTGAGAAACGCACATGTGTTTCTCTGAAATCATAAGCTGTTGTTTGGGATATGTCAAAGTATTATTAGAATTGAGAAGAGTTGTCCGTTTCTCTGTAGAAGCTTTACTTTGAAAGATAATCACATTCTTTAGAAAATGTATGAATTTCTTGAAATGCTTTGTGAGAAACACACATGTTTTTCTCTGAAAAGAGAAGCCGTTGTTTGGGATATTTCAAAGTATTGTTAGCAGTGAGAATAGTGTTCCTTTTTACTGAAGAAACTTTATTTGAAAGATAATCATGTTCTTTGGATAGTATATGAATTTCATGAAATGCTTTTCTGTGAAACGCACACGTGTTTCTCTGAAAAGTGAAGCAGCTGTTTCTGAAATATAAAAGTATTTTTAGATGTGAGAGAAGTGTTCCTTTATCTGTAGAAGCTTTACTTTGAGAGATAATCATGTTCTTTTGAAAGTGTATGAATTTCTTGAAGTGCTTTTGTGAGAAATGTACATGTGTCTCTCTGAAAAGAGAAGCCATTGTTTGAGATATGTCAAAGTATTGTTAAAAGTGAGAGCAGTGTTCCTTTTCTCGGTAGTAGCTTTACTTTGGAAGATAATCACGTTCTTGGAAAGTGTAAGAATTTCATGACATCCTTTTTTGAGAAACGCACATGTGTTTCTCTGAAAAAAGAAACATTTTTTTCGGAAATGTCAATATATTCTTAGCAATGAGGAAAGTGTCCCTTTCTCTGTAGAAGCTTTAATTTGAAAGGTAATCATGTGCTTTTGAAAGTGTATGAATTTCAAAAAATACTTCTGTGAGAAACTCACATTTGTTTCCCTGAAATGTGAAGCAGTTGTTTTGGAAATGTCAAAGTATTGTTAGAAATGAGAGAAGTGTTCCTTTATCTGTAGAAGCATTACTTTGAGAGATAATCACATTCCTTTGAAATTGTATGAATTTCATGAAATGCTTTTGTGAGAAAGCACATGTGTTTCTCTCAAAAGTGAAGCAGTTGTTTTGAAAATGTCAAAGTATTGTGAGAAGTGAGAGAAGTGTTCTTTTCTGTGTATGAGGTTTACTTGTGATGTGGGAGTGTCATATATCAATCTGTTGATTTTATTGGTTAAGCAATAAAGAAACTGCTTGGCCCTGTGGGTGGAGTAAACAGAACAGAAGGCTGGGAGGAAGAGGAAGTGAGCTCAGACTTGACAGCTCTGCTCTGGAGCAGAGACACCAGGCTCCCAGCTCCCGGGTAGAAGGACGCAGGCTAGAATCTTCCCGGTAAGCGCACCTTGGGGTGCAACACAGATGATTAGAAATGGGCTAAAGAAATATGTGAGAATTATCCTAGAAGAAGCTAGATAGAAACGGGCCAAGCAGTGTTTAAATGAATAAAGTTTGTGTGTAATTATTTCAGGTAAACTAGCTGAGCAGGCAGCAGGGGTACTGGGGACGCAGCCCCGCCGCTCCTATTACTACATACTTGGAAGATAATCACGTTCTTTTCGAAGTATATGAATTTCATAAAATGCTTTTGTGAGAAACGCACGTGTTTATTTGAAAAGAGATGCTGTTGTGTGGCATGTGTCAGAGTATTGTTAGAAGTTAGAGCAGTGATACATTTCTCTGTAGAGCTTTACTGTGAAAAATAATCACGTTCTTTGTAAAGTGTATGAATTTCATGAAATGCTTTTGTGAAAAACGCACATGTGTTTCTCTGAAAAGAGAAGCCATTGTTTGCAATATGTCAAAGTATTGTTAGAAGCGAGAACAGTGTTCCATTTCACTGTAGACCCTTTATATTGAAAGATAATCATGTTCTTTGGAAAGTGTATGAATTTCTTGAATTGCTTTTGTGAGAAACGCACATGTGTTTCTCTGAAAAGAAAAGCTTTTGTTTGAGATATGTCAAAGTATTGTTAGAAGTAAGAGCAGTGTTCCTTTTCTCTGTAGAAGCTTTACTTTGAAAGATCACATTCTTTATAAAGTGTATGATTTTCCTGAAATGCTTTTGTGAAAACGGACATGTGTTTCTTTGATAGGAGAAGCCGTTGTTTGAGACATGTCAAAGTATTCTTAGAAGTGAGAGCAGTGTTACATTTCTTGGTTGAAGCTTTAATTTTAAAGATAATCACTTGCTTTTTATAGTGAATGAATTTCATGAAATGCTTTTGTGATTAACGCACATGTGTTTCTCTGAAAAGAGAAGTCATTGTTTGAGTTATGTCAAAGTATTGTTAAAAATGAAAGCAGTGTCCCTTTTCTCGGTAGTAGCTTTACATTGAAAAATAATCACATTCTTTAAAAAGTGTATGAATTTCATGAAATGCTTTTGTGAGAAATGCACATGTGTTTCGCTGAAATCATAAGCTGTTGTTTGGGATATGTGAAAGTATTATTAGAATTGAGAAGAGTTGTCCATTTCGCTGTAGAAGCTTTATTTGAAAGATAATCACATTCTTTAGAAAATGTATGAATTTCTTGAAATGCTTTGTGAGAAACACACATGTTTATCTCTGAAAAGAAAAGCTGTTGTTTGGGATATTTCAAAGTATAGTGAGAACAGTTTTCCTTTTTACTGAAGAAACTTTACTTTGAAAGATAATTATGTTCTTTGGAAAGTATATGAATTTCATGAAATGCTTTTCTGTGAAACACACAGTGTTCCTTTATCTGTAGAAGCTTTACTTTGAGAGATAATCATGTTCTTTTGAAAGTGTATGAATTTCTTGAAGTGTTTTTGTGAGAAATGTACATGTGTTGTTAAAAGTGAGAGCAGTGTTCCTTTTCTCGGCAGTAGCTTTACTTTGGAAGATAATCAGATCCTTGGAAAGTGTAAGAATTTCATGACATCCTTTTTTTGAGAAACGCACATGTGTTTCTCTGAAAAGAGAAACAGTTTTTTCGGAAATGTCAATATATTGTTAGCAATGAGGGAAGTGTTCCTTTCTCTGTAGAACCTTTAATTTGAAACGTAATCACATTCTTTTGAAAGTGTATGAATTTCAAAAAATACTTCTGTGAGAAACTCACATTTGTTTCCCTGAAATGTGAAGCAGTTGTTTTGGAAATGTCAAAGTATTGTTAGAAATGAGAGAAGTGTTCCTTTATCTGTAGAAGCATTACTTTGAGAGATAATCACATTCCTTTGAAATTGTATGAATTTCATGAAATGCTTTTGTGAGAAAGCATATGTGTTTCCCTCAAAAGTGAAGCAGTTGTTTCAAAAATGTCAAAGTATTGTGAGAAGTGAGAGGAGTGTTCTTTTCTGTGTATGAGGTTTACTTGGAAGATAATCACGTTCTTTGTGAAGTATATGAATTTCATAAAATGCTTCTGTGAGAAATGCACGTGTGTTTCTTTGAAAAGAGATGCTGTTGTGTGGCATGTGTCAGAGTATTGTTAGAAGTTAGAGCAGTGATACATTTCTCTGTAGAACTTTACTGTGAAAGATAATCACGTTCTTTGTAAAGTGTGTGAATTTCATGAAAGCTTTTGTGAGAAACGCACATGTGTTTCTCTGAAAAGAGAAGCCATTATTTGCAATATGTCAAAGTATTGTTAGAAGTGAGAACAGTGTTCCTTTTCACTGTAGACCCTTTACTTTGAATGATAATCACGTTCTTTGGAAAGTGTATGAATTTCTTGAATTGCTTTTGTGAGAAACGCACATGTGTTTCTCTGAAAAGAAAAGCTTTTGTTTGAGATATGTCAAAGTATTGTTAGAAGTAAGAGCAGTGTTCCTTTTCTCTGTAGAAGCTTTACTTTGAAAGATCACGTTCTTTATAAAGTGAATGAATTTCATGAAATGCTTTTGTGAGTAACGCACATGTGTTTCTCTGAAAAGAGAAGCCATTGTTTGAGTTATGTCAAAGTATTGTTAAAAATGAGAGCAGTGTCCCTTTTCTCGGTAGTAGCTTTACTTGAAAAATAATCACATTCTTTGGAAAGTATATGAATTTCATGAAATGCTTTTCTGTGAAACGCACAGTGTTCCTTTATCTGTAGAAGCTTTACTTTGAGAGATAATCACATTCTTTTGAAAGTGTATGAATTTCTTGAAGTGTTTTTGTGAGAAATGTACATGTGTCTCTCTGAAAAGAGAAGCCATTGTTTGAGATATATCAAAGTATTGTTAAAAGTGAGAGCAGTGTTCCTTTTCTCGTTAGTAGCTTTACTTTGAAAGATAATCACGTCCTTGGAAAGTGTCAGAATCATGACATCCTTTTTTGAGAAATGCACATGTGTTTCTCTGAAAAGAGAAACAGTTTTTTTGGAAATGTCAATATATTGTTAGCAATGAGGGAAGTGTTCCTTTCTCTGTAGAAGCTTTAATTTGAAAGGTAATCACATTCATTTGATAGTGTATAAATTTCAAAAAATACTTCTGTGAGAAATTCACATTTGTTTCCCTGAAATGTGAAGCAGTTGTTTTGGAAATGTCAAAGTATTGTTAGAAATGAGAGAAGTGTTCCTTTATCTGTAGAAGCATTACTTTGAGAGATAATCACATTCCTTTGAAATTGTATGAATTTCATGAAATGCTTTTGTGAGAAAGCACATGTGTTTCTCTCAAAAGTGAAGCAATTGTTTCAAAAATGTCAAAGTATTGAGAGAAGTGAGAGAAGTGTTCTTTTCTGTGTATGAGGTTTACTTGGAAGATAATCACGTTCTTTGTGAAGTATATGAATTTCATAAAATGCTTCTGTGAGAAACGCACGTGTGTTTCTTTGAAAAGAGATGCTTTTGTGTGGCATGTGTCAGAGTATTGTTAGAGGTTAGAGCAGTGATACATTTCTCTGTAGAGCTTTACTGTGAAAGATAATCACGTTCTTTGTAAAGTGTATGAATTTCATGAAATGCTTTTGTGAGAAACGCACATGTGTTTCTCTGAAAAGAGAAGCCATTGTTTGCAATATGTCAAAGTATTGTTAGAAGCGAGAACAGTGTTCCATTTCACTGTAGACCCCTTACTTTGAAAGATAATCACGTTCTTTGGAAAGTGTATGAATTTCTTGAATTGCTTTTGTGAGAAACGCACATGTGTTTCTCTGAAAAGAAAAGCATTTGTTTGAGATATGTCAAAGTATTGTTAGAAGTAAGAGCAGTGTTCCTTTTCTCTTTAGAAGCTTTACTTTGAAAGACCATGTTCTTTATAAAGTATATGATTTTCCTGAAATGCTTTTGTGAGAAACGCACATGTGTTTCTTTGATAAGAGAAGCCGTCATTTGAGACATGTCGAAGTATTCTTAGAAGTGAGAGCAGTGTTACATTTCACGGTGGAAGCTTTAATTTAAAAGATAATCACTTGCTTTTTAAAGTGAATGAATTTCATGAAATGCTTTTTTGAGTAACGCACATGTGTTTCTTTGAAAAGAGATGCCGTTGTATGGAATGTGTCAAAGTATTGTGAGAAGTCAGATTAGTGTTACACTTCTTTGTAAAGCTTTACTTTCAAGGTTAATCACGTTCTTTGGAATGTGTATGAATTTCATGAAATGCTTTTGTGAGAAATGCACATGTTTTCTCTGAAGAGAGAAGCCATTGTTTGCAATATGTCAAAGTATTGTTAGAAGTGAGAACAGTGTTCCTTTTCACTGTAGACCCTTTACTATGAAAGATAATCACGTTCTTTGGAAAGTGTATGAATTTCTTGAATTGCTTTTGTGAGAAACGCACATGTGTTTCTCTGAAAAGAAAAGCATTTGTTTGAGATATGTCAAAGTACTGTTAGAAGTAAGAGCAGTGTTCCTTTTCTCTGTAGAAGCTTTACTTTAAAAGATCACGTTCTTTATAAAGTGTATGATTTTCCTGAAATGCTTTTGTGAGAAACGCACATGTGTTTCTTTGATAAGAGAAGCCGTTGTTTGAGACATGTCAAAGTATTCTTAGAAGTGAGAGCAGTGTTACATTTCTCGGTGGAAGCTTTAATTTGAAAGATAATCACGTGCTTTTTAAAGTGAATGAATTTCATGAAATGCTTTTGTGAGAAACGCACATGTGTTTCTCTGAAATCATAAGCTGTTGTTTGGGATATGTCAAAGTATTATTAGAATTGAGAAGAGTTGTCCGTTTCTCTGTAGAAGCTTTACTTTGAAAGATAATCACATTCTTTAGAAAATGTATGAATTTCTTGAAATGCTTTGTGAGAAACACACATGTTTTTCTCTGAAAAGAGAAGCCGTTGTTTGGGATATTTCAAAGTATTGTTAGCAGTGAGAATAGTGTTCCTTTTTACTGAAGAAACTTTATTTGAAAGATAATCATGTTCTTTGGATAGTATATGAATTTCATGAAATGCTTTTCTGTGAAACGCACACGTGTTTCTCTGAAAAGTGAAGCAGCTGTTTCTGAAATATAAAAGTATTTTTAGATGTGAGAGAAGTGTTCCTTTATCTGTAGAAGCTTTACTTTGAGAGATAATCATGTTCTTTTGAAAGTGTATGAATTTCTTGAAGTGCTTTTGTGAGAAATGTACATGTGTCTCTCTGAAAAGAGAAGCCATTGTTTGAGATATGTCAAAGTATTGTTAAAAGTGAGAGCAGTGTTCCTTTTCTCGGTAGTAGCTTTACTTTGGAAGATAATCACGTTCTTGGAAAGTGTAAGAATTTCATGACATCCTTTTTTGAGAAACGCACATGTGTTTCTCTGAAAAAAGAAACATTTTTTTCGGAAATGTCAATATATTCTTAGCAATGAGGAAAGTGTCCCTTTCTCTGTAGAAGCTTTAATTTGAAAGGTAATCATGTGCTTTTGAAAGTGTATGAATTTCAAAAAATACTTCTGTGAGAAACTCACATTTGTTTCCCTGAAATGTGAAGCAGTTGTTTTGGAAATGTCAAAGTATTGTTAGAAATGAGAGAAGTGTTCCTTTATCTGTAGAAGCATTACTTTGAGAGATAATCACATTCCTTTGAAATTGTATGAATTTCATGAAATGCTTTTGTGAGAAAGCACATGTGTTTCTCTCAAAAGTGAAGCAGTTGTTTTGAAAATGTCAAAGTATTGTGAGAAGTGAGAGAAGTGTTCTTTTCTGTGTATGAGGTTTACTTGTGATGTGGGAGTGTCATATATCAATCTGTTGATTTTATTGGTTAAGCAATAAAGAAACTGCTTGGCCCTGTGGGTGGAGTAAACAGAACAGAAGGCTGGGAGGAAGAGGAAGTGAGCTCAGACTTGACAGCTCTGCTCTGGAGCAGAGACACCAGGCTCCCAGCTCCCGGGTAGAAGGACGCAGGCTAGAATCTTCCCGGTAAGCGCACCTTGGGGTGCAACACAGATGATTAGAAATGGGCTAAAGAAATATGTGAGAATTATCCTAGAAGAAGCTAGATAGAAACGGGCCAAGCAGTGTTTAAATGAATAAAGTTTGTGTGTAATTATTTCAGGTAAACTAGCTGAGCAGGCAGCAGGGGTACTGGGGACGCAGCCCCGCCGCTCCTATTACTACATACTTGGAAGATAATCACGTTCTTTTCGAAGTATATGAATTTCATAAAATGCTTTTGTGAGAAACGCACGTGTTTATTTGAAAAGAGATGCTGTTGTGTGGCATGTGTCAGAGTATTGTTAGAAGTTAGAGCAGTGATACATTTCTCTGTAGAGCTTTACTGTGAAAAATAATCACGTTCTTTGTAAAGTGTATGAATTTCATGAAATGCTTTTGTGAAAAACGCACATGTGTTTCTCTGAAAAGAGAAGCCATTGTTTGCAATATGTCAAAGTATTGTTAGAAGCGAGAACAGTGTTCCATTTCACTGTAGACCCTTTATATTGAAAGATAATCATGTTCTTTGGAAAGTGTATGAATTTCTTGAATTGCTTTTGTGAGAAACGCACATGTGTTTCTCTGAAAAGAAAAGCTTTTGTTTGAGATATGTCAAAGTATTGTTAGAAGTAAGAGCAGTGTTCCTTTTCTCTGTAGAAGCTTTACTTTGAAAGATCACATTCTTTATAAAGTGTATGATTTTCCTGAAATGCTTTTGTGAAAACGGACATGTGTTTCTTTGATAGGAGAAGCCGTTGTTTGAGACATGTCAAAGTATTCTTAGAAGTGAGAGCAGTGTTACATTTCTTGGTTGAAGCTTTAATTTTAAAGATAATCACTTGCTTTTTATAGTGAATGAATTTCATGAAATGCTTTTGTGATTAACGCACATGTGTTTCTCTGAAAAGAGAAGTCATTGTTTGAGTTATGTCAAAGTATTGTTAAAAATGAAAGCAGTGTCCCTTTTCTCGGTAGTAGCTTTACATTGAAAAATAATCACATTCTTTAAAAAGTGTATGAATTTCATGAAATGCTTTTGTGAGAAATGCACATGTGTTTCGCTGAAATCATAAGCTGTTGTTTGGGATATGTGAAAGTATTATTAGAATTGAGAAGAGTTGTCCATTTCGCTGTAGAAGCTTTATTTGAAAGATAATCACATTCTTTAGAAAATGTATGAATTTCTTGAAATGCTTTGTGAGAAACACACATGTTTATCTCTGAAAAGAAAAGCTGTTGTTTGGGATATTTCAAAGTATAGTGAGAACAGTTTTCCTTTTTACTGAAGAAACTTTACTTTGAAAGATAATTATGTTCTTTGGAAAGTATATGAATTTCATGAAATGCTTTTCTGTGAAACACACAGTGTTCCTTTATCTGTAGAAGCTTTACTTTGAGAGATAATCATGTTCTTTTGAAAGTGTATGAATTTCTTGAAGTGTTTTTGTGAGAAATGTACATGTGTTGTTAAAAGTGAGAGCAGTGTTCCTTTTCTCGGCAGTAGCTTTACTTTGGAAGATAATCAGATCCTTGGAAAGTGTAAGAATTTCATGACATCCTTTTTTTGAGAAACGCACATGTGTTTCTCTGAAAAGAGAAACAGTTTTTTCGGAAATGTCAATATATTGTTAGCAATGAGGGAAGTGTTCCTTTCTCTGTAGAACCTTTAATTTGAAACGTAATCACATTCTTTTGAAAGTGTATGAATTTCAAAAAATACTTCTGTGAGAAACTCACATTTGTTTCCCTGAAATGTGAAGCAGTTGTTTTGGAAATGTCAAAGTATTGTTAGAAATGAGAGAAGTGTTCCTTTATCTGTAGAAGCATTACTTTGAGAGATAATCACATTCCTTTGAAATTGTATGAATTTCATGAAATGCTTTTGTGAGAAAGCATATGTGTTTCCCTCAAAAGTGAAGCAGTTGTTTCAAAAATGTCAAAGTATTGTGAGAAGTGAGAGGAGTGTTCTTTTCTGTGTATGAGGTTTACTTGGAAGATAATCACGTTCTTTGTGAAGTATATGAATTTCATAAAATGCTTCTGTGAGAAATGCACGTGTGTTTCTTTGAAAAGAGATGCTGTTGTGTGGCATGTGTCAGAGTATTGTTAGAAGTTAGAGCAGTGATACATTTCTCTGTAGAACTTTACTGTGAAAGATAATCACGTTCTTTGTAAAGTGTGTGAATTTCATGAAAGCTTTTGTGAGAAACGCACATGTGTTTCTCTGAAAAGAGAAGCCATTATTTGCAATATGTCAAAGTATTGTTAGAAGTGAGAACAGTGTTCCTTTTCACTGTAGACCCTTTACTTTGAATGATAATCACGTTCTTTGGAAAGTGTATGAATTTCTTGAATTGCTTTTGTGAGAAACGCACATGTGTTTCTCTGAAAAGAAAAGCTTTTGTTTGAGATATGTCAAAGTATTGTTAGAAGTAAGAGCAGTGTTCCTTTTCTCTGTAGAAGCTTTACTTTGAAAGATCACGTTCTTTATAAAGTGAATGAATTTCATGAAATGCTTTTGTGAGTAACGCACATGTGTTTCTCTGAAAAGAGAAGCCATTGTTTGAGTTATGTCAAAGTATTGTTAAAAATGAGAGCAGTGTCCCTTTTCTCGGTAGTAGCTTTACTTGAAAAATAATCACATTCTTTGGAAAGTATATGAATTTCATGAAATGCTTTTCTGTGAAACGCACAGTGTTCCTTTATCTGTAGAAGCTTTACTTTGAGAGATAATCACATTCTTTTGAAAGTGTATGAATTTCTTGAAGTGTTTTTGTGAGAAATGTACATGTGTCTCTCTGAAAAGAGAAGCCATTGTTTGAGATATATCAAAGTATTGTTAAAAGTGAGAGCAGTGTTCCTTTTCTCGTTAGTAGCTTTACTTTGAAAGATAATCACGTCCTTGGAAAGTGTCAGAATCATGACATCCTTTTTTGAGAAATGCACATGTGTTTCTCTGAAAAGAGAAACAGTTTTTTTGGAAATGTCAATATATTGTTAGCAATGAGGGAAGTGTTCCTTTCTCTGTAGAAGCTTTAATTTGAAAGGTAATCACATTCATTTGATAGTGTATAAATTTCAAAAAATACTTCTGTGAGAAATTCACATTTGTTTCCCTGAAATGTGAAGCAGTTGTTTTGGAAATGTCAAAGTATTGTTAGAAATGAGAGAAGTGTTCCTTTATCTGTAGAAGCATTACTTTGAGAGATAATCACATTCCTTTGAAATTGTATGAATTTCATGAAATGCTTTTGTGAGAAAGCACATGTGTTTCTCTCAAAAGTGAAGCAATTGTTTCAAAAATGTCAAAGTATTGAGAGAAGTGAGAGAAGTGTTCTTTTCTGTGTATGAGGTTTACTTGGAAGATAATCACGTTCTTTGTGAAGTATATGAATTTCATAAAATGCTTCTGTGAGAAACGCACGTGTGTTTCTTTGAAAAGAGATGCTTTTGTGTGGCATGTGTCAGAGTATTGTTAGAGGTTAGAGCAGTGATACATTTCTCTGTAGAGCTTTACTGTGAAAGATAATCACGTTCTTTGTAAAGTGTATGAATTTCATGAAATGCTTTTGTGAGAAACGCACATGTGTTTCTCTGAAAAGAGAAGCCATTGTTTGCAATATGTCAAAGTATTGTTAGAAGCGAGAACAGTGTTCCATTTCACTGTAGACCCCTTACTTTGAAAGATAATCACGTTCTTTGGAAAGTGTATGAATTTCTTGAATTGCTTTTGTGAGAAACGCACATGTGTTTCTCTGAAAAGAAAAGCATTTGTTTGAGATATGTCAAAGTATTGTTAGAAGTAAGAGCAGTGTTCCTTTTCTCTTTAGAAGCTTTACTTTGAAAGACCATGTTCTTTATAAAGTATATGATTTTCCTGAAATGCTTTTGTGAGAAACGCACATGTGTTTCTTTGATAAGAGAAGCCGTCATTTGAGACATGTCGAAGTATTCTTAGAAGTGAGAGCAGTGTTACATTTCTCGGTGGAAGCTTTAATTTAAAAGATAATCACTTTCTTTTTAAAGTGAATGAATTTCATGAAATGCTTTTTTGAGTAACACACATGTGTTTCTCTGAAAAGAGAAGCCATTGTTTGAGTTATGTCAAAGTATTGTTAAAAATGAAAGCAGTGTCCCTTTTCTCGGTAGTAGCTTTACATTGAAAAATAATCACGTTCTTTGGAAAGTGTATGAATTTCATGAAATGCTTTTGTGAGAAACGTACATGTGTTTCTCTGAAATCATAAGCTGTTGCCTGAGATATGTCAAAGTATTATTAGAATTGAGAAGAGTTGTCTGTTTCACTGTCGAAGCTTTACTTTGAAAGATAATCTCATTCTTTAGAAAATGTATGAATTTCTTGAAATGCTTTGTGAGAAACACACATGTTTTTCTCTGAAAAGAGAAGCCCCTATTTGGGATATTTCAAAGTATTGTTAGCAGTGAGAACAGTGTTCCTTTTTACTGAAGAAACTTTATTTGAAAGATAATCATGTTCTTTGGAAAGTATATGAATTTTATGAAATGCTTTTGTAGAAAATGCACATGTGTTTCTCTGAAAAGAGAAGCCTTTGTGTGGGATATGTCAAAGTATTGTCAGAAGTGGGAGCAGTGTTCCTTTTCTCTGTAGAAGCTTTATTTTGAAAGATAATCACGTTCTTTGAAACGTGTATGAATTTCATGAAATGGTTTTGTAAGAAACACACATGTGTTTCTTTGAAAAGAGAAGCATTTGTTTGCAACATGTCAAATTATTGTTACAAGTGAGAAGATTGTTCCTTTTCACTGTATATGCTTTACTTTGAAATATAATCATGGTCTTTTGGAAGTATATGAATTCTATGAAATGCTTTGGTGAGAAATGCACATGTGTTTCTCTGAAAGGAGAAGCCATTGTTTGAGATACGACAAAGTATTGTTAGAACGTGGGCGGCCCTTGGCCTTCCCACAGGTCAGGGAACCCTGATTGCTCTTCGAGCTAATAAGGGAGGGGGACTTGATGGGGGAGGGGGAGGGAAATGGGAGGCAGAAATCCTTAATAAATAAATAAATTTTAAAAAAAAGAAGTGAAAGCAGTGTTCCTTTTTTCTTTAGAACCTGTTCTTTGAAAGATAATCACGTTCTTTGGAAAGTGTATGAATTTCATGAAATGCCTTTGTGAGAAACACATATGTGTTTTTCTGAAAAGAGAATCTGTTTTTTTGAGTTATGTTAAAGTACTGTTAGAAGTGAGAGCAGTGTTTGTTTTCTCTGTAGAAGCTTTACTTTGAAAGATAACCATGTTTTTTGGAAAATGTATGAATTTCATGGAATGGTTTTTTGAGAAATACACGTGTTTCTCTGAAAAGTGAAGCTATAGTTTGAGATATTTCAATGTACTGTTAGTAGTGATAGCAGTGTTCTTTTTCTCTATTGGAGCTTTACTTTGGAAGATAATC
Source organism: Microtus californicus (assembly GCA_028537955.1). NCBI lineage: Eukaryota > Metazoa > Chordata > Mammalia > Rodentia > Cricetidae > Microtus > Microtus californicus. The sequence goes on along the minus strand of JAQJZF010000018.1, from coordinate 3,011,798 downwards.
ATGTTCTTTTCTAAGTGTAATAATTTCAAAAAATCTTTAGTCAGAAATGCACATGTGTTTCTCTGAAAAGAGAAGCCATAATTTGAGACATGTCAAAGTATTGTTACAAGTGAGAATGTTGTTTCTTTTCACTGTAGAAGTTTTACTTTGAAGGATAATCATCTTCTTTGAAAGTGTATGAATTTCATGAAATGCTTTTGTGAGAATGAACATGTGTTTCTCTGTAAAGTGAAGCAGTTGATTCGGAAGTAAAATTATTGTTAGAAGTGAGAGAAGTGTTTTTTCTCTGTAGAAGCTTTACTTTGAAAGATAATCATATTCTTTTGAAAGTGTATGAATTTCATGAAATGCTTTTGTGAGAAATGCACGTGTTTCTCTGAAAAGAGAAGCCATTGTTTGAGATATGTCAAATTATTGTTAGAAGTGTGACCAGTGTTCCTTTTCTCTGTAGAAGCTATACTTTCTAAGATAATTACATTCTTTGGAAAGTGTATGAATTTCATGAAATGCTTTTGTGAGAATGGTTCCCTTTCTCTTAGGAGCTGTACTTTGAAAGATTATCACGTTCTTTGGTAAGTACATGAATTTCATGAAATTCTTTTGTGAGAAACACATATGTGTTTCTCTCAAAAAAGAAGCCAATATTTGAGATATGTCAAAGTACTGGTAAGAAGTGTGAGCAGTGTTCCTTTTCTATATAGATGCTTTACTTTGAAAGATAATCATGTTTTTTGGAAAGTGTATGAATTTCATGAAATGCATTTGTGAGAAATGCACATGTATTTCTTTGTTTTATTTAATTTAATTTATTGAATTATTTAAGGATTTCTGCCACCTTCCGCCACCCATTTCCATTTCCCTCCCCCTACTGCGATCAAGTCCCCCTCCCTCATCAGCTTGAAGAGCAATCAGGGTTAACTGTCACTTAGACAAAAAGGCAACCCACTGACTGGGAGAAGGTCTTCACCAACCCCGCAACTGACAAAGTCTGATCTCCAAATTATATAAAGAACTCAAGAAACTAGACCATGAAAGGCTAATCAACCCAATTATAAAATGGGACACTGAGCTGAACAGAGAATTCTCAACAGGAGAACTTCAAATGGCCAAAAGACACTTAAGGTCATGCTCAACTTCCTTAGCGATCAGGGAAATGCAAATCAAGACAACTTTTAGATACCATCTTACCCCTGTCAGAATGGCTAAAATAGAAAACATCAATGATAGCATTTGCTGGGGAGGTTGTGGATAAAGGGGTACACTCATCCATTGCTGGTGGGAATGCAAACTTGTGCAACTACTCTGGAACGTAGTGTGGCAGTTCCTCAGGAAATTCAGGGTCAACCTACACCTGGATCCAGCAATACCACTCTTGGGAATATACCCAAGAGAGGCCCTATCATACAACAAAAGTATATGCTCAACTATGTTCATAGCAGCATTGTTTGTAATAGACAGAACCTGGAAACAACCTAGATGCCCTTCAGTGGAAGAAAGGATGAAGAAAGTATGGAATATATACATATTAGAGTATTACTCAGCAGTAAAAAACAAGGAGTTCTTGAATTTTGCATACAAATTGATGGAAATAGAAAACACTATCCTGGGTGAGGTAAGCCAGATATGTATTTCTTTGAAAAGAGAAGCCATAGATTGAGATATGTCAATGTATTGTTTGAAGTCAGAGAAGTCTTCTTATCTCTATGGAAGCTTTATTTTGAAAGATAATCCCGTTCTATGGAAAGTGTATGAATTTCATGAAATGCTTTTGGGAGAAACACACATGACTTTCTCTGAACAGAGAAGCCGTTGTTTGAGATATGACAAAGTATTGTTAGAAGTGAGAGCTCTGTTCCTATTCTCTGTAGAACCTGTATTTGAAAGATAATCTCTGTCTTTGTAAAGTGTATTAATTTCATGAAATGCTTTTGTGAGAAATGCACATGTGTTTTTCTTAAAAAAGAAGCCATTGTTTGAGATATGTCAAAGGAATGTGAAATGTGAGAGCAGTGTTTCTTTTCTCTGTAAAAGCTGTTCTTGGAAAGATAAACATGTTCTTTGGCAAGTGTATGAATTTCAAGAAATGCTTTTGTGAGAAACACACATGTGTTCCTTTGAGAAGGGAAGCTGTTGTTTGGAATGTGTCAAAGTATAGTAAGAAGTGAGAACAGTGTTCCTTTTCACTGAAGAACCTTTACTTTGCAAGATAATCATGTTCTTTGGAAAGTGTAGGAATTTCAAGAAATGCTTTTGTCAGAAACAGAAATGTGTTTTTCTGAAAAGAGAAGCAGTCTTTTCAGAAACGTCAAAGTATTGTTAGAAGTTAGAGAAGTGTTCTTTTCTATGTAAAAGTTTTTACTTTGAAAGATAATCTCTGTCTTTGAAAATGTATATATTTCCTGAAATGCTTTTGTGAGAAACGAACATGTGTTTTTTGGAAAGAGAAGCCTTTGTTTGCAATATGTCGAAGTATTGTTAGAAGTCAGAGTAGTGATCCTTTTCACTGTAGAACCTTTACACTGATAGATAATCACGTTCTTTGATAAGTGTATGATTTCCATGAAATGCTTTTGTGAGTAACGCACATGTGTTTCTCAGAAAAAAGAAGCCATTGTTTGAGATATGTTAAAGTATTGTTTGTATTTAGAGCAGTGTTCCTTTTCTCTGTAGAAGCTGTACTTTGAAAGATAATCATGTTTTTTGGAAAGTGTATGAATTCCATGAAATGCTTTTGTGAGAAACACACACGTGTTTCTCTGAAAAGAGAAGCCCAAGTTTGAGATATGTCAAAGTATTTTTATTTATTTATTTATTTTTATTGAGGAAAAAATTTCTGCCTCATCCTATTCTCCCACTCCTCCCCCCACTCCTCTCCCCCTCCCTGCACTTCTCTCCCCCTCCCTCTGCAGTCTGAAGAGCAGCCAGGGTTCCCTGCCCTGTGGAAAGTCCAAAGTCCTTGCCCCTCCATCCTGGTCTAGGAAGGTGAACATCCAAACTGGCTAGGCACCCTCAAAGCCAGAACATGATGCAGGATCAAAACCCAGTGCCATTGTCCCTGGCTTCTCAGCAGCCCTCATTGTCCGCCATATTCAGAGAGTCCGGTTTTATCCCCTGCTTTTTCAGTCACAGTCCAGCTGGCCTTGGTGAGCTCGCAATAGATCAGCCCCACTGTCTCTGTGGGTGGGTGCACCCCTTGTGGTCCTGCCTTCTTTGCTCATGTTCATCCTCCTTCTGTTGCTCATTGGGACTTTGGGAGTTCAGTCCAGTGCTCCAGTGTGGGTCTCTGTCTCTATCTCCATCCATCGCCAGATGAGGGTTCTATGGTGATATGCAAGATATTCATCAGTATGGCTATAGGATAGGGTTATTTCAGGTTCCCTATCCTCAACTGCCCCAGGAACTAACTGGGGACCTCGCCTTGGACATTTGGAAGCACCTCTAGGTCCAAGTCTCTTGCCAACCCTAAGATGGCTCCCTTAATTAAGATATGTGCTTCTCTGCTCCCCTATCCAAACTTCCTTTATCCCAATCATCCTATTTCCCCAAGTTCTCCCCATCCTACCCTTCTCACTTTTCTCTCCCCATCTCCCCTTAGCCCCTCCCACCCCACCCCCATGATCCCGATTTTTTGCCTGGCAATCTTGTCTACTCCCATACCCAGGAGGATAGCTATATGTTTTTCTTTGGGTTCACCTTCTTATCTAGCTTCTTTAGGATACCAAATTATAGACTCACTGACCTTTATTTATGGCTAGAACCCAATTATGAGTGAGTACATACCTTGTTCATCTTTTTGGGTCCGGGTTACCTCACTCAGGATAGTATTTTCTATTTCCATCCATTTGCATGCAAAATTCGAGAAGTCATTGTTTTTTACTGCTGAGTAGTACTCTAATGTGTATATATTCCACACTTTCTTCAACCATTCTTCCATTGATGGACATCTAGGTTGTTTCCAGGTTCTGGCTATTACAAACAATGCTGCTATGAACATAGTTGAACAAATGCCCCTGTCATATGATCGGGTATCTCTTGGGTATATTCCCAAGAGTGGCATTGCTGGGTCTGGGGGTAGGTTTATCCCAAATTTCCAGAGAAACCGAAACACTGCTTTCCAAAGTGGTTGCACAAGTTTGCATTCCCACCAGCAATGGATGAGGGTACCCCTTCCTCCACAACCTCTCCAGCAGAGGCTATCATTGGTGTTTTTGATTTTAGCCAATCTGACAGGTGTAAGATGATATCTCAAAGTTGTTTTGATTTGCATTTCCCTGATCGCTAAGGAGGTTGAACATGACCTTAAATGTCTTTTGGCCATTTGAACTTCTTCTGTTGAGAATTCTCTGTTCAGATCAGTGCCCCATTTTTTAATTGGGTTAATTAGCCTTTTAACGTCTAGTTTCTTGAGTTCTGTATATATTTTGTAGATCAGCCCTTTGTCTGTTGCTGGGTTGGTGAAGATCTTCTCCCAGTCAGTGGGTTGCTATATGGAAACAGAGAGAGAAATAAGAGAAACATCACCTTTCACGATAGCCACAAATAGCTTAAAATATCTTGGGGTAACTCTAACCAAGGAAGTGAAAGATGTATTTGACAAGAACTTTAAGGAATTGAAGAAAGAAATTGAAGAGGATACCAGAAAATGGAAGGATCTCCCTTGCTCTTGGATTGGGAGGATCAACATAGTAAAAATGGCAATTCTACAAAAGGCAATTTATAGATTCAATGCAATCCCCATCAAGGTCCCATCAAAATTCTTCACAGAGGTTGAGAGGACAATAATCAACTTTATATGGAAAAACAAAAGACCTAGGATAGCCAAAACAGTCTTATATAATAAAGGAACTTCTGGAGGCATTACCATCCCTGACTTCAAACTCTATTACAGAACCACAGTAATGAAAACAGTGTGGTATTGGCATTAAAACAGAGAAGTCGACCAATGGAATCGTATAGAAGACCCAGATCTTAACCCACAAACCTATGAACACCTCATTTTTGATAAAGGAGTTAAGAGTATACAATGGAAGAAAGAAAGTATTTTCAACAAATGGTACTGGCACAACTGGATGTCAACCTGTAGAAGAATGAAAATTGACCCATATCTATCACCATGCATAAAACTCAAGTCCAAATGGATCAAAGACATCAATATCAGTCTGAACACACTAAACCTGATAGAAGAGAAATTGGGAAGTACCCTACAACAGATGGGCACAGGCGATCGCTTCCTAGGTATAACCCCAGCAGCACAGACATTAAGGGCAATATTGAATAAATGGGACTTACTGAAACTGAGAAGCTTCTGTAAAGCAAAGGACGCTGTCACTAAGACAAAAAGGCAACCCACTGACTGGGAGAAGATCTTCATCAAAGTATTTTTAGAAGTGAGAGCAGTGTTCCTTTTCTCTGTTGAAGCTTTACGTTGAAAGATAATCACCTTCTTTGAAATGTATAAGAATTTCATGAAATGCTTTTTTGAGATCGCACATGGGTTTCATTGAAAGGGAATCTGTTGTTTGTAATATGTCAAAGTATTGTTATAAGTGAGAAGAGTGTTCCTTTTCTCTGTAGAATCTTTACTTTGAAAGATAATCATGGTCTTTGTAAAGGGTCTCTATTTTTTGAAATACTTTGGTGGGAAATACACATGTGTTTCTTTGAAAAGTGAAGCAGTTGTTTTGGAATTGTAAAAGTATTGTTAGAAGTGAGAGATATCTTCTTTTCTCGTAGAAGATTTACTTTGAAAGATAATAACGTTCTTTGTAAAAAGTATTAACTTCATGAAATACCCTGGTGAGAAATGCACATGTGTTACTTTGAAAAGAAAAGTCATCGTTTGTAATATGTCAAAGTATTGTTAGATGTGAGGGGAGTGTGATTTTTAACTGAAGAAGCTTTATTTTGAAAAATAATCATGTTCTTTCTAATATGTATGAATTTCAAGAAATGCTTTTGTGAGAAAGGCACATGTGTTTCTCTGAAAAGAGAAGCCTTAGTTTGACATATGTTAAAGTACTGTTAGAATTGAGAGCAGTGTTCCTTTTCTCTGTAGAAGCTGTACATTAAAAGATAATCATGTGCTTTGGAAAGTGTATGAATTTCATGAAATGCTTTTGTGAGAAAGGCAAATGTGTTTCTCTGTAAACTGAAGCAGATTTTTCGGGAATGTAAAAGTATTTTTAGAAGTGAGAAAAGTGTTCTTTTCTCTGTAGAAGCTGTACTTTGAAAGATAATCTCGTTCTTTAGAAAATTTATGATTTTCATGAAATGCTTTTGTGTGAAACACACATGTGTTTCTTTGCAAAGAGAAGCCATTGTTTGAGATATGTCAAAGTATTGTTAGAAGTGAGAACAGTGTATCTTTTCACTGAAGAACCTTTACTTTGACAGATAATAACGTTCTTTGTAAAGTGCATGAATTTCATGAAATTCTTTTGTGAGAAAGGCACATGTGTTTCTCTGAAAAGAGAAGCCATTGTTTGAGATATGTTAAAGTATTGTAAGATGTGAGAGCAGTGTTTGTTTTTTCTGTAGAAGCTGTATTTGAAAGATAATCAAATACTTTGGAAAGTGTATGAATTTCATGAAATTCTTTTGTGAGAAACGCACATGTGTTTCTTTGAAAAGAGAAGCCATTGTTTGAGATATGTCAAAGTATTGTTAGTAGTGAGAACAGTGTATCTTTTCACTGGAGAACCTTTACTTTGACAGATAAACATTTTCTATTAAAGTGTATGAATTTCATGATATGCATTTGTGAGAAACGCACATGTGTTTCTCTGAAAACTGAAGCTATTGTTTTGGGAATGTAAATGTATTGTTAGAAGTAAGGAGAGTGTTTCTTTTCTCTGTAGAAACTTTACTTTGAAAGATATTCGTGGTCTTTTGAAAGTGTATGAATTTCATGAAATGCTTTTTTGAAAAACACACATGTGTTTTTTGAAAAGGGAAGCCTCTGTCTGTTATATTTCAACGTATTGTTAGAAGTGAAAACAGTATTCCTGTTCTTTGTAAAAGCTTTATTTGAAAGATAAATATGACTCTGTAAAGTATATGAATTTCATGAAAATATTTTGTGAGAAACTCATATGTGTTTCTTTGAATAGAGAAGTCATTGTTTGCAATATGTCACAGTATTTTTAGAAGTGAGAAGAGTCTTCCTTTTCTCTGCAGATGCTTTACTTTGAAAGATAATCACGTTCCTTGGAAAGTGTATGAATTTCATGAAATGCTTATGTGAGAACACACATATGTTTCTCTGAAATAAGAAGCAGTTGTTTGAGATATGTTAAAGTATTTTTAGATATGAGAGCAGTAGTCCTTTTCTCTAGAAGGTGTAATTTGATAAGTAATCACAGTCTCTTTAAAGTGTATGAATCATGAAATTCTTTTGTGAGAAATCACATGTGTTTCTCTGAAAAGAGAAGCCATTGTTTGCGATATGTTAAAGTATCGTAAGAGAGAGAACAGTATTCCTTTTCTCTGTAGAAGATGTAATTTGGAAAATAATCACGTTCTTCGTAAAGTGTTCTGAATTTCGTGAAATTCCTTTTTGAGAAACGCACATGTGTTTTTTTGAAAAGAGAAGCGGTTGCTTGCAATATGTCAAAGTATTGTGAGAAGTGAGAACAGTGTTCCTTTTCTCTATGGAAGCTGTAGTTTGAAAAAATAATCACGTACTATGGAATGTTTATGAATTTCATGAAATACTTTTTTGAGAAACTCACATGCGTTTCATTGAAAAGAAAAGCCACCATTTGCAATATGTCCAATTATTGTTAGATGTGAGGAGAGTGTGTTTTTTTACTGTAGAAGCTTTACTTTGAAAGATTATCATGTTCTTTCTAAAGTGTATGAATTTCAAGAAATGCTTTTGTGAGAAAGACACATGTGTTTCTCTGAAAATAGAAGCCTTACTTTGAGATATGTTAAAGTATTGTTAGAAGTGAGACAGTGTTCCTTTTCTCTGTTAAAGCTGTACTTTGAAAGATAATCACTTACTTTGGAAAGTGTATGAATTTCATGAAATGTTTTTGTGAGAAACGCACATGTGTTTCTCTGAAAACTGAAGCAGTTTTTTCGGAAATGTAAAAGTATTTTTAGAAGTGAGAAAAGTGTTCTTTTCTCTGTAGAAGCTGTACTTTCATTTGAAAGTGTATGAATTTCATGAAAATTTTTGTTAGAAACACACATGTATTTCTTTGAAAAGGGAAGCCTTTGTGTGGAATATGTCAAAGTATTTTTAGAATTGAAAAAAGTGTTCCTGTTCTTTGTATAAGCCTTATTTTGAAAGATAATCATGTTCTTCATAAAGTGTATGAATTTCATGAAATTATTTTGTGAGAAACGCACATGTGTTTCTTTTAAAAGAGAAGCGGTTGCTTGCAGTATGTCAAAGTATTGTTAGAAGTGAGAGCAGTGTTCCTTTTCTCTGTAGAAGATGTACTTTCAAAGATAATCATGTGCTATGGAACGTATATGAATTTCATGAAATGCTTTGGTGAGAAACACACATGTGATTCTATGAAAAGAGTAGCCATTGTTTCAGATATGTCAAAGTATTGTTAGAATTGAGAACAGTGTTTCTTTTCACTGAAGAACCTTTACTTTGAAAGATAATCACGTTCATTGGAAAGTGTATGAATTTCCTGAAATGCTTTTGTGAGAATGCACATGTGTTTCTTTGAAAAGTGAAGCAGTTGTTTTTAAATGTAAAAGTATTGTTAGAAGTGAGGGAAGTGTTCTTTTCTCTGTAGAAACTTTATTTTGAAAGATAATCACGTTCTTTTGAAAGTGTATGGATTTCAAGAAATGCCTTTGTGAGAACGCACACGGGTTTCTTGGAAAAGACAAGCCAGTGTTTGAGATATGCCAAACAACTTTGAGAAGTGAGAGCTGTGTTCCTTTTCTCTGTAGAAGCTTTATTTTGAAAGATAATCACGTTCTTTGTAAAATGTATGATATATGACATGCTTTTGTGAGAAACGCACATGTTTTTTTCTGAAAAAAGAAGCCATTGTTTGAGATATGTCAAAGTATTGTGAGAAGTGAGAGCTGTGTCCTTTTATTGCAATATATGAAAGTAATGTTAAAAGTGAGAGCAGTGTTCCTTTTCACTGAGGAACCTTTACTTTAAAGATAATAACGTTCTTTTAAAAGTGTATGAATTTCATGAAATGCTTTTGTAAGAAACACACATGTGTTTCTCATAAAAGAGATATTTCAAAGTATTTTTCAAAGAGAAAGCAGTGTTCGTTTTCTCTGCAGAAGCAGTACTATGAAAAATAATATAAATGTATGGAAAGTATATGAATTTCATGAAATGCTTTTATGAGAAACACACATGTGTTTCTTTGAAAAGAGAAGCCATAGTTTGAGATATGTCAAAGTATTGTTAGCATTGAGAACATTAATCCATTTCACTGAAGAACCTATACCTTGAAAGATAAGCAGGTACTTTGGGAAGTGTATGAATTCCATGAAATGCTTTTGTGAGAAATGCACATGTATTTTTTTGAAAATTGAAGCAGTTGTTTTGGAAATGTAAAAGTATTGTTAGAAGTGAGAGACATCTTCTTTTCTTTGTAGAAGCTTTTCATTGTAAGATAATAACATTCTTTGTAAAAAGAATGAATTCCATGAAATACTTTTGTGAGAAACGCACATGTGTTCCTCTGAAAACAGAAGCCATTGTTTGAGATATGTCAAAGTATTGTTAGAAGTGAGAGCAGTGTTTTTTTTCTCTGTAGAAGCTCTACTTTGAAACATAATCACATTCTTTGTAAAGTGTATGAATTTTATAAAATGCTCTTGTGAGAAACGCACATGTGTTTCTTTGAAAAGTGTCACCGTTGTTTGTGATATATCAACGTATTGTTAGAAGTGAGAACAGTGTTCCTTTTCACTGAAGAACCTTTACTTTGAAAGATAATCACATCTTTTAAAATGTATGAATTCATGAAATTCTTTTGTAAGTAATCACATGTGTTTCTCTGAAAAGAGAAGCCATTGTTTGAGATATGTTAAAGTTTTGTTAGAGGGAGAACAGTATTCCTTTTCTCTGTAGAAGCTGTAATTTGGAAAATAATCACGTTCTTCGTAAAGTGTATGAATTTCATGAAATTCCTATGTGAGAATTGCACATGTGTTTCTTTGAAAAGAGAAGACATTGTTTGAGATATGTCAAAGTATTTTTTAGAAGTGTGAACAGAGTATCTTTTCACTGAAGAACCTTTACTTTGACAGATAAAAATGTTCTATTAAAGTGTATGAATTTCATGATATGCTTTTGTTAGAAACGCACATGTTTTTCTCTGAAAACTGAACCTGTTGTTCCGGAAATGTAAAAGTATTTTTAGAAGTGAGGAGAGTCTTCCTTTTCTCTGTAGAAGCTTATTTTGAAAGATAATGACGGTCTTTTGAAAGTGTATAAATTTCATGAAATGCTTATTTCAAAAACACACATTTTTTTTGAAAAGGGAAGCCTTTGTCTGTTATATTTCAACGTATTGTTAGAAGTGAAAACAGTATTCCTGTTCTTTGTGAAAGCTTTATTTGAAAGATAAATACGTTCTCTGTAAAGTATATGAATTTCATGAAATGATTTTGTGAGAAACTCATATGTGTTTCTTTGAAAAGAGAAGCCGTTGTTTGCAATATGTCACAGTATTTTTAGAAGTGAGAAGAGTCTTCCTTTTCTCTGTAGAAGCTTTACTTTGATAGATAATCATGTTCTTTAAAAAGTGTATGAATTTCATGAAATGCTTATGTGAGAATGCACATATGTTTCTCTGAAATGAGAAGCCGCTGTTTGAGATATGTTAAAGTATTTTTAGATGGGAGAGCAGTTTTCCTTTTCTCTAGAAGCTGTAATTTGAGAAATAATCACGGTCTCTTAAAATGTATGAATCATGAAATTCTTTTGTGAGAAACACACATGTGTTTCTTTGAAAAGAAAGCCATCATTTGCAATATGCCAAAGTGTTGTTAGATGTGAGTAGAGTGTGTTTTTTAACTTTAGAAGCTGTACTTTGAAAGATAATCACGTTCTTTAAAAGGGTATAAATTTCAAGAAATGCTTTTGTGAGAAAGGCACATGTGTTTCTCTGAAAAGAGAAGCCTTAGTTTCAGATATGTTAAAGTATTGTTAGAAGTGAGAGCAGTGTTCCTTTTCTCTGTAGAAGCTGTACTTTGAAAGATAAACACTTACATTGGAAAGTGTATGAATTTCATGAAATGCTTTTGTGAGAAAAGCACTTGTGTTTCTCTGAAAAAGAAAGCCAGTGTTTGAGATATTTCAAAATATTGTTAGAAGTGAACGCATTGTTACTTTTCTCTTTAGAAGCTGTACTTTGAAAGATAATCACATTGTATGGAAAGAATATGAATTTCATGAAATGCTTTTTTGAGAAACGCACATGTGTTTCTTTCAAAAGAGAAGCCATAGGTTGAAATATGTCAATGTATTGGTAGAATTAAGAACACCATTCCTTTTCACTGAAGAACCTTTACTTTGAAAGATAATCATGTTCTTTGCAAAGTGTATGAATTCCATGAAATGCTTTTGTAAGAAACACACATGTGTTTCTCTTAAAAAAGAAGCCGTTTTTTGAGATATTTCAAAGTATTGTTACAATTAAGAACATTATTCCTTTTCACTATAGAACCTTATTTTGAAAGATAATCACATTCTTTGGAAAGTGTATAAATTTCATGAAATGCTTTTGTGAGAAAAGCATGTGTTTCTTTGAAATGTGAAGCCATTGTTTGAGATATGTCAAAGTATTTTTAGAAGTGAGTGTAGTGTTCATTTTCTCTGTAGAAGCTGTACTTTGAAAGATAATCACGTTCTTTTGAAATTTATGAATTTAATGAAATTCTTTTGGGAGAAACATACATGTGTTTCTCTGAAAAGATAAGATGTTGTTTGTAATATGTCAAAGTATAGTTAGTTGTGTGAACAGTGATCCTGTTCTCTGTATAAGCTATACTTTGAAAGATAATCACTTTTTATGGAAAGTATATGAATTTCATGAAATGCTTTTGTGAGAAATGCAGATGTTTTTCTCTGAAATTGAAGCCATTGTTTGAGTTATGTCAAAGTATGTTAATATTGAGAGCAGTGTTCCTTTTCACTGAGAACCTTTACATTGAAAGATAATCACGTTCTATGGAAAGTATATGAATTTCATGTAATGTTTTTGTGAGAAATGGACATGTGTTTCTTTGAAACGTGAAGTCATTGTTTGAGATATGTCAAGGTCTAGTTAGAAGTGAGAGCAGTGTTCCTTTTCTCTGTAGAAGCTTTACTTTGAAAGATAATCATGTTCTTTGTAAAGTGTATGAAATACAAGAAATGCTTTTGTGAGAAACGCAAATATCTTTATCTGAAAAGAGAAGCTGTTTGAGATATGTCAAAGTATTGATAGAAGTGAGATTAGTGTTTCTTTTCTCTATAGAAGCTGTACTTGAAAGATAATCATGTGCTTTTGAAAGTGTATGAATTTCATGAAATGCTTTTGTGAGAAACGCACATGTGTTTCTTTGAAAAGTGAAGCTGTTGTTTTAGATATGTCAAAGTATTGTTAGAAGGGAGAGCTGTGTTCCTTTTCTCTGTAGAAGCTTTAGTTTGAAAGATAACCACCTTCTTGGTAAAGTGTATGAATTCCATGAAAGGCTTTTGTGAGAAACGCACATGTGTTTCTCTGAAAAGAGAAGCCGTTGTTTGACATATGTCAAAATATTGTTAGAAGTGAGAAGAGTCTTCCTTTTCTCTGTAGAAGCTTTTCTTTGAAAGATAAGCACGTTCTTTTGTAAGTGTATGAATTTAATGTAATGCTTTTGTGAGAAACGCCCATGTGTTTCTTTGTAAAGAGAAGCAGTTATTTGCAATATGTCAAAGTATTGTTGGAAGTAAAAAGAGTGTACCTTTCCCTGTTGAAGCTTTACTTTGAAAGATAATCACGTTCTTTGGAAAGTATATGAATTCCATGAAATACTCTCTTAAGGAACACACATATGTTTCTCTCAAAAAAGGAAGCCGTTATTTGAGATATTACAAAGTATTTTTACAAGTGAAATCATTGTTCCTTTTCTCTGTAGAAGCTCTACTTTGAAAGATAATCATGTTCTTTGGAAAGTATATGAATTTTATGAAATGCTTTAGTGAGAAACACACATGTGTACAGAGCTACAGTATTGAAAACAGCTTGCTATTGGCATAAAAACAGAGAAGTCGACCAATGGAATCAAATAGAAGACCCTGTTTTTAACCCACAAACCTATGAACAACTGATTTTTGATGAAGGAGCTAACAGTATACAATGGAAAAAAGAGAGCATCTTCAACAAATTATGCTGGCAAAACTGGATGTCAATCTGTAGAAGAATGAAAATAGATCCATACCTATCACCATGCACAAAACACAAGTCCAAATGGATTAAAGACCTCAATATCAGTCTGAACACACTGAACCTGATAGAAGAGAAAGTGGGAAGTACTCTACAACACATGGGCACAGGACACCACTTCCTACATATAACCCCAGCAGCACAGACATTAAGGGCCTCATTTAATAAATGGGACTTCCTGAGACTGAGAAGCTTCTGTAAAGCAAAGAACACTGTCACTAAGACAAAAAGGCAACCCACTTACTGAGAGAAGATCTTCACCAACCCCGCAACTGACAAAGGTCTGATTTCCAAAGTATATAAAGAACTCAAGAAACTAGACCATAAAAGGCTAATCAACCCAATTATAAAATGGGGCACTGAGCTGAACAGAGAATTCTCAACAGGAGAACTTCAAATGGCCAAAAGACACTTAAGGTCATGCTCAACTTCCTTAGCGATCAGAGAAATGCAAATCAAGACAACTTTAAGATACCATCTTACATCTGTCAGAATGGCTAAAATAAAAAACACCAATGATAGCCTTTGCTGGAGAGGTTGTGGAGAAAGGGGTACACTCACCCATTGCTGGTGGGAATGCAAACTTGTGCAACCACTCTGGAAAGTAGTGTGGCAGTTTCTCAGGAAGTTCGGGATCAACCTACCCCTGGATCGAGCAATACCACTCTTGGGAATATACTTTGGACTTTCCACAGGGCAGGGAACCCTGGCTGTTCTTCAGACTGCAGAGGGAGGGGGAGAGAAGTGGGGAGAGGTGGAGAGGAGTGTCTGAAGGGGGAGAGGAGTGGGGGAGGGAGAGGAGTGGGAGGATGGGATGAGGCAGAAATTTTTTCCTCAATAAAAAAATAAATAAATAAATAAAAACGAAATTCATGCACCTTGTAAAGAATGTGATTATCTTTCAAAGTAAAGCTTCTACAAAGAAAAAAAACACTGCTTTTACTTCTAACAATACTTTGAAATATCTCAAACAATGGCTTCTCATTACAGAGAAACAAGTATATGTTTCTCACAAAAGCATTTCATGGAATTCAAACACTTTACAAAGAAGGTGATTATCTTTCAAAGTAAAGCTTGTACAGTGAAAGGGAACACTATTCTCACCTCTAACAATACTTTGACATATTGCAAACAACGGCTTCTCTATTCAAAGAAACACATGTACGTTTCTAATAAAAGCATTTCATGAAATTCATACACTTTCCAGAGAACGAGATCATCTTTCAAAGTAAAGCTACTACAGAGAAAAGGAACACTGCTCGCACGTCTAACAGTACTTTGACATATCTCAAACAACGGCTTCTCTTTTCAGAGAAACACATGTGCGTTTCTCATAAAAGAATTTCATGGATTTCATACACTTTCCAAGAACGTGATTTTCTTTCACAGTACAGCTTCTGCAGAGTAAAGGAACACTGCTCTCAATTCTAACTACACTTTGACATATCTCAAACTAAGGCTTCTCATTTCAGAGAAAAACGTGCGTTTCTCAAAAAAGCATTTCATGGAATTCATACACTTTACCAAGAACATGATTATCTTTCAAATTAAAGCTTCTACAGAGAAAAGGAACACTGCTCTCACTTCTAACAATACTTTGACATATTGCAAACAATGGCCTCACTTTTCAAAGAAACACATGTGCATTTCTCTCAAAAGCATTTCAAGAAATTCATACACTTTCCAATGTGCATGATTATCTCTCAAAATAAAGCTTCTACAGAGAAAAGGAACACTGCTCTCACTTCTAACTATACTTTGACATATCTGGAACTAAGGCTTCTCTTTTCAAAGAAAAACATGCATTTCTCACAAAAACATTTCATGAAATTCATACACTTTCCAAAGAATGTGATTATCTTTCAAAGTAAAGCTTCTACGAGTTTTTTTTTAGTCAGAAGAAATTATTACATTTTTAATGATACACTGTTCAAATCCAGTGCTATTACGCCATAGAGAATTATACATTCAATAAATGCACCTGATTTGTAGGTGTGAGACAACCGCTCCTGCCCTTATAACAATAAAGTACCTTAGCAAGTTGAAAATTCAATCTGTGGTAGGAAATACAAGAAAAGAAATAGAAAAAATAAGAACATATTCTGAAAAAAATACATGAGTTTAGACAAATCCTATGTCCTTTAAATATTGGAAGTACAGTCAAGCAATATATAAATTGAAGAACGTGTTATAGCCATGTTTATTTTTTAAACACAAATTAAAAAGCTGCTTCAACATTTTGAAGTTATTCAGTGCATCAAGCAATTTTCCTACGTCAAGTACAATCAAAAAAAGAATAATTTATTAGTAAAAAGTTTAATCTTGACAAATAATACTGGTTTCTATCAATTGAGATGACTGCATGATTCTAGGAGTTTTTTAAAGCTCCTACACTAAGGTTACCCACCCATAGCAGTGAGTGCCTGCCTACCGGGCAGGCCTCAAGGTCCCCTGTAAGGGAGCCCGGGCACCGTCAGCTCGTGCACCAGGATCTTCTCTGTGCTCATCTGGATACCACCCCCTCGCTGCTCCGTTCATCCTTCTGTCCCCGGATCATTGGGCTACCAGGCAGCCCTGTTTAGGTGCTGAGGAATTCCATCTGGATGGGTGATTATGTGCTATCCAGGGGCGGGTTGTCCCGGAGGAGAGCACAAACCCCCCTCCCCCAGCTCCTTCTGCGGGGCTGTCTTTCTTACACATGACTCCCCTCCCAAGTCTGCATTTTCTGCAAGGTCCTTTGCTAGAGAACAGTTTTCTTCTCCTACACTAAGGCTACCCACCCAGGGTGGTAAGTGCCTCAAGGACCCCCAGAAAGGGAGGACGTGCAATTTCAGCTTGTGCGGCAGGGTGTCCTGTGTTCTAGTCATCCACACCCTGCCCCCCAATTTCCCCCGTTTGTCCTCGGGTCATTGGACTACCAGGAGTCCATGTTTTGGTGCTGAGGAGTTCCATCTGGACGGGAACGTTTCCTGCTTCTACACTGAAGAGATACACCCAGAGAGTCAAACACAGCAAAGACTGGACCAAGAAACCAGGCCTCTCCTGGCTCCACTTGAAGGAAGAGATGGGAAGGTGCCAATGCAAGAATTACTTCAACAACCTGAAAGGCAACATGACATCACCAGAATCCAGGGATCACAAAATAAGAATTGTACACCCTACTCCAGAAGAATTAGAAGAAATCGACTCAAAAGTGAACTACATGAAAATAATAGAAGACGTTAAACAGGAGGTGAAAAACTGCCATAAACAATTAGAGATTACGAACAAAAAGGTAGAGGAAATGAATAAATCACTCAAAGACACCCAAGAAAACCAAGAGAAACAAGAAAAAGCAGTCAAACAGGTAAGGGAAGTGGTTCAAGACTTGAAGAAGGAAATGGAAGTAATGAAGAAAACACAAACCAAGGGAAGGATGGAGAAGGAAAATCTGGGTAAATGAACAGGAACTACAGAGACAAGTACTAACAACAGATTACAAGAAATAGAAGAAAGAATGTCAGAAACTGAAGATACCATAGAGAAAATAAACACAGTGATCAAAGAAAACAGCAAAACTAACAAATTCTCATAACAAAACATTTAGGAAATCTGGGACACAATAAAAAGACCAAACCTACAAATAACAGAGATAGAAGAAGGAGAAGAATTACAGCTCAATGGTCCAGAAAATATATTTAATAAAATTATAGAAGAAAACTTTCCCAACCTAAAGAAAGATATTCCTTTGAAGGTTCAAAAAGCATACAGAACACCGAATAGACTGAACCAAAAAAAAATATCTCCTCACCATATAATAATCAAAACACAAAACTTACAGAATAAAGAAAGAATATTAAGAGCTGCAAAGGAAAAAGGTCAAGTTACTTATAAAGGTAAACCTATCAGACTTACACCTGACTTCTTTATGGAAACCATGAAAGCCAGAAGGCCCTGGATAGATGTATTGCAGAAACTAAGAGACCATGGATGCAAGCCCAGACTACTATACCCAGCCAAGCTTTTGTTCACTATAAATGGAGAAAACAAAATTGTCCAGGATAAAAACAAACTTAAACAATACGTAGCCACAAATCCAGCCTTACAGAAAGTAATAGAAGGAAAATCACAAACCAAGAGTCCAACAATGACCACAATAATTCAAACATCTAGAGACCATTCACCAGCACAACTCAAAGAAGGGAAACACACAAATTCTACTACTAAAAAGTAACTGGAGTTAACAACCACTGGTTAATATCACTTAATGTCAATGGGCTCAACTAAACCATAAAAAGGCACAGGCTAAGAGATTGGATATGAAAACAGGATCCAACATTCTTCTGTTTACAAGAAACACACCTCAACCACAAAGACAGGCACCTACTCAGAGTAAAGGGCTGGGAAAAGGCTTATCAAGCAAATGGACCCAAGAAACAAGCAGGTGTGGCCATACTAATTTCAACAAAGTAGACTTCAAACTCAAATCAATCAGAAAAGATAGAGAGGGACATGTTATACTCATAACATGAACAATTCATCAGGATGAAGCCTCAATGCTGAATATCTATGCCCCTAATATAAAAGCTCCCACGTACATAAAAGAAACATTACTAAAACTCAAGGCTGCCATCAAACCGCAAACACTAATAGTAGGAGACTTCAACACTCCTCTCTCACCAATGGACAGGTCAATCAGACAGAAACATAACAGAGAAATAAGAGAACTAATGGAGGTAATGAATCAAATGGACTTAACAGACATCTATAGAGCATTCCACCCAAATAGGAAAGAATATAACTTCTTCTCTGCAGCTCATGGAACCTTCTCAAAAACTGACCACATACTCGGTAACAAAGCAAACTTCAACAGTTACAAAAAAAATATTCGTAACCTCCTGCATCTTATCAGATCACCATGGATTAAAGTTAGAATTCAACAACAATGCTACCACCAGAAAGGCTACAAACTCATGGAAACTGAACAATCAACTACTGAACCACACGTGGATCAAGGAAGAAATAGAGAGAAATCAAAGTCTTCCTTGAATTCAATGAAAATAAAGAAACAACCTACTCAAACTTATGGGACACTATGAAAGCAGTCCTGAGAGGAAAGTTCATAGCACTAAGTGCCAACTTAGAGAAAACAGAGAAAGCACACATTGGATACTTAACAGCCCACCTGAAAGCTCTAGAAAAAAAAAGAAGCAGACTCACCTAGGAGTAGTAGAAGATTGGAAATACTCAAACTGAGGGCAGAAATCAACAAAATAGAAACACAGAAAACAATCCAAAGAATCAATGAAACAAAAAGCTGGTTCCTGGAGAAAATCAACAAGATTGATAAACCCCTATCCAAACTAATCAAACGGCAAAGAGAGAATTTGCAAATTAATAAGATCAGAAATGAAAAGGGGGACATAACCACAAACACAGAGGAAATTCAAAGAATCATTAGATCTTACTACAAAAGCCTGTATGCCACAAAACTGGAAAATGAAAAAGAAATGGACACGTTTTTAGATAAATACCATATGCCAAAGTTAAACCAGAACCAGGTGAACAATGTAAATAGACCTGTTAGTAGCGAAGAATTAGAAGCTGTTATCAAAACCTCCCTACCAAAAAAAGCCCAGGACCAGATGGTTTCAATGCGGAATTCTACCAGAACTTCCAAGAAGACCTAATACCTATACTCCTTAATGTATTTCACAATATAGAAACAGAAGAATCATTTCCAAATTCCTTTTATGAAGCTACAGTCACTCTGATACCAAAAGACTCAACCAGGAAAGAGAATTACAGGCCAATCTCACTCATGAACATCGACGCAAAAATCCTCAACAAAATACTGGCAAACCATATCCAAGAACACATTAGAAAAATTATCCATTATGATCAAGTAGGCTTCATCCCAGAGATGCAGGGCTGGTTCAACATACAAAAATCTATCAATGTAATCCATTGTATAAATAAACTGAAAGATAAAAACCATATGATCATTTCATTAGATGCTGAAAAAGCTTTTGACAAAATTCAACATCCCTTTATGATAAAAGTCTTGGAGAGATTAGGGATACAAGGGTCATACCTAAATATAATAAAAGCTATTTACAGCAAACCGACAGCTAACATCAAACTAAACGGAGAGAAACTCAAAGCCATCCCACTAAAATCAGGAACACGGCAAGGCTATCCACTTTCTCCATACCTCTTCAATACAGAGCTTGAAGTTTTAGCAATAGCATTAAGACAACATAAGGGGATCAAGGAGATTCGAATTGGGAAGGAAGAGGTTAAACTTTCATTATTTGCAAATCATATGATAGTGTACATAAGCGACCCCTAAAACTCCACCAAGAACTGCTACAGCTGATAAACACCTTTAGTAATGTGGCAGGATACAAGATCAACTCCAAAAAAATCAGTCGCCCTCCTATACACAAAGGATATGGAAGCAGAGAGGGAAATCAAAGAAGCATCACCTTTCACGATAGTCACAAATTGTTGTATCAAGAGTGGTGGGGCTGCGTCCCCACCACCCCGGCCGCCTGCACGGCTAGCTTATGCCCCAAAATAATTACACGGAAACTGTATTCTTTTAAACACTGCTTGGCCTCTTACTGGCTAGCTATTACATATCGATCTAACCCATTTCTATTAATCTGTGTAGCTCCACGAGCTCGCTTACCAGGAAGGATCTTAACCTGCGTCTGCCTGGAATGGGAGAATCATGGCAACTCCTTAACTCAGCTTCTTTCTCCCAGCCTTCTGTTCTGTTTACTCCACCCACCTATGTTTTAACCTATGAGGGCCAAGCAGTTTCTTTATTACTTAACCAATGAAATCAACAGATTGATATGACACTCCCACATCATTTCCCCTTTTTCTGTTTAAACAAAAAAGAAGGCTTTCATTTTAACATAGTACAATATCATATAGCAAAACAGTTATAAAGCAAGAATTACAGTTACAATATTTTTATCTATTTTATCTTTTATCATAACTAAGAAAAACTATAATTAACCATTCTTCAACTCCATCAAAGACTCCAGAAGGATATAATATTACCTAAGTAAACAAGTACTAAGAAACTTCAAACTCTAGAAATGACAAAGACATCTCACTGCCTGGACAATCACCCAAAGTTGCTCTGTACCGTTGGGGCATCCATCTTCAGCCTTCGGGCCTATAGTTTCCAGCATACATTTTTATCAAGCAGGAAATTCCAAAGACAGTTCAGTCACTTTCTGCTGTGTCCTGCAGAATGTCTCGCAGACTCCTTCATGAATCAGGAACCCCGAAAGACCATCTCACCTTTAGGCAAGTTCAGCAGTCCTCTTTCTGCAGGTTCTTTGTGTCCAGTTTATGCAACAGTCCAGGCAAGAGCAGTTTATTTCCCAAATGGCTTTTAAACTCCATAAGGATCCTCTTCAATGCCCATCTTCCTCTTGAAGTAGATTGGTGCTGCCAGGAGCCGACATGTCTCATTGTCATGAAAAGTCCTAAGGTATTAAAATATTTTAAATGCCATATTCTGCAGCCTTTGAGAGATATGAAGAATGCCTATCTGATATATATCTCTATATATCTAGAAAATCTAACTAACATGACTACAAGCTTTACTATTATCAATGATTATCCATTAACAACCTATATTTTCTAATTATACATTATACTTTAAAAATGAACTACACAATCACAATACCTTAATCAAGAGCAGAAATACATATACATATAGCAAAATTAACCTTAAAATCCACACCAATGCAAATTATTCATACCTATATCATTTCCCCCTTTAAATGTAAAAGAACATTTGTAAACAATATTTTGGGAACATGGGCATAGTTTTTTCTCTCCAAACTGCTTCCTGCTGAATGGGGGCGCTGTTAATCAGATCATTTAGGGTGTAACCTGTGTGCCAGGTTTATCTCAGTTGGCAGTTGAGTGAAGTAATTTTTTGAGGGTGATCACAGCAACCTTTCAGGAGGGCGAGGTCTATCATACCAAATCGGGAAAGAAGAAATCCACACTGTCTGGTCCTCTGGGAAAACAAAAGAGGACCCTCCCCAAAGCATCATATCCTTAGACCCAAATTTTGAGATTGTAATACCCTTATATCCATTCTGGTTTAGCTTGGCAGCCCATGTAATGAAATGTCTCTCTGTACTTAGCTCCTTCACAGTCAAAAATTTTAAAGAAAACACAATGTACATAATCCAGACTCTTTGGGAATTTTCCATTTTTACGTGGCTTATTTTTACTTTATTTCTCTTAATCTATAACTATCTGTACTCTGTCTCTTTAAAGACTTTACCTTTTTTTTTAAAGGCATTAACTTTATTCTCTGTATTCTTTTTCTTCTCTCTCTCAAGCCTATGTACATTCATCCAACAGTGTGGTGTTTTATGTCTGAATCTGTTTTATTGTGAATCTGTAACATTTTTTTTACTATCCAGGAGCATTTTTTAAAATGTTAAGCAGTTCTTAAAAACCTAAGTTGCACCTTGTACAGTTAATACGGTACCGCCTGTATCCTGCTCAGTCTAAAGTTTAACTGCGCTGTTATCACAGTAATTATGGTAATTCCTGCTTGAGACCAGCTCAGTTCAGTATGGTGGAGCTGAGCAACTCCTGCCTCAGAGCCACTTGGTGCCCCTGAGCCACCCACAGTTCCAGGCACACAGCAGTCCACATTGCCATCAAGCAAGCCATAGCACTTTACTCCAAATACTCCATTCAAAAGCTCTGTCTCCCGCAGGAGCCAGACAGAGATCGCAAAGGCGGCACAGCCCAGAAAGCTGTATTTTAAAACAGCCAGTTTTTTCCTGCTGCTGAGTCAGGACAATTTCTTTGCGGCAATCCACCCAGAAACAGCAAAAAGCTGTCTTAAATTCTCTCTCTGTCCTTTTTAAGCCCTCTCAGGTTTTATGTGGAGTTCATTAGCACATTGGGTGCTACTCTGTTGTATTAAGAGTGGCGGGGCTGCGTCCCCACCACCCCAGCAGCCTACATGGCTAGCTTTACCCGAAATAATTACAAGGAAACTGTATTCTTTTAAACACTGCTTGGCCTCTTACTGCCTAGCTATTATATATCGATCTAACCCATTTCTATTAATCTGTGTAGCTCCACGAGCTCGTTTACCAGGAAGGATCTTAACCTGCGTCTGCCTGGAATGGGAGAATCATGGCGACTGCTTAACTCAGCTTTTTCTCCCAGCCTTCTGTTCTGTTTACTCCACCCACCTATGTTTTAACCTATGAGGGAGAAGCATTTTCTTTATTACTTAACCAATAAAATTAACAGATTGATATATGACACTCCCACATCAACAAATAGCATAAAATACCTTGGGGTAACTCTAACCAAGGAAGTTAAAGACCTATTTGAGAAGAACTTTAAGGCATTGAAGAAAGAAATTGACGAGGAATCCAGAAAATGGAAGGATCTCCCTTGCTCTTGGATTGGGAGGATCAACATAGTAAAAATGGCAATTCTACCAAAGGCAATTTATAGATCCAATGCAATCCCCATCGAAATTCAATCAAAATTCTTCACAGATCTTGAGAGGACAATAATCAACTTTATATGGAAAAACCAAAATCCCAGGATAGCCAAAACAGTCTTATATAATAAAGGAACTTTTGGAGGCATTACCATCCCTGACTTCAAACTGTATTACAGAACCACAGTAATGAAAACAGTGTGGTATTGGCATAAAAACAGAGAAATGGACCAATGGAATTATATAGAAGACCCATATTTTAACCCACAAACCTATGAACACCTCATTTTCGATAAAGGAGCTAAAAGTATACAATGGAAGAAAGAAAGCATCTTCAACAAATGGTGCTGGCACAACTGGATGTCAACCTGTAGAAGAATGAAAATAGACCCATATCTATCACCATGCATAAAACTCAAGTCCAAATGGATCAAAGACCTCAATATCAGTCTGAAAACACTGAACTTGATAAAAGAGAAAGTGGGAAGTACCCTAAAACAGATGGGCACAGGCGATCGCTTCCTAGGTATAACCCCAGCAGCACAGACATTAAGGGCAACATTGAATAAATGGGACCTACTGAAACTGAGAAGCTTCTGTAAAGTAAAGGACACTGTCACTAAGACAAAATGGCAACCCACTGACTGGGAGAAGTACTTCACCAGCCCCACAACAGACAAAGGTCTGATCTCCAAAATATATACAGAACTCAAGAAACTAGACTTTAAAATGCTAATTAACCCAATTAAAATATGGGGCACTGATATGAACAGAGAATTCTCAACAGAAGAAGTTCAAATGGCCAAAAGACACTTAAGGTCATGCTCAAACTCCTTAGCAATCAGGGAAATGCAAATCAAAACAACTTTGAGATATCATCTTACACCTGTCAGATTGACTAAAATCAAAAACACCAATGATAGCCTCTGCTGGAGAAGTTGTGGATCAAGGGATACCCTCATTCATTGCTGGTGGGAATGCAAACTTGTGCAACCACTTTGGAAAGCAGTGTGGCAGTTTCTCCGGAAATTCGGGATCAACCTACCCCCAGACCCAGCAATGCCACTCTTGGGAATATACCCAAGAGATGCCCGATCATATGACAAGGACATTTGTTCAACTATATTCATAGCAGCATTGTTTGTAATAGCCAGAAGCTGGAAACAACCTAGATGTCCTTCAATGGAAGAATGGATGAAGAAAGTGTGAAATATATACACATTAGAGTACTACTCACCAGTAAAAAACAATGACTTCTCGAATTTTGCATGCAAATGGATGGAAATAGAAAATACTATCCTGAGTGAGGTAACCCAGATCCAAAAAGAAGAACAAGGGATGTACTTACACATAATTGGGTTCTAACCATAAACAAAGGTCAGTGAGTCTATAATTTGTTATCCTATTGAAGCTAGATAAGAAGTTGAACCCAAAGAAAAACATATAGCTATCCTCCTGGGTTTGGGACGTAGCCAAGATAGACGGGCAAAAAATCGGGATCTTGGGGTTGGGGTGGAAGGGGGGTAAGGGGAGATGGGGAGAGAAAAGTGAGAAGGGTAGGATGGGGAGAACTTAGGGAAATGAGATTATTAGAATAAAGGAAGGTTGGATAGGGGAGCAGGGAAGCACATATTTTAATTAAGAGAGCCATCTTAGGGTTGGCAAGAGACTTGGACCTAGAGGGGCTCCCAGGTGCACAAGGCGAGGTCTCCAGTTAGTTCCTGGGGCAGCTGAGGATAGGGAATCTGAAATGATCCGATCCTATAGCCATACTGATGAATATCTTGCATATCACCATAGAACCTTCATCTGGCGATGGATGGAGATAGAAAGAGACCCACACTGGACTGAGCTCCCAAAGTCCCAATGAGGAGCAGAAGGAGGGTGAACATGAGCAAAGAAGTCAGGACCACAAGGGGTGCACCCACCCATGGAGACAGTGGGGCAGATCTATTGGGAGCTCACCAAGGCCAGCTGGCCTGTGACTGAAAAAGCATGGGATAAAATAGGGCTCTCTGAATATGGCGGACAATGAGGGCAGCTGAGAAACCAAGGACAATGGCACTGGGTTTTGATCCTACTTCATGTTCTGGCTTTGTGGGAACCTAGCCAGTATGGATGTTCAACATCCTAGACCAGGATGGAGGGTGGAGGACTTTGGACTTCCACAGGTCAGGGAACACTGACTGCTATTCAGACTGGAGAGGGAGAGGGGGAGGAGTGAGGGAAGGAGGAGAGGAGTGGGGGAGGGGGAGAAGAGTGGGGGGAGGGGGTAAAAGTGGGAGGCTGGGAGAAGGCAGAAATTTTTTTTTCAATAAAAAAGAAGTAAAGCTTCTACAGAGAAAAGGAACACTGCTCTCTCTTTTAACAGTACTTTGACATATCTCAAAATACAGCTTGTCATTTAGGAGAAACACATATATGTTTCTCACAAAGGAATTTCATGGAATTTATACACTTTGCAAAGAAGGTGATTATCTTTCAAAATAAAGATTCTACAATGAAGAGGAAGACTCTTCTCAATTGTAAAAAGACTTTGACATATTGCAAACAATGGCTTCTCCTTTTAAAGAAACACATGTGCATTTCACACAAAACATTTCATGAAATTCATATACTTTCCATAGAATGTGATTATCTTTAAAAGTACAGCTTCTACAGAGAAAAGGAACACTGCTTTCACTTCTAACAATACTTTGAAATATGTCAAACATAGGCTTCTCTTTTCAGAGAAACACATGTGTGTTTCTCACAAAAGCATTTCATGGAATTCATACACTTTCCAAAGCACGCGATTATCTTTCAAATAAAGTTTCTACAATGAAAAGGAAAACTCTTCTCAATTTTAACAATACTTTGACATATTGCAAACAACTGCTTCTCTATTCAAAGAAACACATGTGCGTTTCACAAAAGCATTTCATGAAATTCGTACACTTTAAAAAGAACGTGATTATCTTTCAAAGTACAGCTTCTACAGAAAAAAGGCACTGCTTGCACTTCTAACAGTACTTTGACATATTTCAAACAATGGCTTCTCTTTCAGAGAAACACATATGTGTTTCTCCCAAAAGCATTTCATGAAATTCATACACTTTCCAAAGCACGTGATTATCTCTCAAAATACAGCTTCTACAGAGAAAAGGAACACTGCTCTCACTTCTGGAAGTAATTTTAAATATCTCAAACTAAGACTTCTCTTTACAGAGAAACACAGGTGTGTTTCTCACAAAAGCATTTCATGGAATTAATACACTTTACTGTAGAAACTGAGAGACCATGGATGCAAGCCCAGAATACTATACCCAGCCAAGCTTTCGTTCACTATAAATGGAGAAAATAAAAATTTTCAGGATAAAAACAAATTTAAACAATACGTAGCCACAAATCCAGCCTTACAGAAAGTAATAGAAGGAAATTCACTAACCAAGGAGCCCAACAACGACCACAATATCTCAAACATCTAGAGACCCCTCACCAACACAACTCAAAGAAGGGAAACACACAATCTCTATGTCTAAAAAAGTGATCGGAGTTAACAACCACTGGTCATTAATTTCACTTAATGTCAATGGACTCAACTCACCTATAAAAAGGCACAGGCTAAAAGATTGGATACGAAAACAGGATCCAACATTCTGCTGTTTACAAGAAACACACCTCAACCACAAAGACAGGCATCTACTCAGAGTAAAAGGCTGGGAAAAGGCTTATCAAGCAAATGGACCTAAGAAACAAGCAGGTGTGGCCGTACTAATTTCTAACAAAGTAGACTTCAAACTTAAATCAATCAGAAAAGATAGAGAGGGACATTTTATACTCATAACAGGAACAATTCATCAGGATGAAGTCTCAATCCTGAATATCTATGCCCCTAATATAAAAGCACCCACGTACGTAAAAGAAACATTACTAAAACTCAAGGCTGCCATCAAACGGCACACACTAATAGTAGGAGACCTCAACACTCCTCTCTCACCAATGGACAGGTCAATCAGACAGAAACCGAACAGAGAAATAAGAGAATTAATGGAAGTAATGAATCAAATGGACTTAACAGACATCTATAGAACATTCCACCCAAATAGGAAAGAATATACCTTCTTCTCTGCAGCTCATGGAACCTTCTCTAAAATTGACCACATACTCGGTAACAAAGCTAACTTGCACAGTTACAAAAAAATATTCGTAACCTCCTGCGTCTTATCAGATCACCATGGATTGAAGTTAGAATTCAACAACAATGCTACCCCCAGAAAGCCTAGAAACTCATGGAAATTGAACAGTCAACTACTGAACCACACCTGGATCAAGGAAGAAATAAAGAAAGAAATCAAAGACTTCCTTGAATTCAATGAAAATAAAGAAACAAGCTACTCAAACTTATGGGACACTATGAAAGCAGTCCTGAGAGGAAAGTTCATAGCACTAAGTGCCCACTTAAAGAAAACAGAGAAAGCACACATTGGAGACTTAACAGCACACCTGAAAGCTCTAGAAAAAAAAGAAGCAGAATCACCTAGGAGGAGTAGAAGACTGGAAATAATCAAAATGAGGGCTGAAATCAACAAAATAGAAACACAAAAAACGATACAAAGAATCAATGAAACAAAAAGCTGGTTCCTGGAGAAAATCAACAAGATTGACAAACCCCTATCCAAACTAATCAAACGGCAGAGAGAGAATTTGCAAATTAATAAGATCAGAAACGAAAAGGGGGACATAACCACAGACACAGAGGAAATTCAAAGAATCATTAGATCTTACTACAAAAGCCTGTACGCCACAAAACTGGAAAATGTAAAAGAAATGGACACGTTTTTAGATAAATACCATTTACCAAAGTTAAACCAGGACCTGGTGAACAATCTAAATAGACCTGTTAGTCGTGAAGAATTAGAAGCTGTTATCAAAAATCTCCCTACCAAAAAAAGCCCAGGACCAGATGGTTTCAATGCGGAATTCTACCAGAACTTCCAAGAAGACCTAATACCTATACTCCTTAATGTATTTCACAATATAGAAACGGAAGAGTCATTGCCAAATTCCTTTTACGAAGCTACAGTCACTCTGATACCAAAACCACACAAAGACTCAACCAAGAAAGAAAATTACAGGCCAATTTCACTCATGAACATCGACGCAAAAATACTCAACAAAATACTGGCAAACCGTATCCAGGAACACATTAGAAAAATTATTCATTATGATCAAGTAGGCTTCATCCCAGAGATGCAGGGCTGGTTCAACATACGAAAATCTATCAATGTAATCCACCATATAAATAAACTGAAAGAAAAAAACCATATGATCATTTCATTAGATGCTGAAAAAGCTTTTGACAAAATTCAACATCCCTTCATGATAAAAGTCTTGGAGAGATCAGGGATACAAGGGACATACCTAAATATAATAAAAGCTATTTACAGCAAACCGACAGCTAACATCAAACTAAATGGAGAGAAACTCAAAGCCATCCCACTAAAATCAGGAACACAGCAAGGCTGTCCACTCTCTCCATACCTCTTCAATATAGTGCTTGAAGTTTTAGCAATAGCAATAAGACAACATAAGGGGATTAAGGGGATTCAAATTGGGAAGGAAGAGGTTAAACTTTCATTATTTGCAGATGATATGATAGTGTACATAAGCGACCCCAAAAACTCCACCAAAGAACTCCTAAAGCTGATAAACACTTTTAGTAATGTGGCAGGATACAAGATCAACTCCAAAACATCAGTCGCCTTTCTTTACACAAAGGATATGGAAGCAGAGAGGGAAATCAGAGAAGCATCACCTTTCACAATAGCCACAAATAGCATAAAATATCTTGGGGTAACTCTAACCAAGGAAGTGAAAGATCTATTTGACAAGAACTTTAAGGCATTGAAGAAAGAAATTGAAGAGGATACCAGAAAGTGGAAGGATCTCCCTTGCTCTTGGATTAGGAGGATCAACATAGTAAAAATGGCAATTCTACCAAAGGCAATTTATAGATTCAATGCAATCCCCATCAAGGTCCCATCAAAATTCTTCACAGATCTTGAGAGGACAATAATCAACTTTATATGGAAAAACAAAAAACCCAGGATAGCCAAAACAGTCTTATATAATAAAGGAAATTCTGGAGGCATCACCATCCCTGATTTCAAACTCTATTACAGAGCCACAGTAATGAAAACAGTGTGGTATTGGTATAAAAACAGAGAAGTCGACCAATGGAATCGTATTGAAGACCCAGATTTTAACCCACAAACCTATGAACACCTCATTTTCGATAAAGGAGCTAAAAGTATACAATGGAAGAAAGAAAGCATCTTCAACAAATGGTGCTGGCACAACTGGATGTCAACCTGTAGAAGAATGAAAATTGACCCATATCTATCACCATGC